>JAWNLB010000048.1:0-1200000 GCA_035041595.1 Drosophila basisetae | reverse complement strand
TCAGGGTCGTATTTTTGAAATGCCTTTCAAATGAAACACTTCGAGAGAGAGAGAGAGAAGCTGACTAAGCTGCGAGTTGTGTCTCTCGAATTGTCTGGATCGCAGTCTGGTTCGTAAAGTCATTATAAAGTGTGATTATGACCGCGACTGACAACAACAGCAACAACGCATAATCGAACGGCAAGCACGCCAACAAAAATATATTAATGTATATCGAAACTGTTCATGCCTCTGTTAATATAATACCGGCATACAAAATTAATAAATGCACGTGATTTGCTTTGATTTGACCTTCCCCACTTGCAAATGGTACTCACCTCGGGATTGTCTCGCACTTTCTGAAATTCTTTGACCATTTGCTCTCGCGTTGTGTTGCGATAGCGCATAACTCCCCTCAATATACGTTCCATGCCTCGTGGCCTATGCTAATTTGTACGTCCGACAGATAAGCAGTAGGATTTTTGACACTTGGACTTAATTCGCTTTCCGTTATTAAACTTTTGGAATCCGATTGGAAGCTAAAAATTGCGCAGCCCCAACCAAAACTGTCGGCGAACCATTTGAAAATGAATTGTTGCTTCCAAAACACGCGACGATGGCAGCGAGTGAGAGAGTGGCAGACCGACACAAACAGAGAGAGCGAAAGATAGATAGAGAGAGAGAGAGAGAGAGAGCACCAGCTGTTTTACTCTCCGAGCACACTCAACTAAATAGTGCAAGAGCTGTTCGAGCGCGGAATTATTCGATACTTTGGGACCAAAAGTTTAGTTTTTGTCAATATTGAGATGCACTTAGTCTTAGTGATTTTCAGTTAGCTCATTTTTTTTTTTTGTGTTATTATTTAAACATTTTAGTATATGCAATTTGTCTGGATTTCAATATATTTTTTATGTTATTATTTATGTATTTTCGAAAATTAGATGATAACAAAACAAGACATTGAATATACAAAATGAAATTTATTTCAATTGACAGTTCATAATAAATTAATAATGTATTTAACATATATTAACACATTAGTTTATTATCTACACATGTAATTGTTTCGATATATTTACATATATAAATATAAATATGATATGAATAACTTAAAGAATTGTCAGAACTTTGATTTACTTTTTGGGTTATTATTTATACATTTTAGAAAATTATTAGAAATAATATTGCAGGCAAGATATAACATAAAATGTATTTCAAGTGATTTTAATAATATATTTTTATTTATTTATTTTTATTTCATTTCATATTTCGTTTATTTCGAATATTTGAATCAGTATCTATATACATATTACATGGACTTTGGCTGCTCCTCTCTATCGAGCACATTTTCCACAGTACACCTACATTAGCTTAGAGAGCGAGAGAGAGAGAGAGAGAGAGAGAGAGAGAGAGAGCGGCCATTGCACGTTTTTAAATCGTGAAATTGAGGGGCTCGCATGTGGACGATGACGATGACGTCGCTGTCGATAAACGGCGTCTACAACAACTAGAACAAACATACCTTAACTAGGCTAATGGCAAGCGACCTCGTCCCCGGCTCCACCCTTTTCTTTCTCTCTTTCCGTTTGCAATATGCCGTAATATTTGGTTTGTAACTTTGTAGTTAGCAGCAAACTATAAGTGAATCAATTGCGTAATTAAATTGAGGAGCAGCAACTGGTAGCTTCCAGGCAGACTACACCCAGGCAGACTTCACCTCCTTCCGCCATCCCCCACCCAACGCACTTTTCAAGTGAATTATAATAGACTCGAGCAAGCAGCTGATACGACGATTGTTGTGCTGTTTGTATTATGGCTTCCTTGTGTTTTTGTTGTTTGTTTTTTCATGTAATTATCATTAATGGAATATTCGATGGCTTTTTTTGTATGCTCAGTATTCCGCAAATCAGACAAATACTCGAATCATTGTCAACGAAGAATATGAAAAAAACTGTCTTAATAAATATGGTAGACAAAAAAACAGAAATATTCTATCCGGGAGTGCTCGAATAGGAAATTTTTTGTAGATAGATTGTTATCAAAATTTATTGAATTATTATGTATAAATATATATACATATAAATATATATACATATATTATCATGTATAAGCTATATATAAATTAATATTAGCAGTTTTTAATAAATTTAATTTAAGTTTGTATATATTTATATATATATATGTACAATATTTGTATGTACAATTTATTTTTAATCTTAATGGAATATGGAATATAATTATGCAATGTAGTCGCTGGAAAATTATAACTCGCAATTTAAAATTAAATAAAGTGAAAAAGTAAAGAAATTATAATAATTTCAGCTACGTTTTGAACATTCTAACCCAGAGTTCTCGAAGAGGAAATACCTTGTACCTAGACTCCAATCGAATATTATTAACTATCATATATATGGAATATATAAAATCATATTAGCAATTTATTATGAATATGTATAAGCTTATATATAAATATAAATCTATTTTGCTGTGTTATAATGGACATCATATATTTATAATCAAAAAATATATATACTTGCCTAATGTAGTTGCTCGCAGACTTTAAAATTATATTTAAAAATAAAATAATACATTAATAATTGTAATAATTTGAAATGAATTATAAGCCTAGAATATATTACATATTTTAATATTTAATAAATATAGGAATACTTTATTCTCTCTGTAGTTAAGTGAAGGGAACAGCCAAATTTATTAAATAAATGAACACATGTCATTATTTTGCGACATAAATCTGCCTGTTCTCAATATGATCACAGCGTCAATGTTGTTCATAATTCACACAATCATTTAGTATATATGCATATCTGTATATAACTTGAAGCGCACTTCTATTGCCTAATTTAGGGCGATACGAAAGCTCTAGCAAAGCTTTAGGCTGATTATAATTAACCAAACGAAGTTTCAGGTTATAATTCGCGTTTTGTGATCAATGATCGTTATGAAGTCGGTTCCAGGAAATGCGCGTCGCATCATTCATTAACCATTTAAGAATTTTCTCAGGCATTTTTGGCTTGTAAATGTAGGTTGCACACCTGTAAGAGAGAAAGAAGGAGTCGCACTCAAACAAGCAAAACGATACAGTGCAAATATTATGAAATCCACCATAATAAAATGAAAGCCAACAACAAGTACCAAATTTGTTGCTTTTGGCCGTGGGCACAGCAGGGGATGAGGATTGGGAGGACGAGGAGGAGGAGGAGGAGGAGCTGGCGAAGAACATCAACATCAAGCATTTCACCAGGTTGGAGGCGAGTCGAGTCAAGTCGAGCCATGTCGAGTCGAGGCCCAAGCAGATTCACTCTTGATGATTATAATGTTTTCTTGTTGTTTCTTCTTTTTTTTTTGGGCACTCGACGACTTCGTCTGTTTTGCTTTCCTTTCATTATCGAGCGGCAAAATATTGGTTAAGCAAGCAAAAACAATGAAAACGAAAGAAGGACAGAAAGAGAGAAAGAAGTTAAAAAGTAAGTTTGTACGGAGGAGGGTGGATGGAGGGGGGTAAAAAAAACCGCAGCGTGACCAGCAAATGATGATGACGATGGTGCCAGCATCTGCATCTTGCGAGAAAATCTCGATTATGATGATGACGATCAGGCGGGCAGAACGCTAACGTTCAACTTAAAGCTCATTGCGATCGCTATCAAGTGGAATCATCGTCAGGCGATGCAGAAGAAGAAGGAGAAACGGCGGGCATAAGTAGAAGAAAACAAGGCAGAGAAGCGTGGGTACGAAATACACTAATGAAACAGAATCGCCTGCATGACAATGATTACCCTACGTACCAACAACTGAAACTGAAACGAACAAGAGCCGCAGCATTTGTCCATCGCACTCGCACTCGCACAGCGGGAACACGAATGGGAATGGAACGGGAGTGGAATAAGCCCCCTCCCTTGTTTTTTCTTTGAGGTTCTTGGTTGGTTGCTGTCAGCTTTAAAGAATTTGGGCCAAAGCAGCGGACATAAACAAAACTTGGATGATGATGGTTACTTAACAGTGTTGAACAATAAATGCGGCAGATACACATATATATGCACACACGAGTACGCACACACCAAACACACACATATTTCTGCTGGTGTATATGATTCGATCCGAGAAAATCCACTGAGAATAATACTAACTTAAAATATAGGCTACAGGTGCGCGTGGATTTACCGATTGATTTGTCAAGTGCACTAATTTAATTGCAGAGACTAAATCTGTAAGTGAAATAAATAATTGTTGATTAAAGAACTAAAATAAATGTAAATAGATTTATCATCCATATGTCTGTATAATAATACTTATGATTTAGAATGTGTATTAATGATTGACTGTATACATACAACCCCTAAAATGATTTATGTGTATGATTGTATGATGTATGACATTTATTGATATTATTATGATTACAAAAGTATGGATTTGCACTAGAAAAAGGCCCCTTCAAAGGTTTCTTGTGGAATTCTGTCTGATCTGTTCAGATCACGAATGACTTCCTCATCCTCCAGATGCAGCTGGACGTGTGGAAAGAAAGTGCTGTGCAGTCTAGTAATCCTCCTTATAGAGCCAACACTCCAAGGTGGGGGAAATATCTATTGGTAAATATGAAATTATATGATATGTATCATTATGTATGTAAGACAGAAAACAAAACATTTTTAATTGAGATTTTTTGGACGGAAATATAAAAAAATTGCAAAGTTTTATACATTTATTACTCAATAAATAAATAAATAAACCCAAGTGAACAGAAAGAACAGGTGAACTTAAAAACTAAAATTTGAGTTTTTAATCAATTCATCCTTATTCATTTATTATTGTTATTATTTATTATTGTTTTTATATAGTTATGAGAAAGTGAACTCAAAAATTAAACATTTTGAATTTTAAATCTGTTCATTCTTTTTCATTTCTTACATCAGAATACTAAAATCAACGAAACTTATCTGCTTTATACTGCTATATACATATATTTATATTTACCTGTTTGTGATGAACAGTTTTTTGAGATTCGAATTCAAGAAGAATGTGCATGTAATATGTAAAAACATATGTAATCAATTCTTTTAGCATGCGTGCTCAGCTCAGATTCGCAGCTAACTGACCTACTAACGAAATTGATGAAATGATGTCATTGTATTTTTTGTTTTCATATTTATTTTTGGCCAACTTTTTGGGGTTTCCTAACCATAACTTATATGGGTGTTACCTCTACGCTGTTGCATGCCCTTTCACCAAAGTCTTACGATCTACGCTCTCTCTCCGTCTCTCTCTCTCTCTATCTCTCTCTGTCTTTCACTCTCTCTGTCTGTCTCTTGTTCTTGCTGTCTCCCACTCAGCTTGTGGGCCTCTCGCTTGCACAGACACAATTTGCAAATGAGTTGCTTGATTCTTTTGGTTGCCTGTTCGTTGAGTTAATTAGTGAGTATCTTTCCTCGGCACGCACGCAACAACAACGAACGCGTTTTGGCGCTGTTCTCCGTGTGTGTTGGTGTGTGTGTGTGTGTGTGTATTTGTATTCGTAATGGCAGCATTGCTGTTCTTATTAGCGTTGTGTATGGCTCTCTGCAGTCAGCTTTTAAGCTGCCTCTACGCCAAAAGTGGGTCAGCAGTGTCGTTAAAGCTCTTCGTGTGTGTCTCTCTGTGTGTGTGTGCAAATTAAATATTCACAGCGTTGGCTAAGCAAATAAAATCTCATTCTCAGATTTGTTGTAATTGTTGTTATTGCTGTTGTTGTTGTTGTTGCATTTCGTTCTGTGCGTGTGTGTGTGTGTGTGTGAATATTGGTCGTGGTTTTTATTTGCTTGTGCGTCTTTTGGCTTTGGGCCGCTTAGCTCGGAATCACAATCAGAATCAACGATCGCGCTGCTCATGAAAGTGAATCAGAATGCTAACTGTAGTTGTTGTTATTCAAGTTGTTATTGCTATTGTTGTTGTTGCTGCTGCTCTTTGCAAAGCAAATGAGATCAAAAGTGGGCTTAAGTCGCATCTCTTTAACCCGAATATGTCAGTATTGTTGTTGTTGTTTTTCTTCTTGGCCAAAACGCGCCATATTCGCCGCTCTAATGCGTTCTGTGTTTTTGTATGTCGAAAATCGAAAAGGGAATTTACAATGGGAAACCTAATCGAAAGAAGTCTTAGAATGAACGTTGTTATCGTTGTCGTTAAATTAGCACAAATTTCTAAACATTTAAATGTTATTTATTAACTTGATAAGTGAAACATAAGCTCTGAGAAAAATCAAACAAACAAAACAAAATTATATATGTATAATGATATATGCAAATTTCTTGATGTCCCCGACCGTTGTTCTCACACACAAATATTTATACAACTTGATCGAAAATCTTACTTTTTTTATTAAGTAGCAAATGTTTTATGATATATTCAAGATTTAAAATCGTGTAATAATTAATTAGTATTGTGAGGAGCGTAGGCAGATATGCGCAGAAGGGATCAGTTTTAGATTTAGCTCATAGTTTAGCTTTCAATTCAGCAGATCGAATTTAAATGAAGTAAATTTGTAACATTTATCGGTCCGTAAATCGAACGAAATAAAATAAACGAAATATCTCCCACTGTTATTATTCCAAAATTATATTTATAATACTAAAAGCATTAAAAAAAAAATTCTTAATATATCTATAATCTCGTGCTAATATTTCGATAACAATTCCATATAACTATTGGGCGAAAATAAAATCAAACATTTGTTTACGTATAAAACGTATTAAAAGAAAAGAGCGACACAAATCTGAAGACAATAATATTAAAGAGGTGTGCAGATGGATGTAGGGGAAATGCAGTCCCCACGTCTTAATATAGGCGATAAGTGGCTTAGATTAAAATTGATTAAAAATAAAAGTACGGCTCCTCTTCCTAATTTGCTTTCCATTATTAATAAAAAATTTGAGAGTCTTAATTTGAGCTTAAAATTCTACATGATTGATTTTCCGTTTCAGATGAAAAATTCCTCAATCAACTCACAATTTTTTTTTTTTACTTCATTTATTATTTAAATTTATTTCCAAATGATTGCGAATTCTTGTCCCTAACATGAATATGGACCGTCATAATTTTATAAATGTTTGTATAACATTTCTTCGCCTAGACTTGTGAAAAAGTTGTGAAGCGCGTCAGTTCGGGCAAGATTTGGTTTTTATATGTTCTGTGGGCGTTGCTTACTGTGAGTTATGTGAGCTGTATATGTGTGTGCGGAGATGTGGATGTGAGTATGCTGGAGCAGGCGGTATTTCAGCTCGATCGATCTGTCAATGAGCCGGGAGCTATAAAGAGGTGTGCCCTGACCCAATTTTTAACTCTGACTCTGTTATTTACTTAGGCATGAGCTCAGCGGCTACTCCGAAACCCGAATATGCATTGAGTACATTAACGAATTGTTGTACACCCTGAAAGGGGTAGTAAAATTATTCGAGTTCTCTACACTGATGATGCAAATGTGTTGCCGGCCAGTGAGGTCATAAAGTTGTGCCAACAAAACGCCCACCAAACGTAAATTGTGTGCAGCAAAACCCTTTCGATTCCAGAAACAGGCAAATGGAAAGGTCGTTAAATGGCCCAGCCGTGGCAGAGAGAGAGAGAGAGAGAGAGAGAGAGAGAGAGACAGAGAGAGAGAGAGAGAGAGAGAGAAATAAAAATTGTTTCCTTGGTAGGTGGTCAATCAGCAATCAGGTAGGCATTTTCAAGCCAAAGGACAGCAAACAGTGAAATGCGCGATTTTATGACAAACAAAGATCACGACTTAAGTGGAAACAGTCAGCGAGCACGCCTCACAGCCAAGACATGCTAAAAATTACATTTTATGGCCATGACAAAAGATGACAGCGTCGCCTATCTGCCTATCTGCCTCTCTATGCCCCGTCGTGGTCGTGGTCATGGTCGTCGTCTTGGTATTTGTCATTGCATCCGCATTCAGTTGCTGCTGCTGTTCATGTTGCATTTCTTGGCAGTCGTAAATCATTCGATAGTGTTTTGCATGTGACACAAAATTGACCTAGTTCCGTGTTTTCAGTTTTCAGTAAGAGTTGCACGCAGCGCGACAAATTCTCTAGACTCAAACTTACGCAAAACTCAAACCGGGCAACCCTTTAGAAATGCATTTCATGCGAGTTGTCTCTCTATGACCTTGAGTTTAGTCTTGCCTGACAGTTATACTCCATTACATAATATCAGAATGACACGCGTCGTATTTTCATTAGAATTTATTATCCTTTTCACTGACACACACACTTTGCACACATGTCTGCACAATTATTTCAGCTACAACCTTGACAATAATTGCAAGATAGTTACATAAGCCAGTCACTTGATGATTCCTTGAGCAAATGGTATATTTTTAACTAGTCAATGAATTTAGCTAATCAGCTGAGATTTCTAAAAAATCATATAAAATATATATGTATATTCATCAAATATGGCTAAAGTGAGAGTGTGTGAAATTGGATGAAGAGTGTTCACAAGATTTACACCACAGACAAGATGTGTGGATGCATCAGGTCTCAGAAGAGCCAAATGTTTCTCCTGCAGCTTTAATTAAAAACGACTTAAGCAAGCACTATCAATGGGGGAAAACGAAAAAGATATGGAAATGTAAACAAAGAAGTTATCTGATTAAATCAAGTATAGTTGGTACCAGACTCTGCCGAATTTGCGGCAATGAGGAGAATGCCTACTGAGAAAAGTGTGAGTATCGTTGGGAACCTCGAAAGTATAAACCCCCAGAAGATGATGATGATGATGATAATAAGGAATATCGAACATTGATTCAAAAATGTTAAGAGAATAAACATACTGAAACTAAATGTATATTTTTGGCGCTAGAGTTTCATTTTTGTACTTGGATCCTAAAATAAGAATTTGTTTTTAGATTCATATCAATATTTGAGAAAGTGCTTTATAGGTAAGTAAAAAGGTTAACCAATCTACTGTACCACATATATAAACAAATTCATTGCCAGTTCCTTTCCTAAGTCTTTTGATATAATTTCCAAATGCTTAATTCTGACGGCATTTGATTAAATTATCTAGGTTTATATTTAATGACTTTTTAAATCAGTTGTGTTAATTGAAGCATAATTTTGTAAGCGAAATTCATAGCAATGATATTTAATTCATTGCAAATATTGTATTTATCACAGCAAAAATGTTGTTTGTCCGGTACTCCAAATAATAAAAGCAAAAATAAATGGATATTGTGATAAAGGGAAGGGCTGTGAGCAGAAATTGACAAAAACTGTTACTTTCACATTGGCTGAGCGCCAAGATTAGTGGCAAGCAGCAACAAGGGCAGTCAGAACAACAAAAGAAATGTAATTGATGCTCATTTGGTAGCACAACAACTATAATCATAATGACATACAGAAATAGCAAAGCCAACAACAAATAGGGCTAATTATGCGCACACTTTCAGGCAACGTTTTTTATATTATATTTTTTCTTCTTCTTCATCTTCTTTTTTCAGTTTGTTTTTGCAATTCTGCTCGTGGCCAAAAGAAGAAATGAAAAAAAAATTGAGCAGCCAGACAATGCAAAAGAATCACGTCGTTATAGTATATTTTTTGACTGACTGCTGCTGAACATTGTAATGGGATTTTCTGTTGTTATTGCCACAGCACCGAGAGGGCGCACTTAAATGAAAGTTGTTTAAGCTCGTT
Source organism: Drosophila basisetae (assembly GCA_035041595.1). Classification (NCBI taxonomy): domain Eukaryota; kingdom Metazoa; phylum Arthropoda; class Insecta; order Diptera; family Drosophilidae; genus Drosophila; species Drosophila basisetae. Next base: position 1,190,341 of record JAWNLB010000048.1, on the reverse strand, counting down.
GGACTTGCTCTTTGATGCATCCAACAGCAGCCCATGGCACAGTGACGAAAGTATTTCGGTTGGCAACGCGAACTTAACAGGAACCATATCCATTCTACCTAGAAATGTGACGTTTTACGAATTTTAACTTTATCTAACATTCAGGAAGGTTACGTAGAAATTCTTCCAACATTTTTTTTTAACGCAATTTTAATGGCTAAATTGGACGGTAAATTACTAAAAATCTCCGTCAAAGATTGGCATTTCTTCGTTACACTCACCGGTTACACCATCATCACTGCACGTTCTCTCTTGCTGAAAAATAGCTTTTAATATAAATTATACATTAAGAAAACAAGTAATTCAACTGATCATAAACAACTTTGAAATTCATATTGATCAAAACTTTTAAGCGTCTGACAAGTGATCCTTATCAAATATTTACATAGGAATTAGATAAAATTAGTAAAATGTCCGATTTGCAAGATATCAAAGACATTACGCACAACTCAACTGTTTTTGGGAATCTTGGAAGTTCATATGAATGAAATTAAAGGTATACAAATTATAGCTATTTGGGATTTCTCGAATCACTTTTTTTTCGGTGACCCGTGACTCGTTTGACTCGTTGCAAAGGCGGATCTTAAGCACGGAGTCTGAAAGCTACTTAATAGTAAGAAGTGTAGCCCTTGGGACTCCCCAAGTCATGCTTTTTACACTTTTGGTTCTGTTCCAAAAAGTATTTTGGGCGGGCGTGCAGACTTTATGATTGGTAATTAAAATTCGGATCTGTCTTTACGCTCGGCGCGCTTGACTTAGATTCAAACAAACTCGTGTGTATATATGTATGTGTGTGTGTGTGCGTGTGTATTTTTGGTCTAATTTGTGGCATAGACTGAAACACCCCAAAAACATGACACATGACAAACATGACACCAAATGCTGCACTACATTTGTTGATGTTGGTGTTGCTCCTGTACCCGGATTCAAGCAGAAGTAAACACAAACCGGAGTCGCCTTTAGAGTTGGAGTTGCTAAACTTGTTGCACATGTTGCATGGCGACTTTAATAAACATTTGCAGTCGCTGCCAAAGCAGTTCCTAGTTTTTTAATCAAAACACTTAACAACTTGTATAATTCTCCGGCCGCAGTTGACACACATCTGTCAGGTGAGCCAAGTGGGTCAGGCGACGGCAGCAGCAGCAGCAGCAGCGGCGGCGGGGGTTGGGGTACTGGTCAGTGGTGGCACAGCTGATAGAGATGGAGATGCAGTCGCAGTCGCGATCTTGTTAATCGTTTTTGATTGTCGCGTTGATGTGCGCGCCACCAGCTAAATACAAATGATGATGATAATGGTGATTGTCGTTTAGCAGCTGTTTTCTGCCTGCCTCAGTCTCAGTCTCCGTGTCAGTAATTGTTTTTGTTGTTGAGCAATTATTCTAGTTGATGACTGGACTGGGACGCATTTAGCACGCTGCGGCTATTCGTTGCACTTAATTGTTGCGCAAAGTGTTGACAATTTTTTTTAACTTAAATTATCGTGAAATCGATTGAAGAAAACGCACATGAAAAGCTACTTGCTAAGCTAAGTTGAAGGGACCAGATTAATAAATAAATAAAACGAACTTGTATACCCAATAAATTATTGTTTAATTCCAAAGTTAACTTTTGATTTAAATATTTCACATAAAGCTGCGAACAATATAATAGCATAAAAGTGTTAAAATGTGTCCATATTACATTTGCAAGTTTAAGAAAGCTATGAATATGTATTCAGAAGTGGAGCACTCAATAAAAAAAAGAAAGAAAAAATGGAAAATTAACAACAAAAAAAGTATAACCACTTTTCAAATTTAACTTATTATGAAAATTAGAAACAAAAAAAACTTCGTTACTTACAGCTTACAGGTCAAAGGTCATTGAATCAAATTGCACTACAGAGCCAGGTATGCCACTAACTCACCACTCCTGAATGCCCCTGGCTACATGCAGACTCTTGGTGCAACCAGAATTCGACGTCCAAGTAAACAGGAAGTGGAAATCTCTTACTATCTGCAACAAATCGCATATGATCTATCCATGTAGGTCGAAAAACGCTCCGAGCAGCAATGCAAGCTCTACAAACTGAATTGCTCTGACTTTTGCAGAAGTTTACCTCGACGATGAATTAGAGAAATCAATCCACAATTTCGACTGCCACTCTCCAGCCTCCCGTAGAGAAGGATACAATGTTTGAGGTCTACCTTCTCAGACATATTACAGCTCTGTCTAATGATCAATCATCGGCATGGCACTCTAGGAGACATAGCAGAAGGAAATCCAAGACCGTGTGACCAGACAAAGAACCTAATCATGGATCAAGCGGGTTGGTGGACGAATTTTCTTCCCCCTTTGCTGACCACCGCCCTACCTTAACCTAACCTATTTACCACTAATTGTCTCTGAACGTTAAAATTGTTTATATACAATGCGTTCTATTTTGTTTTTGGTTCTGCTGATTTTGCAGGACACTCCAAAACGCTTACCGATTTTAAAACCATTCCTTTGCATTCTTGCTTGTAGAGTTGGTCTATTATTGTATCGGAGCTAGTACACTACGTGGCAAAATAGCCATTTTGATGGCCTTCCACTTTTAATGACTTCTATTTCGTTATTTATTTTATCTCGATTAATGTTAGTCGACACAGAAAAATAAAAAACAAAGTACAAAATAAATTAAGTTACAAATGAATTGTAATTTATAAATTTATGAATTTTTTTGTTTTTCATGTGATCTATTTAATCTGTATATACGATTATATTGCACTTGCCAAAAAGTTTAATTACACATTAACAATTCGCTTATGGCAAATGACAATGTCGTTTTATGGCAATTGTATGTAATAAAATGCTGTATTTCTTGCTTGCCCTAAAAAAAAAAGATGTTCTCATGGCATCTCAGCTCGTCTTATTGCGACAATTAGCATGTGGCATTTGCTTATCGTATGAAACCCAGAGATAAAATTCATGCCAAGCCTGGGGCTAAGGATAAGCACGAACGCCGGACGTGTTTTCAAAAAAGAGTCATGTCCATTTTTATTATATTCAATAAAGATTTAACGAGTCTTGTTAACAGAGCGGCAGAATCCATAAGAAATTATAGAATTAATCAACAATTTCAGCAAGTCGTTAAGCGGCAACAAAAGCTGCCAAGCGAATCACGGCCATTAAATTGAATTTGGGGCCACTGCAAAGAAATGGCCAGACATTTTTGGGATGGTTCAAGTATGATAAAGGGCTGGAGGAAGAGAAGGGGCTTAGGGGCGAGGGCTGGGAAGGGCCGTAAACAGTTATGAAAGGTACTCAAACAAATGTATACAGATTATTTTCTTTATATTATTTATTGCTGGGCTCCGAGATTTATATATCAATTGAATGTACGGTAAATCACGTGTTAACGAACGAGAGAAGGGAGAGGGAAGACTGTATAAGCTGATGTCCAGAATAATATATAATGACAGCCGAGGGGGGAGCAAAGTGCATAATTGGCATCTTGATATATTTGTTTTGTCTTCGCAACTGAAGCGTTAACGAAAGCAAATGTATGACGAAGAAAGAGCCAAAGCAAAACCACCAAGAACCTTTAAACATGTATGTCCATATTTACACCGGTTATTAGCAGATATACAAAAGCAGAGAATTGTAACTGTCACTTTCAAAATGGAGCATAGCGGACAACTCAGGCAAACAGAGTGAAATAAATGTCTTGCCATTTGCATTTGTAAGGCAGACCAATTAATATCATTTAAAATTTTATTATACTGGATGCATAATGGCTGAAATGAGCTGGCGCATAGAAAGCATTTCTTTAACTGCGTATACATTGGCCATTGGCATTGAATGGGATTCGCCAGTGCCATCAGCTCAACAATCATAAATAACTGCACACAATGACGGAAGAGGGGCAACGAAAAGAAGAGACGAGAAGAGAGTAGAAGAAGAGACAGTGTGAGTATGAAAAACAGAAAAAAATTTTAAAAGTCGGTCATGAAATCGCAAGTGACCCACTTGGAGGCAACACCATAACGACGTCAACGACGACGACGCTGAAGACGACAACAACAGCAGCAACTAAACGAAAGACTCAAGCAACGAACGCGTCGACGATGCAGACAAATATGACAAGCTAAAGATAGAGCCACTGTCACGGCAACAAATACAACTACAACAGGCGGCAGACAACAGCATAGAGCCAACAGCCAACAGCCAACAGCCAACTAGCCAGATAGATAGACAACAACGCAAAATAAGGAGGACACCATAATTGGCAAAACTAACACACACACACACTCACACACATACACAAATACACAAATACACATGCATATACATAGAGAGAGTGACAGAGAAAGAGAGAACAACAAACAAGGAGAGGTAAAGCTGCGGCGATAGCGATTGGCATGAATGGATACCAGATACCATAGGCCTCCGTCCGACTAACTAGTTGCTGTATATGCCATATACCCTTTAAAAAAGCTTATACAGGGCATCTTGAATTTGTGCAAATGAACGGAACACACAGAGAAGGAGGCAACTACAAATGGACGAGTGTAAGAGACTATATACCACTTGTGAGCTATATACATTATAATAAAATTATTTTCCATATCTTTAAATCAAATGTAGATTTAGTGACGTTATTTTGGGTTCAGTTTTATATCGCGCTAGTCAGAGTCTATGCATAACACACACAGAATAATTTGTCCTTTTTCGAGATCGTCACAAGTCTAATGGAAAATACTTTCAGTTGCGATTTTGATGTATTGCAATGTAGGTATCTGCTAGTTGTTCACTCTCGACTAGAGCACTCTTACTTACTGTTGTTGTAGTTGTTATTTGCTATTCGTTGCTGCTGCTGTTGCTTGGCATACTTGGCCAAGCCGGACTTGTGGCTTGCAGCTTGTATGCGTCACTAAACTTGACCAAATTACACAAGGAAGTTGGAAGCCCAAATGTAGGCCCCCCGCTCTGTGGTTTCTGCCTGGTATGCCATGGCAATTTGTTTCGACTGACGAGAGCGACATGGGTGCCGTACCCCCTTCCCATTCCCGTACCCGATCCTCATGCAAGTGTCCATTAGACATGAGCCCGTTGCATTGTGCAATGATGACATTTGTGGGTCTGTGTGTCGGCGTCTGGCTTTACCTCGGTCTCTGCCTCAGCTTTTGCCACTGCCACGGACACTGCCTGGACAGCAGGTTAAGCGCCAGTCGTCACTCAAGCACTCCACACAGATGGCTAAGGCGGACCTCAAGTTTATCTAATGGCTCAGGTTGAAGTTGTCGTGCGGGCGTCGCTCCTACTTTTTTTTTCTTTGTGTTTGTGGGAAAAGTATTATAAAGAAAGATGCGGGTTGTGTTTCAGGCGATACTAAAGGATGTCATAGCAGAAAAATTTAAAGAGAGGCAAAGCTATGCCAATGGAAAATACGCTTAGTTAATCAAGCTCAGTTGAAAATAATTTTGTATATAACTCTAAATAATACACATAATATAGAAGATGGTGTTAGATGACTGTCTAACAGGTCAGCTCGGATGTATTTGCGTATAAGTGTGTAATAATTACAATAGATTCTATCATTTCATCAATTCAAAGTCCACTATTTCTATCATTAAGAAATCCATTTGAAGCTTCCTGACTCGGCAATAATATTTTCGCATACATTTGGTTGGGCCTTTCAGAATAAGTCTTGTCAATTTTTTATATTAGAATAATACAGTCCAACTTAAAATTAATTCGTGCACCGAGTTCTTAAGCTTTTATTTAAAGGTTTGATTACATTTACAAGTGTATACTTTTCGGAAAGGGAATTATATTTAATGACACATGAAATAAATACTGACATACAGACAGTGAAAAGTCTTGGAAAAATGTTCGTTGAATGAATTAGTTTTAAGATGCATAGGCAAACATTTCATTCATTAAATTTCCTTTTCTGCTCGACTGATACAAGTTGACATTAAAAAAGAGCCATATGGCAGACAAATTGTTAATAAATGAATAAATAAAATAAATAACATAAATATTATATTTGGTATTGGTATTATATATATATATATATATATATATATATATATATACCAAATATAAGTTTTCTAAATTATATAATTTATTATTTTTTTTGTATTTTGAATAAATTTGAATTTTCATTTCATTTTCCATCTCACAACAATTTTACCTGTTTTAGCAATATTTGTTTATTGTTTATTTTAGATTTTAACAACTCTTTGCTCGTATTTCCGGATGCGTCATTTGTATACCTTTAAGCAAATAATTTTGATTGCAGAATGATTTGGCTAATGTTGAAAATTCAAACACAACATTTTTACATTTTCTGTGTGTTTTTTCTTACACATATAAAATATATGCTTGAAGTATTATTTCGGGCAGTATAATTTTCTACTGTATAAAAGACAACCAAGTATGCCCGAGTATGTATTTATGTATGCATGTATATATATATCGGCTTAAGTATGTATGTATGTACATAATTATGTGTGTATGTAAGTGCTTGTGTTGGCCCTGCAGCTGTAGACATTGACTCTAGACTTGGCTTACACTCACCAATAGACGCATAATAGATTTGGCCTACATTCACCAACATACGCTATTCTAATCACACACAGACACACACACACACACACACACACACACACACACACAGACACTCAGGCGTATAGACATGCACTTACAATGCGAACACTTTTACTCTCTGCACACTCGTTTGGCTCCATAAACATAAGCTCGTTCTTACATATAAATATGTATGTATATACATATAAGCATAATCATGCTTACTCATGATAATCAGTCGGTGCCTGCTGCCTGCTGCCTGCTGCCTGCCGCCTGATGCTCATTACCATGCGAACTACCAGCAACAATAACAATTATTATACCAACTGAATTTAACTAGTTTCCACACTTGGCCTGGTCTAGTCTCAGACTCGGTCTCAGTCTGCGTCTGCCTCTGATTTCTGTCTTCTTTCTGCTGTCTTTCTGGCCGTCTGTCTGTATGTTTTGTCTGTCAGTTTGTCTAGTTGCCTCTGGCGGGGCTTTTAAGTTGTTGTTTCTGAATTTGAAGCTTTCAACTTGCCCGCACAATTTTCATTTTCCATTTTCTTTGCGAATGCGGTCGCCATCTGCTTGTAATTAAAAAAATAATAAAAGAAAAAAATAACTACTACAGAAGCTGGAAAACAAAACGCTAACTTAAGCATTTGGGTGGCCGTAACTTGGAAATTTTCTATAGTAGCGATTACAGTCTTTAGTGAATCTAAAAGGTAGGAAATTCAAATAATTTCCCCACTCGTTGCTGCAGCATTTCAAAATCGACACTTTCAATCGCTTATTAGTTGGCATTCACAAAACGAGTTTAAACCTGCATTTCTTAGATAAGAACTTAGCTAATCAATCTTACAACATTTTACAATAAGTAAATTTAAGATTTATTATTCAATAAGTAACCATCTAATTTACTAAATTCATATTTTCCCAGTATAAACTATTTGAATAAATAGCATTTTTTATTGTTGATGTAATTAGATTTGAAATATTGACCACTGTGAGACAGTGGCGTCGGCGGCTCTGCAACTTGAAAGAAGCACGCACTCGCACCCATACACACACACACACACACACACACACACACTCACACACACAGACAGCAGATAAAACGTTTTTCGAATATTTTGAATAACGGTGCATGGAATACCAAAATCAAATCAAGTGGAAGCGCTGGTCGGCCGAACCCCAGAAAATCAAGCTCGAACCCGAAACCCACTTGAAGCCCACGGATCGACGACGCATATGAATTTTTTGTTTTTGGTCGATTTTATACTCTATTTTGAATTGGAAAACGATTATATTGGTTTTTGGACAATGTCAACTCGGCAGTCCGTCCATAAAAGCTCGCTTTTAAAATCCAATTTCTTACAAATTTGTCTACAAAATATTTACACTTAAACTTTTATCGATGATTTTAAAATGAATAATTATTAGGATTACCACTGAGAAACAGTCGTATTTTAGTTGTATTTATATTATTTCGATATTTTTATATTTTGACAAAAAGGAAAATTAGTTAAAAGTTGAGTATTCAACTGTAAACAGAGTATCATAAACATCGTGAGGTGTCCATTTTTTTTTAATTTTGGGGCATCTTAGCGACAGCAACAAGTGCGCCGGAAAACCTGTTGGCCCATATCACGTACTACATACTATGGGTACTCCTTCCCTTTGGGACTCGAACTGGAACTAAAACTGGAACTGAATCTGAGGAACGTGGCCGTTTTGCCGGGGCCTAAATAAAACGCTGGGCGGCCTGGCGGAATTAATTATGTAGCCCAAAGCTGAATTATATGCGAAAGCAGAGAATTTACTGTCTCTCCTTCTCTGTCTCCTCTCTATGTCTCTTTGTCTGTCGCCGCCTTCTTCGAATTCATCTCACAGTCACCCGCTGTCCCCTTTTCACTTAATCTTACAATGCGATGCGAAACTCGTTTGTGCATTTAATTTATGGGCGCGACGCCAACAATAACAACACAACAACAGAAACAAAAACAACAATAAAGCTACATTGCACTTGTCGAATGGTGCGAATCTTTTGGGCAAAGACAGCAAGCTTACATTTTGGCTACGCAGCTTCAACTTGCAACTCCATCTGCAGCAAAGTGCGGCTGCTTCTTCGACTCTGCCACATTGTGAAAATTGTCAGTTGAAGTTGCCGCTGTGATGCGAGCTGAGCTGAGCTGAGCACGTGACCCAATTTGGTTCGGGTTTGTTGCGTGTGTGCTCGGTTGGATGGGGTGCTGGTGGTGCCTGATGGTGGCTGGTGGTGAAGTCTGCAACCACAAGTGGTTAACTTGCCAAGTCTTGTGCATCTGCATCAGTCTGCTGTGTCAGAGGCAACATGTCCATTTTGATTATGTTGCGCCTTTCATAATTGGGTTAATATTGTGTGGCAAGCGCAAAGCTGACGCTCTTCCCCAATCCCAAGTTACAGTTTCAATTCCGGATTCAAGTTGAGCAAATTTGGTGTTCATCCTGGAGAACATTTTGACAGCAGCCAAAGAAAGGCAAAATCTGTAATCTGCTGCAGGTTTAAGTTTTCTTGCATGACAAGTGTGACCTGTGTCTGAGTATTACAGCTAATAAATGAGAAAAATAAATACAATCTGTGATGAATTTCGTTTAAAAATAAATTAAAACTCAAATTGCACCAAGGGAAGAGTATTTTTGGGAATGATATATTAAAGCGAAAAATTCTTATAAATGAGTATTTCATGTAACATTTTTCATACTTTGATTATATAAAGATAATAATAAGATGTTAAAAATAAATAAAAATGTAATATATTAAATTTAGTTTTTATGTTATTATTACTTATTATTGTGACTTGGGCGTTGTTTAATACTTTGGTGATAAGTATCTAAAAGTATGAATCTTATTAAAAATTCATTTGTCACAACGTGCTTTTTATGAAGGGTGTTTTTGTAATATTTACTGCACAGCGATTGTAAAGGCACAGTTCATAAGATCGATATTGCTAAACACATATGAAGAAAATAATTTCTTTATTAATTGGAAAAACTTAACAATCCGAGGAGGGTGGACTATACAATAAAATAAAATCTCAAATTTGTTTATGATGGTAAATCGTGAATTGGCCCAATTAAAAAAGTCTTTCCCCGTCATCAGTCTGCTTAGTTTTGTTTTTAAATACATTTTGATTTAAAAACAATCCTGTGCTTAAAGAAATGCAAGCCAACAAATATTAATTTAAAAGTGTATACTACCTTAGCTAAAATTAATTATGCCATCTGGTTTATCAATCTTCATGGCACACTCTATTTTGTACAGAATCAAAAGACTGGAGTGACAAACTTGTCGCATTTCAGTAGCAGACAATCAGGAATCAGGCTAAAAGCTATCAAGTCAACTGAACTAACTCTGCCATTTGTTACACTAATAGAAAATACTGGTGGCAGCCAGATACTGTCAGTTCCACTCGTATCTGTGAGATGCAGTGCTTTGCATTTAATGACAAACCGATTGCAAAGTGACAGAGACACAAGACGAGAGACTGCAGCTAAAGTCAGATATGCAAATCGGAAGCTGGGAGAAGAGCAAACGGAGTTAGTTTCAGAATGAATGCTACTATCATTGGAGCATCACCCACGTTTCTAGGGCTTTGCGGTGGCTGTGTTTGTAATCAAGCTGACTGTGACTGTGACTGTACAACTGCAACTGCAACAACAACAGCAACAGCAACAGCAAATCGATTAATTTGCTTCAGTGGATTGTCACAACGGTAACCCAAAAGCCCCCCAAGCGTGCAATGCGACTGTGTCTATGGCAATTAAACAATTAAGGCGCTTAAACGGTAACCCAGTCGAGCCAAACAACGGTGACTGTGACGTTCTCCCCCTGCCCCTGCCCTACCCCCTCCCTACCATGCACCTATCCTAATGCCAGACTTCAACGGCCCATTACGTTTTACTGATTATCAGCATCCAAAAAGCTGCCGACTTGCAGGGCGTTTTTTTCGTTTTTAAAGATCTCCCCCACCCAAAAATTTAATTAAAAAACAGTCAACAAATATAAAAACAACACAGGTACGGCAGAGGGGGGCTGAGGAGGGATGTTTGGGAGTATGAGGGAACACTCAAAGCGCACAGTCACCGAGCTGCATCTTCTTGCAGCTGCAGGTGGCAGTTGTCAGAGTCGTCTTCTTGTGCGAGTATCTGTGTCTCCCATACTATTGAATATAATTATATCTATATATACATATATATGTATATAGATGCAGCAAAAGTGAAAAAAGTTCCGTTGTCTGTTAGCTCTCCTTAAGCTAGCCGCTAACCGTTATGCTACGCTATACAAAACGCTGCGTTGCGTTATAATTTCCAAGCGTTGTCTTTTTAATATTATTATATTTTTTCTTTGAGATTCTGCTTTCTGACTGATTTTCGGCCGTTATGCTGGCAGCAGTTGGCATTGTGATAGTTGTTGCTTTTGTAGCTCTTGTTGCTTTTGTTGTTGCTGATGCTGCGCTTGGCTGCACGAATAGAGTTCTCTTCGTCCAATTTCAAATGTATCATAAATTCAACAATGCGCAATTGTTGGGTTTTTTTTTGTGTACTTTAACGGCAAGTTCGCTGTCGTAGTCTTTCGTTTTGTATGCAATAAACTCTTCAGCTATCAATAAAAATCACGTAAATTTCTTTCTCGCTCACGCAGAATCTGGCACAGAGACGTCAGCAAGAGAAAGACTGAAATAGGTATAAGATTTAACTCGACGATAGTTGGGCGAATTTCAAGAGATAAATTTATTATTATCCAATTTTCCAGTCTATTAGAATGCTCCGTTTAGATTATTGATTTTCTATGTAATTTTATTTTTTTTTAATATAATAAATACAAAAAAATCCTAGGTATATACACAGTTAAATTAATTAAATTAAAACGGTTAAATTAAATCTGATATTAACATGATTAAGTATAAATATTTTATGATTTTATATCTTAAGACACAGATTACATATATAAATAATTAAACTAAAAAAAAGTACTGGGCTTGAATATCACTCGAACTAATGTTTCACCCGAACTAAATGTTTCCTAATATTTTAAAAATATATTTCTTAAAAATAGTAAGGATGTTTTTTTAATGTTTTAAAATTGGTTTTATAAATTTATATTTTATTTAATACTTTTTCTAATACATACATTTTCAAACATAGTAAATTCCTAATAATTAATTTTCGAAAGTTTTGTAAAACTTATACTTACAAATTATTGTTAGTTTAATTGGAATTATAGTAGTATAGTTATCTACAAATACAAATGATCAATTTAACTATTCCTAAACATTCTCTTATGAGTTTCTTCGCACTCAGAACACAACTCCTTCTATACACTAGGATATATTACTAGCTGCTATTATCCGGCTTTACAATGACTTTCTTACATATTTTTTCGCTTCCAAAAACTAAATGCTGGGCAGTGCTTGAGTGCCCGCTTTTATTTGCTTGAGTCTGAGTTCGTGTTAAACGTTGACTGCAATGCAACTTCATTAGAGCCAAAAAGCAGAAAAGGCAACAAGAAAAGCAAAAAAAAAAGTTGTCGCCCATTGTCGTCCACACAGTTAGTCAGCCATAGAGGCTGTCCGCGACTGCAATACAATGCATCACCAGCAGCACTTCCTCCTCACCCATCTGCTGGTCTATGCCAATGACACTTCAGCGCCAATTCTCTCAGTCAAGCAGTCTGCCCTGGTCTACACTTGCAAAAACAAATCTACCCAAAATTAAATCGGCCCAAAATGAAAACCAGATAAAATGTCAGGTTCTTAAAAATAATTTCTAAATATACCAAAAATATATACCATATTCGAATTTCTTGGAAATCTCTCCCTAAAATACTAATGCTTTATAAAGATATCATTAACAAAACAGAGTAAAAGTTCTGTGTAAATTATAAAAAAATGAAATACTGGAAATTATATATTTTTTCCAAATTTTAGAACAAGATTCCCTAAAGTTTTGAAAAAAGCCATGGTTTATATTTATTTAAAATAATATGGGTATTAAAATGAAAAACAGAAAAACATTCATTGCCAAAATTGGGAAAATCCTCAAAAAACCCATTCAAACTTGATAGGCTTTAATAATAAATAATAAGGAAATTAAAAACGTTAGGAAAGCAGATAAAATGAAAAAAAATGTTTTAAAAAATATGGATAAATCTTTTGAAGAATGTCGGTTACCCAAAATTAAAATTAATTTTTTTCGAAGTGTATTTCTCTTGTTGCTGCTGCAGCTGCTCTTGTTGTATTTGCCCGTAGCTGCTTCCCATCAGACCCATTGCATTTTGGGGGCCATTGGCAATGCTAATGGTGTGCATTATTTTGATGTTTATTTATGTTGTTGGCAAACACATGGCACACATACACACACACAAGCACACACATGCAATATGTGGCCAATGCAATTTGCATTTGCATCTCAATTGCATTTTGCATTGTTTGTTTTGCAGTGTTGCTGTTGTTGTCGGTTATATCTCTTCTCTCTCTCTCTCTCTCTCTCTCTCTCTCTTTCTCTCTCCCCATGCACAGCTGCGTTCGTTTTGCGTTGCGGATCCGGTTTTCGTTGACCCACTTCCGGTTGCCAGTTGCCGGTTGCCAATTGGCAGCGTTGTGTTCAGCTTGACCTTTGTCTCGCCCTCGCCTTGGCATACACATTGCTGTTACACTCAGAAAAAAATCACCCTGAAGGGCTTGCTCTAAATCGACAATCCCAGAAATATGTTTTTTTTATAAATATTTTCTATTATTAAGAAATGCAATTCTAAAAAGTAGACGTGCAAACCATAACTTTTCAGAATCAAGTCATGAATTTACTGGCTGTTCTGTTATGGTAGAGTTTCCGAGCAGCTCAGAGGGAAGTAAAATATTAGTGCATACGTGAAATCTTAAGATTTTAATATTTTATAGTAATATAAGTAAAAAAAAAACCCTGGAAATTAGACATATTTTTTAAAATTTTAGAAAAGTCAACCCTGAAATTAGAGAATGAAAGACGAGACCCACAACGTGACCCTTTACTTTCTGAATAATAAGGTGAGGACCGATTTTTTCCTAGTGTAGCTGTTTGCTTCTAGCTGTTAGCCGCTTCTGCTACTGCTGGTTGCCCACCCACAGCAGCCGTGCCTCCAACATGATCCGCACCTCTGCCAGCATTTGGTGCTCGGATAAAACGCCTACGCTTTGCACTACATTCATATTTCGACGTCGTCATCCGTCGAGTGCCATTTCTTTTGCCCAGGCCTAAGATTGTTCTTGGTGTGCGTGTGTGTGTGTGTGCTGTTGTTTATTATTTCTCTTTCTATGGCATCGCCATCTGTAACCCTATTCCTATCTCTATTACTCGCTCTCACTCTGCACCTACACGGCAATTTATTTAGCATTTTTATTGTGCTGCGTTTTGTTGTTCTCCTTTTTTTACGCTTGCCATCTATTTTTATCGCCTGCCTTAGTTGTTGTTGTTCTTTGCGTGTTATTAGCTTTGATAGGTGTCGCCTCTACTCCCTTCACAGGCCTCGACTTTGAAATCTTTTGTCTTGGGGCCTAACGCCCGCACCTTGGCACAGCATACAACAAAATTATGCATGCAAAATTCGAAGTTGTTGTTGTTGTTCTTGGTAGATTATGCGAAATTTATGCAATATTTGACATATATTTGGTGTCTTCGGGCAAAGCCATTTTTGTAATGCTCTGAATCTGATTGTTTATACACTCACAACAAATCGATGCTTATCTTCCTCAGCATCGTCTTAATATGTTTGAACTTTGAACTTATCTGAAAATCGTGCAAAAAGTATTCTCTACGAAAATGTCTATGCCTATATATACATACATACATGTTCTTAAAATAATCAATCTGCATATGTTTTAAAATATCACAATTTGTAAAATAATATTTTCATTTAAATAATTCCAAATTAAAGTACTAAAAAATCCATTTTCTTAACTCTTTTGAAAAAAAAGCACATCACTAATATCGAAAAATTGTCCATACTAAAAGAAGATTTTTTATTGAATGTTCTCATGTCCCCTGTATGCAAATATACTAGATTAGATTAATATTAATAGTTTAATTTATGAGTGTTTAAATTGGAACAAATTTGAAACTAAAGTTCAACAAACTATAAAATCAAGTCGCATTTTTCTAACCATGGGTGCTTCGATATTTAGCTTTACGAATTTTTCAATACAGCCCAAATTAATTTCTTCACTTTCGATGTCCTCAAGAGCTGCGGACTCTACTTATTTTCAAGGTGATCGCTCGTTACTCTTCAAAAAAAAAGCGCCAATATTTGTTTGTATTTTGAAATCAACAAGATTCATACAACAGTTCTTATACATCCATATATCTTATTACTTACATCCTATAAGAAACAGATTATTTGTATACTTTTGTAGAATTTATTATAGTATTGTCGTAAAATAAAGTAAGTATTAAGTAAGTAAGTATTAAGTATTAAGTAGGTATATTCATCATCAGTCATAATCGTAAACGTGGTAAAAATTCTCATACTTTCTATACTCAATCTCTGCTATGAAAATTTACATTCAATTTCAAATATTGCAATAATACTACTAACAAATTTTCGCATTGCAATTTAGTCATTCGTTTGCATTCCGGATATGGAATGGAAACATCTTCAAATCTGTTCTAGCAGGCATCTCTTGCAGCTTGAATATCTTCTGCTTCCCCCCTGCTGAGACTATTGCCACTGTTGCCTCCGCTTGTACTCTTAGCTGTTTGCAATTTGGGTGAGAATTGTTTTGCCAATTTGGCAGAAGGCATTCGTAAAAAAAAACAAACAAGCAAACAGGCAGTGAACAATTCAATTGATGTCAAAATACGACCAGAACAGGTAGCAAGAAGTCCTCGCGTCTCCCAAGGTGTTGCCTCTGTATCAGCGAACAGCGGGCACTTGCCACAAATGCCCGAAGAGCCGAAGATTTGTCACATTTGCAGTTTGTAAATAGAAACGCGTTGAAATTGAAATAAATAAGAACCTGAGCAAAGTGTTTGTTTCTCTGTTGTCTGAATGTTTTAAAGCATTGACTTCTGCGCATTGTTTGCACCTCAATTTACAATCTTTTGCGGTCAGCAGGTGTCGCGGCAAACTGCCAACTTTACTGGAATGCTTCTAGGTCTACAGTTTAGTTAATACTGCAGAGCTTTACTTAACCCATATACGGTCAAGAGTTTGTGTATTTGTGCACTCAGAAAAAACTCGATCTCATGTTTATAAAATCACGCTCAAATTATAAAGTTTTTCTTACTTTTGGAAATAATTTATAAATATAAGAAAACCTTTTTATCTTAAATTTACAAAGGTTTGCTCTAAATGGCAGAAATGCAAAGCCTGATTCTTAGAATAAATCATTTCTGAAATTAAGAAAATAGTAAAAAAATTAGGTGCTTTTCATAACATATGTTTAACGATGTTTTTAATATAAGTAACATAAAAGCTAATATAAGAATTCTTCAAGATACACACATAATAATTCTTCTACATACAACACCCTAAAAATTAGACATATTTTTTCTACATCTTAGAAAAACCAACCTGAATTTATGATATGCAAGCCCTGGTTTTTGAAGAAAGACAACTTTCAATTTTAGAAATTTATTTCTTTCGCTAATCAATAGCGAATTTCTAAAATTCTGGCCGAGTTTTTCTCTGAGTGTGTGTGTAAATATGACTTTAACCCATATTTTCGGAAGTTGGCCCTATCAAATGCACAATTGTTGTTCGGGCCACGTTCGGTTTGACTTTGACCCCCATGTCAATATTGGTTATGGTATTCCGTTAATGGTAATGGCATTGCACTCGAACTTTACCGTTGGGGGCCCTGTCCAGGTGCTACTCCCGTGGCGTTTTGCCTTAATTTGATAGCTTGTTTTTATTTGTCTGGAGCAAATAGCTTGAGTGATGGCTTGGTTCTGTCTCTCTCCCCCCACCGTCACCTCCTCTCTGACCTAGCCAACAAACCAACCAACCACTCACCTACATTGTTCGCCTGTTTTGGGCCTTTTTTGGGTTTGGGTTTGATGAAGTGTCACGCTGTCCAAGTTCAATTAGTTTTGTATGCTGCTCTTCAAAAGCTGTGCCGATGTTCTGCGCCCTGCCATGTTTAATGCCAAGATTGATTTTTTTTTTCTTCTTCTTTCTGGCTGTACTGTTTGTACTCTGTTCTGAGATTGACATTTGACGTGCATAGAATTTGTCTAACTGTATTTTGCCTTTTCTTCTCTGTGACGTTCGCTTCATTTGCCGTGCCCATAAGCTTGACTCTCCACTTTCTGTCCAACTTCATTGCTCTTTCTTCAGGCGGCCACAAAAAAATAAATAAATTTTTTGCCTCAGTTGACATGACAGCAAAAATGTATCAAGGATTACCATATTCAATATTCAAATTTAACAAAGCTCAGCAAAGAAATTACCTTATTTCTTATTTATTCTTTACTGTCAAATATATGGCAATATTTATGTAGCTTAACCAAATTATTTGCAGAACAAGTTTTCTTTAGTAGTTTTTCTGATAAAGCCGCTGCTCCGTTAACAATTTTAAGCTAAAATTAAATTAAAAATTATTGAAGTTCAGAATAATTCAAGACTTTCCAAACATTTAAATTTAAGTTTGTTAATTAAATAATTTTTTTTAAGACAAACACAAAAAAAACATATATATGTAATATAATGACAAGGGCTGACAAATATGAATTGACGAAGGTTAAATACTCATATTACAGATGTGTAATAAAATTCAAATGCGCATATACATATGTAAATATAATATATTCTGCATGGTAAACAGTTTAATATTTTTTATTAGCTTTATATTTGTATTAACAAATAATTTCAATTTTTAATTTTACATAAATTACTTACTTTCTAGTTGGCTTAATTAATCCTTAGGAAATCAGTACATCTCTTTCAATTTGCCACTCATGATACTCAAAAACCAACAACCAAACTTGCCATATGATTCTATTTTATTTTTTTTGTATGTATTTTTATTATTTTATTTTTAAATTATTTTACAGAAATGATTTACTTTCTATATTGCGATATAGTTTAATTCATATAAAAGCCTTACGAAATAAGTACCTCGCCTTCAATTGCCACTTATATGCATATCAAAAACCAAAGACTCAGGCAACAAACTTGTCGGGTGACAAAGCATATAAAAATGCTCCATTGGTACACACACAAAAAATGTAGTTCACATGAGTCACGCGGACCAAAACTAAAGATAAATAAATAATACTAAAAGCATGAGTGTAAAAAAGCTATTTAAAACTATCATCAAGCGCATGAAACATTTATGCAAATAAAAAATTGCAAATTGTTGAAAACAAAAAAATGTGTAAAGATGAGAAGCAAATCATGAGCCATAAACATGACCAACAACTTAGTCGATGCTAAGCTGGACGATGATGACTGTGATGAAGATGCTGTAGAGAGCGGGGGGACTGGGAGGGGAAAGTAACCGAAAAGAAGACAGAGTGACGCAGTTGCAGTTTGGTCAAGAGGACCAACTGAATGATGAGGCGGCTGCTGTTGTTTTGTTTGGGGTCTTATGATAATGCCACAACAACAAAAAAAAAAAACAAGAGTCGTGAGCAAAATCCAAAATTTATACAACCTGCGAGGCTGAAGTTTGTGCTCAGCGTACCTGTATCGGCAACTGTATGTGTATCTGTGTATATGTGTGTGTGTGTCTCTGTGTGAGCTTTCATTTTCGAAGCGATACCGTTAACTGCAAAACGCTGGAAATAAACAGAAAAAATCTAAAAGCAAAAAGCAAAACGAACAAACGAAGCAGCCAACAGCAACAATCAACCAGCGGCAATCAACACCAACAACAACAACAACAATAACAAAAACAACAAGTGCGAAATGAGCAGCCAAAGAGGAAATGCAACAACAAAATGGCAAATGCAGCGACGCGTCGCAGCAGCAGCAGCAACGACGACGGCAGCGGCAACAGCAGCGCCGGCAACTGTAATTGTTGCTCGCATGTTTACAAGGCGAAATAACAGGAAAAAATGTTAAATTTTTGTTAAGTAGGTCAAGTTGTGCTGCGCGAGAGAGCAAGATGGCGCGAACGTGTGACAGAGACACAGCGCCAGAGAGCAAGAGAGAGAAAAATGTTCAAAGAGCGAGCATCAAACACGTATGGCATGTAAAGTTAGAACTTGACAAGCTTGGCCTAAAACTAATCAAAAAAAATTCAAATAAATGTATTTGAAATATGAATTTATTTCTGTTATTAAATAACAATTAAATGGATATTTTGCAATAAGTCTGCAATAATCAATGTTGAACTCTATGCCAGCTGAGTTGCAACACGCAACATAAACAAACTTAGCCCTGACTTTGACCGCCGGTGCGCAGAGTAAAAGAAATATCAACCTCGGCAGCACCTGTGATCAAACATGTTGGCAGCTCAACATGTTGCAGTGCGACGCTCTCTGCGCTACGCTCTCAGACAACGCTCGCCAGGTGAGTAACTTCTTTGATCGCAGCGTGCTGTTGCTGCTCGTGCTGATGGTGACTGCGAAGCTGACGCAGCGACAGCAGCGGCTTCTTGGGCCGCTGCGGCTCGAAAATTTCTTTTCGCGTTGCGCCTGCGCACAGTTGGCTTTCTACCGTTGACGTCTTCGGATTTGTGCGATTCTTTGCGCGCAGCAAGTTTTTTTGCGTTTGTTTCGCGTGTGCTTCCGTTTCGGCTGTGGACGTGGACTCTCCCAGATAGACACTGACACACAAACACACACACACATATATACACACACTCACACAGACACACACATTAGCACACAGATACGCGCAGCAACACATAGAGTGGCATAATAAAAAGAGCAAGCAATCGAAATTGGAACAACCAATAAACGATGTGACCAGTGTATAAAAACAACAAGCAACAAGAACAACAACAGCAATAACAGCAACAACTATAACTTATAACAACAACAACAACAACAGTGTTTAAATATGTTTAAAATGCGTTACAAAAATTGTGAAAATGGTTGACAAAATGTTGAGAGCAAAGCCGCAAATTGCTCGAGTTAGTGATTGAATACCGAATTTATACCTATATAAATAAATATATATCTACCATATATGCATATATATATATGAAGTAAAAGTGCAAGTGCAATACAATCAAGTGCAATACAATCAAATTTGTTGTTCAAAAACAAGCAAAGGAAATACACAAAAAAGTTAAAATTCAAACCAACAAATATATCAAAAATACATATATAATATATAAATATAAATATATAAAATAAAACAAAGTTATATTCGAACTATTCAAGAACGCTGTTGTAAATATTTTCACACCAGAAGCGAAAAAAATTACAAAAAAAATAATATATATATATATATATATATATATCAATCAGTCTTATCGTAATCTCGAACACCCAGTCAGAAGTCGTCCATTGTACATACAAACGATATGCAATAAACAAAAAATCAATATGTATATATATATATATATATATATATATATAAATAGCTACATATATTCAAAGCAAGCCTTCATCTAAGGATTAAAAAAAAATTATATATATATACTATATACCCACTCGTACTACTCCCCGTTCATTATTTTCTGCATATATTTATGTCTTCCTCCCATTGTTTTTGTGAGTATACAAAAATGTTTATGCTACCCATACTCATGCTACCCATACTCATGCTACCCATACTCATTTTCCTTATCTATTAACCTTTCTTGCATGCCTTAATTAATAGTCTATTAACACCTTGACAATTTCTAACATTTCCGATACATTTTTAATAACTATTCACATTTGGTTAAGTGTAATTCAAGACTAACTCATTTTATATTCATTCACATAAAAAAAAAAAAAACAAATCGGATACAAATATAAACATTTATATACCAACATTAACCACAAAAATAAAACTGTCTTAAAGGATTTCAATATCACGTCTAAGAGGATTAAAATCAACTCAAAAAAAAAACCAACCACAAGGATTATACAAAAATAAAGAGAAAAATATCAAAACTAATCAGCTGAATAATTTTTGGATTTTGATTTCAAAATGTTCAACAGCTGAACAGGCTGCAATTTCGTAAAAGTAAGTAAAATATGCCTAAAGCATTTGCTAGGGGACAAAAAAAAAACTTGAGTCAATGGCCTCCGGCAACAAGAACAAATTCCCAAGCCTGATTTATAAACAAATCAGCCAAAAGTCATTGACCGAATTCGTTTCCGATATTACTCACCTGTTATGAAATACAACGCAATTCATAGCACCCGTGAGGGGGGATGAGGGGGAGTCAGCTGAGAACTGGGAACCAGCTTAGCTTCACTTATGACACAATTGCGAAATTCACAAGTAGTCGCATAGCATCCAAAATACATCCCCATATGTTAATTAGTATTGTTGTTATTATTATTATTGCTCAATTCAGCTGATCTATCATTAGTTACTGCAAGAATTTTATTTACTGCAAGAACTCGAAATTCGACTCGATTCTCAAATTAATAGCTCAGCCATAAATAAAATGTTAATCTCCATGCACAAAGTAAACAATTAGTTTTTTGGGGTGTCTTCAAATTGAAGTCTGGACTATAATCGCTTGACCCCAAACCCAACTCCGACCGCGACCCAAAACCCCAAAAAAAATAAAAACAAGAAACCAAACCAAGTCTTAACTGCACTCGGAAGTAAAGTTCTTTTCATTTACAGCTAAGATTGGCTGCTTGGTTGCCAAGCGCTGCTTTTGCTAAGCTAAAAATAAATCATAAAAACCGTTTGTTTGTCTACCAAAATGGTCTAAAATACAACAACAACGGAATAGCAGCCAAAAAAAATACACACACATTCGACAGTATTCAAGCAAACACACACACACACGCTGTGGCACAGGCCTCCACAACAGTAGTGGCTGTTTGTACCGTTATATGACGCAAAATTACGCTTACTCATTCAGTGAGCAAGAGTTAGCAGAGAGAAGAGCGAGAGAGAGAGAGAGAGTGGAGCAGAGCGAAGAACCAAGCAGAGAACGCATTAAGCTCATCCCCAAAAATAGGCACAGCTGCCACAACAGCTTGTGGCAGCGTCAATAAGCGTAGCAAATTCGACTGTGGCATTAAGTTGCATTTCGGCAAGGGGAAAACTGATATAGCTTACTATTTTCCCTCATTGATTGGTAATAAGCATCTTTCTTTTTTTTGGCTGCCTGTTAAGAGCCGGTTTTTTGATTTTGGTTGCACATGCCTCCAAAAAATCTGATATGCTTTTTTTTTGTAACTGTAACACATCAATTAGAAAAGATGAAGCAATTAAATTGAAAAATCTTTCTTTTTTTTTTTAAATTGCACCGAAAAGACTTAACTTAATTTCTTATGGTTGATTTAATTTGGTAATATGGTTGGTTAATTTTCTTTGGGCCAACTATGACTCTCCATTTCGTACACATCTTCTTCATTTAACAACTTAATTTCATTATGTTTGTCATAGTTCCTTAAAAGTCGTTGAGTTTAGCTCAATCCACCCACCTTTTAGGTCAAGAATCGAATAACTGTTCCATGACTCTTGCCATTACTGGAAATTAATTTGAATTGATTACACAATTTGCTAAACTTGTAAATTGGCTAGGAATATTTATACTAACAATCCCTTTTGAAGCTTTGCATTAGCTTTTATGTTCAGTTTGCACATTTGGCAGCAAAAATCAAAACACTACGCAAATAATATGTATTCAGCGACAACAACAACAACAGCAACAGCAACAACAACCAAAACAACAACAATAAACAACAATTTTAGACGCGCGCTTTTGAAAAGTTCGGTGACCCGAGCAATGTTTTGGGTTTTTGGTTTTTGGTTTTTGGGGATTCAACTTGCCAGACACGCCGGATTGTTGTCTTCATTGTTGTTGCCGGCTCAGATGACCACATTAAGCCTCAAATCAGACAAGTCGCAATAAGGCTGCGAACTGGTTTAATACCCTGCTATTTGCGATGAGCAATTCCAGTCAAGCCTGCCAAAAAGAGTCAAGTTAACTGAATGATCATTATACTATATTTAATACCCTGCAATTTGCATTTAGGAAATCATGTTAAAGCTTTGCAAAAACAATTCAAGTAAAACAAATTATTTTTATTATTATATTTTATTTGTAAGACATTGATTTTATATAACTAGAAAAAATTGCGTGGGCTTTAAAAAAAAATCCTTTAAAATATGTTTTATTTTATTTTTATTTATACAGTATGCCTTGGCAATCATCTAAATATTTCTGCATTTGAATCCCACAAAAAACAGTTAGCTCTAATAATTGCATTACAAATATGCTCTTTCTGTGTTTGCGTACAGGGCATAAAAATTTCGGCACGCACAGCAAGAGGCACGAGGGCGTCATTTAAATAACAACAAAATAAAAACCAACTAAAAATAGTTAAACATCATAAAAATTTGCATAGTTGTTGTTAGTTGTCGGTTGGTTGCTCGCCGGCTGAGTTGTTGTTTAGTTGGTTGGCTGTTTGGTTGCTTGGTTAGTTGGCTGTACCCGCCAAACAGACACAGGGTGTGGTGTTGGCTTTAGATTTGGACTCCACTGGCCTCTTGTACAGCACCAGCCATAAAAATAGCGCCAAGCCTCTGAGCAGTCAACCCAACTGTCTGCGGTCTGGCCGCTGTTCCGTTCGAGTTTATCGCCCGGTTGTCATATCGTTGTCGCGCACACAGATTAGCTGTCCACCTTGCAAGGGACAGCTAACGGGACAGCATCTGATTGTTTCTCATGCCCATTGCCGGCTCCATTCATAAAGTTGGCACAGCGTTGCAATCAATACTCGACTTGGGCTCCTCACACACTCAAGTCAAGGAGTGGAGCTTTATTTCTTGTATATGTTGAGCTGATCTAACCAACAAAATATGGTATTTGCTACAAGCAAACAAACTATGTCTTCCATATTTTACTCATCAAAATTCTACCGACTGCTAAAGCACTTTGTGCCAGGCAAAGACCGATTTATAAAGTTAATATTTTTAAAAACAAGTAAACTTTTCTAAGTCTTAAATTGAAGGACATTTTCTTGTAATGTAAAAATCAGTCAAATTATACATTTATTTCGAAGAAAATTGTTTGTGAATTTAGACAAATTAAATTAAATTAAACCAAAAATAATTTTTCCAACTACTATTCTATCAGTCGTATTTTTAGTAAAGTAAAAAGCATTCGAATTATACTTTTATCTTCAATCAAATAAAAAGAATATTTTAAGTCCCTAAATAATTTGCTAAAAATAATATTGAAAATTATACTTTTATTTCCAATAAAATTGATTTTGAATTTGAAATTAACTGAAATTTCCGCCATTTTGGATTGAAATTGATATAGTCCTTCAAATTTTCTAAAAAAAAAAGTTAATTTCTCTAAAAGTAAACACTTTTATAAGTTTGCTTATTAATATGATTTTTAAAACTTTACTGATTTAAAACATTCTAGAATACAGATTTTTTGAGTGCACTAAAAAACGCAGAGCAATAAACTGGTTTATATTCTCAAATGCTTAGCATATTTCTTAAAGTGATTATCTTTATAAACTGTTATTTACATATCTTAAGAATATTTTATAGCTTGTAATCGCTTAAGAAACTTGTTCCGATTTTACACGTTAATTCATTAAATATCATCAGCTAAACTGCCTTTCCCGGCAACTGGTGCAGTTAGTTTCAATCTTCATTTACACCTTGAGCGCAGCAGAGTAATTATCAATCACACACATTTTGTGTGTGTGTAAGTGTGTGTGTGTGTGTGTGTGTGTGTGTGTGTGCGTGTGTGTGTGTGCAACACCACCATATCTCGCCCGCATGCATAACTTAATCTGCTACGCCCACAAATGGTCGGCGAAGACGACAGCATTGTGGTCCACTTTAACAAGAACAACAACAACGAGACACATACACACACACACACCTACTAGCTGGGCGTGTGGGGAATCAGCAGTTGCAACAACAACAGCACACGTGCCACATGTGCTGTCAAGTGCGCAAGTTGAACAAGAACCGAGCACGTCTCCATTCTGCCATTGTTGCCAGTTGGCTGTTCTTGGTATTTTTCTTCTTTGTTTTTTTTTTTTGTTGCAGTAATTTGCTGCATCCACATTTACAGCTTAAGATAAAGTCGCAGATGAAGTTGGAGGCAGAAACGATGTTGAAGCTGGTGGCGGAGACGGACACAGAATCGGATTCGAAGTCGGAGTTGATCCAACCTTCATTGAGTGATGGCGACCTCAATGCCAGCCACACGTTTCGGAGGCTGAGGCTGAGGCTGCTTTTTCGGCTTCTCGGTCTTGGTCAAAGTTGGTTGTTTGGAAAACCGCTTGGCAGCCTTGCAGAGTTATTGTTTCTGTTTCTGTTGTTGTTGTTGTTTTTGATTTTGTTTTTGTTAGCTTTGTAAGTGCGGTTTTCCAAGTGGAAATCGTTGCGGTAGTACATTTTGCAATCAAATAATTTTTCATTCGCTTTTTCCGACGCCAACTCGCGACCTGATTTTTCTTTTCATTTTGGACACCGAGTAGAGGGGAAAATCGGAAAAAAAGTGTTTGGCTGTTCTCTGTTGGCCATTTGGTGTTTGGCTGTGGAAAAACGTTTTGACCTTTGGCGCTGCTTCGTGTTCGAACATTTAAACGGAAGTTGATTGCCGCCAAAGGTTAAGCTCAATTTCCGTTAAAGTCCCAGCTGAAGTCTCAGTTTTGAACTTCTCTTTTTATCATTTACCGGCCAAAGCTAAGAACTCAATTTCTTGGCTTTTTTTGCAGCAGCTGTTGGAAGGCCTGTTGCCGGTTCTTGTTGACGGTTTCTGTTTCTAGTTGTTGAAGTTGAAAAGTTCATTTCGTTTCAGTGCCTCTGAGATGGTTCTTCAAGTTGATGGTTCAGTTTTTGAGATGCATTTACCTGGTGGAGTGGAAACTGGTTAGCTAAACTATGTGTGGGTGCACACAAATTGGGGAGAACAAGTAGATAAGCAATTAAAAAATCTAGGTTCCTGTATTTCTACACTCAGCAAAAATATGTAGAGTAATTAGAAAACTATGACTTACCCATAATCACTATAAGAGGCAAGACAGTTTTCTTTAATTATTATTATAAGCTTACGAAACAATTCCTAAATTTCCAGAAATAAATGTCTTGCCCTTAATCTATAATCTGAATAATTTCTCACTTATACTTTTCAGAAATATTTCATATTTTAAAGAAACTTTCTGAAAAGTAGAATATACAAATCCTATCTGAAAGGATTATAAGCCATATTTGAAAAATAAAATAAAAATAAAATTATATTAATACGTGAAAGTTTAATATTTAAATGTATTTTGAAATATTACTTAATAAACTAGAAATGATTCTGTAAAAATTTAATTTTTAGTAAAATACTTCATAAGTCATAATTAATTCTATAAAAAAGGACTAGCTGTATTTGACGCCAGAGATAATATCTAGATTTTCAGGCATGAGAAGAGAAATAGGATCTACTAATAAGTACAGCACAGCAGATTTAATATCTGAAATCAATTCATTCGTTCAAAATATGTCTTAAATATGCGAAACATTTCTATTTCGCAAATGCAGAAGTCGCAGCTGGTTCACAATTCGAATGCTTAACGGCATTTCAAGTGCGCCCACGAACTGACCGAGTTACTCATTAAAAAAAATCCAAAGCTACCAGCTCAGGGTCATAAAATCACTCGGTTGTCAAAATTTTGCACTAATTCATTCCAAATGCCCGTTAAAATCGCCCAACACACACACGCACATACATAAATATATATACGCACATTACAACAAACACACACTGGAATCGTAATTATAATGCCCACAGCAATGCGCCAACCCGAGTTCGAACCCGAATCCGAGTCCAAAATGTGTAGATCGCTGACCATAATCTGAAAATCCCCTTTACAAGCTTAAATTACAAAAGAGGCGCATTGTTTGCTTTTGTTGTTGTGCGGCGCACCCACGCAATTGCTATGTGTGTGTAGGTGCTGGGCTGCCATTCAAATGCAAAAAGACCAGCGAACAACCGTTACATTGTAGCTCATTAAAACAAAAAACCAAAACAACAAAAAAATGTTGAGTAGCCAGCCACCGCAAGAACAATAAAAACAAAAATGTGTTAAAAGTGACGCTCAGTCAAACAATAAAAGAATCAGAATGTCTATAAAATATTTCACGCCAACTTTGTGGGAGCATCCAAAACGTCACTCAAAACACAATTCTAACAACAAAGTGGCAGTTTCATTTTTAAACACACAAATTCATAAGATCATAAAATCAAAATCACAACAACAACATGCGAAATGTTGGCCTCAAAAACATTTAAGTAATGAACAAAGTGAAAGAAGAGTAAAAGCCAACAAAAAAGAAGAAGAAACTCAACTACAATTTAAATAGTAACTAAATTACTAAATTACAAACAAAGAAAATAAAATAAATATTTATTGGGATCAGCTTAACTTTAGGCCAAATATCGGTGTCTTACAAGCAATTACAGCATTGAGAATAATTAAAACGAATTATTAATATTTTTGTGAAGTTAGCAATTTACTGGTTAAAAACATTCCATTGAAAATAGTACACAAACAAAACTGTTAGTTTTATAATATATATGTATTTCATAAAAAAAATATTACAAATAAAAACTGTCTGTATATTTAAAACAAACTATTTGAAAAAATGTATTCATATTTAGTTTATAATTCGTATGAGCTAAAAGAAGTATCAACACAATTTTCGATTAAATATTTAAAAAAAGATGTATACAAGAAAAGGTATTTTCTTCTGTTAAAATTATTGTTTGTCATATTTTCGACATTATTTTGATTTGATATAATTATTTGGTAGGTAATAAATAATTTTATATAAATATACAACAATTGCTTCCTATTAAATTATTATTTTTCATATTTCCCACATAATTATTTGGCTGACAAATTAATAATTTTAGATAAACAAATACAACAAATATGATTTTTCATATTCAAATTAATGTTTATCATATTTCTCACAACAAAGATAGTAATTCCCACATAATTTTTACAATTATGTATTTAAGGTGTATTTAATCAAAGCGACTTCAATTCAAGCCTAGACGCACTGGCCGCCATATTATTTATTTTTTTTTTTGTCGTATGGTAGCAAAGTTGCCATTCAGCTTCATCGTCAGCTTCAGCTTCAGCTTGAGTTTTGAGCTATAGTCGAAGCTTCGTGGCGTCGGCTTCGTCTCGGCTCTGCCGAACACGGAAGTATGTCAGCAGGTCTCTCGTGTAACGGTAGTTTGGCTGCTGCCGCTGCCGCTGCCACGCTTAGCTGCGCATGCTTAGCTGACGCAAACGCAGCAGTCGCCGTCGCTGGCGCTGGCGCTGGCTCTTTTGTTGCTTTGGCACAGGCTGAGCTAGCAACATGTTGCTACGACAACCTGTTGAAAGCGAAATTGTCTGTGTGCTCTCTCTCTTTCTCCATCTCTCTCTCTCTTTCTCTCTCTCTCTCTCGCTCTCTCTCTAGCGCAGAGTGACCAATGCCAAACGAGTCTAGCTGCAAGCATGTAAAATATGTGCTTAGTATTGGCCAACTTGCCTCTTGGCTCTGCGCTTTGTGTGCTTTCTTCTTACACACACTTACATACACACACACACTCATAGCTCAAAGTGGCCAAGCCTAAAAAAAAAACTTAACTGTTTGAGAAAAAGACTTTTATTTTGTTGGCTCATTTGCTTTACCGTTTGGTTCTCCACCAAATAAAAATAAAAAAATATCTACTTCTATGCTCGCCGTCGCAATTGTTGTTTGTCTTTTCAGTTTGGTTATAGGCGAGCGGGGAATTGGCGGGCACCTCTGCACCTGTGTCGCATATTGTTGTTGTTGTACTTTCATTCGTCGGTCCCTCATATCTTTTTGGCTGAGTGTAAAAACTCTAGCCGAATCCGAATACAGCCCAACAATGTTTGTTAGCTGAAATTCTGCTGCGTCGCTTCTGCTGCTTGCTTCTGCTGTTGCTGCTGCGTTTATTTCTACCAATTTATATGCTAATTTTAACTGATTATTAATGTTGTGACCCAAATACCATTTGGAAATTATTATTGGCCATTCTGTCCATCGATTTCTTGATTTTGTCCTAAAACATTTTTATTTTGTTTTTGTTGCTTTTCAACTTTAACTTTAGATCCACATCTTCCCCTGTAAAATGTGAAAAGCCGCGTGGAAATTTTTTTGATATGCAGCTACGACCGCAGGCGGCCAAAAAGGGTCTACGATTAATGTTCGTATTTGGAATAGTTTTTAATCGTATTCAGCTTTGCATTTAGACCGAATTAGGGCCCTCAACTTGGTTATCTGTGTGTGCATTGCAAGCTGTCGGCAAGTATTGCTGCCACTTGTGGCGGGCACCTGTTGATCTGCCAGATATCTTAACAGATAACGGAAGTTGGCTTGTAAGCCGAGCTTAATTCCTATTGGCTTGGAATTTAATGTATCTCTCAGCTTTGAACTGGCCCTATTTTTTTTGGAAAAAATGTATTCATCTCATTCATATTTTTCATAAATTCTTGGAAAGCATTAATTTATTAAAACGAGGTTTTTTGATTAGCATTTATCAACGCCTTATCAACATTATTTT
This sequence comes from Drosophila basisetae, assembly GCA_035041595.1. NCBI lineage: Eukaryota > Metazoa > Arthropoda > Insecta > Diptera > Drosophilidae > Drosophila > Drosophila basisetae. The sequence continues at coordinate 1,161,077 of JAWNLB010000048.1, read as the reverse complement.
TTGAATTCAATTTCAAAGTTTGGTTTTTAATTAATGCGAGCTTTTTAAGGAAAAGTAATCTTACATTTTATCAATAAAATTCACATAGTCATAGTTAACTTTATAACAAACGGAGTGCAGTGCTTTTTTTAAGTTTATAACTTATTTACAACCCTCTCCAAATTTCTGAAATTATTTTTAATTTATTTATTTATTTACGAGCAAAATATCATTACTGCTAAAAATATCATAACTTACTTACAAAAAAAAAACACTCAGAAAGAATATGCTTCGAAATTTAAAAAATGCTCAAAAATGATTACATTAATTTTCTAAAAATAGAAACTTTAACATCAATACAAATATTCTCAAAACAATTCTCAAAATTCAACTTTTCCTAAAAACTCAGAGTAATAAAAAAAATATATTTTATTATACTAATTAAAAAATTAATTTAGAAAACTTTGCATTACCTCTTTTATGTATTTTAAATATTATCAAGTGACCTAGAGCCAATTTATCACATTTTCCAATCAAGTTCATTAATGGTTATAATCGGTTTTTCCTCCTTATAAAAAAAATGCAAAATAAACTGAGCACTGCAGAATTTCAGTATTTTAGTTTTCTAAATTTTAGGGCATCTTTTTTGTGAGTGCGTGGAAATGTATAGAATGTGGATGGTCTGATAATCGTAGCTTCTTAGATCCTTTTAAATATATTTTTTGACAGAATTATTATCATTAATGTTCTCTCTCCCCTCTCTCTCTCGCTCTTTCTGTCTGTTGCAGCATCAAAGGATTCAACATTTGAAATTTCCGGCGTGAAAGACAAAGACAAATTTCTATCCATCGATTGGGTCAACTGACAATGAAGTTGTGCAGCATGAACGGCCCAAGTGAATCAGAAGTCGAAAGCCTACTGATGAGTCCCTGCTGGGGACCGACGCAGACCAGCAGCCAGGATCAGTATCTGCTCGACGGGCACAAGCTGCTGCTCGAGCACGACTTGGACTCCCTGCCCAGCGATGCGGATCAGAAGAACTCGCTGGATGTGCTCGACAATCTGCTGTTGAACAGCTCCTCGCTAAATGCACTCTCCGATCTGAAGCCACTGCCTCCGTTCACCGGGTATACGGGTCACCTGTCCATCAATGGCATCTCTGGGCATCATTATCATGCGATTGCCCAGCGGCTGCCCGACGAGAGCAACAACAATTACATACAGAGTGCGTATCAGCAGCATCACCAGCACCAGCACCACCATCACCACCACCAACAGCAACAGCAACAGCAGCAGCAGCAACACCACCAGCAACAACAACAACATCAGCAACACCACCAGCAGCAACAGCAACACCAGCAATCCCAGAATCCAAATGCAAATCCCACTTCCACAACAGCAGCGACGACGTGTGGCAGTGGGACGGGTGGAGGAGGGGGTGGTGGTGGTGGTGGTGTTGTCAACTCCTCACAGGATCAGAATATTGTCTCCTCGTCGACGTGCCTGCCGGAGAGTGTGCTGAGCACAGATGCGGATGTCTGCCTCAACGATGTCAAACTCTTTGCCGATAGTCAGTTAGATTCTAAGCTCTATTCCGTGGCAGACAGCTGTGTGATGAATACCCAAGGAGCCGGAGTGGGTGGTGCGAATAATAACAGTGGCAATGGCTCCAGTTCGCTGGCCAGCAGTGGCTCCACACTGACACCCATCGATCAGGTGGCCGACTCGCTGCACAACAGCGGCGTGCGCATCTACAAGGATCTAACGGAATATGTGGACATGAACAGCATCGATGATATTGCAGCAATTATTGGTTCAGCGATTGCGGACACCACAGTGCCCAATCAGCTGGACAAGGACGACGGGAATGATACGAGGGATAGCTGGATGGATTTGGATGCGTGGATCGATGGCAATTGCATACAGAATGAGGGAAAAGTGCTCGTCTCACAGCAGGATGCACTCAGTGATTTCATGTTGCCCCACTCGCCGTTGCCCGTTCATCATGCAAGCAGCTCCACGTTGCAGAGTCTACTCAGCCATGGCTATATGCCGCTGCTGCAGAATCGTCTGCAGCACGGACCACCAGTTCAGGGCTCGGCGCCAGGTGGTTCAACATCATCATCAGCATCAACGGCGACGACGGCAGCGACGACATCGTCGTCATCGTCGACAACGCTGAAAACAGAGACGCCTAGTTCTACCTCATATTGCAACGAGCTGTCGGCGGCGAGCAGCAGCTGCAGTCCACCCGGCTCTGTGGTCAGTACCACTGACAACAATTTGATGATCAATCCGCGCTACCTGACCAACAATCCAACCAATCCCAACCAGCAACAGCAGCAGCAGCAACAGGCGAGCTATCAGCTGACGCAGAATGGAGCCGGAGGCGGAGGAGTTGGCATGTCCGGCTCGGTGCTCAAGGATGGGGGTCTTTGCAGTCCGGATATGCTGAGCAGTTATCCGCACACGACAAGCACCACAAATGCACCGAGTGGCACGCCCAAGGCCAAGCGTTCCAGGGCGCAAAAGAAGTCCAGCCAGCAGCAGCAGCAATCGAGCCAAGGACAACTGCAGGATCAGGTCAATGCTGGGGGGGCACAATTGAGCTCGATGTCGCCAACGGGCGTCGGCAGTTTCAGTGCCAGTGATCTGAGTGGTCTGCTTGGCAAGGAGAAGCCCGTGCATCGGTGCAGTATCTGCAATCGGGGCTTCCTGAATAAGTCAAACATTAAGGTGCATCTGCGCACACACACCGGCGAGAAGCCCTTTAGGTGTGATGTGTGTGCCAAGGCCTTTCGGCAGAAGGCGCACTTGCTCAAACATCAACAGATACATAAGAGAATTGGGCGTGACTGACCGCGACTGCGGTGATTTGCATACCCAAACACACACCAACACACACTCACACTCATAACAACAGCAACTGGGAGCCCACAAAAGGAGCACAGCTCGATCTCACCTCGATCTCAGCTGGTCTCCTTTGTGTGTGGTAGGCTCTCTGCTAAACGGAATATGCCCGCCTACAAGTCACCCGCCCACCATAGTCTGGCCATCAATTGCGTCCAATTGGCGATCAGGCTGTGCATGTTTGGGTCTTCGGGTGCGGCATCTTCCCGTGTCTGGCCTTGCTTGACCAAGAGCAACATTGTCCGCCCAGTCGACTGTTCGACTGCCTGGCTGTCGAGCAACGCCATACACATAGCACTTGAGATTCGTTGTTGTTGGTTGCTTTTGATCTCTTTTGCACTGTGCTACTCAACAGCAGTCAATATCCGATCCGGGCTGGGTCACAATTCGGGTTATGGGTAACAAGGAGTCGAAACATTTTGCGTAGCTTCATGGGATATTATTAAACTGCCTAGAAAACTAAAAGGTTTCAATTCCATTGAGAATATAGAATTTCTGACGGATTTTGCTAAACAAGGAATATTATTTAACTGCCTAGAAAATTATTCGCTATTGAAAATATAGAATTTCTATTGGATTTTGCAATGGATGTAATTCTATTTAACTGCCTAAAAAACAATATTCATATTTTTAGAATCCATTTCAAATTACAAAATTGTATTTTTATATATTATCCAGGTCAATTTGTGCCTTTAATTGGTAAAAATATCAACCTACTACCTCCACAATTCAATTCGTAGACTCAAGCACTCTCAACAAAAAAATCTAATAGAAACCAGTTTAACTAAAATAGAAAGAATATACCATGGGCACAAAATTGAGGAAATTGATTTTGTAAATTAGGAAGTATTTGTGGAAACCAAGAAAAACGTCATTTCATTTAATGGTAGCAAGAAGAAATGTTTGGTAAGAATAAAAACACTCCACATAATTAAAATCACTCTGAAAATAAGTTTTTAGTCATTTTATAATTTCATAATAAATTGGTTTTAATACTTCCAATATACTACTGTTCTGAATGGTATCATCAGAAATAAACTTTATCAATAAAGATCCTCGATATTCAAAGTCATTTTATAAAACTTCAAAAACAATTTAAAAATACATCAATTTACTCTGATGGAATTTGTATGAAGAAACATAGATCAAAATTCTCTTATGAAGTATAAAAATATTTGATATAATGTCTGTATAGTCAAAATCAGAAAAAATCACACTTGTATTGTTCCGCTATCAAACTGTGATGGAGAAAAGGAGATCAAATCGAGAAGAAGAAAACCTGGTATTTGGCAGAATTCTTTGTGGAGTATAGCATATATGGTACAAGTGGTAGTCATGCCATATTACATATCTTCCCATAGCTTAAACATATACATATGTGTGTTGCAGCAGGGCTATTCCCAAGGCAAAGAGACCACAAGCAATGTAAGAACAACGAAGCGTCCAATTGTCTTTTTGCAACTGTTGTTCTGTTTTGATGCAAACCTGCGCGCTTCATGCACCTTAGGCCCTGGCACAGGTAAACACGAAATAATAAATAGTTAATAAACATACATATATATATATATATATATTTATTAATATTTATATGCATAGTAGTTGTAAATGTAGCTAGAATTTAGTTAATCTCTAGCTGAATGTTCGTTTAGTAACTAAGAATTGTGAATGTCTGTAATTTGTATAAATTATGTACCTCATCGTGTTGAAAACTTTAAAAGCAATACAATTATGAATTATAAAAAATAATGTTAAATAAGGGTAAATGTACAAATAAAAGCAGAGCACATATAAAATACTATATGTATGTCTATATGCTATATGTACTATATGTATGTATATATATTTATATATATCTGTATCAATATAATTAGCATAAGTTGAAGCGGGCTTGGCAAAATAACAATAATTGCTACATTATTTAAAGTAGCAACTACAAATAATGAGCGTAAATTGAAAACACACAAAGCAAATTAAATACATACTGATAATAGTAATAATAATAATGAATATGAAATAGTAAAGTACTCAAGTAATAAATTTTATTACACTTACATTTAAATGTTGTTAATTTGTTTTTTAAAAAATTGTTGCTAAAGTTTATGTTAATCTTACAATAAATGAAACATGCAAATATATGTCCAATAAATCATATTTTAAATATATTTATGTTCGTGCAAAAATTTTGCAAATTATTTATGACCACAAAAACTAGCGCATATTTTTTAAACAAAACCGAATATTGTTGAAGCTATTTATTTAAGTAAAAATTAATATAAAATTGAAGAAAAAACGGAAGAAAAAATCGAAAAACAAAACAAAAAATGCATAATTTAAGAAAACATAAATCTATCCATATTTAATGTTATTTTAGTTTTGTGCAATTTATTTATTCAAGTGCAAGAAAACTGCACAAATCCATTTGTACTTCAACGCAATTCGATTGTAAATATTTATTTTTCTAATTTTTAATGTTCACTTCTCTAGAAATACAAAATTTTGTCATTTTAAATGTACAAAAATAATAATATTTGAAAAACCAGACATGATGTGGTGTATTCTTAATTCTTAAAAAAAAAGCAAAAATCAAGCATACGCAACGCATATCAAAAAGGCAAAATTGTTTGAGTGATTTGGTTGATTAGGTGGCAACAATGTTGTCCGCATTGCTAATGCGGAACGCATGTGCCGCTTGCCACAGCAGAGTCGCAACAAGGAAGGAACCTGACATCAAAGCCGCACACAAAATAGAGTAGGTGCGAGTAGGGGCACATCTCCAGCTCCAGCTCTAACTCAGTCTCTATCTCTGTTTCTGACAATGGTAAAATATGCGGTAAGCTAAAGACAGCGACAAAAAAGAAAGAAATAAAAAAGAGCCAAGCAAACCAAACCAAGTCAATCCGGAGTCGAGCCAACGACAAGTCAGAAAGAATCATTATGTTGACCACAAATGCCGCCACAAAGAAAGCAATGCAAAGAAGAAAGAGCTAAAAGCAAACCAAAAGCCCACACTAACACACACACAAACACACCAACACACACACATACGCCAATCCACACACACACACGAATACACACACAGAATGCCATGCATACTGTGCCACTGACCCAATTTCCAGACTCGTTTTTCTCCATCGCTGAAGAACCGCACGAAGCAGCCACACAACGGATTCGAAATGTTAACTGGCCGGGCAGCCAGCGACGCGGCAATGAGATACAAAGATACTTTGCCCGGTCGCATGCTCTTTCACCGAGATGGAGCCCAAGCTACATCTCAAGCTACAGCTTCAGCTTCATCTCGCTCCACGAATACGAGTCTGGAGTATGTTGTATATAGTTTGCATCGCTTCGCATCGCATCGCATCCGCATTTCTATGTTGCTTTTGCTTTGGCTTCGTTTCAACGTCTTGCATGTATCTGTAACTCGTTTCTGTATCTTGTGCCTCATATCTGTGGCACTTAAATTTATGCAATATCATGGCAATGTCTCTGACTCTGACTCTGACTCTGACTCTGTATCCCATCTTTCTCCGCCACTCCGACTCTCATCTCTCCGTGTGCCGCGTTCATTCTCTCCCCATTTAGAGTGTCCACGTTTTGTTCTAATCAAAATGTGTTACGTGCTTGTCTGTGTCCCGTGTCAAAGGTCAAACAAAAATATTAACAACTGGCAAACATTTTGCCGGCACTCAAAGCGAGCAATACCATATATCGTAATTCGTTTACCATTCAGCTTCTTCTTGGCTTATCTTTCTCCATTTTTTTTTTTTTTTGTATTTTTATAATTGAGTTTTATTCCAATTAAATGTAATTTTCTACTCATTTCATCTTGGCCATCTTTGTCGTAGGCACTTATCATTTAGTCTAAGAGCGACCCACTTTCGGGCCAAAATTCTGCTGGCCAATCTGACACCGCATTTGGTATAAATATGACTTGTAATGGGCGTGGGTGCTATAACTGATATAGCTTCCCATGCAGCTCATTGTATGTAATTAAGTAAACCTAGTTTGGTTAAATGTAGTCCACGTTAAGTTACACAGAACTATCTCAGTTCTGAAGTGGAAGCTTTTTTTGAATTTCACTACAAACAAAAATTCAATGGTATCAAATGCTCTCAATCTAAATGAAGGTTCGCTCAATTTCATATTATAACAGGTAATGTAGTTAAACCCATGATGAAAGTGTACTAATTTTGTCGCATGAAATGAATATTGAAATTTAGATGTCAGCAGATGCATTACGGTCTGCAAAGAATTGTAATATTCGACGTGGTCAAGATAGTTATTTCTAGAATTGTAATCGAGAATCTGTTCTTAAAAATTAAAAGTCCTTTTTAACTTGAAAATAATATTATTTTAAGAAAATTTCAATCTTAAAACCGTATTTATATCGAAGCATAACAATTAAAAACAAGCATAACAATTAAATAAATATTTTGTTGTTTTTTAAATATGTAAATCAAAATGATGGAATCTTAAAAGTCACATTCAGAAAATACATACATATGAGTGATATATAGATATAAAAAAAATGCAAGACTATTTTTAAAACAATCTAACAGTAGAGAGACAAACAACTCTATTCAAAAACTGTCTGTGGGTTTTAAAATAAACAGATCTAATTTTAATCTCTGTTGCTGCTTTGTATCTTTTAATATGTTTTATACCCAAACTTTGAATATAATCTTGATGGGCCAAATGGGGAAAAAAAAACTTGACGAACTTATGGACGTCATTATAAAATCAGCGTGTAATTTCTGTAAATTACAAAGTTTTATGAATTATGGTACTTAATGAAATAAACGCCCAAATTTAGTGCCTCTGTTATTGAAGCTCATAATGACTGACCGACTAATTGACTCTCTGATTTACTGATACACCAACGAAAGACTCTGAAGCTCAATTGTTATTTTCAGGTCAGGCATTTTATAAGCTCTTATGTTGAGAAGAGTAGTGTAAATATATTCTATGAACATTTTTCCTTATTGTTTAGTCAACAATCTGTTTTTCTGCTTGAAAAGCTAGAAAAAAAAAAAAAAATTATTGAATACATATTTATGTAGAAAAGGAATAACACACAGTAAAAATATTTGTACATGTGAAATCTCAAAATACTAATGTTTAATAAAAATGCAAGTAACAAAATGGAAATGTTTATAAACATTAAAAAAAAACCCCTCGAAATTAGACATATTTTTTTAAATTTTACCAAAAATGTACCCTGTAAAATGACGGAAAATTTCCTTCTTTTTTGTGAGTGTAAGTGAAAAGCCAACTTGGAGCTTTAATCACGTCAGCTTAAAAGTTTTTGTCAAAGACTAAAAAAAAAACTAGGTAAGAAACGGATTTTCTTGATTCGTCAAATGTAAGTAGGTAATTCCACGATACGATATATGATCGGAAATAGTAGTAAATTTAATAACGCCAATTTTTTAACATTTTTATTGGATACTGGGTGTGATAAAAGTGGGCGGGCAGCATAGTTTGCCCCAGCAGCGCTGCTTGCGTTGCTGCCTCGCTCGTTGTCTAGTTGACAAAAAAAAGACACAGAGACGGACAGGGCGACAGACAAATGGATAGACATTACAATAAAGTTGGCAAAATGGAAACAGCGACGTCGCTGCCGCTGCTTCAGTTAACTTTGTCGCATACTGCCCAGCCGTTGTTGTTGTTGATGTTGTTGGTGCTGCTGTGGCGCAGTTAAAGACACAATGACCTTGGGTGAAAGTTGCTCTCCATTTCTATTTTGTGCTTTGCTATTGCTGCTAAAATTGTTGTTACCTGCCATACCATTTTTATACATACTCGTATATGTATATATATTTATCTGTGGGTACGGTGTGTGTGTGTGTATGTATATACGTATATATCTATTTAATGTTATTTTCTATAACGATTTTCTTGTCACTGTTGTGTTGTGTCTCTATCCATCCATCTATGCGTATATTTGTCTTGCTTTGAATGCTTCTGCTGCCCCCCTTTGGCTTTGTCTTTTCCACTCGGCATGATTTGTTTGTTTGTTGTTTGCTTCGTTGTGTTTTTTTATTTGATTTGTCGCTGCTGCGGTTGTTGTTGTTGCTGTTGTTATTGGTGTTGTTGCTATTATTTTGATTACTTTTGCTCTTGATTGAGGGGCCTTTGATGGATGCACATGAAAAGCTCAACTTTGAATTCGACATCGAGTTGGAGCTGCCAAAACAGAACGGAAGTGCTTCGCGTGCAGGAAGTAGCTTGTGGGGTGGACAGAGATGAGGAGGAGGTTGAGGAGCTTGGGGTTATCGGAGTAGGTGAGAAAATAAATTAGCAATGTTTACGACGTGTATGCGTGTCTTTTGTTTTAGCAATATTTTAATCACTAGCCATAATTCAAAATTGAATAATTTATGCAGTAAGTTAATTTTTTTGTCGGTCCTAAAAAAAAGTAATAATGAGTAATACGAACCGAAATTTAGACTTCAAGTGTAGTGTCGATTTTGCAATGCGCCGTCTTCACGCCTCGTCGGTTAGGCTGACCAAGATTCTTGGCTGAATAAATCATGGCTATACCTACATTATATTAAATTAATATTTTACTGTGCCAGTTTGCTTTTTGCTCCAACTACGAATACGACTACGACTTTAACTTTAATTAACTGCAAAAGCAAACAGTGCACAACCAAAAATCTTATGAAATACGCAATTAGAGTTGAGCCGCGCTCGTTTCAGATACAAATTGGCGACTGAGGTTGCGCTTTATTCTAGGAGTAATTATTAATATGTACAAAACGTCATTTAATCAACACATTAAATTGCTTTTATTATCAAATCGTATTGTTTTTGTTTTAGTTAGTTTCGGTTTTATTGTCTTATTTAATTGTTCTTTTAAAATATATAAGCTGAGTTATCTTATTTATTATATCCTTTCATTTTTTCTTATTAATAATTAAAGTTTAATTCTTCTTTTTAATTTTAAATAACTTAATTCGTAACTTTACTTTTAAATTACAATTTATTAATAAAACATTTTAAGAACTGTGATCTACTTTTAGACCAAATTCAGTAAATAGATAAATGAAATGTCCAATTGCTCCTCAAATTTAAATAAATAAATAAAATAGTAAGTTTATTCATTTACTTAATTCAGTTTTAAACAACATTTTTTTCGATACCGAAAAATTTTTTGATCAATATTTATGATACAATATTTACAATTTGCATACGTTGCCGATTAGAAATTTAATGTGTGTTTGCATATTCTTATTTTTAAAACAGAAGCTGATGACGCAATTTAATATTCTTTCAAAAATATTTTTTAGGGTCGTGGAGGATACCCTATACAAGAGTATATTAATAATAATAAAATAATAAGTCAAGATAAGTAAGACAATGCTTGTATTTAAAAATTCTATGAAATAGGTTGTACAAGAGTATAAAATGAACGTCAAGTTCAAGACAAAAGTCTAGGAGATTTTTTGACATTTTATACAAATGCTTCGCATTTTAGGAAACTATAAATTCATATAAAAAGTGGATATTTTGTATAAGTAATTTACTTTTTTATTTAAGTAATACACACATTTAATGTAAATCAATTTAAGAAGATGTTTTTCTTTGTTATAAATTAATTTTAATAAATCAAACTTAATATATTTCAATTGTGATTGATTATTAGATTATTTAAATAATACGCAATTTAATTTAAATCAATTTGAACAGTTTTGGATTTGCTTGTTAATTTATTTATTGGCATCCATTTCGCTTTTCCACTTTTGTTCCCCATTTAACGCTTAACAATTTCTGAACTGATTGGCTTTTTTCTAGGTTTCCGCAATAAACGTTAATAAATGTTGGACCATTTTACATTTTAATATCATTAGATTAATTATATCAATTATTTAATTCTGGTTTTTGTTCTACACTTTAAATTAAATTTCTCTTTTTTTATTTTCTATAAACTAATTTGAAACTTTATTTTAAAACTTAATTTTAATTTTTTTAATAACTGTGTCGGTTTATTTAATAAATCACAGCCCATAAGTTAAAAGTGACCCGTGAGGAGCTTAAGAATTCGCATTAGGCAAATAATTTCCATTTGCTTTTGATTATTTTCGTTGTCAAGTTCGTGGTGAATTTTAATGGCACACACGGCCTGTGTTGGCCTGGCCTAAAACCGGCATAGAACGGTTAAGCCGAAAAATGCGACTACGCGACTGCAATTAATTAACTTGTTATGCAGCGCATTCTAAAGGCAGACGACTAACAACAACAACGACAACAGCAACATCAACAGAAAAAAAGCAACGCGGGATATATTCAACGTTGGTTAACAAAAGACAGAGAGCGAGCGAGAGAGGAGAGAGAGAGAAGGTGGTGAACAGTGGGTTGCTACTGGTCAGCGACAAGTGACCTCAATTTTATTGGAACCTCTCGGCAAGTTGCGTGGCACGGCCAGTTGTACGTGATGTGCCTGTTGTTGTTGCTTGTTCTACTTTGAAATTTCACTTTTCAAATGTGAATGTGAATGTGAGCGTGTGTCTTTGTCTGTGTCTGCGCGTGTGTGTATAGAAGATATGAAAATAATTAATAAACTAAATAAAAGCATGTGAGCATTTTTGTGCGTGTGCCGTTTAAAATTTTGTGCCACGCGGTGGCAAACAAACAAAACAACCAACAAAAAAAAACGATGCACAGTTAATGCAAGTTTGTTGCCTGAGTCTTTTGTATTTTTGAATTTGAATGCAACACGAATTGCAGCAGCAACAATTGAAAATATGTGGAAAATATTGAGACGCACAGAGCAAAACCACAACAATAACAACAACGAAAGACGAACAACGAACAACGAACAACAGACAACAAATAACAAGCAACAAGCGACAATAACAACAGCAACATTGACAATTTAACCTCAAACTTCAAAAGTGTCACTGTCATGGCCCTTTTTACTACGACTGCGTTTGCAGCAGCAGAAACCTCAGCAGCAGGCTCAGCAGCAGCAGCAGCAATCGTCGCTTGTAGCATAACCTGTTGGCAATTCAGTTTATGACTTTTTGCAGCTCGCACAGTGTGACAAACACACACAAACCATAGCATTAAAGCGCCTTTTAAGCTTTCACCATGAGTGCGGCCCACTGTGCGGCCAGCAGTCGTCGCTGCTGCTGCTGCTGCGGCACGTATTGCCACGAAAAGTGGGTCAACATGAAACAAACCAGAAAAGAAGAAAAAAAAAAGAAAAACAAAAACAACCAACAACAGTAAAAAGCAAATCACATCTTATTATTGTTATTGTTGAAGAAAGCATGTAAGCGCTGTGGTGCGACAGAGACGACAATAGGCATTTTCATTTTGTTTTTTTTGGGTTTGGCCTTTTTGGAATTTATGTGACGTTTTTTTGGTTGCTGGCAGCACTTTTTTGATTGGCTTTGTTAGCTCAGCTATTTATTTCCATTATTTCTAAGCCGATTTATAAAATAGATAGATTCTTATTAGAAATATACGAAAATATTTTATGATTTAAATTCACATTTCGAGTGCCGCCAGCGTCATAAAGCGCCATCTATTGCTCGATTTTGCGGCACACGGTCAGTGTTGGTGAACAGCGATGGTGCACCGTGCACAGAGTTAGTTAACGATAATATATCGACCTGCCTCCTCAAACCTGTCGCCGATAGTCGCCTGCTTCACACAAAATTCCTTCCTTTTTTTTGTTTATACTTGAAAGGCAGCAGTTGCTTTGTAAAATTGTAAAATGTTGAATGGACAGATCACATACAGTTATGTGGGCAACACGTGCAGCGTGATGATAACACATCCACATGCCAAGGAAAAACCAAAGTCCAACACGCCAACATCGGAGCAGGGCTGTTGTGGGACAGGGGTACGGCCAGCGTCGCAGGGGGAGGAGGCAGAGACAGTGACTGCGACGAAAACAGAGAAGACGACAGCAACAACGACAGCGACGGAGACAGCAAAGACAACAACGACTGCGAAGACAACAGCGATGTCGACGGCGACTGCGACGACGACTGCAACTGCGAAGACGACAGCGACGGCGACAGCGACGCTTGCTGCGAAACATGTGAATTTAGATCGCATAAGGAACGTCGATATATTTATTGGCGACAACGATTTATATTTTTATGCCGATGTCAAGCTATACAAGTGAGTCATATATATGTACATTTTTGCAAACAAAGCTTATCACTGTTTATCCATTTGCAGATTTCACAGTCGGCGCACTTTCGATTTGCGTGGACTCAAGACGTTGTACATAAAATACGACACACAGGAGAATTGCTATCAGCTGTTTTTGCGCTGCCTGCCGCCAGTTACAAGTGCGAGCAGCGGCGGGGGCGCAGGCAGCGTTACAGCTGGCAGCAGCAGCGCCAGCGCTGGCAGCGGCGCAGGTAGCAGCATGGTGCACAAACCAAAGACAGCTCGCAAGGAGTACATCGCAGCGTTTCTCAATCTACCCAAGCTGACGGACAGCATGCACGAGAAGGATCCGCTGCTGGTGCACGAATGGAAAATGAAACGCATAACGGAACAGTGCCAATTGCAGGTGGATGCTAACGAGCGCACCTACAAAATGATTAGCCAATTTCGATATGGCTACGCCAGCCGCTACAGCGGTCCACTCCTGGCCAGCGAGGTGAGTGCAGTAAGCTACTCCCTCAATGGAAGAAATAGATTGATAATTCTTCATTCCCCCCTTTGCAGCTGGACAAGTCCACGTGCCGCGTCTCCGAGCCGGAGCGCCTTAGTCCGCTACAGCGACGCATGGAACGCGTTGCGGATGAGCTGAAACGCTTCTCGTGTGATCAGTACAAAATAAACTTTGTGGAGCTGCAGGTGCCCGCTGGACATCAGAATCCGATGCGATACAAGCCTAAAATCTACGAGACGTCCATGACACAGGAACAGGCGCATTTGTTGCACAACCTATGCAGTCGCAACACAAACACAACAACAACAACGACAACAGCCACAATAGATGAGGAATGCTCAGCTGTGACGCAGAATGAGATCGATTGTGGCCTGATTAGCATTGTGATGGCCATTTGCTATGATGTGCGAACGACCAGCAATGAGCCCACCTGCGAATCGGGCTGGACACGCAGTATTCTGTGTCCGCTCTTCTGTTACTTCGAGCAGTTCGACAATTATCGGGATGTGCTGGTTGCATTTCTGCGCCGTGTCATCACCTATCCGTTGTATCGTAACTTTGAGCTAGGGCGTCAATGTGTCCGGGATGCCATCGAGGTGCTGAAGGGCGGTCGCAATTGGCTGATCAATCAGCTGCTGTTGACCCACCAGCAATTTGGCAGTGGCGAACCGTGTCGCGATAGTTTCAACAGCCATTATCTGGATGATTACATACGCTACTTGAGCAATGCGACGTTGTGCAGCGATGAGCATCTGCGTCTTTTGGCACGCAACGTGAAGAATGTTCTCATGGATGTGAGCAAGCGGCATTTGGATCTGGGCATCATTGAGATTGAGACTGAACTGATCCACGAACTGATGCAGGAGATGCGCATCGATGCGGGCAGCGGCAGTGAATCGCCAACGGAGCACCAGAGCCATCACGGTGGTGATGACATGGATCTGGATAACGATACGTCTGGTCAGGATGATGAGACCACTACGGATGATGATAGCGTTATTACGGACTCATTTGACAGCATGGATTTGCGCCTGATTGAGAACGATGTATATGCTGTGGACGATGGCGATGAAGCGGATGTCGATGATGGCGAAGAAGAGCAATCAGAGGTGGACGATGATGAGGATGATGATGATGATGACGATGACGACGACGATGATGATGATGATGAGGGCGACAGCAACTCATCGACGACAACCACTAGCGATGCGGAGGGCAACAGCGTCATCGAGCAGTGCACCAGCAACAGTGAGGCAGCCGCCAGCATCAGCGCCAGCGCCAGCACGAGCACCAAATAAAGCAGATGAACGTTCCACATTTTGCCTTTCCAGCCATGCCTAAGCCAAGCCAAGCCAAACCCAATCCACTTAATGTCAATGAACGGAGGCTAAACAGTGATTACTTTTATGCGAAAGCTAAACGTAAGAGTTAAAAATACAGAAGAAAAACAAATCAAACAAAATACACACACACACACACACACAACACGCAAATTGTAAATTTTTAACACAAGCGAAAAAAAAATGAAAAACAAACAAAAACATAAAAAATAATTCTATTTCACTATTAATGTGTACAAGGATTCTAAAGCAAATCACAAAGAATTGTTCATGCCAAATGCAAGTTCGCATATATATATATATATATATTAATATATATATATTATTTTTGTTCTTATTAGCATTTAGTGTGGCACTAGTATACGAAAATTTGAATTTTGAATTCTTCAAAGCGAAATCTAGTTGTGCATTTTGTATATTCATAAATACATAAGGATATATGTTGTTGGTGCTGCAAGCAAATTGAAATAAAATATGTAAAGTCAATCTACAAGTTACCAGTTAAAGTTGTATAAATGTCATACAAGTCATGGCCAAAACAAAAATATACATATATATATATATATTTTTCTTAATATTTTATCGAGCATTTTCAATATAGTTCGTTAACGATAAACAAATGTGATTTTTGAAACTTAATGGAAAAGCATTAAAATTCTGCAAATATTTTGCAAATCTCTATTGCTCCAACTATGAACAGAATAAAGAATCAATAAATATAAACAAGCGATCGGATTTAGAATCTAGGTATATACATACATACTGGGCATATAGTCCGTTGGAATGATTTGTTTATATATGAAATGGGTATGTTTAAATTAAGAGAAAACAAAGAAGGCCAACTTTATAATTTTTAATATTTTATTTATTCATAAGTTTGCATATCTCTGTACGTTTACAAGCTATTTTAAATATTTATAGACTGTGACTTGAAGAACAGCTGCAGGCGAGGCCAATTGGTTTTTTCTTTTCTTGGGAGTTTTCTCTATTTAGTCTCTATATACACAAGTTAGAGAACGGAGCCGAACGAACTCTCTTCGAGTACAGATCCAAGCCGAATTGGCGGGTAAGCTTTCTCAATAAGCGATAACATAAAACACTAATGATAACATAATCAAATAGCGAACGTTTCCCGTACAATCAACTTTGTGGTGAAGTCATTGGATGCGAATAGAAGTATATCCTTTAGTCCGATCAGTTACAAGCCGAAGACGTTACCGACCCCAAAGGAGTCCAGTTGTCTTTATCCAAGCCAAGGGTTTTTGAGTTGTCAATCAGTTAAAGGGTCTACCCAAGTTTCGATGGAGGTGATGCTTTCCAAATCGGCTGCTTATCATGCGGCTACAACTAAGTCCGTATCCCTTAAAGGAGCTATCAAAATTGGAATCCAATAAGGAACGCTGGTTCCAAGATATACAAAATCTTGAGATCTGGTTACAAGGCAAATTTCACTAGAGCTTGCGAGCAAATGATTTAAGGGAGTATGAGGATAAGGTGGTAAGTGAAAAGGACACTAGCGGTATTCATTACACATTCATATATAAAGTTATGTTTATTCACGGATATACTATCAACGATATATAGCTGAAGCTATAGTGTCGCCAGATCATATCATATTGACTGGCGCGTGTTGATCCAATAATTTACTCGGACAATTTGATGCCTTTGGTCAGCTGAAAGATATGGCTTTCTATCAATTCGGTGGTGCTACTTATGGACCCGTTGTACAGGATCAGCTACAGCTCCTTTTGACCGCCCCTGCACAGAAAACTGAACAATTTGATGCATACTTGCGATATTACCGAGATGAACTTCTGAAACTGCTGAAGTTCGAAGGAAAATTGCCGACATTAACAGACACTCAGCTGTATTTACTGGATTATGGACACTGCGGTGAGCTATAGACTTGACTATAGTTATTACGTATTTGTAATAATATTTCATCTTATTCAGCCTTTGAGGTCATAACGGAAATCCTACCGATTGTGTTGACCGACTTTAGCTGTGAGGATATCGACGAAATGTTTAAGCTTTCAAAATATTCGGAAGAAATTAAAATCCTACTGCCCTGGCTGGAGAATAGCGGCTACTTTGAGGCGCAATGTACAATGTCGTCCTTTAAAAAACATTCAAAATATTACCAACAACCAACAGCACCTGACAATCCTGTAAAATTCTTTCGGAATCTCTACCACCTTACAGCATTATTATGGCTACATTTACGTGCGAATATTTGCAGCAGCTGCAGCTCATTTTGAAAACCAAAAACGATTATACAAAAATTTGACAATTTGTGACGAATGAATTTGTGACACTTCATGCCGCATTAGGTTGCTCATCTGTATGCTACCCCCCTGCTCTATAAGGGTTGGCTTATCGCGCCTGACTTTGACTTATGAAGTGACCAAATCTTATGAAGAGTCAAATCTATCTGTTATTGTCTTTAGTAGTTGCACTCTAAGATAAACACTTGATCACCTGCTGTGTGGGAAACTCTACATACATTTTCAATCTTGAAATTTCGCAATATTAAGGTTATATGTCAGTCAGTTTGTCAATGCCACGTGCAGCTCATTAAGTGCTACCCATAGTAAATCAGCGCACGAAATTAACAAGTCTATGACCAATCCCAAACTGAGATTTGCGTAATTATTTTGCATTACAATTTTCGGCATATTTTTCCCCAAAAAATATATATACATCGACACTTCTCTCATCCTGTTAGAGTGAAATCCAATAAATATTTGACGGCATCATAGATGATTAAGTCAAACCTAACAGATGTTTAAAAATTATTAATATCTTGTGATATCAGTTCAAAGTAGACTTAATATAAAGTTATTAGAAGACAAAATAAAATAATTGAAACTTGTTTCTAAGAATTATATAAACGACCGCAAATAATTTGAATTTTTATGTGAGACGACATGCTTTAAGCTATTATTTTAAATTGATGACGCCAAATACGTCGTTGAAATACTTGATCAATTCAATTGAGAGCTTTGTCTGATACCAAACTAAACTGAAAAAGCTCTGCACGAAATAAGACAACCACTTGATAAGCAAGCTCATATAATAATAATAAAATATTACCTTCACACCCTGCTCACAATACGTAATGGATTATATTAATTATTGTTTTCAGATAATGAAAAAAAAATCAGTGAATAACTGAAAGTAAATAGACTGTCATAGTCAAAAAAATGAATTAAGTTTTGTATATAAAAATTACATATTGGTAGGGCAGCCACTGAGTTCATTTATTAATGAAACAAATTATCAGCACAATAATTTAATTCAACTCTCGTTCAACGTGTTACGTAGGTCGAACTCACTCGACAGCTTTACGCATTTATCAATATGGCGTAATTATATGAAAGCTTTTAACGTGAAAGCTCTATTGTTTATAAACAAACGAGGCGCGGCATATCACTGTATAGTAATGGTATAGACCAAGTCGAGAGATCCAGCAATAGCTCGCTCACAGTATAAACGCAATTCTTAAGTAGAAACGTCATGGTGAAGGACAGTGAAAACGCAGAGAAGCTGGAGCTGCCAGAGTTGCCCGACTGGTTAGATGAGCTTATGTTTGTGGAGTTCTTGCAAAGCGACTTTAAGGACTACAGAGCCATAAGAAACTTTACGGTGGAGCCAACGGGTGGCAAGGGCGAAAACTTTACGTCTTTGGTGGTGCGCGTAAAAATTGTTGTCGAGCACAATGGTAAAATAAGCATAACAGATTTATAAATTAAATAAATAATAACTAAAACTAATAACACAATTATTTCAACTCCGAAGATGGCAGCGAGGGAGAAACCTCATATATTGTAAAACTGTTGCCGCTAACATTGAGTACACGCGATATGATTGCAAGCTGGAAGGTGTTCGATAAGGAAAAGCTCACTTATGGCAGCTATGTGCCACAATTCGAACAAATGTTTAGGAACAAAAACAAAGAGATTACATTCGGGCCTAAATACTATGAGCCAACACATGCGGTGTGCGAGGAACTAATCATCCTGGAAGATCTGGGTAATCGGAGCTTTAAGAATGTCAATCGACAGTTGGGCTTGGATGTGGTACACACCAAAGCTGTGTTGGATAAGTTAGCACAGTTTCATGCCGCATCCGCAGTACGCTATGAGTTAAATGGACCATATCCGGAACTCTATGATCGAAATCTATGTAGTCCAGAGGATAAATTTCAGGACTTTCGCGATACGCAAGCCAAATCGCTTATCAAGGCTTTGCCACTCTATGAAGCTGCATATTTGGAGAGCACGTTGGTTAGTGAACAAAATATTCATTACCTCAACAAATATAGATTATATTTATTAAATTGTTTTCCAGAAAACTTACACCTCCATCGCACCGGATATGTTTCAGGCTTATGCGCCCAAGTTTGAGGGCGAGTTCCGTTGTTTGAACCACGGCGACTTTTATTGCAATAATATCATGTTTCAATATGATGAGCACGGAGACATTAAGGACACCTACTTTATAGATCTGCAAATGAGTCGATTTTGCTCGCCGGCACAGGATTTGATCTACATACTACTATCCTCTGTGGCGTTTGAGTTAAAATTCACAAAATTTGATTATTTTGTGTCCTACTATCACAGCAAGCTGGTTGAGTATCTGAAATTATTGGATTATACCCAGCCACTGCCTACATTGAGTGGCCTTCACATGGCGATCCTTAATCATGGCGATTGGGGTAGGTTTTGCAATATATATACATATATATATATATTAATTATACTTTGCATCAAAAATATTTAATACTTTAGTTTATCCTGTGATATCGCTACTACTGCCACTCGTATTAATCGATCCCAGCGAGAAGACCAATATGGACACCATGATGGATCAAGAAAATGAAGGTGATCAGCTTAGGAACACCATGTTTGGACACAAGCGGGTTGTTCAGCACTTTAAGCAGCTGCTACCCTGGGCTCACAATCGTGGGTTATTTGTGTATACGCCAAAGACGAATAACTAAAACTGAACTAATAATAATAAAATATAAAAATACTTTGAGTACAAAACAACATCTGTATTTACGAGGAAAGAATTTGCTACTACTTTAGAAGCACAGAAGCTCGACACCGTTAAAAAAAAGGCTTGTCAAATCTTGGAATGCCTAATAAAAAATTGATTATTTGTTGTCGTTTGCTCGCATAGCGTGTGCCAAGCTATTCTTGCTAGGTTCTTATCGATGACTCGTGGCAACTGCCTATCAGCATGGGAAATTTATAAGAAAGGTAAAATAATTTTATGCCTCATAATTGTGCACTTTTTGTGATAACAATTTACGTAATTCAGTTCGATAACAAATAATTTCTAATGAATAGATTCATAAAGTGGATTTGACTTAGATAATCAGAAAAATACTAATCGGTCACACGCTAACAATTCTGACAGTCATTTAAGGTGTATTCAGGTTTGACCATTCTCATTTACTGGAAGGTACGAAATATAAACGAATTCCTTCAAAACCATGTAAGGTTTGGAAGTTGACAGTAACATGAATTAGTATTGTTTGATAAATGTTTGGAGTTTAAATTGTATTTCCACAATTTTTATTGAAACTCTTAGTTAATAACACAAATCATATGCTAATTTTTATCAGCTATTTCTTCATATAAGACAAGCACTGAAGAAATACATAATAAAAAATCATTAATTTTTGCAATTACGTATTGTTGGCAAAATTAAACTTTAACTGAAAAAATTAAGAAGATTTCAAGGGGTTAAATTTGTGGAGGCCCAAAACTTTAGCAACACTGATATTAATAAAAGCAATATCAGTATTATTTTTTGGTATAATTATTTTGGTATAATATATTGACACAGAACTCGGAATAAAATCAGAAGTGGCAAAGGAACCTAAATATCCGCAGCTGTCGATAATCATGTCACAAGTAAATGAAATACTCTGCGTTTATAAGTGAGGAATATGGAATATTGACTACAAAGTTAAGAGTCGAATTTACTCTTAACTCTTATTCTTAAGAAGTATTCTGAATATTTCTCTTATTCTTACTAGGTCATAAGGGAATTTATCTTATATGAATAGTAGGCAACCATATGGAAAAATAAATAATACAAAAAAATCGGGGAAATAAATTTTAGATTAAAATAAAAATGAAGAATTCAAGCAGCTAACTGAGCTCAGCAAATATGCCAGTTTCAGCTAAGACTAATGCAACTACGAGATAGTGATAGAATGAATGTAAGTTCTGTAGAAATAACAAATGCGTAAAGTACGGAGGAATCTATATAGATATTCAATTCAAAGTCCGCCATGGGTCAGAACAGCTCCAAACAGAAGAAAATTGCTAAAAGCAGGTCAAGCAGGTGCAATATACATATATATATATATTTATATATATATAAATATCTGTTACTTATACTTGTCGTTAAAAATATTTAATACTTTAGTTTATCCTGTGATATCGCTACTACTGCCACTCGTATTAATCGATCCCAGCGAGAAGACCAATATGGACACCATGATGGATCAAGAAAATGAAGGTGATCAGCTTAGGAACACCATGTTTGGACACAAGCGGGTTGTTCAGCACTTTAAGCAGCTGCTACCCTGGGATCACAATCGTGGGTTATTTGTGTATACGCCAAAGACGAATAACTAAAACTGAACTAATAATAATAAAATAGAAAAATACTTTGAATACAAAACAACATCTGTATTTACGAGGTAAGAATTTGCTACTACTTTAGAAGCACAGAAGCTCGACACCGTTAAAAAAAAGGCTTGTCAAATCTTGGAATGCCTAATAAGAAACTGATTATTTGTTGTCGTTTGCTTGGGATAAAATCAAAGCGCAGTCATTCTGAATTCGCATAGCGTGTGCCAAGCTATTCTTGCTAGGTTCTTATCGATGACTCGTGGCAACTGCCTATCAGCATGGGAAATTTATAAGAAAGGTAAAATAATTTTATGCCTCATAATTGTGCACTTCTTTGTGATAACAATTTACGTAATTCAGTTCGATAACAAATAATTTCTAATGAATAGATTCATAAAGTGGATTTGACTTAGATAATCAGAAAAATACTAATCGGTCACACGCTAACAATTCTGACAGTCATTTAAGGTGTATTCAGGTTTGACCATTCTCATTTACTGGAAGGTACGAAATATAAACGAAATCCTTCAAAATCATGTAAGGTTTGGAAGTTGACAGTAACATGAATTGGAGGCCCAAAACTTTAGCAACACTGATATTAATAAAAGCAATATCAGTATTATTTTTTGGTATAATTATTTTGGTATAATATATTGACACAGAACTCGGAATAAAATCAGAAGTGGCAAGGATAAAATCCTAAATATCCGCAGCTGTCGATAATCATGTCGCAAGTAAATGAAATACTCTGCGTTTATAAGTGAGGAATATGGAATATTGACTACAAAGTTAAGAGTCGAATTTACTCTTAACTCTTATTCTTAAGAAGTATTCTGAATATTTCTCTTATTCTTACTAGGTCATAAGGGAATTTATCTTATATGAATAGTAGGCAACCATATGGAAAAATAAATAATACAAAAAAATCGGGGAAATAAATTTTAGATTAAAATAAAAATGAAGAATTCAAGCAGCTAACTGAGCTCAGCAAATATGCCAGTTTCAGCTAAGACTAATGCAACTACGAGATAGTGATAGAATGAATGTAAGTTCTGTAGAAATAACAAATGCGTAAAGTACGGAGGAATCTATATAGATATTCAATTCAAAGTCCGCCATGGGTCAGAACAGCTCCAAACAGAAGAAAATTGCTAAAAGCAGGTCAACTTCAACTACCCTTTCACTAGAAACCATTCGAAATAATGAGGAAGAAACGTTAATACCAACAGGCAGCACAATGCATCCTGACCGAAAGTTAGTGCCCGAATGGATTCACAAGACACAGTTCCTAGAAATTCTCAATGACAATGTGCCAGAGTTCCAAAGAATCGAGAATTTCTGCATACAGCCAGCTCTGAGTTCTGGCGAAAACTATTCCTCGTTAATCCTCCGTATAAGCATCGATGTGAAGCTAACTGGTTAGTGCGATCTACATTTCGAATTTTGCTTAAGCCCTTCTCCCCCTCTAGATAAAACCATAAAGCCCATGTCCTTTATGATGAAGGTACCACACGAGTCGGCCAAAATGCAACAGATGCTAAAAACCGTAAACTTCTTCACTGTTGAGAATGCTACTTACGAGGAACTTATATCGAAATTCGAGGAGCTCTATAAATCAAAGGGCATTAATATCGATTTTGCTCCACGCGCCTACAAATTCAAAGAGAGCCTGAAAACGGAACCGAAACTGGCCAATACGGTGCTCATGTATGATCTGGGTCAGGATGGTTATAGAAATTTGAATCGTCTCGAATGCCTCAATCTCGACCATACCAAATTTGTGCTGCGCAAATTGGCGCAGTATCATGCAGCGGGCGCGCACTGCAGAATTATAAATGGACCATATCCGGAACTTTTTACGCAACCCATGTTTGGCCCCAATAAGGACAGAGCTATATCTATACTAGAGGGTATAATGGGGCCGTTTAAGAAAATGTTTCTGGAACATCTGCATGGCTACAAAGATGGCGATAAGTACTACGAAAAATTTGTGAGCAATATTTATCATAGAAATTTTAACTACATATTTACTAAAGTCATATTTTAAGGCAACTCTTTTCTCCAAAATGAGCCGACATTTTCTTAGCTTGAGCCAATTCGATGCTACTGAATTTAATGTGATCAATCATGGGGATTGTTGGATCAACAATTTACTGTTCAAATATGACCCGAATGGAGAACTAATTGATTTGATCTTTGTTGACTTTCAGTTGCCCAAATATGGCCATCCATCAGCAGATCTTCTCAACTTTATCATGACATCTGTCCACATTGATCACAAGCTAAAGCAATTCGACTACTTCATCAAGTATTATCACGATCAGCTGATTGAACATTTACAATTATTGGAGTACACGAACCGGTTGCCCACACTCTCGGAACTGCATATGCAGCTATTTAAATATGGTATCTGGGCAATCACAGCCTCCGTCATGGTACTGCCCATTGTGCTGTTAGATGAGAAAGAAAACTCCCTGGAATACAAAAGTCAATTGTACTCAAATGAACGCTACAAAGCTCATATAGAACAAATACTGCCCTGGCTGGACAATCGTGGTCTCTTAGATGCGTAGCTAAAATACATTCTATTCGATATGTCAAACTTTAATCGATTCGCCTTTTGATTTAAAATGCTTAGATTAAGAGACGAGGAAATAACTGACGAATAATACCTAATATGTAGTACTTTTAACCCACTTAGCAAGCCTGACAAGTGTATTCATTCATATTCATATGAATTCATTTCATTTGGGATCTTGCAAGCAATTAATTATTCACTTAAATTTTATTGAATTTTTTTAAATTTCTTCTATTTATTTAAAATTTTCAAATCAATTCAATTCTGAAACACTATGTACCTAAATGTGTATTGTATTCGGTTATATACCTTTTAGATGTATTTTCATCAAAAAGCGCCCTTATTTCCAATTTAGGATTTTTACCACCCATGGTTTCAGCTATATAATATCAGCAACGAAACTGATTATATTCAGATTAGACAAGCAAGCTGGCTATAAAATATCAATATATATTATGTACATAGTCATTGTGATTGTACTTAAAAAAGATCTGGTATTTGTGGAACTCTCATTAAAATACAATAAAAGCAATTTTATATTGAGCAATCGCATTATTGAACCATGAATATGTTTTGCAAATGGAAAAGTTTTGGGTATTCAGGAATGTTCAAATGTCCTAGCTATATTCCTAAAATTCTAATCAATAAATTCAGATCTTAAAAAATTACATCTGTTTTAGTTGTATTACTCAATGAAGGCTAAAAGTCGAGTATACACAATTAGGCAACAGTTAAGTCATTTTTAAAGCTATCATTTTTAATTTCTACACTCAAAAGCTGTAGAATTGCGTAATTAAAGAAAGTACGCAAGCAAAGACAAATCGTTATTTTGAGTTTTTTTCTTTTTTGTTTCAGCTTGTATATATTTTTATTTGTGGATGCCTGCGCGTAGGGTATCTTCCAGTCCTCAACAGAGTTGGTTAGTTAATTTCATCATTTGACAATAAGTTTGAATAATACTTGAATGCGCCACAATATAATTACATAGGCGTACACAGAGAGAGATGGGCGGTATAACTAATCACGCTTCACTGTATTTTTAGACACATGTGATTGGTCGCCGAAACAAAGTCAGACGAAACTTCAAATGAGCTTTCCAAAGAAAATGGGAAACTTTTCTACTATTTATATAGAATGAAACGCATTTGTGAAAAGTTGGGGGCGCGACCTTGAATGCTATAATAATCTAGCTTTTAGTATTCGTCAGCAAGTTTTGTGTTCACGAACCATATCAGTTGATAATTTGGAATACTGTTCTACACACACATATTACTATTAAATTGAAGATACGCGCAACAACGCAAAAGCTGCAAATAAATAGTTCAGCAATCAGCAGCTTTTATCGGTAACAAGCGTTGGGTATAAATACCGACGAACATTTTAAGGCAAACACTCAGTTAAAAATATTTTGCAAACCGTACGCACGTCTAAAAATCTCGCGCAATGGGTTCCCATAGTACAAAACATATAAAAAGTTATACTGTCGACCATGCCGAAGCGCATACCCCAACAGCTTTTACCCCACAATCAACGCCGGCACCGACACCGACACCGACACCTGTTGCCGATCCAGCACCGAGTATTGGCAACACAGAAATGGTGCCCAAGTGGATTAATGAGTCGCAATTTGTTGAAATACTGAGAGAAAATGTGCCGAAATTCTCAAAGATTCAGAGCTTTAATATAAAGGCTGGCCTGGCTGCTGGCGAGAACTATGCGACGCTCATGCTGAGAGTGAGCATCCAAGCAGAGTTAACTGGTGCGTAAGAGAATGCTAAACGTGACGTCACAAAAGCAAGTGGGTGGTCTCTGTTTTCACAATCTTATCGATCACTGTTGGGGTGTGAGAAGCGGGACAAATATTTGAGATAACAGTGCACCCAATAAATACTCTTTTACTTTTTTTATTATTGTTATCATAAAGCGGGTTTATTTCATGACTACATTGGCTTGCGGCTAAAATACTATTATGTTATCTCTCATTTATTTACTACAATCAATCAACTAAATTGTTGACTTGCGGCTGAAAATCATATTTAGCTATTGTAAATCTAACAAAGAATTGATGACACAAATATTATATTATTACCGAAAAGGATGTAATTAAATAAGAAATTACACCAACGTTTGGTACCTTTGATTAACATATTTGAAAAAAATTATATTTTTGACAGCGCAAAATATGTAACTTTTAATTGTAATTTTAACTAACTTAAGTTTTATTACAATATTTCATTATATTATATTATTTAATTATATATTTAACATTTTCCCAACTAGACAAAACCGTCAAGCCCATTTCTTTAATGATGAAAGTACCACACGAAAGTCCTGGAATGGAACAAATGCTGGAAATTAAAAATTTCTTCGATAGTGAAAATGAGGCCTACATAGATATGCTTCCCAAATTAGAGAAGTTATATAAGTCTAAAGGCCTGGATATAACTTTTGCTCCACGCGCCTACAAATTCAAGGAGAGCCTGAAAACGGAACCGAAACTGGCCAATACGGTGCTCATGTATGATATGGGTCAGGATGGTTATAAAAATGTGAATCGCCGCGAATGCCTCAATGTTGAACAAACCAAATTTGTGCTGCGCAAAATGGCTCAGTATCATGCCGGTAGTGCCACCTATATTAGCATTCATGGACCCTTTTGTGATTTGATTTCTAAAGGTTGGGCAGGCCCGAGCGACTCAAAATCTAAGGATATGGCTAATGCAATGTTTGCTCCAATACAAAAAACTTTCCTGGACAATCTGAATCACTATGAGAACTGCGAGATATATGGTGAAAAGTTGGTAAGTACTTTTATAAACAAAGGTATAAATGTTTAATTTAAAAAAATTTAATATGTGTTTATTTATATATAGGAAAAATATTTCGCCAATATGCTTGGAACTCTATCTCAAATATCACAACCTGATCCCAGTGAATTTAATGTGATCAATCATGGTGATTGTTGGGTCAATAATCTGATCTTCAAATGTGATCCCAATGGAAAGATGATTGAGATGGTCTTTGTGGACTTCCAAAATCCCCAATACGGGCATCCAGCGCACGATTTGAACTATTTCATCATGACATCTGTGCACATAGATCACAAGCTCAAATATTTCGATTACTTTGTAAAATACTATCATGATCAGCTGATTGAGCACCTCAAGCTGTTGGACTACAAGGAACGGATGCCCAAGCTGACGGAGCTACAAATGCAAATGTACAAATATGGCGCCTATGCAGTCTTGGCCAGTTATATGGTGCTGCCTGTGGTCCTGGTGGATCCTATGGAATCGGCCACATTTGACAACTTTCTCGGCGCCGGCGATGACGCGTCGAAGTTTAAGACCCTTATGTACACCAATAAACGCTATAAGCAATACATTGAAGAAATATTGCCCTGGCTAGACAATCGTGGACTGTTGGAGCCATAGTAAGTGAAATAAGTTACTTATGGAATCTGAAATATATCTTTCAATATCCAATATATTTTATATAAAAATTTCAGTGAAACCAACACCCAACCAATTAAAGCCACAACTGTAGCATCCAGCCCAACAGCAACTAAAGCCGAAGTGGATTCTTTAGTGCCCGACTGGGTGACCAGCGACTACTTTAACGATAAGCTCAAAGGTCTGATAGCCGATCTGAAGGATATCCAAAATTTCCGTGTGAAAAAGGCCACAGCACCTGGTGACAACTACTCCTCCATAATGCTCACTGTGGACATTGATTACCAGACCTTAAGCGGTAAAGATGAAAGCACATCCCTTATGCTGAAAATACCTCCTGGCAGTGGGCCAGGCAAATCGATACTCGACGTGATGCTCACTTTCAAGAAAGAGATGACCATGTATAAGGATGTTATTCCAGAGCTGGAGCAACTGTATGCGCAGGCTGGCCACCCAGTTGTCTTTGGACCAAAGTTCTACCCGATCCCAAATGAGCCCGACGAAGATCGCATATTGCTTCAAAATCTGCGAGTTGCCGGATTTAGGAATGCTGATCGCCTGCAGGGACTAACTATAGAGGAAACAGAGTGTGTCCTGCTCAAGTTGGCACAATTGCATGCGGCATCCGCACAGCTATATGTGACCAAAGGTCCCTATGTGGATTGCCTGGACAAGTCGGTGTACAATGAGCGAACACGTCCAATCTTCGATAGCGCTCTGAATAAGCGTTTCAAGCAAACTTGCGTGGACGCTCTGAAAAATATGAGGGGCATCACAGACTACGCCCATAAGGTGGTAAGTAAGGAATAAATCCAAATAAGAAATACGAAAGATCTTCAACTCAAATAGTAAATTTTGTCTGAGGTAATTCAAAAAATCTCCTAGTTAGAAATATTATTTTTAGTACGAGTATATCACAAGTAGCAGGCCAGGTAATGTAGGTAACAGGCCACTAAAACTGTAATAACAACTGTAACATAACATGAAGCCCTGTAGGTAACATATGATATCGATATCAATGGATATCGATGATGCGATCTCTTAAAGATGAGTTCAGCTTTGTCTGCTACAAAATTAGAACTGAGAAATGCTAGTGCGCTCCGAGGTTAATTGAGTACGAAAAAAGGGAGCGATCAAGCAGTAAAGCAAAATTCACGTGATGATAAAGCTTAAGCAATCTGCTACGCTGCAATGCGTTCGTATCGGCTCCTATCAGTAGCAGACAGTTGAAAATAACGGCGCAGAATGCGGACTGAAAATTTCGCCAACGAAAACGACCGTTGTGAAATTAAATATTCAAATTCAATAAGCAGAGTCAAGCTCAGCCATCCACGAACGCGACGCAAATTACGGTCAAATCAGAAAATAAATTGTTAGAGGCAAAATAGTGAAATTTGGACACAGTATGGATATTAATGAAAATCATTATGCTTTAAGTATATTCTGTGGTTGATAATCCTCTACGAAATTGTTACTTTTGTATAGACAGCAATATATATCCAATTATCTAGGCTAATCAACAAAAAATTATATTGTTAACACTAGGGTCTATAATTTTTTATAATTTGTCTTTTTTTTTTGTATAGATATCAGATATGGCAATTTTTGTTTTCTGATAAGATTACAAAAATAATTCATTATGTATAAACTCTATTATTAACAGGAAAATATCGTAAATAACATGTTTGAGTTGGAAGTGAAAGCGGGCATCTATGATCCTACTCAGTTTAATGTACTTAATCATGGCGATTGCTGGACAAATAATGTGATGTTCGCTTATGGACCAAAGGGTGAAATTACGGACACGCTCTTTGTAGACTTTCAGCGCTCTCATTTCAATTCACCTGCTTGCGATCTGTATTATCTGTTGATGTCGTCGCCCAGTTTTGATATTAAAATCGAGAAATTCGATTACTTTGTGCGCTACTACCATACGGAACTGAAGCGCAATCTGGAACTGCTCAAGTATCCCCGCCACATACCCAGCCTGAGGGAACTCCACAATATTCTGCTGGCAAATCCGCTCGCGGCAACAACTACAGTTGCACAGGTGATGGCGGCTGTGCTGCTCGATCCCACGGATAATGCGTCTATTGACACCATGATAAGCGACTCTGAGGCGTCCAAAGAATTTATACACAACTTCTACAACGCCGACAGATATCGCAAACATGCCGAGGCCCTCTATCCATGGCTGAATCATAGAGGACTGCTCGACATTGTGTAAGTCTTAGGTTTTAATCCTGCACATATTTCAAACATTTAATTTTAGAAAAAAATCAAGTAAATTGTGAATATGTATATATGAATATTTAAATAATGATTTTTATTGTAAAATTTACCAATGAAATGTATTGAAATTCACTTCAAATAGAAGAATAGCTTTAGATCAATTGGTCGCATTTAAACAAATGAATAAAGTTTTGTTGAAAATTGTTTTTTACTCTTTTTTAATTGGGTCAAGTTTATTGAACTATTATTAACTTGAGATATATCTCATCTATGCGATTTCTTAAGAATCCAATCATAATGAAACTATATTAGAAACAATTGTATTGTATTAATCGTTATCATTTACTTTGAAAATAATTCATATACAAAACGGAGATAATAACAAATAAATTTATTTAATAGCGATGTCACCGAAAAGTGCTCAGATGACTTGAAATTGGATTGGTTCAAGATTTCAGTGAAATTATTGCAGCCAAAGAGCCGCAATTTGAAAAGGTTCTTGACGGAACTTTGGCCCTTGCTACCAAGCCTGGTGACAATTATGCTTCCAAGCTAATCAAAGTAGAAATTAAAGCTCAGCTAAAAGGTTTGTATTTAAACAGATAAACAAATCTTGAAGAGAACAAACTCTTATATCTCACTAGATCAATCTACAAAGACCTATTCCTACATACTGATCAATGGTGAAATAGATGAGAACTCCACATTTAATATGTTTCCCAGGGAGTTGGAAGTGTATGGAAAGTATTTGCCAGCATTTGAACTGCTCTACCAAGAGGCTGGCTTCACCTTCAGGTCACCTTCAGTCCCAGGAGCTACAGATTTAACAAAACAATTGCAGCCGACTATTTGTTAATGGATAATTTGCAGTCGGATGGCTTTAAGATGATGGATCGATCCAATTGTCTGGACATGGAGCATACCAAAAGTGTGCTCAAAAAGTTGGCCCAATGGCATGCTGCTTCACTTAGGTATAAGGAACTGAACGGACCCTATCCAGTCACATATAATGATGGCAACATTAACGACAGAACCCGCGACATGTTCATATCCATATTTGAACCCAGCAATAGAGCTTTCCAAAGGGTCGTTGATGAATACAATGGGGTAGAGGAATATCGACATAAATTGGTAAGCATTTGGTAATTAAATGGGAAGTCAATAATAAGTACAAATAAATTCAATCCAATTCCCACATTAGGATGCCATATTAGAGAATTATGTGGACATCATCATAGAAGATGGTCGGGTTGATGAGCACGAATTTAATGTGCTAAATCATGGTGACTTATGGACGAACAACCTGAAATTTCAGCATAATGAGCGGGGTCAATTGCAAGAGACCTATCTACTGGATCATCAGGGCCCCAAATATAGCAGTCCTGCATTGGATCTATTTTTTTTCCTGATGATTTCGACACAATTGGAGATTAAAATGGATAAATTCGATTATCTGACCAGATGCTATTGAAATGCACTGGCTTCTTACCTAACTTAAAGGAACTGCATATTAATTTGCTCAAGCATCCCATACTTGGTGAGTTTATAACTTTCTGAAAAATTAGAAACTCATTTTAGGGGCTGTTGTCACTGATAAAGAATTTATGCCTATGTCTTTTGTCTATTACACAATTTTGTCAAGTGCAATTTTTGATAAGAAGTTTTTCGATAAGACAAAATTAAATATAATCCAAGCACTTCTGCCGCTGGCAACAACACAATAATCATCCCATCGCGCTTGCACTGGCGCAGGAAACGCTTTTATCACAATTGCGCGGTGATTCTATAATAGTATGTATTTATATGTTTAAATATTTAATAACGATCAGTGCATCAACATTTGCAATTTCAAGTGTGGTACCTGTAAGTAGATCATGTTGCCAACTTATAAAGTTACACCAAGGTTGGATTGTCTTCCAATATTTTAGGGTTGTTGTGAATATGTTACAGGCAGCAGAAAGCATGCTCAATCCCATTAATTATTTACACGCATATATAGTATTTGCCAGCTTTCAATAACTCTTTAATTTTAGCTGCAGGAACTGTTATAGGCACATTGGCTCTTTGCCTGGCGGAGCCCACAAAGCATCCATTTGCGGTGGATGATAGTGCAATTTTCGAGCATCAATATAGGAATAAGCTGTACAAGGCGCAGTTTGAGCGCCTTATGCCCTGGCTTAATAAACGTGGACTGTTGGATATTGTATAAGCAATTACAGCTTGATCTGCATTTAACATGTAATTTATTGCCTTTGGTTCAAAAAAGCATATATAAACTCTGCAATTAACAACTAAGCTCAAATACATATAATAAAAGATTTAATTGTACAACTAGAACATTACTTAACAGCCAATTTGAAAGCCACATAAATACTGGTTATAAAGACAACAGCAATGGCCAGTTTCTTGAGATTAGCACGATTCACACCTTTGACGGTGCGAAGCAGCTCGATATTCATGCGGAAAACATTGCGACTCTGTTCAATATACTCGGCACGCATCTCATCATCCAGTTTGCCGTAGACGTCATTGAAGATACGGCGTAGCTTGTTCTTCAGCAAGGGTATTCTAATTGGAAAGTATGTGGCCTCACAGCCCACCTGGGAAATGGTGACCTGCTCGGGCGTTGGCCTGGCCCGCAGATCGTTTTCATCTTGGATGTCATCATTTTCGGCTGTTGCAGCTGCTCGGGCTGTTGCCGCTGCCGCATCCGTTTCGGCCTGTTTCTGTTGCACCTGCTCAACACTATCTTTGGGAAATATCCACAGCTTTCGGGCAATCATACGTTTCTTTTGCAGCAACTGACCACCGGACATCAATGCCATGTACATCTGAAAGGCAAACGCGAAAAGGAGCACCTCATTTTTGGCGGCCACCTGCTCCAGATGGGCTAAATACGTTTGGACAGCCGGACGCGGTTCATATGACTTGCGCCAGTCGGACCCATAGAAGTAGTCAAAGTCACGCTCAAATGCAGCCGTACGATGCAGCTCCTTGGGCAGCAGGCGCTCCGGCAAGTTGGCCTCAAAGAATTTATATAATTCGTAAAAGACCAAAAGTCCATCGTACCAAACCTCATCGTCCGAAAGTGCTGCGCATATACAAAAAAGTGAACAAATTGAATGTTAATATATCTTAATCATTTTATACCATATTTACCTATTGCGAATTTGGCATTAACTAATACATCAGTCAACTTGTGGACATCTTTTGTCGCCTGGCGCACTTCCTTTGTGTATGTCATATCCACAGTTTCTTCTTTATCTTTGGTTTCTGCATTGTCAGTGGCCTCTTGGCCTAAATTGGGTGTTGGCTCTGCCGTTGACATTTTGCTTATATGCTGCTTTGTTCCGTTAATGTAATCTTTTATAAATTAATAATGCGCAAATAAACCGCCTTCCTGCGCTTTTACACAATAAAATTCGTTTCGGTTTTGCTGTCAGCGATAAATTGCAATTTATTATCGATTATTGATAAGTTTGAAAACGTCTAGTTTTTTTTTAAACACATCGTCTTGAGTCACAATGTATTTTAAAGTTTAAATTAGTAATTTCGTAAGAGCTATATAAGAAAATAGATAGATTTAATCATAATTAAAAAATAT
Source organism: Drosophila basisetae (assembly GCA_035041595.1). NCBI lineage: Eukaryota > Metazoa > Arthropoda > Insecta > Diptera > Drosophilidae > Drosophila > Drosophila basisetae. The sequence continues at coordinate 1,127,687 of JAWNLB010000048.1, read as the reverse complement.
TTGGAAAAACTATCGCAAAACCTGTCGATGTATCGATATATATTTTACAGTACTGTTTGGCTCTTGGGTGATGATTCGGTGTTGTACAACACTAATGCAAGCCTGATGTGCTTGTTGTTTTATTTTTCTCTCGAATTTGCATTTCAATAGTTAAAATTCAGTAAAACACTTGCGTAAAAAACAAATGTAAGTAAATTGTGATTCTTCTGCTGTTGTGAGTTGCGCTTGTTTCCTGCACGATAAACTAAAATGGGGCACCAAGCAAAACATGCACCATGTAATTAACATTAACATTATTATTTTTATTGCATCTTTTAAATAACATGCGCTAACACACAAATCATGCACTCACCAAAAATACACACACGCACATTAATTACAGTACAATACAAAATAAACAACTGCATCGCTTTGGTTTCCATCTATTTGCAACACTGAAAACTAACACGCATTGCTTTAGTTAAAATCGCACATCGAATCAAAAAATCATAATTAAATATATATGCAAAAACGAAGAAGAAAACAAAGCAATGTCGGATCTCTTTACCACTTTTGATAGCAACAGCGGCGGGCAACAGCACGAAACGACAACAACAATAATGGCCTCGCCCTCACAGCACAGCCCCATGACAAACAACAGTAACTCATCCTCACAGAACGGTGGCTCAACATCGGCCCCAGTTGGTAGTGGTGGTGGTGGTAGTGGTGGTGGCAGTGGCGGTGGTGCGGGGGCAAGTGGTAAAAGCGCTAGCCACAATACAGCAACTGGCGCTGAGAACACACCAGTAAGCATTCCAATTCAACTCAGACCTAAATCTCAAATGCTCTTCCCTTTGTTTTAGATGTTAACCAAGCCACGTCTCACGGAGCTGGTGCGAGAAGTGGATCCCGCCACGCAGCTGGATGAGGATGTCGAGGAACTGTTGCTGCAGATCATCGATGATTTCGTTGAGGACACGGTGAAATCGACAAGTGCCTTTGCCAAGCATCGTAAATCAAATAAAATCGAGGTGCGCGACGTTCAATTGCATCTGGAGCGAAAATATAATATGTGGATACCGGGCTTCGGCACCGACGAACTGCGTCCCTACAAGCGAGCCGCTGTCACCGAGGCGCACAAGCAGCGCCTCGCCCTGATAAGGAAAACGATTAAAAAGTATTAGAAGTGTTTCGGGTGCTGAGGGGAGTCTCTATGCAGGATTGCTTCTTTCTATTGCAAAGTTTTGGAAATTACACTCCATTTGATTGATTTGTATGACCTTAAGTTAATAGAATAAGCTAAAAATACAACGGATTTTAGCAGTAAATGAATGAATATCATCACTGCTCTACAATAGTTTAAATTTTGATCGTATACCTCTTTAAATATATATCAAAAACGTTTTCTAAAAATCTGATATTAATTGCACTATTTATTTTGCAACTAAATGAATGCAGTAAATTCACTGAATATCATCACTGCTATAAAATAGCTTAAATCGTATCTTATATCACCTTAAATGTATTTTCTAAAAAGGCAGTTATCAATTCCACTAATTATCATTAAGTTTATTAAGACAACTTACAAAATTGGAATAGGAATATCGAATAAACTTTTATTTTAATTAACCAACATTTGATAAGATTGTATTTACAAATTTTTCAGAGTTTCTAAAGAATATTTTAAAATTTATTCAGCACAAAATTCGTAGATTTTTAGTAAGTTTGAGTTCTGTGTATGACATGCAAAGATGACTGTCACCTTAGATGTTATCGATGTACTTACGTGATTAATCGATAGTTGCACGAACTTTTGTCATCACAGTTGCAGTGCACATATGTATTTAGTAGATAAGCGAGCAATGGTAATATTGTTTTGTGATTTGTTACTGTTTTATGCCGTTTTCAGTGTATTAAAAGTCAATTAGAACGTGGCAAAATGAAGCTGCCAGTCATGTGCCGCACTTGCGATGCACGTGAAACGGACAAGCTGTACAAGCTGGCAACGTCCACCAAAAGATTTCCGGATAAACAGCTCGCGGACATTTTGGTCGAATTGACCCACATCGATGTGAGTTGATTTTAAGCTATAATTTGCAGCTAAAATTGCTAATGCATTTGCGTTCCAGCTGAATGAGGCATTGTCACAACAGCTGCCACAATGTCTGTGCGGCAATTGTGCCTGCAAATTGATCGGCGCTTATTACTACGTGAAACAGGCGCTGGCCGCCAACGAGCTGCTGATGCACCATGTGGAACGCTTGGACGGCGACAAGACGGGCGCCAACGACTGCCTGCGGGAAGCGCACATGGAGATGTGCGCCGAGCAGCATGTGGAGGTACCAGCACTTGCCTTATATATACCTCAAAATAAATATACTAAACAATAATTTACAGGCCAAGTTGGAAACGGAGGAGGAGGATGCTGAGAATGATATCACCTCTACAGAACTGCCCGAGTTTACAACAGTACAAAATGCCGTCGATGTGGAATTGGGTGATGAGCTGGATGGCAAAAAGTCGGCAGATCCACTCAATATGCTAGAACCAGTTAAGCAGGAAGAGGATGCTGCAGCTAGAGCAACAAACGCACAAGCACACGAACTTAAGGCTGACCTGGATGAGGAAGAGTAAGCGGCTGTTGATGAGCGACACCAACTATATATATATATATATATATCTATGTACCTATGACGTCTATCTCTTTCAGCTCTCTGGATGATTTGCCATTGCAAGAGCTCGCCAGGAAGTGGAAGCAAACGGCTAAATTGCACACTGTCAAACGAGCCATTTTCAAGTGCAAGGAATGCCCAAAGAACTTCAAGCGCATCGACCTATTGAAACAGCATGCATCCCGGGCACACAAATCGAAGACGGATTGGTTGTCGTGCTCCTTTTGCATACGCAAGTTCAGTCACCGGGAAGCGTTGCAGATGCATCTCAAAGTGCATCGCGACTCCAAGCGGTCGGCGAATCTGGGCGAGAGCAAAAAGGCCAAGGATATCGACGTAAACGTGTGCAAGCCGCATGGCTACAAGCTTATCGAGTGCATGATCTGTCAGAGTCAATACGATAAGATTGCGGACCTGCGACGTCATCTGGAGCAGCATCCGGAAATTGTTGGCTTTGGGGCACGCTCGAATATGCAACCGCATGAGCTGGCCGAGCTCTTCTATCCGGATGCCAAGGATGTTAGCGAAGATCAGTTGAAGGCGCTAATCCGCAAGGATCTCTCCGCAGGCATCTATCAACGTTTCTACTCGATAACCAATCAATCTGGTTACGAAATTGATCTGTACAGCTCCGAGACGGAGAGCGAGGCTGAACTGGATGCCGAGGAGCGATATGCGAATCAGCAACGCATCATACCCAAAGCCAAATACAGTTGTGAATTGTGCCACGAGCGCTGCCAGCGCAAATATCAGCTGTACGATCATCAGCGGCAGATGCACGCCTGGCTGGAGGCACCACACGTCTGCGGCCGTTGCGATGCCCGCTTCGTCAGCCTCCAGCTGCTTCGGCATCACAATGAGATGCAGTGCAAGAATGCCCAGAAGCGATTCCTGTGCCACAGATGTCCGTTGCGCTTCCGCTGGCGGCACAATCTCAAGGCTCACATACGCGAGCATCGCATCACAGTAAGCGCAATCAAGCATGTGGCGTAAACTAATCTAAAACGAATCCCTTTCAGAATCAAACGTTCGAGTGCAACGACTGCAAGCGTGTCTTTGACAAGAAGAAGTCGCTGACGGTGCACATGCTCAGTGTGCATGCCGAGGAATCTAAACTGATACCCTGCCAATGGTGCACGCGCAAATTCTATCGTCGCGATTACCTGGTTAAGCATCTAAAGCGTCATGGGATACGGGAGCAGGATATACCGCTGGCCGAGACACTCATTGCGGCCACATCGAAACCGAATGGCACCAAACGAATCACGTGCAAAATATGCAATCTGCACTTTGAGCGCATCAGCGATCTGCGCGCGCACATTCAGCTGGAACTGAAGTTGGCCCTCTCCACGCACCAGAACTATGATTCGCCGCACAACTACTCGATCACAAACGAATCGGGCTATGAACTGCAGCTGGGCGACTCCGAAACGGAGGATGAGTTGCACATGCAGTCGGCATCCTCGCCACCAATTACACGCTCCGTCTACATCTGTGAACTCTGTAAAGTGCAATGCAAACGCAAATTCGAAATGATTCAGCATCAGCGTGCTATGCATCGCTTCGACAAGATGCCTTACGGGTGCGAACTCTGCATCTTTAAGTGTGTCTGCAAGGTGAGCTCCTTGTTGATGCCCATATCTCTCTCCTCTTTCTCTAATTATTAACTTCACACAGAGCATCATGGAGCAGCACCGGCAATCGCAGTGCCACAGCACGGCGAAGCTGTTGTCGTGTGGCAAATGCAGTTACAAATTCATGTGGCCAGAGAATCTGCAACAACACATGATGCTGCAACATGGCAGCATCGCTGACAGCACCAGCCCAGCGGAACCAGACGCAACAAACGCCAATCACATTCCAGCCATTCCAGCGGATACTCCAGCGGATAGTGTGCAACTGTTGCAGTGTCCGCACTGCGATCGCACGTATCAAATGAAGTCGCGGCTCAACAATCACATACGGGACGTGCACATCAATGGGGATCGCAAGCGAAAGGAGGCAGTCAAGAAGTTCCTGTGCTCGCTGTGCGGCCGGGAAACGCAATCGGCTGCCACATTGGTCACGCATATGCGTCGCCACACCGGCGAGAAGCCCTTCAAGTGCGACCTGTGCGAAATGGCCTTTCCACGGCACTTGGAAATGATATCGCATCGACGCATGCATACGGGCGAGAAGCCCTTCCATTGCACCGTCTGCGGGAAGGATTTCGCACGATCCGACAAGCTGAAGCGGCACATGCTGACGCACAGTGGACTGAAGCCATACAAGTGCACCTACTGCGACAAGAGCTATCGCCAAGCCAAGGACCTGAAGCTGCATCTCCAGCAGCACACCGGCGAGTGCACATTCGTCTGCGGCACATGCGGCGAACGCTTCATTCAGGGCACAGCGCTGGAGAAGCATCGCATGATGCGGCGTCATTTCGACGAGGTCGAGGAGCGTGCCACAAGCACACTAACTGCATAGGCCGATTACCCTTAGCTAGAATATAATAATATATAATTTAAATACAAAAAATATATATACGAGGTGTGTTCAAAAAGTATCGCGAATTTTGAATTTTCGCGGGTTACGTATAATCGAATTTCGATTTTTTTGTAGCGTTATGTTGTTACTCATGTCTCTCACTTATGCCGACAAGCTCGGCCATTTTGAATGTTCACTTAATTGTTGACAGCTGCTTTGCTTGCACGAGTTTTGGATCGTCTTCGATTTTTACCTATTCAAAAAAATCAAATTTTGTGTGAAAAACGAAATTAAGTGCGCGGATGCATTCCGAATGTTGATTGTGGCATACGGAGAAGCTACCTTGGACCGAAGCAACGTTTATCGGTGGTACAAAATGTTCTCAGAAGGCCGAGAAGATGTGAACGACGAAGAGCGTGCCGGACGCCCGAGCACTTCAACAACAGACGAAAAAATTAATGGAGTGGAGAAAATGGTATTGGCCAATCGTCGAATCACCGTTAGAGAAGTTGCTGAGGAGCTAGACATATCGATTGGCTCATGCCATTCGATTTTTATCAATGATTTGGGCATGAGACGGGTCGCCGCGAAATTCGTACCAAAATTGCTCAATTGCGACCAAAAACAGCATCGCATGAACATTGCTAATGAGATGTTGGACTCTGTCCGCGACGACCCAAATTTGCTCCAGAGGGTCATAACTGGTGACGAATCGTGGGTTTATGGTTACGACGTGGAAACCAAAGCTCAATCATCTCAATGGAAGCTGCCGCACGAACCAAGACCGAAAAAAGCGCGCCAAGTTCGGTCGAATGTGAAAGTTTTGCTGACAGTTTTCTTCGATTGCAGGGGCGTGGTGCATCATGAGTTCTTGCCACAGGGTAGAACGGTCAATAAGGAATATTACCTGCAAGTTATGCGCAATTTGCGCGAAGCAATCCGCCAAGAACAAAAATTGGCTTTTGCACCACGATAACGCCCCTGCTCACACATCGTTGCTTGTGCGCGACTTTTTGGCCAAAAACAACACACTAATGATGCCGCAGCCACCGTATTCCCCAGATCTGGCCCCCTGTGACTTTTTCTTGTTCCCTAAACTGAAGAGGCCCATGAAAGGACGACGTTACGCTACGCTTGACGAGATAAAGACGGGATCGAAGGAGGAGCTGAACAAGATAAAAAAAAAATGATTTTTTGAAGTGCTTCGAAGATTGGAAAAACCGTTGGCACAAGTGTATAATATCTCATGGGGATTACTTTGAAGGGGACAAAATAGATATTCATGAATAAATAAATAATATCTGAAAAAACACAAAATTCGCGATACTTTTTGAACACACCTCGTGCATGTATATATACAAACGCTCATATTAACAGACTTACGTCTTCCATATGAAGAAAATATATAAACTAATATTTTTGTTTTTATTTTTTGTGAGGGAGGAGCTGCTGTCAAAAAATCGTGAAATATTTAATTAATTAATAATAACTATAATTTACTGGTAACTTGTTGATCTATTTACATACCTATTTAATCTTTTGTGAGACACATTTTCGGTTATGAGAGCAAAAGTTTATTAAAAGGGATAAAAAGCAATTGAAAAACTAATCTTTGCAGTTGTCATTTTCATATTGATATAATAATAAATGGTTTTTATTTGGAATATTGCTCTCATAAGTTTGCAGATTAGATTTAATTTAATTAACTGGCCTCTTGTTGATCTAGTTGCAATTTCGTGAGGCAAATGTTCGGTTAAGGCGTGTAAAAAACGAGAAAAAACGAATCTGAATTAGATTCAGCTGTTGAAATATGAATGAACGTGACCATTTTAATAAATGGTTTTTATTCGGGATTTTGTTCTTATATGTGGGCAGCTTAGCTTTAATTTAATGGTATCCTGTTGATATAATTACATTTTTTATTTAATTCTATTAAGAGGGATAAAATACACTAATCTGACAGCTATGTTGTTCATGACATATTTTAATTAATGTTAATTGTGTAATTTGGTTCTTATAGGTTTGCAGCTTAGCTTTAATTTAATTTACGTGTATGTTATTGATCTAGTTGCATTATTATTATATTTTGTATGGGAGAAAATTTTGTTAATGAGCGCAAAAGTTTATAAAAAGGGATAAAAAAAAAACAAATCTAGCAGTTAAAAATTACACTGATAAACTAGAGCAAATATAAATGAAGAACTAACGTGACATTCTTCAATTAAAGTTGTATTTGGAATGATGTTCTTATAAGTTTAATTTACTCTCATCTGGTTAATTTAATTGCATTTTTATTGAATTTTTTACTAAAGCAAAGGCTTTAATAAAAGAAATAAGGAGGAAACCCTAATCTGGCAGTTATTTCTTTCATATTGCAGCTGTACAAACTGTCAGCAATCTATAAATCCTCGGAGCCACGTGAATCGATTTTCATCATTGGAACGAATATGTTATCGCTCAAAACTAACTCGCATTGCTTTAGTTAAAATCGCACATCGAATCAAAAAATCATAATTAAATATATATGCAAAAACGAAGAAGAAGCAATGTCGGATCTCTTTACCACTTTTGATAGCAACAGCGGCCTCGCCCTCACAGCACAGCCCCATGACAAACAACAGTAACTCATCCTCACAGAACGGTGGCTCAACATCGGCCCCAGTTGGTAGTGGTGGTGGTGGTAGTGGTGGTGGCAGTGGCGGTGGTGCGGGGGCAAGTGGTAAAAGCGCTAGCCACAATACAGCAACTGGCGCTGAGAACACACCAGTAAGCATTCCAATTCCAATTCAACTCAGACCTAAATCTCAAATGCTCTTCCCTTTGTTTTAGATGTTAACCAAGCCACGTCTCACGGAGCTGGTGCGAGAAGTGGATCCCGCCACGCAGCTGGATGAGGATGTCGAGGAACTGTTGCTGCAGATCATCGATGATTTCGTTGAGGACACGGTGAAATCGACAAGTGCCTTTGCCAAGCATCGTAAATCAAATAAAATCGAGGTGCGCGACGTTCAATTGTATCTGGAGCGAAAATATAATATGTGGATACCGGGCTTCGGCACCGACGAACTGCGTCCCTACAAGCGAGCCGCTGTCACCGAGGCGCACAAGCAGCGCCTCGCCCTGATAAGGAAAACGATTAAAAAGTATTAGAAGTGTTTCGGGTGCTGAGGGGAGTCTCTATGCAGGATTGCTTCTTTCTATTGCAAAGTTTTGGAAATTACACTCCATTTGATTGATTTGTATGACCTTAAGTTAATAGAATAAGCTAAAAATACAACGGATTTTAGCAGTAAATGAATGAATATCATCACTGCTCTACAATAGTTTAAATTTTGATCGTATACCTCTTTAAATATATATCAAAAACGTTTTCTAAAAAACTGATATTAATTGCACTATTTATTTTGCAACTAAATTAATTCAGTAAATTCACTGAATATCATCACTGCTATAAAATAGCTTAAATCGTATCTTATATCACCTTAAATGTATTTTCTAAAAAGGCAGTTATCAATTCCATTAATTATCATTAAGTTTATTAAGACAACTTACAAAATTGGAATAGGAATATCGAATAAACTTTTATTTTAATTAACCAACATTTGATAAGATTGTATTTACAAATTTTTCAGAGTTTCTAAAGAATATTTTAAAATTTATTCAGCACAAAATTCGTAGATTTTTAGTAAGTTTGAGTTCTGTGTATGACATGCAAAGATGACTGTCACCTTAGATGTTATCGATGTACTTACGTGATTAATCGATAGTTGCACGAACTTTTGTCATCACAGTTGCAGTGCACATATGTATTTAGTAGATAAGCGAGCAATGGTAATATTGTTTTGTGATTTGTTACTGTTTTATGCCGTTTTCAGTGTATTAAAAGTCAATTAGAACGTGGCAAAATGAAGCTGCCAGTCATGTGTCGCACTTGCGATGCACGTGAAACGGACAAGCTGTACAAGCTGGCAACGTCCACCAAAAGATTTCCGGAAAAACAGCTCGCGGACATTTTGGTCGAATTGACCCACATCGATGTGAGTTGATTTTAAGCTATAATTTGCAGCTAAAATTGCCAATGCATTTGCGTTCCAGCTGGATGAGGCATTGTCACAACAGCTGCCACAATGTCTGTGCGGCAATTGTGCCCGCAAATTGATCGGCGCTTATTACTACGTGAAACAGGCGCTGGCCGCCAACGAGCTGCTGATGCACCATGTGGAACGCTTGGACGGCGACAAGACGGGCGCCAACGACTGCCTGCGGGAAGCGCCCATGGAGATGTGCGCCGAGCAGCATGTGGAGGTACCAGCACTTGCCTTATATATGCCTCAAAATAAATATACTAAACAATAATTTGCAGGTCAAGTTGGAAACGGAGGAGGAGGATGCTGAGAATGATATCACCTGTACAGAACTGCCCGAGTTTACAACAGTACAAAATGCCGTCGATGTGGAATTGGGTGATGAGCTGGATGGCAAAAAGTCGGCAGATCCACTCAATATGCTAGAACCAGTTAAGCAGGAAGAGGATGCTGCAGCTAGAGCAACAAACGCACAAGCACACGAACTTAAGGCTGACCTGGATGAGGAAGAGTAAGCGGCTGTTGATGAGCGACACCAACTATATATATATATATATATATCTATGTACTTATGACGTCTATCTCTTTCAGCTCTCTGGATGATTTGCCATTGCAAGAGCGCGCCAGGAAGTGGAAGCAAACGGCTAAATTGCACACTGTCAAACGAGCCATTTTCAAGTGCAAGGAATGCCCAAAGAACTTCAAGCGCATCGACCTATTGAAACAGCATGCATCCCGGGCACACAAATCGAAGACGGATTGGTTGTCGTGCTCCTTTTGCATACGCAAGTTCAGTCACCGGGAAGCGTTGCAGATGCATCTCAAAGTGCATCGCGACTCCAAGCGGTCGGCGAATCTGGGCGAGAGCAAAAAGGCCAAGGATATCGACGTAAACGTGTGCAAGCCGCATGGCTACAAGCTTATCGAGTGCATGATCTGTCAGAGTCAATACGATAAGATTGCGGACCTGCGACGTCATCTGGAGCAGCATCCGGAAATTGTTGGCTTTGGGGCACGCTCGAATATGCAACCGCATGAGCTGGCCGAGCTCTTCTATCCGGATGCCAAGGATGTTAGCGAGGATCAGTTGAAGGCGCTAATCCGCAAGGATCTCTCCGCAGGCATCTATCAACGTTTCTACTCGATAACCAATCAATCTGGTTACGAAATTGATCTGTACAGCTCCGAGACGGAGAGCGAGGCTGAACTGGATGCCGAGGAGCGAGATGCGAATCAGCAACGCATCATACCCAAAGCCAAATACAGTTGTGAATTGTGCCACGAGCGCTGCCAGCGCAAATATCAGCTGTACGATCATCAGCGGCAGATGCACGCCTGGCTGGAGGCACCACACGTCTGCGGCCGTTGCGATGCCCGCTTCGTCAGCCTCCAGCTGCTTCGGCATCACAATGAGCTGCAGTGCAAGAATGCCCAGAAGCGATTCCTGTGCCACAGATGTCCGTTGCGCTTCCGCTGGCGGCACAATCTCAAGGCTCACATACGCGAGCATCGCATCACAGTAAGCACAATCAAGCATGTGGCGTAAACTAATCTAAAACGAATCCCTTTCAGAATCAAACGTTCGAGTGCAACGACTGCAAGCGTGTCTTTGACAAGAAGAAGTCGCTGACGGTGCACATGCTCAGTGTGCATGCCGAGGAATCTAAACTGATACCCTGCCAATGGTGCACGCGCAAATTCTATCGTCGCGATTACCTGGTTAAGCATCTAAAGCGTCATGGGATACGGGAGCAGGATATACCGCTGGCCGAGACACTCATTGCGGCCACATCGAAACCGAATGGCACCAAACGAATCACGTGCAAAATATGCAATCTGCACTTTGAGCGCATCAGCGATCTGCGCGCGCACATTCAGCTGGAACTGAAGTTGGCCCTCTCCATGCACCAGAACTATGATTCGCCGCACAACTACTCGATCACAAACGAATCGGGCTATGAACTGCAGCTGGGCGACTCCGAAACGGAGGATGAGTTGCACATGCAGTCGGCATCCTCGCCACCAATTACACGCTCCGTCTACATCTGTGAACTCTGTAAAGTGCAATGCAAACGCAAATTCGAAATGATTCAGCATCAGCGTGCGATGCATCGCTTCGACAAGATGCCTTACGAGTGCGAACTCTGCATCTTTAAGTGTGTCTGCAAGGTGAGCTCCTTGTTGATGCCCATATCTCTCTCCTCTTTCTCTAATTATTAACTTCACACAGAGCATCATGGAGCAGCACCGGCAATCGCAGTGCCACAGCACGGCGAAGCAGTTGTCGTGTGGCAAATGCAGTTACAAATTCATGTGGCCAGAGAATCTGCAACAACACATGATGCTGCAACATGGCAGCATCGCTGACAGCACCAGCCCAGCGGAACCAGGCGCAACTAACGCCAATCACATTCCAGCCATTCCAGCGGATACTCCAGCGGATAGTGTGCAACTGTTGCAGTGTCCGCACTGCGATCGCACGTATCAAATGAAGTCGCGGCTCAACAATCACATACGGGACGTGCACATCAATGGGGATCGCAAGCGAAAGGAGGCAGTCAAGAAGTTCCTGTGCTCGCTGTGCGGCCGGGAAACGCAATCGGCTGCCACATTGGTCACGCATATGCGTCGCCACACCGGCGAGAAGCCCTTCAAGTGCGACCTGTGCGAAATGGCCTTTCCACGGCACTCGGAAATGATATCGCATCGACGCATGCATACGGGCGAGAAGCCCTTCCATTGCACCGTCTGCGGGAAAGATTTCGCACGATCCGACAAGCTGAAGCGGCACATGTTGACGCACAGTGGACTGAAGCCATACAAGTGCACCTACTGCGACAAGAGCTATCGCCAAGCCAAGGACCTGAAGCTGCATCTCCAGCAGCACACCGGCGAGTGCACATTCGTCTGCGGCACATGCGGCGAACGCTTCATTCAGGGCACAGCACTGGAGAAGCATCGCATGATGCGGCGTCATTTCGACGAGGTCGAGGAGCGTGCCACAAGCACACTAACTGCATAGGCCGATTACCCTTAGCTAGAATATAATAATATATAATTTAAATACAAAAAATATATATACATGTATATATAAAAACGCTCATATTAACAGACTTACGTCTTCCATATGAAGAAAATATATAAACTAATATTTTTGTTTTTATTTTTTATGAGGGAGGAGCTGCTGTCAAAAAATCGTGAAATATTTAATTAATTAATAATAACTATAATTTACTGGTAACTTGTTGATCTATTTACATACCTATTTAATCTTTTGTGAGACACATTTTCGGTTATGAGAGCAAAAGTTTATTAAAAGGGATAAAAAGCAATTGAAAAACTAATCTTTGCAGTTATCATTTTCATATTGATATAATAATAAATGGTTTTTATTTGGAATATTGCTCTCATAAGTTTGCAGATTAGATTTAATTTAATTAACTGGCCTCTTGTTGATCTAGTTGCAATTTCGTGAGGCAAATGTTCGGTTAAGGCGTGTAAAAAACGAGAAAAAACGAATCTGAATTAGATTCAGCTGTTGAAATATGAATGAACGTGACCATTTTAATAAATGGTTTTTATTCGGGATTTTGTTCTTATATGTGGGCAGCTTAGCTTTAATTTAATGGTATCCTGTTGATATAATTACATTTTTTATTTAATTTTATTAAGAGGGATAAAATACACTAATCTCAATCTGACAGCTATGTTGTTCATGACATATTTTAATTAATGTTAATTGTGTAATTTGGTTCTTATAGGTTTGCAGCTTAGCTTTAATTTAATTTACTTGTATGTTATTGATCTAGTTGCATTATTATTATATTTTGTATGGGAGAAAATTTTGTTAATGAGCGCAAAAGTTTATAAAAAGGGATAAAAAAAAACAAATCTAGCAGTTAAAAATTACACTGATAAACTAGAGCAAATACGAGTATAAATGAAGAACTAACGTGACATTCTTCAATTAAAGTTGTGTTTGGAATGATGTTCTTATAAGTTTAATTTACTCTCATCTGGTTAATTTAATTGCATTTTTATTAAATTTTTTACTAAAGCAAAGGTTTTAATAAAAGAAATAAGGAGGAAACCCTAATCTGGCAGTTATTTCTTTCATATTGCAGCTGTACAAACTGTCAGCAATCTATAAATCCTCGGAGCCACGTGAATCGATTTTCATCATTTCCACATCGAAGATGAGCACAGCATTGGGCGGGATTTTGCCACCACCCGCTCCACTGGCGCCATAGCCCAGTTCGGGGGGAATGGTCAGGGTGCGGCGTTCGCCCTCGCACATGCCGAGCAGTCCCTGGTCCCAGCCTTTGATCACTTGCCGTGCGCCCAATGTGAATGAGAACGGTTTGCCGCGATTGTGACTGCTATCGAATTCGGTGCCATCTGCAAGCGTCCCCTGAGCAAAAATACAAATTGATAAGCCGCAAACCAAAACTGACGTGTCCGATTGGGGATTGTCCCGTTACCTTGTAGTGCACGTGTATCATGTCGCCTCCTTTCGCCTTTCGCGTGCAATTCTCGACGCGTTTCTTGACGCCAATTTTAACTTTGGGCGCTTCATTTGCGATTGCAGCGCCAAAAAGCGCAAAGACTAACAATAAGTACTCAAGCTTCATTTTACCTCACAACTTTGGTTTTTCACAACGCAAACGAATATGTTATCGCCGATGTATCGATAAGTCAGTGTGACTTTTTAAGTTATCGATGCGGTCATTTGCCATTCACAGCGCAATAGGCGCTAAATATTTGAATTGAAGTGTTTCATCGTTTTTTTTTAGCTAAATATTTATTTAAACAAGTTACACACATTAAAGCTCTTTTCAAATACAAAGTTAGGCCGAAAATAATAGTTGAAACTGTTTTGTTTTCTTTTGTTTTGCATTCATTAAAATTAAAAAAATGTACACAACATAATCGCAATAATAAACAAAGCCTTATCATAAATATGCAACAGATTATTTAAGAGATTTACAAATATACGAATATATCACAATAATAAAGGAATAATACATACATTCTTAAATGAAAATTTCAAGCACTTGTGCACAAAATCAAAAAGAAAACTGCATGTGTATAAAAATATAATAACTACATACATATACATATAATCTAATATACTAATAGAATACAATATAAATACAGACACATATATATATAAATGGATTTAGATATATGGGCTATGACTATAACATGTATACAGCGTGTATATAAGGACTTCGATTGGTGTACTCGAGTCTCGAGGCAAAGTCTCAATTATCATTTGACAGATTTGTGATTTTGGTCGCATACATATTGGCCACCTTATAGATAAATTCGTATTGCTCCTTCGTTTGTACGGCACTCGCCCTTCCCCTCCGCACGTAGTACACCAGCTGTGGTATGTCCACCGAACGCTTCGGCGTCTCCAGGCTCCTTATGGCCATGTCACAGGTAATAATGGTCCCAGTACGGCCCGTGCCTGGGGAGCAGTGAATCGTTAGCGGTCTAAATGTGGCCGAATCGAGAGCATGTGGAAAATACACAAAGAATGAAAACAGAACAATTAAACAGAGAAAAACGCATGCAGCACAAAACACAGTCACATTGTAATTGTTAATTGCCAACTGGATTGTCAACTATAAATATACATATATATATATATATATATATATATATATATATATATATATATATATGTATACATATATGCGCCCTGTACCCAATATTACATAATGCATCATTTTAAAATAAATGGGTCTTAATTAAATAATACTAATTGATTTTCTTGTCTGATAGTATTTTTCTGGATTTTCCCCAACGCATGCAACAAATGTTGAACCATTTTGCATTTAAAAATCCCCCGAATAATATAAATATTTCTTATTTGTACGTTTGTAAATATTTTACATTTTATTTTAAAAATAATTTATAAATAAAATAAATAAATAATCCAATGATTATATTCCTACTTATTCCTTATCCAAAATGACTCCTGCTTAGCATAAAAAGGATAAAAGAACTCCCCCCTTGGTAAACAGTGACGGAAAAAATAAGAGTAGATCATCTGCATTTTTTTCAAATTTATATTTTTATATATTGTCTAGTATTCCCCCTATAAAATAAAATTTAATACTGCTCCTCCCTTCTTTGTGGAATTTGTACATATTTTAATTTTTAAAGTCTTCTTCCACTTTTCAGTTTACCAGACTTACAAAATAGCTAAATGTATATATACAAATTAAAGAAATACAGGAGCAGTGCCAACTTTAATTTAATTTATATTGGAAAAATGGCCAAACTGCTTGCATTATCAATACCAATAAGTATTCCAGTGCAATTCACAGTGGGTACAGGATATATCCAGCTAGCCGGGTCGTCTCGACTAGAGCATTTTTAAGTTGGTTCAAGGTATTTTTGTACTTACCCCTGTTGACTGTGTGGCATTTTGTTGGCCACATTGCCGTTAATCTCATTGCTTGCCGCACTGGATGTGCTGCACTTTTCGGCGTCAGCACCGTCCGCATTTGTCCGTTTCGATTCGCCGTCGAGCGATTTGAGCGTCAGTGTTGAGGACTTCTCGTGCTTCAGCTCATTGGCCTGTTCGAGGGCGTAGGATTTGAGGGAGGAGCGTGCCTCCAGCAACATGGCTATGATGGGCGCCTCCTCGACGGGAACACCGGTCTCGGGCCATTTGTACCAGTAGTGGGTGAGTTCGCGACACTCGTCGCCATCCACACGCTTCAGCATCAGCGTTGAGATCGCATATTTATCCTTGATCTCGCGATGCTTCAACGTCACCTGGTAGTCGCCGTGGCTACTGTGATTATCCAGCGTCACCGATGGCGGCAAATACTCCCCACAGCGCTCAATGCCGTTCTCGTTGAGATCTGTTGCCTGGATAATCACCCGCGACTGCTGCTCCCAGATCATGCGCCAAAAGTCACCAGTTGTGGTTTCCAGAGGCGCCTGGCAGGCTATATAATAATTGGGCGCATCTCGTGGTCCCTGCAGAAAATAGGGATAGAGTTTAACATAAATGTTAATGTGCAAAAGAGTGATATAGTTTAACATGAAGGTTAATCCAGCACAGAATACTGTTATATAATGCACTAACATAACTAGCATAATGTTAACAACTGTTGCATTTTAACATTTATTCAACACAAATTCTACAAAAGTGTTAATCAATTTAATACACCATCAATGACTCCGCTCCGGTATCAGTAAAGCATAATTTTCCATCAGAATTAGTATTTACAAATGAATGTGAACATTTTCACAATATTGTAGTCAAAAGAGATTCACTGAAGAATTAAAGTACCCATTTAGATACATTTGTACCGCCTGTAATGTTAATATTTAGCATACATAATGCGAACACATAACGCTACACATATATAAGCAGGTGCGCAATGACATAACAGTTAATTAAAATCTTTGCAGTGAATACAAAAGTGATTACTGAGTAATTTTGTATTCGCTCTCGCTTAAGTAAGCTCACGCTTCTTATGTGTGTGTGTGGGAGTGGAACTCTGAGTCATTTAATGGCTGCCGTTGAGCTGCGCGCGCTTTTGATAAATTGCTACAGTTGTACATGTATAAGTAACCCATACACATATATATATATATATATATATATATATATATATATATATATATATATATATATATATATTTACATATGTATATATATGTGTTAGTTATAAATGTAAATCACAGCATGCTTGGCTTATCGCCAGGTGTGCGACGTTTTTGCAGGCAAAATATATATCTTTAGCAGCCCTTGATGCAGTTGGGCGGCTCAATGAATTTTAACAGACGTCTGGTAGCGCATCACACGCGTCACGCGTCAATGCTGCTGGTGTAATGAATACCCTAAGCATTAATAGAGGCCTGACAGTTTTGGCAAATGCTTTAACATAGCTTGAACTGAGCACTTTATTTATATCTTATTTTTTTGTCGTGATCAAATAATAAAAGTGAATCACTGCTGCTTTTTATGGAAGTAAACAAAATTGTAAAGACGTCAAAATGATAATGATAAATTAGCAGTGAAATATAATTCAATGCTAAAAATAATAAAAAACGAGCGTGTTGCTTTTCTTTGGGGAAAAAAACTCACATATTTTTGCAAATATAATTGCATTTCACGTTGACTAAAGCGGACCAAGCACGTCTCATTCAATTAAAATGAATTAATCATAAAGCTTTTAGTTGTGCATTTAATTTCCTAGCATAATGCGTTTAGGATATTCATACTTCGTTGTAGATTAAAAGCAAAAAAACAAACAAAAAAACTTTCCCCCACTTTTATGAATATAAAGCATAAAGTTTTTATATTTCGTATACGATTATTATTTATTATTATTGTTGGTGTTTTTGTTTTTCTTTTTTGCACAAAACTCATTTGCCTACAACAGGCGATGTAACAAAGAGGTTGAAACAATTTTCTTGGCACTTCGCTAATCTCATGGGCCGTATAATTATGCGCACACACACACACACACTCGCACACACGTCATGCAAGGCTAGACGTAGTGGCAACTCTGGGCGGTACCGTTGTAAGACATACACACACACACACTCGCACACACACATACCCACCCACATGTGAGAAAGCTGCTGCTGCTTGTGGGAGGCAGCTTTTGATTGTTTTTTGTGTTTTTCTTTCGTTTGTTTTTGCTTATGGTTTGGGCTTTCGAGGAGATGAAAGAGAGAATGGGAAGGGGGGATTATTCGTCGTCTCACTTACCCGCACATAATTGGCATTAATGTATTCCGTTTTGTCATCGTCACCCTGTCGCTGGAGCACCACACGCGTCTCAGGAAGTGGAATTACGTTGGCGTAACTGTGGTTTCAAGTTTGAGGTTAGATTGAATGAATGAATAACGATCCAGCGATCCAACGATTCATCGATTCACCGATTAACGATCAACGTTCCATATACATTTTGATTCATTGATTAGGAAGCAAATACAGCAGACAATGCGTACATATAAGGAAAATGATAGATTCATAATCTTATGAGAGGCTTGTATTACAAAAGAGATTTGATTAATCGAGAAATGAAACATTTTTAAGGTTGAGTAATGGGTTGTTGTTTCCCTGGAAAACAATTTGAACTTGAATTGATTTTTTTTTTTTTTGTTATCTTAATTATGCTCCTTCTGTGACTAAGTAAAGAAGTTATCTTGGAATTATTATTATCAATTAGTCTTTCATTTATGCTTCGTCTGTTCGTCTGTTTCTATGTAATCAGTCCTCTCAGCTATCTTTATTATACTTGACACAGATATGAACTATATCATTAGAACTTGTCGACAGTTTGTTACCAAAACTTCAGATTGAAAGCCTTATTTTGCTTATCATGCAATCAATTGCTCAAAAATTTTGTGTATATCTGTTCAATATTATATTACATATACATTTATAACAAATTTTTCATCTGCAAGCGTATTTTATTTATAAAAGAACTTTATTTCATAATTGTCATTTCCTGCGATTAGATAAGAATAGACTATTTTTGACAAACATTGTTACTGACATCACTTTTCGTAGAAGCATCTCTCAACTTTCGAAGCTAAACTAAGAAATCTATAAAAGCAATTAGCGCTTATTTCCGCCAAGTTCTTCTTTTATGGCAACAATTTCATTCTACTAACAAATCTATGATAGCAAATAACGGCTATTTGTTCCAATAATATTCTCAATTACAAAATTTATAAAATTATTACTTTTTATTTAAATCTCTTCTAATTGTTTATTTACTCAATTTAATAATATCTTAATTATGGCTACAATTTCAGTCTTTTAAAACTAAACTAACGAATAGCAATTAACGCTTTGATTTGTTCCCATTTTGTTAACTTATTATTTTCATTTTCTAAGCTAATTACTGATTATTTAATACTTTGTTTTTAATATTTTTCGTTAGTTCATTTAGTAAGCTCATTTTTTTATGGCAACTATTTCATTCACTTCTCAAGACTTTTAATGATTTCTCTATTTATTCTACTTCTACTTCTATATTCGTTTCTATTTATATTTATAGTTCTACTTCTTCTTTAACTCACCGATTTTTATCCTCACATCCCGCTGGGACCTCATCGGCTCGCGCAATGATCTGCGGCACATCGCGGAACTCCTCAAAGATGCTCGAGCGTCGCTCGACAAACTTGCCCAGTTCGATGACGCTGAGCACATTGTGCCTCAGCGAGGGATCATCGAAGGCGGCATTGCCATAGGTGCGCTTCGAGGCACGCAAATCGCGCACCTTGCGCCGTACACTGCCCCCCAGCACGGACACATTGTCCAAGGAGTAGTCGTCGAGGCTGACGGGACGACACCGTTGGCCGTAGGATGTCTGCTTTTGACGCTTGCGCATCAGATAAAGGAAGGCAACGAGTAGAACGAGTGCCACAACGCCAATAACACTAACTGTTATAGCAATGATGACGTTCACATCGGTGCCAGTGTGGTCGTGCGGCTGTTGCATCTGATCCAATTCTTCAGTCAGTTGTGTTGGCATCAATGTTGTTGTCGTGGATAGATCTACATTGCCACTGTTAACAACAGTGGTGGTGGGCAGCATGCTGTTACTGTGTATGACAGTTGAGCTGTAAATGGGCTCGGCTGTTGTTGTTGTTGCTTTTGTTGTTGTTACTGCTTCAGTTGTTGTCGTTGTTGTTGTTGTGGTGCTATCATCCAACAAGCTAATAAGCGGCTCTACTGTCGTTGTTGTTGTTATTGCTTTAGCTGTGGTGCTTGTTACTGTTGCTGCTGTTGTTGTTGCCTCTGTTGTCGCCATGTTTGTTTCGTTTACCAACTGTTGCTCTGTAACGGTATCATGCTCAATCTGCTGCTCATCTTCATCATCATAAACTGAGTCTTCTCCCTTTGCAGCTGTTACTGCTGGTACAGTGTCATTTCCTGCTGTTATTGTTGTTGTTGTTGTTGCTGCTGTACTCTCATCCAAAGCATTGACAACTGCAGCATCTGCTGCTGAAGCCTCTGCTGTTGTTGTTTTTGCTGTTGTTGTTGTTGTGATTGCAGCCGTTTCGCTTATGTTATTTGTTTCCAGCAATGTTTCATGCTCATTCAGTTTGCCGTTAGTTTTATCATCTATTAACAGCGACGTGGGTGTTGTTGTTGTAAATGTATTGTTGTTGTTTATTTGAGTCTTATTGATTTGCAGCGTATCGCTGTTAGCAGCACTGTTATTGATTTGCGGCGTTTGACTGTTAGCAGCACTGTTATTGATATTTTCGGCACTGTTTGTTAGCAATAAATTGTTGATGCCACTTGTTTGCACATTATTCTTGTCAGTTATATCAATTTCGCTGTTTTCTTTTGTCACATTCTTAATTGGAATTGCTGGTAAACTCACTTCATTGCTAATTTGGACAATTTCCGTTGGCGTAGGCGTAGTCAACGAAATAGCTGCTGTTGTTGTTGTCTCGAATAGTTCATCAAGCTTCGCGTGTAATAATCCCGTCGTTGTCGTCGGTGTTGTTGTGCTCACTTCGCCAGCTGTTCGCGTACTAACCGTTATTGGCTGACGCTCAATTGACGCCAGCGTCGTATGCGCGTTGCTCGTAGCGACCGAGACGTTGATGACGTCGTCGTCGTCGCTGCTGCTGCTGTCGACATTGTTGCTTTTATCGCCAGTTTCATTATTTTCATGTGCCGTCGCTTTCATTGCCATTTCATTTGCATTGCGGGTGCCGTTCAACGGACTTGCCAAAGTGTTTGTTGTTGTTTTTGTTGCTATTGCAGTTGTTGTTGTTGTTGTTGCTGTTGCAGTTGTTGTTGCTGTTGCAGTTGTTGTTGTTGCTGGAAGCTCTGGCACAGCTGTTGGCAGTGCAGCAGGTGGCATTCTGGTTGTTGTTGATATTGTTTTCTCTGTCTCTATCTCTGTCTCTATTGCAGCTGCTGTAGTTTTTGGCTGCTCAAAGTTAATCTTTGCAAAGTCTGTTAACGCTGGCTTAACAGTTGCAGTTACAGTTTCTTCTGCCAAATTTAGTTGAGCTGACTTAACAGTTGCAATTGTTGTTGCTTCTGTTAAGTTTCGTTGTGCTGACTCTGTTAATGCTGGCTTAACAGTTGCCGTTACAGTTTCTTGGGCCAAATTTAGTTGAACTGACTTAACAGTTGCAGTTGTTGTTGCTTCTGTTAAGTTTAGTTTTGCTGCCTCTGTTAATACCGGCTTAACAGTTGTAGTTACAGTTTCTACAGCCAAGTTTAGTTGCGCTGACTCTGTTAACGCTGGTTTAGCTGATGAATTTGCAGTTGCAGTTACATTTGAACTGATCTCTGCTAACTCTGCCTTAACAGCTGCTGTTGCCTCGCCTGTTGCTAAGGTTGGCTTCCCCTTAATAGCTTCTGTGGTTGTCACTATCTCATTTGTGGCACTGCTTTCTGTTGTTGTTTGATTAACAGCGCTTGCAGTTACAGTGCTGCTAGCAGTTGCTTGCATTTCCATTTCCTTTTCACTTAGCATAGCTGCTAATTTTTGGGTAGTGGTTGCCTGTGTGGCTGCCTCGGTGGCATCCAATGTGGTGCTCATCATCAGCTCTGTTTGATTATCTTGGCTCGTTTGCATCAATGTTATCTGTTGCCAGTCTAAAAGATTTTTCTCCTTGTGCTGTTCCGTTTGATTTTGGTGCTGTTGCGGCTCAATATCATTGGCTAGTTCTGTGGCATTAGCATTGGTCTGTGACAAAGTGGTTGTTATTGGTATTGTGGTTGTTGTGGGCACCATTTTCATGGCAGCTAAACTCCACACCTCGGCTGCATTGGGCAGCAGCAACTGCTGTGCATTTGTCGAATTTGTCGAGTCGCTAATGAATTTTGCCCGCTTTTCGAACTGCGATTTCAGCTGCTCCTCCTCAATAACATTCTCATGCGACGCAATGTTATTTGGCGTAACAGTGACGCCGGCATGCAGCAGCGCTGCCAGCAGCAGTGGTGTATGCGTTGTTGTCGTAGTTTTTTTTGTCATGGGCAACGGTCGCAGCTTCATGGGCGTAACGGGGAGGAGAGGGGAGTAGCTTTCAGTGCTGATTACAAATTGCATGGAGCGTGCATGATCCTCAGAGCGACCTGTTAAGGTCGTTGCGGGAGCGTTAGTTGCTTCTGTTGTTGTTGTAAACTCTTGCTGCAGTTCTGTTTGTTGTGTTAACAGTGGCTTAAGCTGTTGCTGTATTTCTGCATTTGGCATTGCTGTTGTTGGCTTAAGCTCCTTATTCATATTGAGCTGAGCCTGTACAGTTTCTGCTTGTGCTGATGTTGCTGTAACATTCTGTAGAGTACTGCCCTTGTTAAGCTCTATATTCTGTAAAATATCACTGCTACTGTTAAGCTCCTGTTTTGCAGTCTGTTGCTCTGCTTTTGTCGCTTGGAATGCCTCTACAGTGCTGCTGATGTTATTAACAATGCTTAATTGCTCTTGCTTGGATACTACATTTGCATTAAAAGCTTCCTCACTTCTAGCTTCCGTGTCAGAAATAACAGCAAGCTTTGCCTGTTGCTTTGCAGCTTCTGTTGTGGGCTGGTCTTTAAGCTCTGCCAAGCTGCTACTGTTATCTCCTTTTAAGTTGGGTTCCACTTCTGTTACGCTCTTTGCTCTATTTTCTGTTACTTCCGATCCGCTGGCACTTTCACTGCTTGGCCTAACAATGTCACGGTCATCTGTGGACGCATCCACGCCTATGTTGTCCACCACATTGGGTGTTTCTCTTTTCGCAATGAAACGTGCCTGCGTTGGCGTTGGCGTCGCAGCCCACAGCAACAGCAGCAGACAGGCGCTTATGGCCCAGTGGAGCGACCGACGCATATTGCCTACTTCTCTCTCGCTCGCTCTCAATTGAAATTCTTCGTGTGACTGCGCTTGAAAATTGTTGCTGCAATTTTGCAGCTGTTCTCCTGCGACTCAGAAAGCTTAAGTTATATGTTTGTTGTTGTTTTTGATACTGGTGATTGTTATTGTTGTTAAGTTATGTGCCCATTTTAAACGCTTTTGTTGTTTCAGTAATTTTATTTATTTTTTTTTAATTTTGTTTTACTTTTGTTCACGTTGCCATTTTGTAATTATGCATTTCAATGAGCGCGACCTGCAAAAAGCGTAACAAAACATGAATTAAAAACACAATTAACAATTTAGCCAAAATTTTTACTATAAATTATTACAGTTAATTACTAGTAAAGTTTCTAGCAGTGTTTCAATCTTTAAGGTTCCAACTATGCAGGTCAGGAACGTTCAAGAATTCCAAAGAAAGTGAACGACCAACCAAAAAAAATCCCCAACCATTTCCATTGCTTCAACGGGCAATCAGCTAAACAATTTCCACCTAAACGTTTAGAATGTCATTAAGACACGTACAAAAGTTGCCTGGAATACGATTTAATTATCGATGGATTCCATAAGTGTCGCAAGGTTCAAGGTTAAGGCGTACACAAGCAATGCAAATAGGCCAAGTAAAGTGGAAAGAAATAATAAAAATAGATTGCTTCTTATAGACTTACAACTATATATGTTGGCTAAGAATACCATATCTATTGATAAGTTTTTTTTTATGACCATCTGACAACATATTTTTATATATACTATAATATATACTATAATAATATGTTGATAGAAATAAGTAGTTAAAAATAATTTGATATTGTTTTCTTTGTAAACGCAAAAGGAAATTCTAAAGTCAATTTAGTTTTCAAAGGCTCAGAGCCCTATAAAAGTGCTTAAAGAAGTATAAATACGGAAAAAGATAGTTTTATAATTATTGAAAAAAAAATTAATTATTTTCAACACCAACAAGTAGAATTAACTACAACCTTCACAGGCGTTATCATTTAATACCAGCAGAAACTTTTCCAACACTTCTCTAGCACATTATGAATGTATTATTCCATTCTTATGCACTGTAGAAACTCATTACACGTAATAATGCTTACTTCATCATCATTAGGACTCCCATTTGCTTAGGTAAATGCTCATTTATACAGCAATGTTAGTAATGCCATAAAGCAACTAGCAGAACTTTATTACAATGTTGAGCAATGGTAAT
This sequence comes from Drosophila basisetae, assembly GCA_035041595.1. NCBI lineage: Eukaryota > Metazoa > Arthropoda > Insecta > Diptera > Drosophilidae > Drosophila > Drosophila basisetae. The sequence continues at coordinate 1,103,422 of JAWNLB010000048.1, read as the reverse complement.
TCACTTACGATATATATATATAGAAATCAAGATGTTAACTTTGACGCACGCCAACTTCGAACTAAACAATTGCCCCAAAGAGTTCAATGTACCTAGTTCGAAGTGGAGCCAAATTATGCTCAAACTTGAATATGACGGCTATTGATGAAATGAAGTGGAGCAAAAGTAAGCAGGCAAGTGTTGGGTTCATTCAACTGCAGTCAGCACACCAGCACAAACAGCACACACGCTATTTTCAATGCAAATTGGCCCAAAAGCAAAGTTCACCGTCTCGTATGTGGCAATAATAACAATTTCATGGCATAGTATATATCTATACATAAATATATATATATATATATATATATATATATATATATATAAGGCAATCAGGTTCATAATACTACATAGTAGTAGCTATTTGGGGCTGGTTTCATTCACTATTCACCATGGTTATCGTTGCTTTGGTTGCTTTGTTATCTACTGATTCGCCTGATGTCATGTCAATAATGCATGCAACCGTCTCCTGGGCTCCAGGTGCTGTTGTGGTAATTGTGTCTAGGCGTGGGTCACGAGGTGGGCTTAGCCGGGTACCAATTAACGTTAAAAGCAACTGCCGCACAGTGGTTTATAAATATGATGAAATCAAAAGGAAAGTGAATAATATTTTATTGTAATTTAATATGCTCTAAAAGCATTCCCCAATTTTAAAAGGCGCTTTTAAAAAATAAATATTTGTAATTAAAGCATTAATATCGAGTTTATAGTAATGACTTAATTTAATTAAATTATTTATTTAATGAGGACTAAAAACCATTCACAATTCTTAAAAGAGGCTTGTAAAAATAAATATGTGAAATTAAAGTTATGTGTTAAATTATACATTATTAAATGAGTGTAGTTAATTTACAAATTTTAAGTAAAAAAAAAATGTCAATGTTTTTAAGGAGCCCTGGTTTACTATTTATGTTTCATATTCAATATAATCATTTATTTCATTTAGTTACTTAGTCAAATGGAAAATTTTAGTAAGGAAGCTAATATTTTAGAGAAGAAATAAATAAATCAAATTATATATATACTTTTTAATAATTTTAATTTACTATTTATGTTTAATTTTCAAAGTAAAATAATTGTTAAATCTATATAAAAGAGGATTTTCTTTTTTCAAACTTTTCTGTCGGCAATAATATACAAAATTTGTATACAAAAATTCTTATATTATGTGCATATATAATTAAGATGCTTTCGAACCAGGGTGCTTTGGTGATAGCGGCACATTGATGCAAACGTGAGGTGTGGTTTTAACACAAGTGGGATAAGGTAGTTTCTGGTCGCACATGGGACATTAATGGACGCCTGGGCATATGCACTTTTGGTGCAGTTGGGAATTATTTGAAAATTTATTTAAGAATATTAAAATTTACTCAGCACAAAAGTTCGTTAAAAATGTACACAAAAATTGTTATACGCATAATCTCTGAACGTCTGTTTGCTGGCTAATGCTACAAAAGGCCAAAACGAAAAAAAAACATATGACAAACTCTGTGATAAGATTTGTTTGCAGTCGCACAAGCAGCTCTAAACTCATATACAGCTGGCAGTAATATTTTGTAACTTTTTTTTCTGAATGTCAACTTTGCAGTTGATAAGACAACGGAACGCAAAGGGAAATTATTATCAGTATCATTGGAGGCCGGTAGCCTGGCCGATTGTCTGCCCGCCCTCTTACCTCAAGGTGAATAATTGTGATTGCGATTACTTTGGTGCCACAACAATTTCCATACCACCGCGCAAACAGTGGCAGCTATCGTTAAAATCATACCGCAATTGGGTTAATGGCCAAGATAGGCGAGCAATTTTAGGGTACAACATAAATATATATATTATTAAGTTATGGGCCCTTTAAAGAAATGTGTATATTTATGGAAAACAATTAAAGTTAGGTTGCTAGATATAGTGTTGACAATGTGTTGACAAAATATAAACAATTAAAGTTAGGTTGCTAGATATAGTGTTGACAATGTGTTGACAAAATATTGCAAGAAAATAAAAATTTATGTGTGTTATAGGACGAGTAATATAAATTAAATTATCAAACTTCAACATGAAGTTGAAAGTTAAGTGATTTAGTAGTCAGATGTTGATCACTTTTTGTCCAACTGATAGAAGCGTAATAAAACTCATAGTTTGTGAATTTGACTGGGAATAATTTTAACAAACAAGGTTTCTCATACAAGAAATCATCTTTCAACCGATTTACTGATCCCACTTATGTATGCTCATCATATATATATATATATATATATATATATATATAATTTATATGTATTCCTTATGAGTTTTGTGATGCCCTCTTCAACGCGTTACAAGATTCGCGACAAAAGTAGATAGATATTTCGAGGGCGAGAGCAGGCATTTGTAAATAAATATGTCGTGTCTAACATATTTTTTATACAAAACATACAGAATCACAATTATTATATCGTGAAAAACGGTTTGCTGGGCAACGACACGATACGATGTAAGCCGATGATTGTGGGCTCGAAGACTATCGGTAAAAAAAATAAAGCATACTTTTAGGCACAATATAAAAACATTAAACATAAAAAGTCGAGTAATTGGCTGCACGCCAAACAAGTCTTATTAATAAAAAAAAATTAAGATGATAATTGAAAAAAATAAAGCAAAAGAGAAATGGTTTCCTATTACTTATTGAAATTATAGATATCGTAGATCAGTCAAATATGTTTTTTGGCAAATAAGAAAACCGATTAGATTAAATGAAATCGAATATCAAAATATCAGATGAAAAGAATATATTATATGAAAGCATCTTCACAAAAGCCATATGCATTTACGTCTGCTTGCCAAACAATAAATATTTATAGACACTTTAATTTGATTATTAAAAAAATTAAGAACACAATTAGCGATATTATTTATTAAAATAGTAATAAATCAAACAAAATGTTTAGCTTTGCAAATAAGGAAACTGATTTAGATTTAATGACGTTGGTAACAAATATAGAAATAAATATCGCTTGAAAAGAATATCATATGCAAGAAGCTTTAGATAATATGTAATCATGGCGGAACTAAAAGCAGAAGTCTCAAGATAATCCCACAGCGTAATCGAAGCCATTACGTACATCCAATTACGAAACTGGCTTGAACTATAGCCAGCAGCAAAAGATAAAGTAACAAAAGAAAATCAGCAGAAGTAGACAAAAGGGAATAGCATTGTGTGCAATTTGAACCCTACACTTAACCCAAATCAAAACAAGTACCGGCTGGCTGCTGCGTGGAAAACGTGACTTGCTGGCAAAACATTACAGCAAGTGCAGCTTAGCATTGCTTAAAGCAACGATCATCATGGTGGTAACCCTGATGAAATCAGCAAACTTTTCAAAACTAGAAGAAGACGAAGAAATAAAGAAAGAATCGTTTCCGCTTCAGCGGCAAGTCGCTGAAGATGAACGAATGGCTTAGAATCTAGAAATAGTTTAGCTATGACTGCTACTACAACTACTCTTACTTTATATGCAGAGAGTTCTTTCACAACGATGAATGATCGTGCAGAATGTGAAACCAGTCTATGCGAAGCTGCTCTTTTCAGTTGAAATCGATTTGCAATTAAGCTGATTTCACTTCAAGTGAAACAGAGATGGAACATATTTAGCTGGAAACTAAGACAATCGACTAATGATCTTACTATCGTCCAAGACCCGCCACTTGATCATAAACGTAGTCAGAAGATAGTCAGAGAGTCAGTCATAGGTTTTGATTGATGAGCGATACGTGAGTTGAGCAAGAGTTCGAATGTCGATCGTCGATCATTGTGTGGAAAGCTCTATTAAAAACTTGGAAAATTTGAGAAACATTTTAGGTTTGTTGTCGGATTTTGTAATGAACAACAGCAACATCTCATCTCGCTTCAATTTTAAATCTATGCTATAGACCGTGAGATATATACGAGTATATATACAAATTCTTTTTTTTTGTGGTTTACAAATTGCGTGAGAACTGCTCGTTGTGTATTGATCATTATGAGAAAATCTCTTTAGATTACGGAAATGGGTTTGGCTTGCTGTTTAACATCAAACCGACAACAAACACAAATTTAAATCAACTCCAAAGAATCTACAATTATTTACAATCGGTAGCCTTAATTGAAGCATTTGCCGCTTTCTTTCTATTGCGCGACTAATCGCCATAATTCTCAAACCACGTCTAAAGCTAACCCAAATCTTGAACTAGGCACGCACTCCAGCCAAAAACAAAATCAACAAATAAGAAGTGGTATTCTGAAGAATGCCAGAACAGTTAGACAAGTTAATCAGATCTCGGTTGTCTGTGGTTTAGTCTAATTGTTGAGTACTTGGGTATTTCAGGCAGTGCCACAGATACTCATTTAACATTAATAAGTAAGAATTTTATTGATTTTCCTATCGTTCAACTTAAAAATCAACCAAGTGAAGAATGGCGCATATGAGGAGGCGTTATAGCAATTGCCAGGCGTTAATTATTGTAAAGATAGAGTCCCATGTTTGCTTGTTTGTTATTTACAGTAGACTGGCTAAAAGCAATTTATAACTGTTTTCCCTACTTCGTTGCTGCTGTCATTATGTGCGTCGAAATGTGAAATTAATTGTTTCGCAAAATTGCGAACAGTTGCTAAAGATTTGTGGGTGGAAATTTTGAGGAAAAGTCGCAGGTGGCAGACTGTTATAAAGATACGTAAAAGAGTTCATTCAATTTTATGAATCGATCGAGTGAAGTAAATAACTTTTGATATAAAAACTAATGTTAAAGCAGAGTATAGTTCGCAAAATGCATAAACCATAAGCGAAGAAATATACGAATAGATCATACACTACTCCGTAGTAGAAAGTAACTGCAAAGAGCACAATGGAAACTTTTTTACTCTAACTGATCAGAGCAAAAGAGCATTTATTTTAGTCTTCTGCTTTTGGTTCTGCTACTGTCCAGTTAAAGTTTGTGACAGTTGCAATTTTAGCATTCCCTGATTATATGTTATATATAGTGCATAACAAATAATACATTTCATTATAATGCATGAATATAAAAACGAAGATATAAAATATTTGTAGTATATTCCTACTTGTATTAAAAGCGAGAGTTTTAGCTACTGAAAGTTGTTTAAACTAGTTTCGTAATAATATTCACACAGCCAAGATGTGTTTGGGCTGCGACTCCAGATCATTATTAAGTTATATAATATTGGAGACATGTTCAACAAATTCCAACGGTACTATCTAACTCAACTATAAAACTCTTTCATTTTAATTTATAGATCGCGGATTGCGTATATTTCTTGTTTTTATGTACAACTCACATGCATTTCACTCTTTCTGAATCGAAAATCACTGTTCATTCATTCGATTTCGTTTTGGATGACTCATTTGCATGACATTTGCTTATAAAACAACATTCGATCGAAATCAAAGCCAAAATTCCAAACATCAAATATTTTGTCGGCCCCCTCGGGCTGAACTTTCAACGTAATTAAAATAGAAATCAAAATCCAAAAATCGAAATGGAGTGGTCGCTGGCCAAAAATACCATCATAACTCATAGTTTGCCAAACACACCATAAACATTGACCTTGTTGCCCCTTCACGGCGTTTATTGAACCAGACAGCGACGCCGCCAAAACTGACCGGTGCGTTATTTTTACTTTATTTAAGTTTTTGCCAATGAAAACGCTAATGAGCCTGTTATGCTATATAGCCATATGCTTCTATTTATAGAATTATCTACGATGTAGAGTCGAGTTCATAGTAATTATGACGTCATCAACGTGAAACTATAATTCCAAAGGCAGAAAAAAGAGGAGATTTGAGCTAGAGAAGAAAAAACTTTATTGATAACGGAGCCATAATCGCGTTTCCAACTTTTAAGCCAAGGGTTTTGAAAATTAGAGAACTTTTCTCAAAGAAATGGCTGCGGAAAGCTTAGACTCTTTCATATAAACCATTTTTAGGGTACTCTTCTTTATATGATTTAATATTATATGTTTCAAATTTTGATCAAAAATCAAATTTTGAGCAAGGTATGACTCATTTGTGTGTATACATAAACTAATCACCTAATTATATTGTTATGTATACATAAGATTATTGCAATTAATACTGATGAAGTTAAGAGGTCAAAGTACTTTAATTGTCTCATTCTGCCTCTCATACTCATATATTACCCATTTCAAGAGTACAGAGTGTTATAAAAGCTACAAAAAAAATTTTAATGACTATATATATATTTATTTGCCAGAATTTTGGCCAAATTATTGCAATTCTTATTTTTTCAAAATAATGATGATATACTCGTATTATGCGAAAATGAATTTTGAAACAACGAAACTAATTGATAGAAAATCGAAATTGAGTGAAGCATATTTCAAAAGTGTATTATTGCAGCTAATACTTAAATCAATAGTTGTAAGACTTTCAACATTTCAGTCCCAATCAAGCGGGTATTGCTATTAACAATAATGATAATAAATGGAATTGTGTGAAATGATTTATTGACATAAACAACTCTAGTTCCAATTACTTATGTATGGGTGTATAAAGTGCCCGATGAAATCTTGCCACACAAAGCATATTCAAAAGCAGCTTAGTTGCCGTCAAGAAATCATTCCACAAATGGAATCACAACAAAAGCCCACAAATTAAAAGCGAAAAGCAAGCAAATTTCTCAGTTTCATGTAAAAAGATATATATAGATATATATATTAAAGTAAAGTCGTATATTCACTTACAAAGCTGACAAATTTTTGCTCTATTTATATATACAATAGCTTGGCCCCTAAATGAGTCGTGACTGTACCAAAAGTTCGCCATGTATGGTAAATGACACAAAAAATGAACAAATGAAAAAAAATGAACAGCAATTACACGACAGTCGTGACAAATAAGGGAACCCGAATAGACCACACTATATAGTATGATAATCATAGAGCATTACAAACTGCAATTGTTGCCTAATTGCTCAACTGCATTAAGAGCAATTATGCAACTGACCAACCACCAACCACAGCACATTAACAGGCAGGCAAATGAAATTGTTTTGTGGCGCATATCTCGCATATCTCCAGCGATTTCATAGCGCATGTCATTTACCTAATTGCACACAGTAAACAAAATACAACCATAACCAGAAGTATGCTCTTGTCGAAAGAGCTCGACGGGGAGCTCCTCTCTACCACTAAGCAGACAATTGTCATATACTCGTAAAATGAGTATTTGCTGCTGCGTTTTTTTTTTTTTTGCTGATGAAATTGTAATAGATTATCAACCTAATGTATTTTATATATTTTGTCGTTATATTATTAATTTGCACAGTAAAACGATTTTAATCGATATTTAGTAACTGAGAATGTTATCGATCAAATGAAATGCTGTTATGTGATTTCGTCGATCTTGATAAACGTTAAATATATCATCAATTATTATTGTTTTTATTATTATGTTAAAGTATATTCCCAATGAAATGAGTGAAGATATATTTTTAAAACGGTGGTTTTAATTGCTATCGATTTATATCGAGATATAGGCGTAACGAGTGATTTATTTCGAATAGATAATCTACATAAAGTCAAGGCATATGCAGTCTCTATTATTGTAGATATTTCATTGTAGATCCCCATCAAGCATATATACAATTTATGGTGTCTAATTTGATTTCTTCTGCCTTTCACATACTCTTGCACCACTTCATCATACCATTTTAAGCATTCTCAATGGTTGCAGAGTATGCAAACAAAGACACAAAATTAGTGTGCATTTTTTGGGGGCAAATACTTAATTTGATTTACTGCGCCAGTTCGGGTCCCAAATTGGGCACGCGACTTGTCGTCTGTTCGGACATTTATATTCATATTTATATGGCTATGGGCTGGGTTGGGTCTAAATTGCATTTGGTGTGGCCAAGATTTTTATCTATGCTGCCTAATGAAATAGCAAGCCGAACATCAAATGTTATGCTTGCTTTTGGGGATGGTTTGATTTATGTTGATGAGGGTTGGTTGTTCCACATAGAACCATATGAGTAATATCTGTAATCAAAATAAATTTGAGGTGGACTGAAATAAGAAGGTTTACGTTAATTAAGTCAAAGCATGCATAAATCTATATTGGAAACTTAAACTATATTTAAGCCAACTTTACATTTTATATTAAAAAAGGATTTTTTGACCAGGGGCATCTTAAGGAGTTCCTTCAAACGTACACAAAATAACTGCCAAGTAACCCTTTAACCCAAAAATATCGAAATATATCATTTTGCTAACTATATTAATCTGTTGCAAATCTGTTTATTTGATTATAAGAAGCCCACTCAGCGCAGCCTTGTCGGCGACTTGACACATTCAAACAACTGGAGGACAGGCCATCAATCAACAATCACTTGCACACACCTCCGCAACTAACACATAAACACACACACAACATTAAACCTTTGAAAGTGGCCAAGACTGCAAATTGGAGCAACAACCAATAGCAACTACAACAATAGCAACAATGACAATTACCCACTTGTTGCATGCGGATTCGGAGGCAACTAATTTGGAATCGGTGCCCTTTTTACGTGGCCAATTTGAATGTCACGAAATTGAAAAGCTTTCGTTGAATTTGCTACTGAAACACGAGGGCTACCGTTGCATAGTGGGACATGTTTCAGTTTTTAAGGGTTTAAACTATAATATGACACACTTAAGACCTTAACTAGTTTCAACTAAAAATCCATTTTCGCCAAAAAAAGAGAGCAATTTTTATAACATATATAAGACCATTCGTAAGCACTTTTTTGGGGACTACACCACTGTGCAACAACAATAAAAAACACACATTAAATTTCTATTGCTATAGATTTGAAATTGTTGCTGGACACAATTGCACGTGTATTTGTTTTATATATATTTTTTTGGTATTCGGATTACTTTTTGTTTATTTTAATTTTGTTGGGTTTTTTTTTCGCTTTTTGTTACGAGCATAAAAAAGTTAGAGCCATGACGCAGTCGCAATCCGCAATGTGAACCGAATTGAGGTTATTCCATTACCACAACAGACCAGCCAGTAAACCAGCCAGCCAGATGAGTTAACACTTTAAGCCAAGCCAAGCCAGCCTGCAGCTGTCTGTTCATCTCCCTCCCTCTGTGTGTGTGTGTGTGTAAGTTGAGTGTGTGCACACTCGAGTGGTGTGAGTCATGTGAGTTCATTCATTGTTGACGTGTCAGCTGAATGCTGAATGCAGTCGTCGTTGTCGTCGGCGCAGTCGCATAGTTCACAGCATAGCAATGAGTGAAGTAATACGCTGTGGAAACTTTTGGGGGAATCTATGATTGAAGCAACCACAACTGAGTTCACAAGAAAGTTGATTTAAGAACTCGTAACTAAGTAAATACTGTCATGTATATTACTTTCAATTAATAATAATCAACGGAAATTGCATTATTTCAGATAATTTACATTTATTTAATATTGGGTTGAAAGAAATCTTCAATCGCAACCTATATGCGATATTATAATTTTTCATTATTTTTTAATTTATATATTTAATTTTAAATTTTATGTTAAATTTAATTTAATTCAGTTTTTTTACTTTTTGTATTTTTTGTGTCATTTTGCTCCCAAAGGTTACTAATAGGATGCCATTGATTTGGGAAGTCCAGTTGAACAAGGACTCCAACCACACCGGTCCAGTCTCACAAAATCATTCAAGACGAATGTAGTCAAGATAGATAGGTGAATAGACCGGCACAGTCTCCACATCTTAACCCGATTACGAATTTTTGATGGGAAATAATTAAGATTGATATAATTTTCAGTTTTCAGTTAAGAGACCACAACTTTGTGGACCCTATGCACCATCGCTATGTGGCAGTTACAAAATAAACGCAGTATATTATATCCACACATCATATATAGTTTTTAGGAAGATTAAAGCTAATAGAGTTTCACTTTTATTCCGCTACCATTATTTTTAACGAGTCATTTGTGTTAAATTTAAGGACTATCAATTTTTTTTTGGTAATAATTTTATAGCTATCCCATCTTTCAATGCCTACTCTTATTTTGTACTGATTGCTTTTTTTCAAATCGAATTATCTTCATTTTTGAACTATTTCTTTTATTTTATATTTATAAATTTTCCATGTGTACTTCTACTATTTTGACCGCAGCCGCACCTCAAATGGTATTGCATATAGTGGCCATAGGGCATATATAAGATGGTGTTTACTACAATTTGCACCTTTTATTTATAGTTTCTCTCTTAAATGTTGCAAATAATTTATGAAATTCAAACATTTATTTACTAAAATTAGTCTTTTTTGAATTATTTGCTGCTATGCGAGCAATTGTCAAGCCAAGAAAAAATCTGTTAGCAAGTACACAATCAAAAATATGAAAGTTGAAGTACAATTTTTTTTTAATTAATTTTTTATTTATTATTGAAAGTATAGTATGTGATACCTGATTTTGTTGTTGTTGGTGTTGTTGTTGTAGTTGTTGTTAAATGAAAGCAAAAGTAGGCGCTGCAGCAGCACTTTTACTTTTCAGCTGAGCTCTGCTCGCCGACTGTATCTTACAGATACATTTTCATGGCTAATTTTCACAACGGGCAGCTGTGAGAAGAAATAAAAACAACAAAAACAAGAAGAAGAAAACGTTGACGGACAAGTTTCCCTCAGCACATTTAAATGTGTTAATACTTGGAAGGGGAGAGTGGGGCAGGCAACGTCGACAACTTGTTGCAGAATATTGTGGGCGTTATGCTTGTAGCAACTGAAATGCATTATATAATTTAAGACACGCTTGACTTTCATTTGTGTTCCACTCGATTGGGAGATTTCTCCCACGCCACATGCAACATGTATTGTAATTAATGTATAAATGATTTAAATGTTTATTTTCTGTTTGTTTTTTGTTTATCTTTTTAGAAATTTTGCAAACCTTTTTCTCACTCTTAGCAACTTCCCACATGACTTACAAAAATTTTGGAAATTGTTTATTGATATATGTATGTAAATGAAAAAGGGCCAATGAGTTATTGTATTTGAATATCTTCTTTTTCATTTGTCAGTTTCTTTTATTTTTATTTACTTTTTTTTGGGTCAACGCTGTTTTGCTTTTCCTCTTCTGCTGTTGCTGCACACGCAAATTTGTCATTGACAATACGATTCAAAAAAAATATGAATATATATATATATTTATATATATATAGATGTATATATAAATATATATTTATATATGTACGTGATATTTACCTTATATATTAATCTATAACCAGAGTTCAAGGTTTTTCTCAAGTAATTGATTAGCAATGGAGCGTTAACTATGAGCTCAAATAAAACCACTGTTTGCGCCCCATAAAACGCTAAAGTTATTCGCAAACCTTTTGTTTTTACACAGGCCAAGGTCATAGTGGAGATAAAGACTTATAGCATAACTTATAGTTGACTTAATGGCATTATTAAATGATAGATAGTGTAATAATATAATGTTATGTAATAAAACGATAGGATAGGAAACTGCCAAAAATATCAGACAAATTTAATTTAAGCCCAGGGTGTCAACCCGAAACCAGAATTGAAATCGAAATGGAATGAAATTCGGAATCGGCATCAGAACCTAAATTCAATATTTTATTAAGCCCAAATTATAATATGATATTATATGATATTATTTGTGCCGAAAAACCCGTACGGTAGTGGATCTTCATTATAATCGATCCTCTTACTTAGTTATATGATTTTGTATCTGTGCTCAAGCGAGATATTATACAAAAAAATATAATAATAATAGAGTATACTCGTATGTCTCAAATTTTAATAGACTCTGCTATGGGAGAGACAGCCAGAAAAGGCTAGATCCACTCGGATAGTGGTGCGAATACGAGTACATATGGGGATGCTTCATAATTTTGCACCAATTTACTACACAAATTTTACACATTTTAATGGGTTCAGGGCATTACAAGAAGGAAAGGCTATTCAAGGCTCGCCGTAGGTAATATATCTTTGGAGAAATCAGTGTATCTGATGATAAATCAATATTTAATTATATATAACAAATTATATATATTGTATAACATTTTTATTGCAACTTTTTTAATTGTATCATAGCGTACCGGTGCCGTACCGTAAAGAATCCGATCTTAATGAAATTGTTACAGTTGATGAATAGTACATCTGGATAAATTGTTTTTGTCAGTCTTTATCTTTACATAATAGTATACCTGGGTGTATCAAATTCGACTATCTGGGTATATATCACAACTTTTAGCAAAACAAAACAAAAAGTGCGGAACTAAATGCAGGCAACTTCCTAGAACGTAGAAATAAATAATGGAATATGGAATATTATGTTTTCACCTATTATTGACGAGTCGTTAGCTTGCCAAACAATCTGAAAGTGCGCAATTAACTGTTTTGCATATCACGACAATTAAGTAATTAACAATTTAATTAACATTTTTGGGATACGAGATGGTGTACGTAATATATGAGAGTATCAGTGTCGAATCTGTCTGGCTGTCAATTGACACTAAGCAGTTTTCTAAATGCAACAAGTTTGCCATATAATATTTTATAATATAAATTATGGACATATACACAGACTGATAATAATCGATTTTGCATAATAAATTATGTGGGTTTTGCCCCACGTCGAGACTGGAACAAATGTTTCTCTCTGAAAACCCGTTTCGAGTGGAGATTATAAGATTCAAGTGAATTCTAAATGCCAAGTATTAATGTGTCTTAAATTCGGGGAATTTTTGCTGACCAAAGGGCGGCGCAAACAATAACAATAAACAAAACAACCATAATAAAAACCATTAAAACTTTTGAAATACATTTACATGGTTTACATTTATATTCGAAATATTCAGGTAGCCAATTAGTTACGGCACATGTGGAATATGATTTTTCCTTTGCAAAATAATTGAACGTGTTCGGACTACAGTGTCCAGAATCGGGTGTTATAAATATGAGCAAATGCACTGACAGAAAAAAATCCATAATAGGATTTGAAATACGAGTATTAGCTAGCTTTGTAAGTAGTGGAAGTTAGAGTAGAGGTTACAGATCGACCACCAAATTTGCTTGATTTATTAAGCCATAATACTATTAATAATAAACATAATTATAATAATTATAATAGAAAAAATAATGATTAATTAATAATAATAATAATAATAAAGCAAAAAATAATAATACTAATAAAATTCTTATTAAAAACAAACAGAAATAATAATGAAAATAATTATATAAAATTTAAACGAAAGTACATTTAAATATATTACTTTTTAGATCAAGTTAATTGCACCCATTTAATAATCAAGTTGAATGCCATTTTTGTCAGTGTAAGCCACACCTTACACACTCATACAAACCATGTTTACCACAATATTGTTGTTTGTGCAACGTCTGACAAATTTGCAAGCATATGGCACATTCAACTGACAATCGACATGGGCTGTTGCTGTTTATGTTGCAGATGCGTGCTGAGGTTTATGAAAGAACTGCAGCTAAAAGCGGAAAATATCTGTGTGTGTGTGAAGCATAAACAAACAATACCAACATATTTACATATATCTATATATATGTGGAAGTGTGTGAGTGTTTGTGTGGTTTGCTCTCAATGTGCGCATGTGAAAGGTAAACAGAAACAGTTTGCTTTGTTTTTTTTTGTACATTTTCATACTTCGTAAGTGCATTTCTATGCCAGCAGCTGTGGCTAAATACACACACACACACACACACACACACACACTCTAAGGTAAACACAAAAGGCCAAAACAAAGGGCTTTTGGGCCAAAAGCCAGTTAACAACTCGATACTACAAAAAAAAATAAGAGAAACTAGTTCATAGGTAAAATCAACAACTTCCTGCATGCCCATGCCGCATATTATGGGGCAGGGTGCCAGGGACAGGTCACAGTTCAGGGCCGATCTGAGCAAATAGAGAATACCCCCCACCACGTCTACCTACAGCTGAAGAAAGATGTAACTCATACACAAACACACACACGTTTACAACTACAAAACATAATTCAATTAAGTTCAATCAGTGCTTCAAAAGTGTTTGACAAGTGTCGAATAATAAAAATGGAGACCACAATTCCAGAATTGAATTAATTTCAAGCATTCTACAATGGAAACTCAGATACTAGACATAAACGCATCTACATACATATATAGTGTAAAAGGCGCATGTAAACGATTTATATTTGAATGTGCCTGAATTACCCTATTGCGACAGCTGCCCAATGGTATTCAAAGTGGGTTTAATGCAATTCTTAATAAAATAAATAATATTAATTGAATTGTCTGTAAACATAAAAGTCGGTCGTGATTCCCAGTTCATTTTGCTATAAAATTCGATCAAAGATAAGTCTCAAGCACGGAAACAACTCATTTCGTGATTGAAAGATTGCATTTGATTAGCTGCATTTTATAAATATTTAACAAAAATTATTCAATTCAAAATGCAATGAATTAAAAAGAGATTAATAGAAATAGATCCATTCTGCGAACACTTTATGTGGCATGCACCGAGTTCGTCATGGTCGCATTTATTGAAATTCAAATGTGGCTTTACACGAGACGTAAGATGAGGCTTGGAAAAAAACTGGTAACTAGAAACTGAAAAAAGCTTTGAATAACATTTTTAATTTTATGCAATTTATTTACTTTATTTTTTTTTTTTGCCCACCCAAAAGTCATTTCCTAGTTGATGTTTTTTCAACTTAAACGTTCGTTGACATTTTACGTAATAGTTGCGACTGTCAACAAAATAATTAAAATTTTAATTGAATAAAGTGGATAGTGAAAAGCACTCAAGGAGGCATATGGCATATAAATAGCTGCTGAAAGAAAGAGAGTAGAAGATAACAGAATTTTTAAGTATTATCAAATAACTTTGCCAATTTTATTTATAACCTTAAGTTTATTCAATAAGCATAAGTGGAAAACATTTACAGCAATTGCTTTGCCAAACCACAGCAAAGCTAAAAGGGGTCAAGAAACATTTTCCATTTGATGATTGCAAAATGCAAAGTACAAAACAAAAAACGTAAACCACAAAAAGTTTTGTAAGAAGAAACCAACTAGAAAACCGACAAAAAGACAATTCAAAAAAGTCGAAGCAACAAAAAGATGCAACAACTGAGAAGAAGAAGACAATGCAGAAGACACAGCAAAGAACCAGAAATGACAAACGAAGATAATCGAGACAAAATAAATGACAACAAAAAACGGCATAGGTCAGGTCTGTGGGTCTGAGTGGGTCTGAATGCGGGGCAACCTTAATCTAAATGCAACTTTTGCTTAGCGGTTTGCTTGAGATGAAGACAATGTTGCATAACGCTCATAGGGGCTGTAATAATACTAAAACGGATAGATATATTTGAGTCGAGCTGTTAACTTCTCACTCATCAAGACAAATGTATCTTCCAAAACAGTTTTGCAGTTTTTCTAAGGGTTAATTGCAGAACTAAGAACAATATATTTTTAGGATTTTTATTATTAAAATTAGCATAAAAAAGATTATGGGGGCTATAAGTGCAACTTTACCGGAATCAAGTTATTAAGCGACATTATGAATAGCGTCGCTTTGAAATTAGTGATAAATGATTATGGAAAATAAAAGCAACTTTTTTGAATTTATTGGAGTCACAAAATAATTAATTATAACCAACCAAGACACATTTGGAAACGATTTATGCTCAAAGCGTTGCATATTGACAAATCACTGTGCAGCAATCGGAGGCATCTCGAAATGAAACTTATGACTTAACAAACGGGAAGGTCGCTCATCAATGAAAAGCCATAACTTGTCTAGCAAAGAGCTGCATTTAAAACGTGGCTACGACAAAGTCTATAAATGTATATATATATATATTATATATAATATATATATATATGTGTATCTTTAGTTACGACTGCTAAGGTAATATATGCAAAATCGAAAGCCTCAAGCGAAGGCTGGCTCGAATCGTTGCCTTTGCCACAGCATGTTGCAGTCAACAATGTATTTTTCTTCTTCTCTTTTTTTTAATTAGAGACCAGCAACAACAGCAGCTGAGTAAACACAAATGCATTATGCATTTTGCAAGTACAACATAAATCGTTAATAATGGGCCGCGAGTAACATTTTGAATGCCAAATGAGCTGCCCCCAACGACGGAACAGAGACTGACAGACAGACAGACAGACAGAGAAACAGAGAGACAGAAACAGAGGCAGAGTGACAGAGAGAGGGGGAGCTAGGCAGCAGGGAACCCCAGCAGGCTTACAGACCTACAGCCCCAACCCAAAAATAAAAAACAATTCAAAACTAGAGTTGACTTCCATGGAATGTTGTTGAATTCGAGCCCAGAACGCGTTTGGCTCTAAACCGGTTAACCAACATTAGACGGTGGCTATGGGTTAATGATTACAGTGGTCACTACCCAATTCCAATTGTCCAGATTTTTAAAAGTAATATGTTATATTTCTTGTATTTATTCTAATATTTATATTGTGTTTTTATTATTTTCTTCAATTTGAATACCTTATCTATTCCAATCGCTTAACTAATCTTTGCTTTCTTTAAATAAGCGTTTTGTTTAATTTAATATAAAAATATGAATTTGAATTTTTCAAAAATCATTTGATATAAGTTTATAAAAAGCGAACATTCATAACAATCTGTCTCTGTTGGAGCATTTTTTTCTTTCAATTTGCCAATTAAAACAGCTTCTCACGATATAAAAAATGTGTTCTTTGGTTTTTTAAAAAAATATTTGTTTCAAATTGACTTTATTATGAACTTGTGACGGTACAGGGAAATGGATTAAAAACACTAATGAAAAATGGAAAACATTGGAAAACCCCAAGTGAAATGGGTTTTTTTTATTCCTGTTCAAGATTTATTTTCCGCGTCCACTCTGCCAAAAATGGCAAAAGTCTACGAAAATGTTAGAGATTGGAAAGTAGAACACCAAACTCCGGCCCCAAAAACGACTGAAAATTCCAATCCACTCGCAATTCAAGAGCATTACTTCATAGCTTAAGATTTTAGGCTATAAATAAGCTTTAGATAAAATAAAATATTTTAGTTAGACAAATTACAGAAATAATAATAATTTCATTAACATTGTCGAGCGATCACTGTATTTAATTCCTTTGTCTTTTCTGTCAGCTTGAAATTGGTCAGTTCGGAGGTCAGAGTCAGAATCTAATTTGGGAGATAAGAGTTGTGACAGCAGCTAAAGCCGAAAGAACCGCTCAGCTCCGAGTGCTGAGTCTGAGTCACGTTCAGCACTTTTGGGATTTGCGGTTTTTGTGGCGCCTTGCAGACGTGCCCCGCGACTTGTGTCTACCTGAAGCAGATTGAGTAACACTCGCTCGCCTAGACTGAACCCGCCTAGTTGCAACCCCAATTCTACAAACAAAGAAACCCAACGACAGCATTCGCATTTCAAATTTTAAGATAGCGATAATCGTGTTTATACAGAAAATACTCATAATTTATGCGCATAGGTTTCAGCTTGCCGTTTGCCATTGTTTTAAGGCATATCAGAAGATTTGTAAAGTTCCGTCTACGATAAATTCGCATAAAGTTAATTACTACAGTTATCGATAGGTTTATTGGTTGGAAAACTTCCAGTAGACAACCATAAAAAAGTTGTCATAAAAAGTTGTCAAGGTTTTTTGAACACTTAAACCTATAAAAACCATTACATAAATTACACTAGCGAATAAAGCGCTTGCCAAAAATTGAAAAATATTTCAAGCATTTGGCAAAAAGCAAACGTTTTGTGCAACACACATCTTTTTCCATGCTTAGCCACAAAACAACGAATCAGTACAACAACAATCAAATTATGGCATTAAATTTATAAATAAATGATTGCTACGCGGACATGTGCGAAAAATATGTTTGCAAACAAAAAAAGTGCAAAATAGGAAATACAAAAAAATGTTGGTGTAATTAAATAAACAGCAGTAACAGCAAAAAAAGAAGAAAAAAAGAGCAGCGCGGCAAATAGAAGTAGCAAAAATAAAAGCATCAGCAATAAAAACCAAACAAAAAAACAACAAAAAAAACACCGAATGATGTTGAAAGTCGTTTTGCAAGTTTCAAGCCGAGCTTTGAGACTGGACAACGCGCGAGTGCAAGCGAGATAAAAAATGAGAGAGGTGACCAAAGCTTTGGCAAGCACTTGACTGCGACACCACCAGCGCTGTTTATAGAACAGCGCGGGGTGACAGATAAAGAGAGAGAGAGAGAGAGAGAGGGAGAGAGAGAGAGTGGCAGAACTTACCAAAATAAGTAATTGTTGTTGTTGTTGTTGACTCCAATTGGCAGACTGAGCTACTTAAGTTAATTATATTTGTGGTTAATATGTGCACACTTCAACAACTTAAGCAACACAATTATTTCGCGTATGTATTTGTATTTATTTACTTAACGCACAGCTGCGACTGCGACGGTGACTGCGCTGCTTCCTTGTTCGACTGCGCAGCAAGCCCTCTGGGCAGCGACAAAAATAACAAATAGGAGCAGCAACAAATGTGGAATTCAATTTTGTTGCATATTTCTGACCATGTTTTCACACTTTCTTCATAATTAGCACAATTAAACAATTATTAGCTATCAATAGGAAAATTTCCAATAATTAGCTATTTATTGGAATTTCACATTTATGCATGCACATATATCTATAAATGTATTTGTGTATTTCTTTCATTTGCACTTTTTGCACTCCGTTTTTCGTTTTCGATTTCGTTTCGATTTCCACACACGCGTTTCCTCTCGCACTTGTTGCTCTGACTAAATTTGTGGGTTACGTTTCGATTTTTTATTCTTTCTTTTTTTTGATACAGCTGTTCTATATACAAACATATACACGCACCAAATATTTTTTTTATATTTGGTTTTGGTAAAATATTGTTGGGAACAAAAGCAGAGTAAACGCGCCAAAGTAAACGGTTAGCGCAGCAGCAGCGAACACACGACCGCTTCGTTCAATGCCGCTCACTCAAATGGCGTTGTGAAAACGAAAACGTTGAAAGAGAACATCAGAGAGCAGCGTCCAGCTCAATTGGAGTTGCGGCGCGCCGGTAATGTCGGCGACGTCGGCGCTCACAGCAGCCACAGCTGCGCATGTCCAGCGTGCATTAGGGTGATTCAGGATGCCAATGTTTATAATTTAATATGCGCCTAAATGGGAAAAAGTTAAATGAGAATACTTGCAAATGTGTGCAATTCTTAAATGCACTCATTGTATTTTAGCACTATCAGTTGATTTATTAAGGTATTTAATTTTCTTGAATTTTATATAACTGTGGGCCCAGTGTACGAAATGCATGCTGCCTGGCAACAATGTGCACCTACAACAAATCACTGAAACCTGTTTCAGGCTGCGACGTTTCCTTTGCTCAGCCGCTGTTTTGTCAAACAAACTGGCGCCGACGCCGACGGCGACGGCGACGTTGACGCCAACGCAGCAGCAGTAGTCGACGGCAGCGACAGGAAATTAACCGAAATACTTTGAAGGGCGGTTGCCCCGATAAGCAACTAAATAAACGCCTACTAAATGACTGTCCGTCGAGACCAATCACGACTTTAAATGGAATGCACTCCATGCAAGCAATACACCCACTTTTCACAGTTAAATCGAAAAAGAAGAGAAGAAAAATACAACACGCAATTTGTGTTTCGTGCCAATAAATTTATATATTTATTTAAAAACAACTCAATTAGTTTGTTGTTTAATGCAACATTTATTTCTTATTTCAGCTGGAACATCTAGTGAAAGTAAATGAGAGTTTTGTAGTCCGCCGGATTTGCATGAAAAGTGAAAACTTAATGCACGCAAATTGGAAATTGGAAATCTGCATTTAAAACAGCGAAAGAGCGATAACGACAATGATAAGAACTAATGCAATATGCCATGCTTCCAGTCGATAATGTTCAACTGTGGCTTGAATCGCTTCAAGGGATCTGCAACGATAAACAAACAACAACCAAAATAGTTGCAAACATTTCCGATTAGAATGTGGAAATTAGTCTAAATTATATATATTCAAGTTCAAATAACTATACTAATTATTAATTAAGTCAACCATAAATTACAATAAATCCCTCACATTTTCTCTTTTAACCGATTCATAGCCGTATATCCTTGCGAATCCATTTCAAAAACTTTCAATTTGGAATTTCAAAAACTGTTGACTTACATAAAAACACTTATAAAATATTAAAAATTTTTGACAAATCTGGAAAAAATGCCCTGTTCAGATTCTGTGCTGAACTAGTTCTAAAAGTTGACTGAGTTAGAAAATTATTATGAAGGAACAAACAATACAAATATAATAATATAAAAATAATTTCATACTTAAAGCAATATAAGAGATCAAATTGTCTTAAATATGTATCATTAATTTGGATTTCAAACATATTCACATATATAAATATAATAAAATAAGAGAAGATCAAATGTTCTTAAATGTGTGTCATTAAATTGGATTTTACAAACATATTAATTCATTTATATGATTATAATATGCAAACATGATAAGAAAGGATCAAATAACATAATTCGATTTCATCTTTTTGTACATAAATCAATTGGAAAACTTTTGCTATAAATGCTACACCGTGTAATAAATAATAATTGAACATACACTGATATGCAAGAAAAAAATCATATAAAAAACATATAAAAATCTATAAAAAAAAATAATACTTAGTTGATCAAATGAAATTATAAAATAATAGTATAAAATATAAAAATAAATAAAAAAGATGATTAGCTACTAATAATACATATAAATAGAATATATATAGATATATAATATATATATATATATATATATATATAATACTATAGTTTATTCTACAACATTTTAGATTTCTAGTTGAAGTGATTTATATATATAAATAAAATGTTGACCCACTTATTAATGCATAGCGCTGTTCCTTTCGCAACGCCAGATAGTCGACATTGGGTCCGGTCAAGTGCTGTGCACTGCCGCCCATTAGTTCCGGTATCCAGATCTCGTCCAGCGATGATTGCACCTCCGACAAGAGGCTATCGTATTGACGCTGCAACACCGCTGCTTGGGCGTCCTCGGTGTGGAACTGGAGCAGTGCTTTGCATGTGTCACGCACATGTTGCTGCTGCTCGAGCTGGCCGATCTTCGTGATTTGGTTGTGCAGCGCATCGATGAGCGCGATGTCTTCGAACGGATTGCCCGGCTTCAGGCTGAGCAGCTTGCGTTCGTGTTTGCGACGATTCTTACTGGAGCGAAATGTTTTGCTGTAAAGAAAGTGAAACACATGAAAACAAAATACATATCAGATGTGCACTGATGTGCATGATGACTGTCGATTGCTTACCCGGTGCCACGTGAGCTGCCGCTGTGCCTTGAGGATTGCATGCTGCTCGTGTCCGACAGCAGATCGACCTCATCAATGTCCACGTCGTGCTCATCGTTCCCGCCATCAGCGCTTGCCGCCTGACGCTTGCGTATCTCCAGCAGACGCTGTTTGTGCTCCCCGAAGAGCTTGCGATCCGCGCACAGTGAAGCCTCCAATTCTGCCACATAGGCGATCAACGCTGGCTTAACTCGCTCAGCTGGAAGGCAGTAACGAAATTGGTAAGAAATTATTTTAATAAGTATAAAAGAGGTCCGACTATAAAATTTTAATCGATTGCTGCTTTTAATCTTTACAATAATTAATAATTTCCCTAGCCTAAATTTCGATTATCAGAACTGAGCTCAACTTGAAGATGAAACGATTATAAAATTCAAATCGATTGCTTCTTTTAAGTTTAATATTAATTTTATAATTTTAAACAGTTAAAATTGAAATCGATTGCTGATCTTAATTTTCAAATATTTACAGTATTTTCAAGTCAATATTTGAAATTTAATAATTGCGCAAATCCAAAATTCTATATTAAAAAATGAACTCATTTTGAAGAAGATGAAACGATTATAAAATTCAAATCGATTGCTTCTTTCAAATTACATTTTTAAA
Source organism: Drosophila basisetae (assembly GCA_035041595.1). Taxonomy (NCBI): domain Eukaryota; kingdom Metazoa; phylum Arthropoda; class Insecta; order Diptera; family Drosophilidae; genus Drosophila; species Drosophila basisetae. Next base: position 1,081,382 of record JAWNLB010000048.1, on the reverse strand, counting down.
AGTTTAGACAGAGATCACCAAATAATAAAAAAGACATTAAAAAATTTTAATTGATTGCTGCTTTATAATTCCTGCAAGGCAATATTTGAAATTTAATGATTGCTCTATTCTAAAATTCTATATTTTCATATTAAAATTGGTTTCGAGTTGAAAATACATTTTAAATAAGATGCCAACTTGTGAAAGTTTCAATTACTCTTATTTTCATTTTTTTTTTTAATTCTTATAAATTAAGAGGATTTTAAAAAATGATTTTTATTCCATCTATCAACTTATATATCAATATTTATTGTACCACATTTAAATCAATTGCTCCAGCATTTAAAATACAAAAATGTGTTTGCTTTCAACGGGGAAAAGATGCTTTATTTTTATAATGTTCTTTAAGTAAGAGGATTACATTTTGCTTTTACTGGACGACACCGACGGTGTAAAGTGGATAGTTTTCGAGGCTTGCAGGATGCCTGCTGGGCGAAGGCAGCCGTCAACAGAAGTCCAACAATTGCAATCAATGCTGTTCTCATTGTTTAACTTTTTGAATTATGTGGAAAACCCTCGACTAACAACTTTATATATAGCTCGCAACTCGCTTCGATAGAAATGCATTTTGAAGCATTTTCGTTATCAAAATGTATTGGTTCAAGTCGCAACTGAACAATTTGTGCTTATCTCAGCAATTAAGTCTTATCATTTCAAATGGGGACAGGGCAGAATACAAGATTGAGTGTGCAAAAGGCAGAAGAAGGAACCATCTGCGACACCATTAAGTATATATATTCCTGATCAGCATTTGCAGCCGATTCGAGTTAGTCAGTCTCTCTTTTTTCTTCGCTTAGTTCCATTGAACATTTTTTGTAACATTTAGAAAAAATACGTTTTATATCCAGAAAGGTTTAAAGAATGAATAAAAGGCACAATTGTTAAGATGTAGCCTTCCAATGTATATAGAATGTATCCCAACAGATTAATGATAAACAGTTCAAATTTCATTCGGTTCAAACACATTGAACAAACTCCTTTCCAGAATATCTCCCAGTCGAACTCTCTCGACTAGAGCATTCTGATTTGCCATCTGTGTTTTGTAGTTAAAATTGCAAACTTTAATTGATTTCAAGTCATCTGTTGAAAATTAATTGAAAACACTAAAATTTGGTATGCAAATGGATGTTGATAATAAATAAAAAACGAACTATACAAAATAGCAGCAAAATTATCTATAATTAAGTACACTAACAAAAATCGAAATATAAACGAAAAACTAAAGCGTAAAGATTCAACAATTGAACCGATATTCAAAGTAGCTTAACTCATTTTTTTCAGATCGAAATTGCAATATATTTCACTTGTGGAACCCAAAAATACAAAGTCTTCTTAGAGCCCAAAAATAAATGAATTCATTTTTGCTCCTCTGACGACTTAAATAATTTAATCTATTTTTCTTTCACAAACTATTATAATATAATAAAATATATTTAAAAAAAACTGTTCAGAAAATCCACACAGGCTAATAATGAGTTAAAATTGTGGACTTTAATTTTGACTGAAAACCAAATCGAAATGAATAATTTGTTGAGCCGTTTTTTTATAGCCAAAACAGCCATCAAAGTGCTCAAAATTTGTTTCTAATTTATTTGCCAACTGTTTGTTAAAAATTAATTCAAATAGACGATTCAAGTGTAGATTTTAAAGATAACTAAAAAAAAGTTTAAAGATTACAAAACAGTAAAAGTAAATGAAATAGATAATTCAAGTGGAGATGCCAAAGTTGACTTACTCAACAGATCAGCGCCGCCAGCGGCTGTCAGCAGACCCGCCTCGTAGATGGCACGCTCAAAGAGATGTGCCCGGATCAAGACATCCAGCGGCTCCTCACTCACCGGCGCGCTGAAGCGTTTGATCAGCTCGTAGGCCTCTAGATGGCGATCCTGTTGCTGCAGCGGTGCCACCAAAGAATGTGCGATCCGGTCCAATGGCGCCGCGTTGACTCGCAGCGCCAGGAGTATCACTCGCTGCCAGTCGAGCGAGTGGCGGGCGCCGAGCAGCGCCTGCTGCAATTGTTCGCCACGTTCGTACATGATACTGGCCGCCTCCAGTTGGGCATTGGCACGCAAATGATCGGCGAAAGCGACACAGATGCGCTTATGGAAAACAGATTGCGACTGATAGATGACCAGCGCCTGACTATACAGCTTGTGCTGGTCGATAAACTCCAGCGCCAGATCGTAGTGCTCCTCGCCACATGCAGCCAGATGGGCTAAGGCACGCTCGTAATGCTTCAGATGCTCATCGATTTTGAACTTGCGATAATCCAGCGGCAACGATTTCAACTCATTCAAATACGGCAGAAACTCCTTGGGGTCCTTTTGCGATTTCTGTGCGACAAACAAGACCAGTCCGAAGTCATAGGTGCCCAGGGCGACATTGTACAGTTCATTGACATCCACAAGATACAGCAGATATTTGAGCAGCTGGTCCGCCAACGTGGCATCCTTTTGCTTATGCTGCCAGATCAATTGGAGTGCCTGCTCCAGTTTGCCCAGTTTCACATAGGCCGTTATAATCGGCAGACGATAGCGTGCTATCAGCTGCGGCTCCTCCGCCTTCTCCATGCGTCCGAGCATCAGTTCACAAATAAATTTCACTTTGCGATCCGCACTATAGTTGAGGGGAAAATGTTGCTTGGCTGCGTCATAGTTGCTGGCATACATGCCCAAAGCATAGTCCTCGTTCTGCAGCTCGCTGAGGAACAGGCAGAGCCATTGGCTATCGTGAATCTCCTCGATGAACCAGTCGATGAACTCCACAAATTGCTGCACATCGTGATCACAGATGATGTTCAAATTGATGCGCTGCTTGCGCACAATGCGCATCGCCGCCTCGAAGTAATGTGGTCGCAATCGCTCTCCGATATGCTGCAGCACCAGCACCCGTGGAGAGATCAGCTCCAGGTTGCCGCGCGGCAATTGCAACACCAGCCGTGCATCTGCAGCGCCACCTGTCACCAATTTGGCGCCGCGCTCAATGGTGCGCGTGTCGACAACGCGGCGATCCAGCAAACGCACAAAGTGCAGCGCGTTCAGCTGGGTGTAGGCCAGATAGTTGCCCACCACACAGAACGAAGTGACATCCTCCGCAATCCTCTGCTCATCGATCTGCAGCAGATGCTGCGATCGCAGCGTGATCAGACCCTCTAAAACACACAGAATCGTTATTAAAAAGTACCCAATTTTCAAGCAATCAAATTAACTTTAAAAAAAGAATAATTCCATATATTTTTATAAATTATAATAATTTAAAAATGATAGAAATTCGATTTGAACACTTAAGATGAGTAATCATTGAAAGATGCGATGAAAATGGATGGGATAAAATTATGCACAACAATAATTCAACTCTTTAAATTTATCACAAATGCGCCCGTCAAAATATTAGTAGTGAAAGAGTAATGAAAGTTTGATATTTCGAAAAATTAGATATGATGTGGATATGATGGATGGACATGATGGATATATTTTTCAGCGTTTATTAGTTGCTTGCATACCACTCATTAAATCTCAAATAACCGCCACATAGCCAAGGTGTGCACTATTTCTACAAATTAATGTTACAATTAGAAACAGTCATTATAAGTTCGCACCACAAAATTCTCAATCGGTTTAAGATGTGGAAACTGCGCCGATCTTGACTCTTGCTCTTAAATGGTTTTGTAGACCTGACTGGAGTCGTTGTCCAACTCAAACGCATCCCCTCAGTAACCTTTGATGGCAATATTACATTCCTTATTAGTGCATATAGTTTGCGATCCGAGATTTCTTTCACACAATATTATTCACATCATTATAAGCGATCAGTTGTGTTTAATTTAGGAACAGATTCTGAGCTGCTTTCTCAATCCTCCTTTTTCAATTATCAATTATCAATTCAATTGTTTTTTCTGTTGTACCTTTTGCATTGTTTTTTTTTTTTGCTAATATACATTTTTTTGTAATATTATCTTTCAAGAATGTTTCGTGCCTTTTCCAATATAATGTCAACAGATATCTTTGATAATATTATGGTAAATCTTCATTTTCCGTGAATGTTTTGTTTGTAATTATATTTTAAATCATTGCCCGATGAGAAATCAACTAAATTTTTCTACTTATTAAAGACTTTTAGGAGTGCAATTTGAAAATTTAAATTACTTTTGCATTATTTTGGTCTGTAAAAACTCTTAACAATCTCTCTCAGTTTCAAATATTTCTTAACTGAAACATTTCTTAACTGAATAGGTTAAATAAATAAAGGAGATATTTTAAAGAGTAAAATGAAGCAAGAATTCAAGAGGGGCTATAAATATATTGAAAGTTTTCACTACTATTATTATAGAGTTATCTTTGTTATACCTGATGTTTTGCTGCAGCTGTAGAATTGCATTTGATCCGCCGACTGTTGCAGTTGCAAATAGGTGCGTTTTAGCTTCAGCTGATTGGGATTCCTTTCTAGAGCAATTTCGTAGACCTGGCGATTGCTCAAAGTCTGCACATAGATGAAATTTGAGCTGACTGGACCCTCGGTTAAAGCATTAATGGTGCCCGTGATGCGCAACGAACACTCAATCTGATAATCTTCGCCCACGACGAACGTGGTGAGCAGCATGAGCCGCGTAAGATTGGCCACAGTGTGTGTGGCCCAAAGATTGCCCAACTTGTCGCAGCAGAAGTTTGCCAATTGGATTTGCGACAGTTCCACATGTGGCTTGGCGCTGTTGTAAATGGAATGCTTGTCGGAGTTGTACAAGTGAATCGCGCGTTCGCTCGTATAGATGGCTATGTGGGATTTGCAGCAGCCAACGGCATTTATATACTGCCCAGCGGACAAGGCAACAGTGCGCCAGCACATGGGTGGCGGCACCACAGCCTTGTTGTAATCGGTGAGGAGCAGGCGTCGCCCATCGATGACATAAACAATTGCTGTGCCCGGCTGGCAATCGATGGCGAAATTCCAACGATGCGTATAACGCTGGCCGCTCTCGAGCAGCACGTGCAGCACATGCTCGGCACCCAGCCGACTGTCCCAGTGGAAGAAGGCGAGCGGATTCTCGTGCTCCTTGTAGACCAACACCTGCTTCAGATACCAATGATAATTGTTTATCGTATATAGATAAATACGCTGGGCATCCGCTGTTGCTGTGTGCAGCGCCAATATATCCGAATCGTTGCTCCAGCGCAGCTGCACAATGGGTTCCACATTCAGATCGAAGGGCAGCATAACTTCCCGATGACGCAAACCGTTCTTCTCGAAAAGAGCCACCGTCGATTTGTTAGTAAAGATTTGCGGCTGGGCAATCCAGTTGCCGCTGGGACGCCAAGCGAGCGGCGTTTGCATGCCATTCCACTTTTCCGCCGTATGCTGCAGCTTGCCCTCGCTGTCGTAGACGCTGAAGGTGCGACCCACTTGGCTGGCCACATACGAGACGGCAAAATAGGCGCCATCGCCACGCCAAGCAATGTGCACATCCTGCAAAAGAAGACATCGATGAAGGGATCTATGGATCAAGTAGGTATCATTGATCTCTTACCTGTGTCAACTTTTGCACATCTGTCGGCGCTTGGAACTCGGCGGATTGCTTTGCAGCCTGTTTGCCGGCATTGCCATGGAATTGTGTCTCCTTTTTGCCCCAGCCCACGTTGAAGAACTCCTGTTCGCAGGCGAGCTGGGCATCCAGTGGCTGCTCGCCGAGTACATCGTAGGTGCAGGTCATCACAACGACATTCTTTGCCTTGGTTATGAAGGCGACCACCTCCTGGTTGGGGGACCAGGCCATGGACTCGATGCCAACTTCACAGAAAGTGCCCTCGCTGATGGCCAGTGTGTCGGGATTGATGAGCAGCACTTCGCCAGCGGCTGTCGCCACACAGATTGCATTCTCGAGCTGCAGAAACTCGGCGCTGACTATTTCTGCGGGGAGTTCAGCGATTATTTTAGGCTCGTTTGTTTCGTCGACGGCGAAGACTTTGTTTTCGGTGATGATGTAGCTGATTTCATTATCCTTGCGATCGATGTCCGGCTGGAGCAACAGTTGCTTTGGATTTTGTATGCCGGTTTTTGTCTCCTTGCAATATTGCAGCTTGAGATTGCGCATATTTTTAGCTAGAATTTATTGTCAAATGCAATGACAACAACGTGCGCACAACAAAATACCAATTAAAATACGCACAAGTAATCGTATATCGATTTCAAGTTTATCGAATATTTATAGGTAAGGGTATGGTCGATGACAGTAACATTAAAAACAGCTAAGCAAATATTTATTGCCACATCAAAAATACAATTTAATACATTTTACAACTTTAATAATACTAAAAGTGATTGCACTTAATTTACTATCATAACGATAGTTTGTGTATCGGTTCTATTTGCGCAGCTACGTCATCAATGTAAAAGAAGAAGCAAACTTTGGCGCCAAGCGCAATTTTGAGAGCATCTTAGTAATATTCGAAAAAAACGTATGTAATATAAATTAAACAAGGTTCTTAATTCATTTATATTTTTAATAGTAGAATTCTAGGTTTTCGATACAATTAAAGCTAATTAATTATTTCCATTGACAGAACAAGCTTTTTAAACCATCAATTAATGATTGACTAAATTCAAACAACAAATTTACGTTGTTTACATTATGAGGCAACAACACAAGTGATAGCTGCCTATCGATAGGTACGCGTGGCGTAATTTAGTAACTCGATAAGTCTTGTAAATTCGGCTACAGGGAAAAACATATCGCGTTCAATAAGACATTTGCGTTAATATCGATATACCGATATAGTATCAACAATCCTAATACTGGGCAAAGATGGCTGCTTTATTTTTCATGGAATTTTTTGTTGCTGTAAAATTAGTATGTTCTGTGCGTTAAAAGATTGTTGTGTGCATATGTGTTATGACCACTAAATAGCTGCCAAATAGCGTTCAAACTACTTAAGCGAAAAGTAAAAAAAACATAAATGTGTGGCAGGTAGAAGGAAAAGTGTAGAAAATTCCACAAAAGCCAGCAGCAAGCAAGTTGGGCCAGATATATCACCAAAAAATCTACACCGTTTGTGTGTGTGTGAGTGCCTGTGTGTGTGCGTGCGCGTGCAAATGTTTATAAATAATTTATAATATTCGGAAATCAAAAAAATGTGCATGTGTACGATCGCTGCTTGATCGTCGAACAGCGTCGACGTCGACGTCAGCAGCGAAGCAGCAGCATCGTTGGAGGCGTTGTGGAATGCCAGACAGCAGCAGCAGCAGAGCAATTGGAATCAGGTAAGGTGTAAAATCTGAATGTGAATGTATGCGAGTGTCTATGTGTGTGTGTCTGATATGTTTTTTTGTGTTGTTGTTTGACGTAAGGACAACCCAACGCCCTTTTCAAGCGTCGCGCTGTCTGCCAATGCGTGCGTACGTGTGTGTGTGTGTGGGTGAAAGTGACGAAAGCTTGTGCAAAAAGGATAAGCCAATTGCCAATAAGAAGTAACGCAATTTGTGTGCTCTCTTTTTTGCTACATATTCTCTCCTTGCATGCTGGGCGCGCCTTGGCAGCTGCTGTGTGTTGTGTATGTATGTGTGTGTGTGTTCTTTTGCATAATTTGCCACTGTAAACTATTGCGTAAAATGATTGCCATCAAATTATTGTTGTCAAACTTGCATGCAAAAAATAAATGCTTTGTTTAGCTGTTGTTGCTGTTGTCCCATTGATGAAAACTAATCAAAATATAAATACAAAAGCTTTGATTATAAAATCAAAACAAGCTTCTTTTATATTTGCTTGTTGTCTGAGGTCAATCCATATAAAATTTGAGAAATCTGTTTGTATATTATTGCCTTATATGTAATCAAAATCGAAAGCAAAAACAACGGCAGCAAAAGCAACTGTAAACTGCGAATTTTTGTTCAAGTAACAATAACAACAACAACAAAAATAACAGCAGCAAAACAAAAACACGTTTTACAACTCTGCGCTCCAATGGCGCGCAATTTTGTTGCTGTTGCTGTTGTTGTTTTTGCCTTTTAGGCTTATTGTGAATAGCATTCACACACACATACAACGTATAGACACATATGCACGCATGCAAAACGAGCAGTGGCTGGCTCCATGAATGACCAAATTCAATACACCTACAGCACCAACAACAACAACTGAGAGTGGAAGCAGCACAATAATTAACGGCAATAACCGAAGCGTAGCGCATCGTAGTTTCCGTTGGTAGTAGTATGTATGTATATTGCGTAGTTTTTGTTTTTTTGTTTTTGCTGTCGCTGGTCAGTTGTCGGCTTCGGCAAAAATATTCGTGCGCTGACGTCACGCATTGGAGTCGGTAGCTGCTCTTGTTGTTGCTTTAGTTATTGCATCGGCGCCAAAGCTTTTTGGTTTGTTTGCGTGGGCGTTGTATTCAGGCTCCTCCTGTCTGTGTGTCTGCGTCTGTAAGTTTTAGAGCTGAGAATTGCGTGAACTTTTCCATGCAGTTAGTCTTGCTTTGATCATTTGATCTCTAGCGCTCTCCCTCTCTCCTTCGCTCTATTAATTACAATAGCAATGCCAATTAGAATTTGTTTCCAGGCTTAGAAGCTGACGAAAATGAATTAATGGCAAATATATTAAAATATGGTATCAATATAATTATGAACTAAAAACGATAAGCACATATTTTTATATTACGTTGTACATTTATTTAGCACCTTTGCTGTTATCATTATGTAGCATTTCATATTATTAATCAATATGACATTGTTTCTGCATTATCAGCATGATTATATATTATCTTTATGTGCATATATATATTTATTTTATATATATATATTATTTATATATATATATATATATTAAGTGCATTTTATTATCATTCTTCTGACGCGTGGGCTTTTATGATATTACATTGCAGCAGCACCTGTCGTTATCGTTATCGCAAGACAGCATAGAGAAGAACACAGAAGAAGCGTTTCATTATTTCAATACACACACACACACTCTCACACACACACATTTAAATAGATTCCGGCGTGCTCATTTTTTGCATTTGTTTGTCTTTTGACTCTCGCTGCTGCATATTTTTGAACTGTGTCTTTTGCTTATATTTGTTTGCGCTTCTTCTTCTCTTGTTTACATTGTATGGCGGCGTTGTTTATTTTTTCATGAATTTGCACACGATTTATTTTTAGCACACTGGCTGCTGCCTGCCACTTATATGCATATATGTGTATGTGTTTCTTGCGGTGTGTGTACAAAGGGCTTGCTTGTTAATGTGTTGTTGTTGTTGTCGTGCGTCGAATTCCATTGGACATTCCAATGTAATGCAAAAGGCATCCTGTAAATTCTGATGACGTCAGCCCACTCTCAGCGCGCTCTCTTTTTTTTCGGCATGCTGCGAATGCAATTTCTCTATTCACATTTGACTGCTAATCGTGTACAGTTGGAGATGAGGCAAACTTTAACGGGAAAAAGTGTTAATGGGAAGAGGGTGGGGGTGAAATCGTTAAGTGCTAAATGCATGCGCTTGAAATACTTACATACATTTCATTTGTATGTGCATAAAATGCCAGCAACGAAAACTGGCGAAATATCACGAACAGAAAACAACAACAACAACAGGCAGTATAAGCAACAAGAACAACAACAACGAATTAGTTTTTTATGTATGTCTGAAATGTGTATTGTTTTTTATTTTTGCGATTTTCGAATGCGATACGTAAACATGCAAAAGCAAAAGGGACGCAAATTGACATATGACAGACAAACACAGACTACAACGAATGGCAAAATTAATTAAAATTGTCAGCAGCAACGGGAAAAACAATTAGAACGTTTTCAAAACGCAGAAAAAGCACGAGCGCAAAACCATAATGCAAACTGAGAGAAAAAATAGGAAATGTAGAGCATAAAGAAGACAACAAAACAAAGTGTTGCTAAAATATATATATTAAAATAAGTGAAGCCAAAATATATATATATAGTTAAGCATAAATAATATAATAAATACATATGTCAAAAATTAGTATTTGAAATTTAAACACATTTTTTATTGATTGAGTAGCATTTTACAAGCACAATTTAAAAAGTCGGCCCCTTTTTCGCTTTCGCTAAAGCAACGATTTTTTTTTTTTTTTGATAAATGTCATTTAACAGCAAATAAAAAAAAAAACCCAGAACGAAATAAAACGTAACAAAATCAAGCGCTGTAAAATTCAACAAAACACTGACTTAAGTATTTAAGACCAACAAATTTGGTCAAAAACAACTTGAAACACCAAAAAAAGAATCGTCGCAAATTGAGCAACATTTGCTATTGGTAATTAATTTAGACGCCAAAATGCTACCAAACCAGAGCACGATGTCATCTCTAACTTGCGATAAATTATCGATAGCTGCCTGCATATGTGTTTGTGTCGAATGCGAGTAAAGTGCAAGCTCCCTCCCATGCGAGAGAGGGCAAGACCAAGTGCATCATTCACCCAGAGTTTAGTGAGAGAAGCTCCATTTTTCGTCGCTCTCTTCTGTTATGCTGCTTACTATTAACGTTAACGTTGCCGAGAGGGTTATCTCATGCGAGAAAAGTGCACACTACTGTAACTGCACTCATACACATACATATATGCAGTGCTGTTAAGACGTTAAGTCACTCATACACGCACAAAGTGTTTGAGTAAAGCTTCCAACTCATCTCGATTTCTCTCTCGATGCGTTGCGCTCTCTTTTGCGCTGACTTCTACGCCGGTCGACCGAGCTTGAGTCAGTTTGTGACTTGCAAGCAAGTCGCGCGGTTCGCAGAACTCCTCGCTGTGCGCGTGCGCCAACGAACTTTCCAACGTCGCGTGTCAAAATATGATTGCCAATCCAATAGTAATAATCGAATCGCATTGCGATTGCTCTTTATGGCAATAACAGCTCAGCTAATAACAATAATTGGCAATGTGTGCAAATTCCTGATAATGCAAATACATATATGTATATATATATATAAATATATAAACCCCTACAAATGCGAAATTGTGTAACCAGCTTAAAAAATAAAATAAAAATCTTTATAAATGTGTAATCATTAATTCGATGCATGCATGCGAAATATCACTTCTTTTTTTCTTTGATTTGCCCCAAGCAACAACAACTCTTTCAATATGCAAATTCCATGCCAAACTATCATGTAAAGATTAAAAAAAAAAAATTGACAAAGATGTGATAAACGAAATATAGATGATATACGGCTTTTGTGTCTTTTTGTGTGTATTTTTTGTGAACTTGAGTTGGTTTTTTTTCCTTTTTTTGGTGGCTCAATGACCTTTTGTGTAGTCTTTAATTGCTATTTTAATTATAGGGTTTTTTGGGTCAGCCATCGATTGCATATAATCGCAAATGGTTTGCATTCACCGAATGAGGTGAAATCCGTATATTATGTATTGTTTTTTTGGTGATTTTTTTAGTATTTGCAAAAGTTAGTTGAACAAAAAGTTGTTGAAATTTGAACTACTTTTCATTGCTTTATTGAAACCTTTAATTTTGTTGAAAGCAAAAGAAAATTCGACCCGAAACTTCATCTTTTATTTATATAATATTTATCATTCTAGTTGTATTTACACAATTTCTAAGCTTACTCTCCCTGTCTTCCTCTCTCTCTCTCTCTCTCTCTCTCTCTCTCTCTTTCGTTGCGCATCGTGTGCCGAGAACGCAATTTATGCCTAGAAGTCTTCTTCTATCTACAGCTACAAATAATTATCTTTTCTTCCCCCCTATTCCCCTAACTCTGCTGTAATGCTAGCATATTTCATCTGTTACGCCTCATCTCTAAGCGGTTTTTTTTCATGCTATTCCACTGCTTTACTCACTACTTCTCTTCGCTAGTAATTTGTTTAAGTCGCGTCCCCCTCGCACTCACACTCGCTGTGCTTAGCATTGCCGCCTATTCCAATTGCATGAATCATTAGCTTTTCGCAATTGATTTCCACGCTAATTTTGGCGACGTGCACGCGGCTCTCGAGACAAGTCTTTGACAATAAAAAAAAAAAAACAGAAAAAAGCTCGTGGGCTGCTTGCTGGAAGGAAGCTTATTCTGCACACACACACACACATTCGTATATAACTGTTGTGCAGTTGTCTGGCGTGTCGAACGTCTAAGAGCGATTTTCAATTTTCCAGCGCATTAGTCACCGCCATTGCGGCTTTGAGCCTTAAATTGTAACTAGTTTCCAAGCGCATTTCCTCCTCCCACCTCCTTTTCCACTCCTTGGCAATTTTAATCCACACTTGAAACGTCATCATCCTGAGAGAGTTGCCCGTCTTGGCCAAGTGAAAGTGGACAAAACAGCAACAAGAGCAACAACAAAATGCTTCAACTGCAGACGCGTGAATTAATTTTTAATGTTTTTTTTAAGCGTTTTTGTTTTTGGCTTTTACACACACAGATATTTTCCCAACTACTTAGGCAATTTGCCATTCACTGCACACGACTCAAAATCGAACCTAACAAATAACCAAACGTATCCCCAACAGCCAACAGCAAAATAGCCAATTGCCAATGGCGCATTTCATTTTTCAATTGCATTGAATTTCTAATTTTTTCCTCTATTTTTTATGATGTTTTTTTTTGTGTCTTTATATTTTCTTTTTTCAAGTGTACGTGTTGTATGTGTAAAAAGTAAATGGGATTTCATTTGTTGTTTGTAGCGCTTACTTTTAGAGTTATGGACTTAATCTATCTTTACTTTAGGTTAATTGTATTTTTATTTATTTTTTTAAGTTTTTATTTTACTTATTTGATTGCCAAATTTCCATTTTATTAAATTAATGCACTTAAATTTTTTGCTGGAGAATGTATCCAACTTTATGGACACCTTAGCGATTTTCTTTGATTTATCGTTAAATATTTTGCTATAAATCTTGTAGTAAATGTTGCCAGTATCAATACTTAATTAGTCGTTTCTTTTATTGATATTACTACTACTAATTTTAATCCCAATTTAAGTATTTAAGTGTACAGAAATGTTGTTGCATATGTTTTTCTTTCTTTCTGTATTCATTTCATTTCGTTGTATGTTTTCTTTTATGCGTGCCCAGCTTTAAATGAATTGTACATTTTTCAATTAATAATTAATCTTAACTACAAGACGTGGCTCTCCAAACTACTATGCAACGCCCTACAAAACCTGCACACAAAAAACTTACTAACTAAAACAAAAAAAAAAACGCAACTTTCACTGCACACACTCGCCAAAAAAAAAAAAAAAAACTATATAATATATGTGTATGTATTTATCATATAATGCAACAGGTAGCGCTGCGGGCTTCCAAAAAAAAAATGATAAAAAAAAGAGTCAAGTGGAGCCTGAGGATATCCGTTGCGGCGCCTCACGCATTTCCAAGTTGCCCCATTGTTTTGCTTGTTGCTGTTTTTATATGATTGCCGACTTTGTTTTACTCAAGACAGGTTTTTTTACTTTTCTTCATTTGCTTTTATTTTGATTTCGCTTTTCATTTTGCATTTTGTCTACGCGACACCAAAAACAAAAACTTGTGTCATATTTCAGTTTATATTTTTGGTGTTTTTTTTTGTTTTTAAATTAGTTTCTTCATTTTTGGATATTTATTCCGTTTGTGTTTTGCTGGTTCTTTTCGTGTTGGCGGTACTTCAAGAGCGCACGGCACGTTTTTTCCCTGCCTGTTTCCCGTTTAAAGCATGAAAAATTTGGGTCTCTCTCTCGATAAGCAATCACTTTCCACGTGCCCAATTTTTGGGTCATTTTTTTGGCTCCAACTCATTTCCATAGTTAATTGTCTACTTGCTGGTTTTTGGTTTACTGTGGGGTTCAGCATTTAGTGTGTGCCCCACAACTCAACGACATTGGTTCTGAAGCTCTCCCAAAATGTAAAAAGTGAAAAGCTCTTCCAAAAACGTTGACATTATTGTGAAATCACTAATTAAAATGACAGCCAGTCATTAAATGTACATTGCTAGCTCTTTTGGAAAACAAGATCAAGTTCAGCGTAAAATGAAATTAAAGTGTTTTAACATTAAGTGCACTATATTTAACTTCTATTTTTGAGCTAGTTTTTCTTTTGTGTGTTGTGTCTTTCGCTGAAGAAGGTGTTTGCGCTCGGGGAATATATTGAAAATCCAAGAAAATGTATATAATCAATAAATAAGCCGATCTCGGAGAATATAGGAGCTAGAGAATTCAAATTTGGAATATAAGACTTTGTATTCTCCATTCAGATCAAGTTTTTTTTTGGTTGCTAATATCGATACAAATTGATTTCCGATAATAATAAGTCATAAAATACACAATTTTAAAGATAACTTCAATGGATGTATAATATATCCCAAAATATTATTGATAAACTGTCGAAATTTCATTACGATCGAAACCAATTGAACCAACTACTATCTGCGTCTTATTATCTAAATAAAAGCTTAGCTCAGAATATCTTCTAGTCTAATTTCGAATCTTAATATCTTTCAACTCGTAATCTGTTGAAAATTGTTCGTCAATTGCTCCCTAAGATTGTTAAAAGTACTTTTGCGTCAAAGATCAAAAACTATTTAAGTTATAAAAGTTGATAAATTAAATTAGTGTTGGTAAATAAAAAACTGGCTATAGGAAATGCATTAAATTTATTTTCATTTTGAAAATAACCAAGCCTCATATTGAACAAACAAATATCTATCACCTTCAATAAATTTAAAATCTAGATTTAGAGTAGCTCTCTATGGAGCTCTCTTGACTATAGCCCTCTTATTTGTTTCTTTTATAAATTCTATGTATAAATCTACTACTTTGAGTTAATTTCTTACCTAAACATTGCTCACATACGTTTATTTATTTTTTCGGAAACAATGCACTATATCAGCTATTCCCAGCCAATTAACACCATATATATATAGGAATATATATAGATATATCTACAACACAACTGTTTCGTATATCTTTCACTTACCACTTTATCAGCACATTGTGTCGACATCTGAGCAACTGTAACATTTCACCTGCCTTCGCATTTTTCACGTACTTTCCCAAGCTGTATTGTCTGTCTGTCTGCCTTGAATAAAATATAAAACAGCAAGCAACTAAAAACAATGGGTGTTGTCTGCGTTCTCACGACAGAAAAAGAAATAGGCATATATTTATATTGTATAGTATTTGCACAAGCTCATACATACACACATATGTATATATGTATACAGGTGCATATATACATACACACACCCACAATTCCAGTAAATTCCAATTGAATTGAAGCCACTGACTTAGTTCGTGTTTTCCCAACCCACAAATATCAAATGCTCTGCGCACCCAAAAGAAGAAATGCTAAGCAAACAAGGCAATGTTGTTAGGAGCTTTACTTTTGGTTTATTATTGCAACTATTACTATTTCGACCATTTACTGCTCCCATATATATATATATATATATATATGTTACCATATATCCAATTTATAAACAAGATGTTTGTTTTTTGTCGTTTGCTCTTAACTCACTTACAGTTAAAGTGGCAAATTGACTTCTGCAAATGCCACAAAAAAAAAACAACAACAATAACAAAAAGACAATTACTATTATTACTACGCTGAATGTGCCCCTCCCCACAGCCCCCCAATCTGCTGTTTGGGCCCAACTAGTTGACAAATATGGAGCACGCTCTCGGAATGAAGACAATTTCTATTTTGCTGGTTTTTGTTTCACTTGATTTTTGTTTTTGCTTGCTTTGGATTTTCTCCATAGATATTTTCCAATCTGCGCTTTTTGTTGGCCTTTTTGTTTGTTGTGTGTTGTTGTTTGTTGTCCGTTGTCCGTTGTCTGTTGTCCGTCTCTGGTATTATCATTACTTGTAGTTCCTTTATTGCTTCACTTCACCATTGATTTTTTTAACCATTTTTATTTTCTGCCTGCCTCTTTTGTTGGTCGTTGTTGGTCGGGTCCAAATCGAAGCACTTTAGAAAAAATGAGAGGAAAAAGTCAGACTTTAATTAGTATGATTACAAAAGAAAACAATTTTGCAGTGTGCACATTGTTTGATGCGGCATTAGCCTCGATTCAACTAGGGCAGGCCCCACTGTACCGTACCGGGCATGTGAAGAGAGTAGAGCTTATTTGCCATTGTCGATGTCGATATTGATGATGATGTTCTGATGTTGAGTTCAATGTTCTATGGGTTTTACAGTCTTTCAACTGCTCGCTCAACTTAAAATCACTTTATACAGCTGAATTATCTATTAAAACTAGCTACACTCATAAAAAAAACCCCTGAATTTTAGAAATTGGGCATATTTTTGGCGCGAAAAGCGTAACTAAACTTATTATTCAGAAAATATACTTATTTTCTTATCACATTTTTATAGTATTTACAAAAAATACGTATAATCTATTTATATATTTTTTTGCATTTCTACACGCATTTTTTTGGGATTCTCGATTGCTAATTTTCAGAAGTTTTTCTTCTTATTTCTAAAAACAAGAAAAACTTTATGGGTTTCAGGGCGATTTTATTTGAGTGTTGTAAAGTAGTTAATTAAATGCCCATTCTCAATAGGTAAACTTTTTATGAAAAAGGTCATTAGGCGTCACCCAAAAACTAAAACTAAACAACTCCAATTCAAAGCCAAAGCAAAGTGTAGTCCATAAGCATAAAGTACTTCAAGTGAGTTCGGGGAAGTGAAGGCAGACGAAATGCCACGTGGAACATGGTGACAACAATCAAAATTACCTGCGATGGCGTCTTCATCCAATCCAACTCATATCTCACGCCCACGCAAACGAACACGCCGATCTCAGTGCCAAAAGAAGAAGCAGCAGCAACAACAATAATCACTAAGAATAATAACAACAACAGTTTGAGCAACGAGAGCGACAACTCGCAGACAAGCAGCGGCAGTCAAACCACCGGCTGCACCATCATCACCAACAACAGCAAGAACAACAACATCAACAACGGCAACAGTAGCCACAACAGCAATAGCAAAAAGTCAACACGCTCCAGTTGCAGTCGGCATCATCGTGCGGCAGTTACTCCTGCTGGAACGTCGCAGGATACGCGAAGGCGTTACTATTACTTTGGCAGCAAGGACGTCTACTGGTGCAAGCAGAGTCTGGTGCACAGTTTAACGCGCAGTGTCAGCAGTCTCAACCACCACAACAACAACAATAACACCACCAACGGTCAGGCGTCTGCTGGCCAGTTGATTGCCAAGGCACGCCGTCGTCCGTTGCAGTTGTGCAGCAGTTTGAGTGCCGCCTATGCGCCGCCCAAGCGCAGAGAGTTCTACTTTTGTGATAAATATGCGCCAACAATTAGTGAAGGCAACACCAACACCAAAGCGGCGCACCAAACGGCGGCAACAAACGGAGCGCAGCCCATCGATGTGCGTCTATTGAATTTTCTGCGCAACGCACAGCGTAGATTTCAATCAGCAACAACAGCAAGCTCAGAAACAACAACAGCAACAGCCAAAGCAAAGTCTGAAAACAACAACAGCAGAAGCAGCACCAAAGAGCGTTCATCATCTAGAAGCAGGAGCAACAACCACAACAACAACAACAACAGCAGCAACAATAACAACAACAACAGCAGCTCTCTGCCGCCCATCATCAGCACCGATGATTGGTTTGGTTAGTATGCCTAATTTGACAATAACATTCGGTTCGAAAACAGTTCAGCGTTGTCTCAAATCTACTTTAAAGTTTACATTTTAAATATTAAAACTGTTAAAGGCATATTTTAATATTTTTAATCAAGTCTCTGTTAATAGCACAAACTTAAGCTAGAGCTCTGTTAAACTTAACAGCAACTTAACATAACGATTTTAAATCTCAAAGAAAATTCTCCTCAATTTTCAATTGCAAAGTAAAATTAAAGTTGTTCATTTTCTGGCAAATTCCTCTTTAATTTGGCCAGCAAAAAATATAAATACAAGTAAAAATGCTGCAGTCGAGTAAGCTCGACTAAGAAATACCATGATACCAGCTGTTAAGTATATAATTGTCTTATTGGGTGTTTTTAATTTTTTGCAATGGATCATATAGATATATCAATAGAAGCCGCTGTCAATTGTGTATTTACTTCATTTAGGGAGAAGATATCGGTAAAATCAAATTAGCTTGATTTGCCCGACGCGAAAGCTAATATTCCATATATGCTTATATGACTAGATCGACTCGGCTGCAATTGTTGATCAAGAAAATATATACCGTATGGTGTTGGAGATACTTTCTTCTGTCTGTCACATGGTATTGCACAAAACCATTATACTCTTGTCACTTATTTTTTATGGGTTCAGGGTATAAAAACCATACCAGGTAGCCCTGTGCCCAATGTTGCAAGTGCTCCACTGCATATAAAGTTACCGTCCATCGTTGCGCTTGGCAAATCAGCTAACATCGGGCAAACATAGAAACCAGCAGACAAAGAGCCAGCCAACAACACGTTTGGAACGCCTTGCTTTTAGTTGACATTGATGCTAGGTTTTGGGTTTTAACAAAACCATAACAGTTAGTGTCCAATTGCAAGAAGTTACCTTTCAAAAGCGAGTGGGGGTCTACCACAAATGCAACAGCGTGTTGCCAATGAGGCAATACCTAAAAAAGCTGTTATTAAAAATATAATTTAATTTAAAAAAAAATGCTAGATCTGTAAGTTAAGCATCTTAAAGATAAATATCTTGCAATTGAAGCCAACTACTTAATAAGGGCTTTCTTAAGGGTAACCTAATGCATAGGCAGATGCCTTATGCCATTAAGCACTTATCTACCCTTAAGTTGAGCGTTTTTCATACAATATGGCTGAGTGCAAATATTTCGCCAGCTAGTATTATAAAGAAGGTGGCTGATGTGTGCCCAACAAGCTGTTAGAGCCAACCAACTTAACTAACTGACTGACAGAATGCCCGTGAGGCAACTCACGTCACGGAATGGCAGCGAAGGGAATTCTATATGCATGCTACAGTAAGTAGGAAGAGAACTATATATATATATATATATATATACAGCTCAACACCTATAGAGGTAACAAGTACGTGAGAATCTTTTGTATTGCTTCCTCATTGTGTGTGAGTCGTCATGGAAGGAACGGATCGGAACGGAACCAAACCAACTTGTGCAGAAGTGAAGAACAAAAAAAAAATGGCAGAAATGCAAGCATTTGCAAGGCGGCACACAATCATTTCGTGGTAGTTTCGAGCTGGAAAGTGTAAAACAATAATAATGAAAGAAAGAAAGAGGTAACTTTAGACAACTTTAGTTAAAGGAGCATAACAAAAGGCATGAATGGAACAAGACGCTGGATGACGATGATGATGACGATGATGGTTATGGTGATGGCATGAATTGCGTGCCACTGCCACATAACAAGACTATATATTTATATATATATATATATATATATATATAGATGTATATGTATATGTAGAGAGAGACTTGCTTCGCTGGCTTTTTGGCCAGCAATTTGCATATTGCATGCAGAACGGGGTGCGGCAAAACCGCAAGCAGACAACAGGAAAAAGGAAGCCAATCTGCCGCCAACATGCAACTCCACATATATATATATTAGAGTGCTAATTACCTGGGATAGCTGTGTGTCAGCTGTGCAGATCAGGGCAAGTGGGCAGAGACCCATCCCCTCGAGACAACTTGTGGCTGAGTTTTTTTTTTATTTTGACTGTTTGTCATTGACCTCAAACTGACAGACAGGTGTGAGAGCTATATCCATTAATGTCGAATAATTAAGGAACTGCCAACATCGTTCATCATTCAGCTCTAAAAAGCATTCTTTTTTACTTCAAACATGTTTTGATGCTCTATTTGTGCTTAAATTAATATCATTTATTCATTACTTTTCTGTTTATACAACTTGTCTTAATACTCTGCTACAAGTTACAGATCATACTTCAACTTATCGAAATATTTTTCATCTATTGATACTTAATTGAAACATTTAAATATGTGTTGTCACTTAAAATAATAAATATACTTCAACCTAAAATTAATTATGGAATGGTGTATTTCTTCTATGTATACATTTATTCAGAGTAGTTTAATTAATACATCGGCCTTAAGCCTTAACTTAATGTAATATTTGTATGGCAATCGATAGCAAGAGTAGTTCGATAATTTATAGGTTTGTTGTGTTAATTAATAAAAAATCTAAAACAGTCTTCCTCATATAATTTACGTACTTGGACCTAATTAAAATGTGAGCATCGTTGTTTAATGAGCCTTGGTTGTTTGGTTTGCAATTTGCCCAAGCTAATGAGCATTACCTCATCCACATCCAGCGCTAAGTCAATATTATATAGCCATATAAGTAATTGCCTATCGACATACTGCGCATTTCACACACAAACACACACACAGCACAACAACAACATCGCTCTTCCTACAGTACTTTGTAAAAGTTCACGACCGACAAAAATAACTGTCAATGAATCATTCAAGTTTATGGATGCATTTGCACTTATGTCCGGCAGATCATGTCGATATATAAATAAACCTTTCTTTCCTTTTGTGTTTTACAAAATGTATGTTTTTTTTGTGTACTGACAATTTCAATTTTGCTGCATTTTAATGATGCCCACTTAAAATTAGCTGTACGTGTCTCTGATGAAAATATTTCAGATCATATTTCATTCAATTTAATTATGCGTTGTTTATTTTTGTTCGGATATTTCCCTGTATTTTTTCGCTTTGTGTTTTAAAAATGAATATTCTTTTTATTTGGCTAACACTTTATAAACACGCTTGGTTAACAGCAGAAAACATCAACCAGCGCCAGCATTATAAATAATAATTCGTTTGGCAATTGCCTTTTGTTGTTTTGTCTTGCTTTTCGGCTTTGTTTCTTGCTTTTCACAATATCTTTTTTTGGCGTTTCGCAAGATATCTTAATTTTTGTGTTTACATTGCGTGCGTGCCATTGACGGCGTTTCCAACTCACAGCACTGCCAGCAACGATAAATCGATAACAAGCAGACGATAACACGCAATAGGAATTCAACAGACAGCTGCTAAGCAAACAGACTGTGTTTGCCATACAAGTTAAATGCAAATTGGCCGCATGTCAATGCAAATAGGAAGAGAAAGAGAGGCAAAAACAAATTTCGAGTTGACTAATCAAGAGTCAGCGAAGTCAAGCGATCATCATACATAATGTTATCGTATTTGTCTAGCGGGTGTTGTCTGCTCTATTATGATGTCAGTTAATTTCCACTATTACCCTAACCACTGCGGGGGCTGCGTGTGTCATATGTAAATATGTAAATTACGCTCAACACACTTGCCCCTTTCAGTGACACCATCTTATTTACGTTTTTAAGATTGCAAATTCATATATAAACTTATATATATGTGTGTGTATGTCTGACTCATGCCATGAAATGACATCGATATGCGTAAAATTATGAAAAGCGACAGCATCAGGCTCACAGATCCTACTACTACAGTCTGAAGGTCAAGCATCAATTGGTTTTAAGCCTCTGCGTGACAGCAAAAAAAAAAAAAAGATCCATAAAGAGATGCCAATCAATATTTGCGTTGGCAATGCTAAAGAACAACAATCGATGAATCTACAGTAAATTGCAGAGTATAAAACTATAAAGTTCACGTCTGAAATTAATATTGCAAATGACTTAACTGGAATGGCATATCAAATATGTTATCAGTGAGTAATAATAAAGCGCCCAAAGTTCAGTTTTATTAAACATGATGCATAATGATTGTACAGGAAGTTCGTCGCTGCTCAAAATGAGATATTTGCGAAATGTTTATTTAAAAATAAAATAATTATGCAAATCAAAGATTGTTAGTTGAATGCAATTCATATATAAAATAAAGTAGTTTAGTCCGCTTATTTATCACTTGTCAAATTTTAACCATTTGAGTAGTAGGCATTAGCTGTTACCATTTAGGTTATGACCATTCGCCAAACAATTGGTTTCTCCAATACCGCTTGACTCTAAATCAGGAAACAACAAACACTCACAATGACAACGATGACTGCATGCAATTTTTGGAGAGTCATGTTCAAACTAATTTACATGCCAGAGAAAATACGAACGAATGAAACAAAAGTGATATATACACACTGTGCATAATTGCATTTGTACTCTGTAGTCTGTGTAGACAGCGGATGTGGTTCAAAACTGTTTGAATTGGGCAAGGTCAACCTGGCTAATTTGATAGGCTTTTACTCCCGGATTGCGGCACTCTCTCAGCTGTGTTGTGTGTTGCTGTGTGTACTAAACCACCTTTCACACAATTAAAACGTAGCCCACGATGATGAGGATGCCAAAGACGAGGGAATGTCCCACGTTAAATCCGTGACTAGAATCAAGAATTAAATATGCAAAAAGCGTTTCCGCAATGCAATTTACATAAAATTTGAAAATTAAGCAATCAAAAAAGAAACAAACTCTCAAAATTAATTTGAACACAGTTACTGTACGAATTGTATCCAGAGAACGAGCAGACAAAATGTACAAAAGCTACAAAACTCGAGACCGAAACTAAAAGTGAGTAAGTTTCGTCTCGCCTGGGAATTTATAGCCTCGTTCAACACAACAAATGCCTTGAGAATTTTAATGGTGTACCCCTGCTGATTCATCGCATAATTAAATTTGTAGCATTTTACGGAATGAAATAACAATTAGAAGCACCATTTCAGCTGCTCAACTGCGGGATGCTCTATCAAATTTAACAATCGATTCTTATTATTGGGCGATTAACCAATCGAAAAGAAAAGCAATGCTTAAACTGGGCAATTCTAATTTCATTATTAAAATATATTGTTATTGTTAGTCAGATTTTAAGTTCAGCTTGTACACATTCTAGCTGCATATATTAAGCTATTTGTTGAAATATATTTGAATATCCCACGAAAAATCGATTAATTGGAAACTGCGTTATTTACAACATTTTTATTCCAATAGAATAACTCTAAATTTAAGCAATGATTACAGGGTATACAACAACAAAAAAAAGACAGTAGCTAAAGCTACTCGTGTAATTGCGCAGTAAAAGTTTTAATTATGCGTGTCACATGCAAATGTTTTACATTTGCCAAAATCTTTCTATCTCTCTCTCTCTCCCTCTCTCTCTCTGCCTGTCTCCTTCTAACTTTATCTCTGGTTCTTACACTTTGTCATGCAATTGCCATTCACTGCATGGGCGTTGCCAGTTGTCGCCGGTTGATGACTTTGCGTTCAGTTGATTAACATGCGACACTCATTTTGACCAACAATTTACCTTTGGATTTGTATATAGCACAGATGTATATATATATATATATAAATATATGGCAGTATGTAATACACATATGTATATATTTATATGTTGTCTCGGCGGTTTTTTGCGTAACTATTGCTGACTCTTTTTTTCAGGTAGGTTTATTTACTGATTAATAAAACGTGCATTGGATTAGCTAAATGTACAAAACGAATGTCGCTGAAATTTTTGTTACTTGTTTTCTTGGTTTTGGTGTTCTTTTGCTGATAAGCTGTTGTAAAAATTTGTTACCCCATCGATAAAATGGCATTAACAAAGATTGGCAAATAAACGTGTTAATTTGATTTGAATATTTATAAAATGCACTTAAATCTGTATAATAATATTTAATTCCCCATTTGCCACTCTCTCTATGTTGCTTGCTCAATATTTAACTGGCTTTTGCACTTAGCAAAATTTGCTTTCAATTATATAGTACCTGTTACTCTACCGAAACGGACCGATCTTAATTAATTCGATTTGGCTACAATTATTGATATAAGCGTTGCCAGACGTGAGAAATTCGTTTGCCCCATGTTAATTGTGAATGACTCTCTGCGCTGAGCTGCATTTAAATATGAATTTGAACTTGAAATTCTATTAGCGATCTTTTTCGAGTACATACTGCGAATTATCGCTGATGTTGTCATTATGATATACACACATATATAGATATATATATATATATATATATATATATATATATATATATATATTCGTGTGTTTTGTGCATATTTAATGAGCTCAGCAAATAACAAGGAGAACATTTACAATTGTGACTGCTTTTATTGTGAGGCAATGATTAGTTTAAACTGTTAACTCGAGGTGTGCCTGTGGTGGTCTGTGTATTGTTCTCATTAGATAAGCACGAATGCGTACGAATGTGGCTAAACAATTGACTAATTCAATATCATTTATATCTATTTTGCAGACGAAGAAGCAAGCGAAACAAAGGCGAAGGAAAAACAAACGACAACCGGCAAAAGCAGGACGACAAAGTCAGCCGGCGTGGTTGAGCCGTTGATAACCGTTGAAATCAAACAGGGCCAACTGAAGCACAAACAGCAGCGACAGCCGCAAACAACAGCGGCTGCAAAGCCGCCAAAAACAACAGCAACAACATCGGCCACAGATCAAACAAGAACAGGTACCTCAGGTGACAATAGGTGCGCGGCCAGCTGCAAGGTCGAGGATATGAACAGTCACGCGACCGCCACACAGAACGGACAAACAACGGTAGTTGGGCATCATCGCGGCTTCTCGCAGCCATCGGTCGCCGCGACAACAGTGTCCGGCAGCACATCGGGCGATCCATGGTATCTGCAGGCCACCGGGCATCAGATGCCGCCAACAGCACCGCTCCGCCACAATAAGCGGCCAGCACCACAGCCCAATTCAATGGGCGTTGGCGTTGGTGTCGGTGTGGGCGTTGTGTCCACATCGCTGCTGCAGCATCAGCAACAGCTGAGCCAATCACAGCCGCACATTGTGCCGCCAAGCATACCGCCGCATCATCATCATTATCGCGACAACAATGTGGTAAGTCAGCAGCGCACTCTTTGAGCACCGCACTTTTGGAAATTCACTTGATCAGATCGATTTATCTGTCAACACAACCAGAATATTTTAGTGTCAGTGTATTGTAGAATAGGCGACGTCTCCTGGCGGTCAACATGACAGACAGAAATATAGATTACTGCTCACTTGCCTACCAGTTTAGCGAGGTCGATTTCCCCCTGTTCCAATAGCTGGCCTAAATAGGGATATACTTGCTTCCGATAGGCAATGTGTAAAACACCTCACTGCACGCTTTGAATATAAATTCATCTAATCGATTTTATAGTATTTTATCGACTTTAACTTGCTACGTTTCCGTGTTGTAGATAAAAATCGATTACAGATAGACTTCAAATTGCGTTCAATTGATGCCGTTTACGCTTTAAAACTTAACAATACTCTTTAGTTTGTAAACACTCCTCTAAATTGTGTCTTGCACTGCGACCGGTTAAATGGATTTCGCCTTCTACGAATGCAGCTCTTCCCTCAATCCGAATTTTCGTCTATATCTTTTGAATAGAAGACGCCATCTGTTATTTATGTGCATTGGGGATTCTTAGTCATTCTCACAAAACCAGCATAGCTAGCTGATGACTGAGGCGACTATAAAGTATTCTAAATTTGGTTAACCTTTTTTGATAATAGACTTGTGGCTTGTTTGCCACCTGCTGTCTCTGCCCAGCTCAGTTGTCGCCTATGCCTTTCTTCATTCTTAGGTTGCACTCGTATTGTGTGTCTTCCTATGCTGCCTCTCTGCACCAATTCTCGCCGGTTCGTCCAAGTTCCAAGTACATTTAATGCTGCTTGACCATCGGATATAATGTGGCTGCCCACTTCACCTGCCTCAGCTTCAAATATGTTGATCGGTGTCCTTGTGGGTGTGTGATCCAATTGCGTCATTGCCCAATCTTATCAATATTTACCAATTGGATATTAAGTAATCATAATATTCATTATATTATTGGCCATAAGAGAGATAACAATAATCGAATTAATTAACTTAATAGCTTAGCTCAAATAAAAGCATAAAATCACTAAGAACTTGCCTCATTTTGTTGCAGCACCAAACACCAGCAGCAGCCGCAGCAGCAGCGCATGCATTAAATAGTCATAATTTAATCAACAATCATTCGCCCAAATCGCCCAATCAGACGCAACTGCAACTGCAACAGCAGCCGCAAACGACGACAATACAACAACAACAACAACAACAGCAGCAGCAGCAACAGCAACATAGTGTATTGTCAACATTTGCGCCCGCTGCAACAACAGCAACACATATACAGGCCGAACAGGCAGCAGCAGCATCTGTGACAGCAGCAGCTGTTGCCGCCGTCGCACAACAGCAGCAGCAGCAGCATATGCAGCTGCTGGCCAACTGCGCTTCCAGCAATAATCTAATGTCCTCCTCGCTAACGTCGCATACGCCGGTGGGCGTGTTGCCGCCCAAAAGTTTAGCGCTCAGTGGCGGCAATTGCAGCAACAGCAGCACTGGCGGCAACAGCAGCAGCAGCAGCAACAATATACTGCTGCAGTCGACGCAGCCAACAGTCGTCGGTAGCAGCAGCGCCAGCAACAGCAATAACAATAACAATAACAGCGTTAGCAATAGCAACAGCAGCAGCAACAACACAGGCATGTCCACATCGCTGCACAGCTTCGATATCAACGGCGGCGGCGGCAGCATGGACAAGTGGACAAGTGGTTCCACAACGGCCATGAATCATGCATCGCTGTCGCCCACAGGCGCACCACAGCTACGCAAATGTGAGGTCAAACTGAATGCAATGCCGTAAGTTAAAACAACAAAAAAAAGAAACAAATTTAAGGATTAAATCTTAATAGTTAAATACTGCCAATCAATTCGTTCGTTCGATCAGCTACTAATTGAATTCGCCTCAATCGTTTGTCTTCCCGCAGCTGGTTCCATGGCAGCATAACGCGCGACGAGGCGGAACATTTGCTGCAGCCGCGTGAGGATGGACTCTTTCTGGTGCGCGAGTCGACAAATTTTCCCGGTGATTACACGCTGTGCGTTTGCTTCCAGGGCAAGGTGGAACACTATCGTGTCAAATATCTGGAGAATAAATTAACCATCGACGATGAGGAATACTTTGAGAATCTGGGACAACTCGTCGCGGTAAGTTCTTGTTCGACTACTTATCCTCATCACATCAATTGGCAACACTAATTGTGCCTTTTGTTGTATATTCCGCCACACAGCACTATGAGGCCGATGCGGATGGTCTTTGCACTCAGCTTGTTAAGTGTTTGCCCAAGTTGGGCAAACAAGAGTTTTGCATTAACTCCAAAGAATTTGTGGACAAGGGCTGGGTCATACCCGAGGCGGAGCTGCAGCTACGCGAGAGCATTGGCAAGGGCGAGTTCGGTGACGTCATGTTGGGCATATTGCGCAACGAGAAGGTCGCCGTCAAGATGCTCAAAGATGAGGGCGCTGTGCAAAAGTTTCTCGCCGAGGCATCGGTCATGACGTAAGCGATATATACACATATTAACCAAAAAAAATATATATATACATATATATTCAAATTGATTTCTCCATTTCTCCAACAGCACGCTGGAGCACGAGAATCTGGTCAAGTTTATTGGCCTTGTTTTTACCAGCAAGCATCTGTACTTGGTTACGGAATACATGAGCAAAGGATCGCTGGTTGATTATTTGCGTTCTCGTGGACGACAGCACATAACCAAAAAGGATCAAATCAATTTCGCCTTGTAAGCCAGCCCCAGCAGCCTCATTTAATACGATATTTGATTATTTTTATTAATGCTGAGAATGTTTAATGTTTTATAGCGATACGGCCTCTGGCATGGAGTATCTGGAGGCCAAAAAGGTTGTGCATCGCGATTTGGCCGCACGCAATGTCCTCATCTCTGAGGACTGTGTGGCCAAGGTATCCGATTTTGGCCTGGCACGCGAGGAATGCTATAATCTCGATGTTGGCAAGCTGCCCATCAAATGGACAGCGCCAGAGGCACTCAAAAATGGCGTAAGTAAATCGAAATACAAAGCCATTAAATACATAACTAAATAAGCAATGTTTATTGTAATATTTTTCTCAAATTATGTTTGAAATTTATTTATGCTCTTAGCGCTTCTCCAATAAATCGGATATGTGGAGCTTTGGCATACTTCTATGGGAAATATACTCCTTTGGACGTGTGCCTTATCCCCGAATCGTATGTACCAAATATGATTATGTGAAATATTTAAATTGTACAATTTATGAACATATTTTTTTTTAGCCACTGGCGGATGTGGTGAAGCACGTTGAAGTTGGCTACAAAATGGAAGCACCCGAGGGCTGCCCACCCGAAATTTACGAGATGATGCGTCAGGCATGGGAGCTAAATCCAGCGAAGCGGCCAACATTTGCGGAGCTCAAAGTGAAGCTGCAGCACCTAAATAATGCAACGGCGTGAGAGGCTCCAGACAACAATAACTAAGTGAAGGAAACAACAGCACACCAGTTCCAGCAACTAACGGAAAATAATGTTTTGAAATGACTTTAGTTTGAGGGCAGGAAATGATAATGATAATACCGCCAATGCAGACCGAAAGATTTATTTAACACTGACACTGAACGCAACAATTTTTCGTATCCATAATAATAATATATATATATATATATATATATATATATACATACATATGTATAATTCTATAGACGTATATAACTAATTTACAACAATTTATTTACATATATAATTTATGCGATAAGTTTTTTGTAAGCTTAACCGAAGGAAACCCAACACAATCAAGCAATGTTAGTGAGTTGCGCCGAGCTAACGTTCTATAACTACAATATATCGATATCTAAATATACATATATATATGTATATATACATATGCATATGCAGAGTTTCAATTCTGTGTAAATTACTATTACTATTACAAAATTACATAATTGTTTTATCTAAAGTTGGTATTTATATTTTGTACCTTCCAACCAATTGCACACACTATTTTCTCTCACTCTCCCCTTCTCTATAGATATATAAAAATCTGTATGTTTTGAGCTATATAATACGCATACTTTTGTCAGCCACTGTGACAAAAAAAATGTGAAGAAAAAAATGATTTACTGCTTATTTTTCAACCTTTTTGTTTTTGTAAATTCCGATTTCGGGCTCTAAAATGCATTTTGTACAATTTCTGTTAGACATTTCTTGTTTATAGCACAAGTAACAGCAACAACAAAACTTGTACAACAAGTTGCTGAAGAACAAAAACATTATAAATACATAAAAAGAAAAAAAGAAGCAAATTAGTTAAATTTAATTACATTTATATTTGTATTTCTAATCAAAATGAGCGAAAATTATAGAAAAAAAACGAAAATTAAAAACTGAATTTGACTTGAACCTATCAAAACTAAGAGGTCAGCTTCGATTGTGTGTTTAAAAACTCCAACAATAAATATAACAAAAAAAAAAAACAATTATAAAAAAACACTTGTGAAAAGATGCATTACATTAATACTATTACATATATAAAAACATTAAACATAAACAAAATCCCTAAATACTTTGCTTATGTGGCATGATTAATGTTTATAATCATTATAATAATAATAATAATATAAAAAATTAAACGCGCAAGTTTCATCTATGTAAAATCCCCAATGCAATTGTTCAGTCTACTTATTTGTTTATAACATTATTTAATTGTGGAATCTCTTGTACCCCTTTTAAATATATAATATACATAGTTAATATATTCAAACGCCGCTTTAAAAACAAAAGGAGGAATCACCCTGCAGCATAAGGGAAATTGTAATTTATTTATGCATATTTTAATATCAATATATAATTTACTTGACGTTTTATATGTTTCTTATTCTATAAGAAACTTGTACAATTTTGCTTTAACACTTACTTTTATTTTATTTTATGTACACATCGACACACACACACACACACACACATAAACGTCCACATGATTTACATTTAATTTAATTTTAAAGTTATTACTTTTTTAAAAACAAAACAAATTTAGAGTAATCAAAAAAAAAAAAAAAAAAAACACTTTTGTCAAACAAACTCTAAGTTAGCAAAAAAAAGAAAAATTGTATACAAAAAATCGCACGAACACGTAATACTTAAAAAGAATGCAGTTGGAGATTGAGATTGAAAAGGATATAAAACTTTTAATAAAAGTGAAAAATTATAATTGCTTGTTTTCTCTTATCAATTAAATGTATCTATAGCAAATTGTAGATGGATAATAGCGATAGTTATTGGGAAAACATGCAGGTAATTGCATAGATTGCGTATTTCCATTCTAAAACACGTTTATACTGCGATTTTCGATCTAAGATCACTTATCCAATACGCCATATAACGAAAATGGATCGAAATCAAGCAGGTTTTCGCTCTATAAATACCAACCCGATTATTTTGGGTTCATCTGTTCTTTACTAAAAGCAAAACCGTAAAATGTTCCTTCCGTTCACCGCAGCAGTGCTATTACTGATTCTATGTGACAGTACTATCGGCAAGGTATGTTTATACGACAAGGACTCTATGAGTATCGGAATATATGGATTGCAGATAATTGAGTATAAAACCATCTGGCTTACAGATAAATTATCAGATAGAACTGATTGATATAACTAGTAACTCCACGGATGAAAGTAAATTTAAATATAATCTGAGAGTCGAACGAATATCCCGAAATAAATCTGTACTTTCTGGACTGGTGATTTGGCAATGTGATTCTAATGATCTCATGGTAATTGATTGGTCCTACCAATTGACAAAATAAAATTATATTTGATCTCTTTTATTTACAGATCGAAATTAGTGGTTTTCAATCATATAGTGGAAATGAAAACACTTATTTTAAATTACCCTTGCATACACCAAAAATGCCGTTCTACGACTATATGGATAAATACTATAATGATATGTTTTATAAAACTTTCCACGAATGCACGAATGTGACACTGTTTAAAAACCGATTTGAAACGCCGTTTACCCAATCTACGTTATTTGATAGGTGTGATCCTCAGCCGAACACCGGATTTCCGGAACATATGCCCGACGGGTTTTTTAAAGTAGTCATTCATTATATCAGCGACTTTGAAGCGTTTGTTGTTATTACTGTGAGAGTTATCAATAATTATTTTTAAACTGTCACTAAAATTTCATTTAATAATTTTTAATCAGAAAAATAAATATATTTTTTGTGAGCACACTAAATATGCTATTAAGCGCAAGGTAATTGAATTAAATGTTACACAATTTGTAAGCAATAGCAAAGTTTAATAGATCAATATTTTGAATTGAATATCCCAAAAAACAGATTGTTTTAAATTTCGGTACAACTCTTCTTCTTCAACAACATATATCTTGTATATACTTTGAACCACTACTGTTTAAAACTTCGATATTTTGTTTTTAGGTTTTATACGATTTATGAAAATATATAATATATGCCTTTCAGCTTGTAAGTACTCCTCTGGATTGCGTCGCTGCACGTTCTTATCAACATTCACCAGTTAGGTTATTAGTTTAGTGTATTTAATGATCAAAGGACATAAAAAGATTACAATAACCGAAATAATTAACCTAATAGCTTAACTCAAATAAAATCATGATTGAACAGCTCATAAATAAATTTCGAGCAAACCATTTTTCCGATTAGCTAACTAAGATCTTGATTCACTTTGTATTAAGTAGTCATCATTTGATCAACTAAAAGAGGCAACTGCAACAGCAGCCGCAGACGACACTTTTTTTCAGCTAATTGTAGATTACAAATTCTCTTTTAGTCCTAATTTCAATCAAAGATCGCTAACGCAAACAGATGGAAATCAATCAAGTAGGCCGTAGCTAAGAGTATATAAATATCAATAAGCAATAAAATGAGTCAAGTCCGTCAAATCAAAACCGGAAAATGTTGTTGCCACTCACCGAATCAGTGATATAACTTCTTCTACGTGGCAGCTCTATTTAGCAATAATAAATATTAAATTAAAATTGGATTGAGTCGGACGGCAGATTGATGTAAATGGCCTTTAAATACCCCAGGCAAGATCGAAAATATCTGTTTTGCTTAAAACTTCGATTTTTGTCTTTAATTTGATATGGTTTCACAAGATGACAATGAATAAATAAATAAATAAAGTCGATTCTTGTTGTGGTTGTTGTTCTTGGTAAGCACTTAGCATTTATTTACACATCATATTTTAAACAATTTTATTTGAAATTCGTTAACAACGGTCGCTAAAAAACAATCGAAATTAAAGCTAAAAAAATTTAAGCGAATTTTGAGCTCTACTTTTGAAGGCGTCGCGTTGCTCGTCGAATGGGTCGATTTTCGGGCGTGCTTGGCGGCGCAAAGAAATTGCCACTGTTGAGCTGCTGCGGTGTGGATGGCATGCGTGGTGCAGCTGTGGTGCCACCAAAATTAAAGGCTCCACTGCTCGCAGGAGTTGCTGCTGTCGGCGCTGCAGCTGGGCTGCCAAAAACATTGCTGGCCGTTGTATTATTGTTGGCGCTGGCGCCAAATGTAAACGGCTTAGCGGTATTGTTGCCCTGCGCTGGTGAAGTAACACCACCGAATGCAAATGGTGCATTCCCAGATGCTGCTTGTGGTGGCGATGCAGCGCTTCTGCTGTTGCTGTTAAATGAGAAGACGCCTGGCTTTGACTGTTGCTGCTGCTGCTGCTGCTGTGCAGCGGCCACTGCACTGGCAAATAGATTGCCGCCCATTGGCGAACTGGAATTATTTTGCGTGGCACTGCCGCCAAATGCAAATGGTTTGTTTTGATTCCCCGTCGGCGCTGCTGGCACCGCAAAGCCTCCAAAACTGGGCGATGCTGTTGCTGCTGCTGCTGTTGCTGATGATGGTGTTGTTGAGTTGCTTCCAAAATTAAAACTAGGCTTTACAATGCCCGTTGCTGGTGCTGCTGCTGTTGTGCCTGCAGTTGCTGATGCTGATGGAGTTGCTGTTGGTGAGCCAAATAAGTTTATGGACTCATTTTTCTGCGCCGCTGCTGCAAAGGTGAAGCCGCCAGTGCGTGGTTGTTGTGGCGACTGTGTTCCTGCGACCGTCTGCTGCTGCTGCTGTTGCTCTGTGGCAGCGCCAAATGTAAAAGGCTTTGCAGCAGTTGCATTGCTGTTGCTGCTGCTGGTGCTACCAAACGTAGGCGTCGCTCTCGGCGTGGCACCGAAACTGAATGTGCTGCTGGGGTTGGGTGTTGTTGCTGCTGCTCTGGCATTAAAATTAAAGCTGGCTGCAGGTGCTGTCGCTGCTGTTGTTGTTGTTGTTGTTATCATTTTCGGTCCAGTATCGCTGTCGCCAAATTTGAATAGATTGCCGGTGTTGTTGCTGCTGCTGTTGGGCAGCGTAAATGGTGTTGCTTTTGCCACGGGCTTAGCTGCATCGCTTGTGGCACCGCCAAATGAGAACAGATTCGCATTGCTGGCAGCGGGCGGCGCTGTTGTTGCTGCCGTTGCCACGCCGCCGAAACTAAAAGCTGGCTTAGCAGCTACTGCTGCTGTGGCGCCACCGAAAATAGGCGTTGCTGCGGGCGTTGCAACTGGCGCGGTAGTCGACGCAACAACGGGCGTGGCAGCTGGCCCATTAGCTGAACTGTTGCCAAAGCTAAACAGTTTTGTGGGCTCAGCGACTGTTGCCGGTTTGCCAAAGACATTGTTGCCGTTGTTGTTAAATGTCGCCGCTTCTGTGGGTTTCTGCGTCCAGTTATTCAGCTTTAAGGCAGGCACAGCAGCAGCATCAACTGTTGCTGCTGCTCCATTATTGTTGCTGATGTTGCCGAATGTGAATGGTTTGCTAGCTGCTGCTCCTGTTGGTGCCGTTGTTGTTGCTGTCGCTGCACCTGCAGCATTGCCAAAACTAAATATTGACGCGCTTGTAGCTGCTGTTGTTGCTGCGGTTGTTGCTGCTGCTGTTGTCGCATTGCCGAAACTGAACAAAGAAGCACTTGCAACTGTTGTTGCTACTGCTGCAACTGTTGTTGTTGCTGCCGCAACTGTTGTGCCGATTGTTGTTGCTGCAGTTGCGGGCTTGCCAAAAGTGAACATTGCTGGTGCAGCTGCCAGTGTATCGGTTGTTGTTGTTACAGCGGCTGCTGTTTTTGTGGTTGCATTTGCAAATGAAAACATTGGCGCGATGCTTGTTGTTGTGGTTGTTGTTACTGTAGTTGCTGCTGCTGCTGCTGCTGCTATCGTTGGCAGCTGGTTAAAGTTTAATGCAGGCGGCATTGTTATTGTTGTCCCAATTGTTGTCTGAGTAAAGTTAAGTTTTGGAATGTGAGTCGGTGAGCCGCCTGCTGTTTGGCTCGTTGTTGTCGGCAGTGTAAAAGCTGTTGAGGTGTTCAAAGTTGTTGATGAGTCCTTGTTGGGTGTTTTGATTACGGCAGCGTTGTTTAATGAAAGAGAAGGCAAAGCATTGTTGGTGTTTGCTGTTGTCATTAATGTTGTTGTTGCTGTTACTGCTGTGGTCGCCGTTGTTACTGATGCGTTGCTAGTAGCTTTTGTGTTAAATGAAAGCAACGGCAAATAGTTATTGCCTGTTGTTGTTGTTATTGTAGTTGTTGTTGTCGCTGCGGTGTTTGCTGTTGAAATTGTTGTCGCTGGCGCAATGGTTGTTGCACTCAGCATAATTGGCTTGGAGGTTGTGGTTGTTGCTGTTGCCGTTGTTAACGTGGCTGCTCTTGTTGTTGCAATTGTCGTTGGTTTGATGGGCGTGGTCATCGCATCCGGCTCGTCAGGCAACTCCGTCTCATCCTGGTAGATTTCACCCTTCAAACTACTTAGCATAAGCGCCAGCTTGGTTTTCTGCGTACGCTCCAAATTGGAATTCTTTTGGGTGCCCAGTGCATTCTGCTGCTTCGGCTTGACAAAGTGTATGCCCGCAAATTCGCTGGCATCCACATCGGGACTGTCCAGATCGAATTCTTGTTCACGCTGCGACTGCTGTTGCTGTTGTTGTTTTTGACGTTGTGATGCATTGAACAATGTCAGTTTTGGTTTGGCGGGCGTCTCCGGTTTTGGTACCGCCTGCAGATTGGGCTCGGGCGCGGACTCTGTGCGCTGTGCAGGCGTTGCCGGCAGCGGTGTAATCGGCACACTTTGCGCTCTCGTCAAATGCTCCAGATGTAGATTGATTGTGTTGCTCTGATTGCGCTGTATTTTCGCCGCCTGTTGGCGAGGTGAGCTTTCCGGCGAGCTGCTGCTGCTGCTGCTGCCGCTAACGGTGGATGAGTTTAATTGGCGCTTACGGCTGAGCAGCTTGCTGGAGCTGAGAGAGCCGGCAATTTCATTGCTGTGACTGCAATTTCGACGTTTGGCCAGCTGCTCCGGCGAAACGCTAACCGAATAATGATGTCCAGATATTTGAAACTGTTGGTGGTGGTGCTGGTTGTGTTGTTGTTGATGCAGCTGGTGTGTCATCGATATTGGTGAATGATACTGTCGCAGAGGCACCGTAACCGTAAGTTCACGCTGCCGCTTAAGGCCCGACTGCAGCTGCAACATGGACAACTGCTGCTGTTGCTGCTGCTGATGTTGTTGCTGCTGTTGTGGATGATGTTGATGATGGTGATCAACGTAATCAGTCATACGACTGCAGCTCTTTTTGAAATCATTCGGTTGTATTTCCTGCAAATACCTCAAGTCAATCACCATGCCACGCACTGCGGTATATGAACTGAGACTTACGTCACTGTTGATTCGCTTGCGCGAAATCTCCTTCAGCTCCTCGAGGACGCTGCGCGTCGGTTCGCTTTCATGCTGCAATGGCGGCGGATGCATTATGGGTCGATTCTCGCGCGACAACTGCTCGCTGTTCTTTTCCACGCCCAGCAGCGAATTCGAGCGCAGCAGGCTGGGCAACGTACTGCCGCAGAAAAAACTACGCTCGGGCGGCGCCATGTGCGTTATCGATACTGAAGGCAGTACGCGCTTATTTAATGGAGCAATCCGTCGTGGCGGTGACATCGGATTGTAGACATTGCTGTAGGACATGCTGCGCTGCAGGCCACGACTACTCTCCTTCTGGTAACCAGCAATGCGTGACGTCAATCCGCTGCTGTGCACATCCGCATAAGTTCTGTGGGGCAAGTGTAAATGATTTGATTAGTGCTAGAACTGTAGACTTTGATTAGATGAGCTCCAATCGTAAATGATCAACTGGTGTATACCCTGTGCCCAACTGCAAATTGCCTTATCATGCATTGGAATATAACAATCAAATATCCGTTAAGATATTAGAAGCTATTACAAAGCATATTTTTGTTCGAGCAGACAGATTTAATGCAGTAAATGTATATTAAATGAAATGATGGATGCCCTGCTAAAACCAGTTTCTATCAATTTGTAAACAAATGGAACATTCCAGAATTACTTACTTGGGATCAAGCTGGCTGAGATTTAGCTTTTGGCGTGTCATTTTAGATATGCTTGTGGAGGTCCTCGATGTCTGATACAGATAACTATTTGGCGGCGTTCCACTTGTATAACCATTGCTTAAGCAACTGCTCGAGTTGCTGCGCTGCGCGCCACTCAGGTTTCTATGTAGCTGGCGCGCCGCTGCTCGCTGTGTGCTACAAAATACAATTTAATAATTTATATACATATGTATATAAATATACGTCGACCTTGCTACTTACACATGCATGCCATCAATCCATGTGGAATCCGCAATGGGGTTTGTTAAGCGCGGGGAGTTGCTTAGGCTGAAACGATGCTCCATTGTTCCGTTAACGTCCATTTTGGTCAGTGTACAAAAATAACTAATTAATTGCAACTATCTCATCCGCTCTTCTGTCGGATTTTATTAAGTTCGACCAGCCGACTATGGTTTTGTTACTTTTCCTAATGAAATGATGGAACACACACCAAGCAATATATAGATGGGTTGCCGCCTTTGAAATAAGTATCGATTGCCAGACGCTTAGCGTTGCGATAGTCGTGGGATACAGCTCAGTAAATTTTAACAAAGCATGGTAACTCTATCAATTTCCGTCCTCCATCTTTCTGCATTGGGTTTTCACGATGGTGAGTTCAGCTGCTATAGTTTTTTATTGAAAATAAATGGTATTCAATGCGAAAGCGATAATTAAGTGAAGCATTTACAATAATAAACTGCAGTCGAAGTGTTTGCCATCAAAGAATTTGCAGTTACTGCTGAATTTAATGTATTAAACCCGCCGTGCGTGCAGCAAATAAACATGAGAGCACCATAACCTCGAAAAGCGATGTTCTACAATCAAATGTGCATGCAAATTATTTATATATTCCCTCCAGCAATAACTCAATTTATCCTTGTTTATGTTTATGTTCATAACAGCCACCTAAGAAGGACGCAAAGTCGTCGGCCAAGCAGCCGCAAAAAACACAAAAGAAGAAGGAGGGCTCCGGCGGCGGCAAGGCCAAGAAGAAGAAGTGGTCCAAGGGCAAAGTCAGGGATAAGCTGAACAACCAAGTTCTGTTCGATAAGGCCACCTACGAGAAATTGTACAAGGAAGTGCCCGCCTATAAACTGATCACCCCTTCGGTTGTGTCCGAGCGTTTGAAGATCCGTGGCTCTCTCGCCAAGCGTGCTCTGATTGAGCTGCGCGAAAAGGGTAAATATATCACACTTTTAACAGAATTTCAATGTATGTACTTTTTTTGGGTTTCAGGTCTGATTAAGCAGGTCGTGCAACATCATTCCCAGGTCATCTACACACGTGCCACCAAGGGTGATGAGGCGTAAAAATATTTTACCACACATCTTCAGTCTCACGCTATCATCATTACAATTGATTGTATGGAAATAACTAAGATTCTGCTATGTGTAGTGGAAGTATGTTGAATAAACTTGCTTTTTGATGTAAGGAATATGTGTGTACAAATTTTGTTATTGTTTAGTGTTGGTTTGAATTTGTGAGCAACAACAAAATTGCTCACTGAACTGATTCATCTGCCTACTTCTGTTATCGGTTAGTTGCAAATGTGGAGCACCCGATGCTTGTTATTTACAAGTATGCTATTAACAGTGCTCAGTTTTTGTTTGGCTAATGCAATTGGTGCACAACTTTCCAAGCAATGAATAAATTAAATTAGAAATAAAAGTTGACCACCTGTTTAATCGTTCTGAGTAGGCGAATGCCAATAATTAATCTACCTCTCTAAGCACAAAAATATATATGCATATTCAAAACAACTTTGAGCTTTAAAGAATATGTTGTAAAATTAGCCTTGAAATTTCGCAGAACAACTGAACATCGATGGTTTTGTGTGAATGGCAATTCTGTTAAGTGAAGTGCAACCCTGACATCTTTTTGTCACAATAAATGTTTACTGGGATACGTTGACGTCTATTTTGATGACAACACGGCAGATTGGTACGGGTTAAATCTTTTTCGATGAATTTCGAAAAATGAATTAAATTAAATGTGTTAAATAAAACCATACAAAACAACAAAAGCCACAACGGCTCTGCCAACACCTGTGCAAATAAGTGGCCGTCAGATCCACACATTGACATAGCACGAAGCTTTACGTGCCATTTTATTGACAAGACGCCGACGCCGCAGAGAAATTCTTGAGTGCCGCAAGTGTTGAGCGATTAACAGCAGCAGCAGCAGAAGCAGCGCCAGCTGGAGTGCGGAAAACGATAATACCACGTATGCAAACAATTAAAGAAAATGTATCTGAGTGTGTGTTTGTGTGTGTGTGTGTGATAACATGTGTAATTTGTGCTACTTTTATTGTTTAAATGTTTTTATGATAGCAGCGCACGTGCCGCCAACATGATACCGTTAACGCATAAGGATCGCAGCAATTTTGGCTATCGCGTCAAGGAGAAACTGAACAGCTGGAAGCGACTCATCTTCTCCGATCGCAATTCGCGCAACTTGTTTCTCTTTCTGCTGCTCAATTTGAGTTTCGCATTCGTTGAGCTCTTCTATGGCATTCTAACAAATAGTTTGGGTTCGTACTTAAACCTTAAAGCGTTACAGTGGTTCCTGGAAAATAGCAACTAAAATATAAACTAGATTCGAAATTATAATTTTGAAATTGTTTTGCGTAAATGTGGCATACCCTTTTGTGTAGCCGAGAGTATAACAAAGCTCCGACAAAATAGTGTATTTATTGAGTTTGTTTATATATAGAGAAATCCTTAGCATCTAAGGATCGAAAGATAATATCTATTATCAAGAGCTCTATAAGAATAATCAGTCTGAAACTGAATTTTACTAGATTATAATAAAATATTGATAATTATAAACCTTTTTAAATCAATCATTAGCTCCATAGGAGTAATCAGTCGCAAATTGAATTTTACTAAATTAGAATTAGATATTTTCGAGTTAGAAACACTTCCAAATCAATCATATAACTATAGCAACATAGCTACAATCAGTCGCAAAATGAATTTGACTAGATTAGAATTAGAATTAGAATTAGATATTCGTGAATTAGACACACTTAAAGCATAATTTTCAAGAGACCACTGTATAATCTTATCCATTGTTGACAGTTACTTACGCATCACTTATCTGTAGGTCTGATCTCGGACTCTTTTCACATGTTCTTCGACTGCACGGGTCTGCTGGCTGGTCTGGCCGCCTCGGTCATTACGAAATGGAAAGCCAATGATAAGTTCTCCTATGGCTATGTGCGTGCCGAGGTGTTGGCGGGCTTTGTGAATAGTTTATTTCTGCTCTTTATTGCCTTCTTCATATTGTCGGAGGGCGTGGAGCGGCTGATAGAGCCGCCCGAGGTTAAGCACGAGCGTCTGTTCGTTGTCTCCGTGCTGGGGCTGCTCGTGAATCTTGTGGGCATCTATGCATTTAATCATGGCGGTCATGGTCACTCGCACGGCGGCGGTGGACATGGACACTCACACGGTGGCGGCGGCGGCGGCTCCAGTCATGGACACTCACACAGCCACAACGATCTCAGCAATCACAATCATCAGGCAATCTCATTGGATAATGGTGAGTGAACTCCCGGGCATATTGTGGCTTTTTCTGTGTGTTTAAGACTCTAAGTTGCCTTTCTCAGGTCATGGACACTCGCACGATCATGGCAGCCATGGACATTCCCATGATCTCTCCAGCGGCAGCAATTCACAGATAATGCGCGGCGTCTTTCTGCATATTCTGGCCGATACACTCGGGTCGGTGGGCGTCATCATTTCGGCCGTGCTAATGCAAATGTTTGGATGGATGATAGCGGATCCCATTTGCTCCGTATTCATAGCGCTGTTAATTGCGCTGAGCGTGCTCAGCCTAATCAAGGAGTCCATATTAATACTGATGCAACGGCAGCCATCGGCACTCGATCGCTCGCTGCTGCAGTGCTATCAGAAGGTGACGGGATTGGCTGGCGTCTATTCGGTGCAGGAGCCGCACTTTTGGACGCTCTGCTCTGATGTCTATGTGGGTGCCATCAAGCTGGAGGTATCCAAAAATGTGGATCCCACATATGTTGTGACGCATACCCGCATGATATTCGAGGCGGTCGGCGTCAAACAGATATACATACAGCTCGACTATGTGTGATGATATTGAGCTGAATAATACCCATATATCATATTTATATATATATATATGACTACTATGTACATATTGAGCAGCGTGTGCCGTGTGTGTGTGTCGTGTCTATATGTGTGTTTACTGTAGAACGATATGATAATTATGTGCTTTTTTACGCCTAAATTTTAGTTATTCAAAAATCAGCTGTAAAATGAAACCTTAATTTATACGAGTAATTTTTTGAAAATTTTGTTTTTTATGTTTTGTTCTGCCATTTTGTTAAAATGATCATTCATTCCAATATTATCGATGCGAAAGCACAGTGAACGTAGTGCAACAATGCAGCCACGGCTGCCTATATAGAAACTTAGTATAATTGTAATATATATAAGACCCAAAAACTGTGCATTCATAATGATACATGCAGTTATTTTTTGAATTCAAAAGAACAAACCTACATACTAAACATATTTAAAACAAAATTTGACTGAAGCACTTTCCAAAACTTCCATTATTCAAATGGAAATGAAAAAAGAAGCAATTGCAATGAAAGCCAACTGCAATTTGCCACAGTTTTGCTGCATCACAATGATGAACGAAATAAAAAAGAATTTGTTAATAGCATTTTTTACACATACAGAATTGGTTGTATTTTCATATATTGGAATGGATTTGTTTTTTTTTTTATGGCGAAATGGGTCGATACACTTGCAAATATAATTCTCGATTTTTAAAGGCATGGCAGGTGAATAAGCTAATTTCACGAATCCAATACTACATCTAAAGGAAGGAACGAAGGACTGTCATTGAATTTCAAAAGGGGGATATTTCAGTATTTAAATTTGATTTCTATATTATATCAGTATTCCGACTCGCTGTAAAAATGTGCATCTTGCAACATATCACTTTAAAGCACTTCAGAGATTGATTATATCGTTAACTAAATCTTACTTCCATGAAATATGTGTATAACATACATATATACATATATATATTATATATGTAAGTATTTTTTTCAAGACTCGATTAACACAAGTCGGTTAAAAAATATCTTCAATTTTTATTATTTTATTTAATTTTTAACTAGTTTTGCTTTTAATTTTGAGCTTTACTTAAATTTACACCCTTGTCTAAGTTTCACACATAAACAAATTAAATTCGTTGTAGGCAACTCTTACTGTACCAAACGCACACGCGATCTAACAGGTATACACGTGCCTTCGTATGTATAGGTACGCATTTACTCATACACTCATGCACGTAAAAGTGTAAATGTGTCTGACACAGACGACAAAGAAATCGCATTGAAAGATAGCTAATACACACACACACACACACAGAAAAACAAACACCTACATACACACACATATATATTTGTTCAACCTTAAGTATATTTCTGCTTTGCACAGCTAAAACAACGGTATGTAGCTGTTTGAGGTTATGTTGACTGCAGCAAATCGCACAAAATGTGGGACAAATTTAATAACAGTGGTGCATGAAAAAACAACAGGGTCGAATTGTTGTACATACATTGCGCATGACAAGCAAGTTATATACGGGAACTCGTATGTATCACTGTCAAAGGTCAATAACTCTTTGATTGCCCAAACCCTCCATACAAATACAAATTTGCCTTGTCTGAGTCACTGGCATACAAAGAGGAAGAATTAATTACCGCTGGTATATAATTTTCTTGCCGTTTCGTTGACAGCTGCAATCCCATCATGAGTGAAAAAGGTAAAGGCGAAAAGCAGTCACAAAATAAAAATACTTTTGAGATATCAGTTTGTGTATATGGTTTCCGTTTTAATGTTTTTTTTTTAGTACATACAAATGTTCTTACTTTCTCCTCTGGTTATCATGTTTTTTTTTTGGTTTTTGACATTCCGTATTCAAAACGTAAACGAAAGTATACAAAAATTGCGTTGTTGCTATAAAAATATTAAATTACACCGCTTTGACTTTTTTTGTTTTCATCAATTACAATAGTTTTACCATAATTTAGTTATTTTTAAGCTACTGCGTGACACTGTGCTCGGTCTGGTCTGGTCTTGCTCTGATTCCCAGGTTGACCTTATGCTACAACTACAAATGTTGCTCAATTTGTTACAATTAACAGTTATATTCATTGATTCCTGTACATAATACATCGAAATTA
This sequence comes from Drosophila basisetae, assembly GCA_035041595.1. Classification (NCBI taxonomy): domain Eukaryota; kingdom Metazoa; phylum Arthropoda; class Insecta; order Diptera; family Drosophilidae; genus Drosophila; species Drosophila basisetae. The sequence goes on along the minus strand of JAWNLB010000048.1, from coordinate 1,038,888 downwards.
ATCATAAATCGAATCGAAAAATTTGGACTTCGTATAAAACATAAACATAAATTTCGAACTGTTGCCAAATAAAATAGAAACTGTAGCTAAAGAAATCCGTTAGAAATATGTAATAGGTTGGTTTGCGTTGAGTATGTTTGCCTGTCTGTTGTATGTATGGATGCATGTACATTCATTGATGGCTCTTGTCCTTCTGTGTCCGCATTGGGCGTTGCTTGTTGTTATTGTTGCCGGAATGCAAACCACATAGAACATACACACACAGAGAGAGGAGAGGAGTGGAAGCGCCTAGCATTTCTCCTCGTCGAGTCCGTGCTTAAAGAACATCAGTACTGGAACGCTCTCGCCATTGATATCACGATATTCGCACATTGCAACCATGCCATCGACGTCCATTGATTCGCCAGTGAAGAATTGCAGTTCCTTGAAACGGCCAAGAATATCCTTCATGGCTTTGTTCATGTTGGTTTTGAAAACATCAACCTGGTCGGGTGATTTCTCTTGCAGCTTTTCTAGCACCTTCTTCATGTAATCCTTCAGGTATAGGGTGTAGGATTTCTTGTCGCCGAAGGCAAATGATTCCATCAGACGATGATTCATAACGACATCAACGCCGGACTCTGTAGTCGCATCCGTGCCCTCATCGGCTTCCTCTGCCGACGGATTGGATCCGGCCAACTGAATGTCGCCTTGGCTGCGACTGATTAATTTTCCATAGACTTCGTAGATAACCTCGTCGACCAGTTTCATTTTGTAGGTGTCTGCGAACATCTCGTCGCCGGTTATGATATCCTTGTAGATTTTCATCTTGGCGTTGGTGTTTTTTAAAGAGATGAGAGTTTAAATTCCTTGCAAAAATGCAACGTACAACAGCACCGAACCGGGACCACAACTGCCACGCGCTGAAACAGCAAAAAGAAGGAACGAGAAAAAAAAATGGCGTTAGCTGTTAACTTAACATTTCGCTCAGCTATTATTAACAGTGAGCATTTCTTTTTCTTATCGAAACAAACGACTCATTTTTAATTGAATTAAAAATTGTTTTCATTATTACAATCTATTGCGAAATGACTTAAGAATCGAATTTGTTCTAGCTAGCGGTTATCCTTGTAGAAAAACTACGAAATAAGCTGGAATTGCTACTTGACTTCACATAATTTCTGTAACGATAATTAATCGTGGCATAACAGAACATTATCGATTAATCATAGCAGCAAAATAGAAAATGCGACCAAAAATGGTAATGGATGAAATGAATCGAGCAGTGCATGTAGAAAATTCGCATTCGTGAATACAGATACATACATAAATCGATCAATTTGATTGTGGTACACATATCGGATATCGCTGTGGCGGCTTCTTTAAAGAAAATATAAGGCAATCTTCAACAGTTTTATTTCATTTATTCATTTGCTCAACCGTCAAGCTTGAGTTTCTTAGAAAAAATAACCACGCTATTTGACCTCTGCCTCCATTTCGCATCCTTGCAGAGCAGCCAAAATATTTCTGGCCGTGATGCGTGACATCTCCTTGCGTGTCTCGATGTCCGCACTGCCAATATGGGGCAGCACCACAACATTATCCAGCTTTAACAGCGGATCATCAAGAGGCAATGGCTCCGGTGTGGTGACATCCAGGCCAGCAGCCAGGATGCGCTTCGCTTGCAGCGCCTCACAAAGTGCCATTTGATCGACGACGCCACCGCGCGCCGTATTGATGAAAATGCAATTGGTTTTCATTTTCTCAAAAGCGGCCGCATTAAAAATCTCCTTGGTGTGCGGGGTTAGAGCGCAGCTGACGACAATAAAGTCCGATGAGCAGAGCATTTCATCAAAGCTCACATGTTCCGCATTCACCTTGGCAGCCTCCTCTGGACGAGCGGTGCGCGTCGTATAGGTGATTTTAGCTGGTTTAAAAGGCACAATGCGTGCCGCAATCTCTTGGCCAATGCGTCCAAAACCAAAGAAACCCACACGCGAATTCTTTAGCCCATGGCCACACATCCACATGGGGGCCCACGATTTCCAGCCACCGTTGTAGACCTCTTTGTTCGCCTCGAAGAGACGTCGATTGGTGGCCAGGAGCAGAGCCAGCGTCAGCTCAGCGGTGGCATCGGTGAGAACGTCGGGTGTATAGCCAACGCGTATACCACGTTTGAGGCACTCCTTCACATCGATGTGCTCATAACCCACAGATATTGTTGCGATGCATTTCAATTGCTCCCCAGCTGCATCCAGCACAACAGCATCAATCTTATCCGTTAGGGCGCAATAAAGAGCATCCTTGCCTTTGACCTGACGCAACAGTTCGTCACGTGGCACGGGCAATGCCTGAGACCAAGTCGTCACATTGCAACTAAAATAATTATAATAACAAAACTTATCAATGTATAGTTACAATATGTAAAGCAACACCAGCGACTGCAATAACCTTTTCCGCAACAATTCAAGTCCACTGATATCGACATCGGGCCGGGTTACATAAACCTGGGGCTGAGAACTCATTGCTGCCGCTCTCCTTAACAGCTGAGATACGCTTTTAGCGTGCTGGATAAATTGATGGCGTATTTTATACATGTTAACAGAGGCTTGTGAGTGCACTCCGAGTCATCTGAATAGCTACAATAATATTTGCTATTTGTTAAGGTGACTTGCGTTGGTCACAATTGGGTTTATAATATAAGCTAATTTATATTATGCTTAAACTAGTTTATCTGGAATTTTTATTAGCCCAAGTTGGGACTTTTGGTTACTTTAGTCACACATTTGTTAGTTAATTTATAATTTTCAGCCGCTATGTACACATACAAGCTTAAGCTGGTTTTGTAAAATACACAACTGATATTATTAAGGAAATTGTGTGTTATCTGCAAGTATTGAATCCTAATTGTAGTTTGGTCACACCTTTAATTTGCTAACAGTCGCTGTTAAGTCTCTGTTGTTAAGTCAAACAGACATTATAAATAGCTACAACTTATTCGAATTTAGTAAATAAGTGAAGAAAAACTAGCTTAGCCATGAATTGGTACATTGGCAACGAGTGGAGCGATGAGATGCGTGGCTTGCACAAAAAGGTGCTATCGCTGGACTTTCAGACTGTGGAGAAACCGCTTGCGGTTAGCAGCGTGCTCTGTACCGTAAACAAATCGTGCGTGGGAAGCAGACCCACCAAATATTTGAATTGCTCCGAGATGCAACAGCATGCCGTGAAGATGGGATCGGCTGTGACCCCAATCGATTGCTATTTGGAGTTGCTTTTGCAGCAGTTTTTGCCCGGCGAAACTGCCGCTTGCAGCATTACAACCAAATCCGGCGAGCAACTGGAATTCGAGCTAAAGCTCGATCGGATTACCAGTAATATACACGTGGAGACGTTGAACGCAGCAGAGATTCATAAATTGGCGTTGCGCTACAAGGAGAACGGTGTTGCCATGTTCAAGTCCTATCCCAAATTTGCTTTGGATTATTTTTCACGTGCCGCCAAGCTGCTCATAACATACAAACCCTTCAAGACGCTGGACAAAAAGACGAATGGCATCGACGGAGCCGAGATGGAGGCATTGTTTGTACAGATCCAAACGAATCTAGCAGCGTGTCTGCTGCTCGAGCAGCGTTACGAGCATGTCATTTACCACACCGACTTTGTGGAAACTCAATCGAGTCCGAGCGAGAAGAGCATGTATCGACGGGCATTGGCCTACTATCATCTCAAGGAATTCGAAAAGGCTCATCAAATCATTGATCGAGTCCCGAACCATGAGGCGAAACGTGAATTTAGCAAGCTGCGTAGCCAAATTGCCGCCAGCTGGAAGAACAGCAATGCCAACTACAAGGAGGTTGTGCAGCGCATGTTTAGCTGAATGCAACACAACAATAAATATATATTTATATAACTAGGCATTTAATAAAAATAATAGCTTATATACGAGTATGTAGTTATTACAGGCGCTACTTGGATTTCCACTTCTTTCCCAATTTGTTGTCCACTTTTGGTTTCTTATTTTTATACTTCATGCCGCCGGGTAGACGGGTTCTCTTGCGAGACGCTGAATTTTCGTGCTTAAAGAGTTCTGGAAAACAGATCGAAAATAATGAAAATAAGCACAGAAAAGATAAAAGAAGAGCAACGAGAAGGCTCACCTTCATCTGGATCCTCGCCCACTTCATCCTTGTAATATTGTGCATCATCATCATCGCTGGCATTATTTTCTTCGACCTCTGCTCGTTTTGCTGCTCTATCCTGGTCCTTCTTCAGTTGCAAGTTGCGTGCACGATTCTCGGTTTGTTGCTTCTTACGCTGTTCCTTCAGTTTACGTTTCTTTTCAACCAATTTGCGGAGCGTGTCCTTCTCATCCTCGGTTTTGATAACATGATCGTGATAGAGCACTTCACCAGTCAGCAAACCATCCTCGATCTTAATCAGTTGCATCGTTAGACGCGGCCCAATTTCATGCAACTTCACCGAACTCTTACAGTCCTCCAGGTTGCCTTTGCTCTTCAGGGTTTGCGCCAGCACCACATGCGATTGCTCATCGTCCTCGGCCTCCGATTCCGAGGCATAACCATCTCTACAATTGAAGAAATCGTTAATGATCGTAAATGTTATAACATATTTGGTTGTTGCTTACTTAGTGACAAAGTCAACGACCCCACTGCATTTGTTCATATTTGGTAGCTTGGCGCTGACTAATTTTTGGACGGATCGCTTCAGACCTACCGGCACCACCTGCACCGAATAGTGACGCATCTCCACCAACTTCGTTTCCGGGTTGTAGGAGAAGAGAACACAACGGCGTATCGTATCGATGTTCACCTGGGCCAAATTGATCGATGGGAACATATTTTGAAATGTGGTTGCCATCAATTTCAGGTGTTTGCCATCGCCACTAAAGTTATTCATGATGACCAGTGGCGGATGCTTAAAGTGATCGACATCAATCATTTGTTTCTTACTGGACGAGATGACGTCCCGAGCGAGTGTAAACTGATGCACCTGTTGAACGCAACAAGGAATTAGCAAAGCCACAAGAATAAGCCAACAACAAACCTTGAAAGTTAGCGAGGGGCCACGCGGCAGGCGGACCACTTTGAAGGACAGCTGTGTGGAGGCCTTGTTGAAAATGCCCATGTGCGAGACGTGAAAGAAACTGCTCAGGCTAACGAAATCCTTGATGCGATTAATTTTCTTCTCGCGCAAATTCGTCGCCGTAAATGGCTCCATAATGCGCCGAAAATCAAGCGTCAAATCCAATATATATGGACAGGAGAGGCCGCGATGTATGATGAAGGAGTGGGGTGCTTCGACAATTTCGCTGGGTTCGCTCGCCTTAAAGGCCGCTGTTCGTGTTTTTGGGTGCACCTTCTTTTTACCGCGACCCATGTTTATTTAGTAACAACAAATTAAAGCGAATTTGCAATCACACGTGTTTATACCTTGTGATGACATTCACAAAATACGGCAACACAACTATAAAATATATATCGATAGATTTATTTACAAAACATAGGGCGGCCAGTTAATCGTAAGAATTTCGGCAATATGGTAACACTGATTGATGATCCAATATCAATTTGAACCATTTTGCAGCCTGCATGTTCTATTTATTATTATTTGTTTCGCAAATCAAAACTAAGCTTGATTTATTTAAATTATATTTATTTAATCACACACAACATAGCAAACACAAATTGATAATTTTGTTTTTTTTCCTTCCTCTCTTTGTTTATGTTGACGTTGCTGTTTCTGCATTTTTCAAGTTTTACAACTGTTATTATTATCAGCTAGTTTTGAAGAATTCGTGTGTGGTTTGATAGACGTAAAAGTTTCTGCACATGCTTTTTTGTTATATATTATTTGTTAAAACTAATTGCAATTTGTAGATTTAAGTTCACTTTTATTTCTCATACGTAAAAAAAGGTATTACATTAACCGAAAATAAGAATTTTGCAACGACAAAAGCAGCTCCGTCGCTGACAAATCGGGAATAGGTAAAGAGGTAAATAGACATTAATGATATAGGGCCAGAGTTAAATATGTCTAATTTGCTGGAAAACAATGCGGAGCCTAATAGAACGTACGTAGCAATTGTTTGTGGTTGTTGGTATGTTTTTCTTTGAAAATTACAACAATATATTTAATATGTTGCGAAAATTAATATTAATATTTTTTAATATTAGCATTTATGTATATTTATATAAATTATAGTTACATCTACAGCTTAAACTGAATTTGGAGTGTTTTAGTGGTGTTCTCGTATTTTTTTATATTTTTGATTCAGACATCAAGGAGCCATATAATATTTATATTTATATATATAAAACTTCAGTTTAAACTGCAGTTAACTACAGCCGGATGTTGATGTTGTTTTTGATGTTGCGGTTATTGTTGGTAGTTGATTTTTTATGCATACATGACAAACTGCTTGTTGTGGCTGTGGCTTAAAAAATAACATCTAATGCCGTTGTTGTTATAGTTGTAATTATTGATGTTCGTGTTGTTGTTGTTGTTGCTGTTGCATTTACTCTTGCTATTACTGTTCTGGCTGTTGTTGCGGGGGGCTGCAGCTGCTGCGGCGGCGGCGATTCCTTGGGGCGGTCACTGACAACACTGCTTGCGTACATCAGCTGTAACAGTCGGCTTTACATCGATGGGTTCCACATTCGAGGGACGAATCACATCGCCTTCCGGTGGATCTCTGATCTGTTTCTGCGACACAATGCGATAGATCTCTGCAAGCAAATTGCGATTAATATCAGTGTGGCTTGCCTCAAGTCATAATTGTGCATTTCACAACTCCTCACCTGTGAGTATATTTTGGAATGCGGTTTCAACGTTCGTCGAGTCGAGGGCTGAGGTTTCTATGAAACTCAAACCGTTGCGCTCCGCAAATAGTTTCGCCTCATCCGTCGGCACCGAGCGCAAGTGTCGCAAATCGGACTTGTTGCCCACCAGCATTATAACGATATTCTGATCAGCATGATCACGCAATTCCCGCAGCCATCGCTCCACATTCTCGTACGTCAAATGCTTTGCAATATCGTAGACGAGCAGTGCACCAACAGCACCGCGATAGTACGCTGAGGTAATGGCCCGATAACGCTCTTGTCCGGCCGTATCCCAAATTTGCGCCTTAATTGTTTTACCATCGACCTAGCGCGGGTGAGATTAGAGGGTAGATTATGGATTATGGTTCTAATGTGATCTAAATAATTTCTGTGTCTGTTTTTAATGATAATAATATCATAGTTTTAGATTGAAGACTTTGAATTAAGCCGAAATTTCATTTCTTTTTTATGTTATAATTATGTGTTGATAATAAATATCATATATATATTGAGATTTACTATTTTTATGTAATCATTTGAAATTTACAATACTTTTAATCTAAAGGTCTTCAAACCAATAATTGTTGACAGCACTTTCATCGTATTTTTCGTTTGACATTGAACCCACCCACTTACGTACGGGTGGTTGAATGGTTTGGTGGCTTTTCAGCTACTCACCTCTATGCTGCGCGTTGCAAACTCAACGCCAATTGTCGACTTGGACTCCAAATTGAATTCATTGCGCGTGAAACGTGACAGCAAATTACTTTTGCCGACGCCAGAGTCACCGATAAGCACAACTGCAAAATGGGTTAGAAAGAAGAAAAAAAAAGACGAGACATTAGCAAATGTCGAAGCAATATTGTTCAGGTCCTGTCTAGTTGTTGCATAACTTAACACGCTGCCAGGCTGGCTGGTGGTTTTGGTCATGTCCTCGTATACATTTATTGGCAAAATGACGGCGACGCGTGCCTGAAGGTCAGCAGGAGCAGTAAATTTAATGCTTTCGGGGTATTTGCGGGTGACGAGGGCATAATAAAAGCAATCATTTTATGGACTCACCCACCACAAAATTTAGTGAGCGTCTAAAAGTGTTTCATTGGATTAAATATGCCCATATTTATTCGTTAAACCATACGAAAAATATTACTGCAACATTTAATTCGATAGTTTTCTTTTTTACAAATATATTTGCATACACTCATATCAGCAGAGTCTGTGATAAACTGACTGTTATTGTCACGTCTTCTGGTTCTACTTTTGACACCTTTGCCAAGTTTTGTTTATCTGGTATGCGACAATATTTGCTTTGCTCTCTCGTACTCATATAAAAAAAAGAGCGCAGCTAGAGTTATCAGCATTGCCTTTGATAGCTGGCTTGACAGCTGCTTCTCCTGAGCAACGGTGATTCATTACGAAGCTTCTTCTTTCTCTCTCTTTACGAGTTCTTTAACGATCTACAGCTGCTTAGGTTTTTTGTGGCAAACTATAGCTAAATTCAAGCGGAAGCGGTTCGTATTGCTCTCATCACTAAATGTATATGTACGAACACAAAGATAGATTTATATATATTGTTGTTGTTGTACAAAGAGGTTAATTGAACAATATGGATTTATGTTGCTTGCTTTGTTCAGTGATTATGCGCTTATCGAAGTTTTTTTTTTTTTATTTTCTAATGACTCAGACTTCAAATATGTCAAAATATTATAATGCCCTTGGTCATTATTATTCAGTGGCTAACCCAAAAGAGACATGCATTTTATGCTAAGACACTGCAAATGTCGTTATTATTTCAATGCAATGTTTAAAATCTAACACAGAATCTGAAACTTATCGAAGCGGAGCTTTAAAAAAAAAAAGACTCGAATTGAATTTGTAAAGCGCAGTATAATATCTAGCTGGGGAGTGCTGCTCTCGCATGCAAACTAGAGAACAAAGAGAAAATTGAGAATTCGTGACCCCAAAATACCAAAACACACACAAACACACACAAAAAAAAAACATATAAATACTTAAAGCTGACAAACAAACAAGAAAACTGACTTGAAAAATGGGGCTGTGGGGATGTGGGAGAAGTTTGTGCCGGTTTAAAAATTAATGGCCCGCATTGCGAACAATTATCTTTATAGGGTTGAAAAAGTATGCGTAACTGTATCTGCAATTGTAATTTAAATGTTTTGAACGAAGAAAATCGATCTTGGCACACAGTGCAAGCGGCTTACAAAATTCGCTAGCTTCAACTGAAGTTTCTGTAACAACAACAACAGCCTTTGGTGTTCATTGAGAGAGTAAAAGCAGTGAGAGAGCGATAACAAGAGCAACTCACTCGCACAGCAGATGTGAGCGAAATAAACATATGCAAAAGAAATTGCGAAAATTCAATACAAAAGGCATCAGCAGAAAAAAAATTAATATACGCTGCTCTTTAATCGCTGCCAATAGCAACAATACACACACATGTGTTTATGTGTGTGTATACCCACACACAAGTAAATATTTACTTCATGTGTTAATATAAGTGAAAATCTAATCAAAGTAAATAGAATTACTATGCGCCTTTTATCACGATTATTATTACAATTTATGCAACGTGTCACGCTGACTGTGAAGAACTGAACGAACAGCAATGGAAACGCAATGACAAACTGACAGCAGCGAGCAGTTAACGGCAAAGTAGTTACGCGTCTAATGGAATAAGGGGACGGCAGAGATGATGTCTGGTTAGTACAACAGAGAGAGAGAGAGAGAGAGAGAGAGAGAGAGAGAGAGAGAGAGAGAGAGAGAGAGAGAGGGGAGAGCGCAAGGAAAAAAGGGCAGACAAAAGCAACACAATTTTCAAGCTGTATCGACGAATGCAGCAGAACAACGATAGGGGGCGTATTTTCTGAATTTATCAAAACTACGATCGAGTACCACTAACTCAACATAATTCATTTTTTTGTTGCATGATTGCCATGTGTACATTTGTTATTCCAATTAGCTTCAATTAGTGCTGCTGAACAACTGCGTCACAGTTACAGCAGCAGTGAAATCGCAAGCCGAGCTTTGCTCCTGTGTTCAAATTCACCAAGTCAAAATTCTATTCAAATTAACACAGCCAACGAACTATTGCCCGACTAGCTCATAATTAATTACAAAGGGCCAGGAAATTTTAAGTCATGTTCATAATTTACCTTTGAAGAGATAATCGTATTCGTCTTCCCTTGCACCCATTTTGTTGTGTTTTTACTAATGTTTTGTTACTCCTGCTCCAAGCGATTGGGGTGCGTGTGTGTATGGTAAAATCCAATAATCCTTGCGCGCCGCCGTTTCTTTGTGTTTTTCTTTCTTATTCGTGTATTTTGCTCTCACACTTTGTACACTTTTATTTGTGGTTGTAATCGGGACAATATAAAGAAAAGAAAAATTATATCAATTCGATTGCAAATAGGCGTCGATCAATCGTAATTCTTTATTATACACAAGGCACTCCACGTGCGTTAAGTAATGCAATGGATGTTTGGCCTTTTCTGTGGCTTTTTATGTATTTATTTATAATTTTCTTACTCGCGACAAACACTCACTTAGACTTAGTCACTCCCAATATATTTAACGACGTGAAGTTGGCTGCGGCATGTATAGCAATGCAAGTGACAGCTGCAAGTACTCGATACTTATGCCACAACTGTGAACGCCATTTTGATGACGTCAGTGTAGACCGCAGTCGTTGGAACTTCAAGTCATTTTATTATTTCCTCACTTGATTAAAACATGATCAAATAGAAAACGACACAAAAATTGTGTTTATTTAAATTTAAAATATTTATAAATATGATGTAGAAAATCAATAGATTAAGTATAAAGTGCAATTAATACTAGCTGTTGCTGATTGTTCTGTGGAAAATAATAAAAACACTTTGTTCTTTTTGTACTTAAAGCACTGTTAGAAATACGTTTTAAATTCGCGCACGCTGCAAAGCAAATGCTGGATAGATAAGCAATAGTCCGCCCGTAATGTATGTGATTTTCGACCCCACACACCAAAATGCTGCAACGAATAGAAAAAAAATGTAAATAAATAAATTGTGAAATGGAGAATAGTAGAGAACATACCTATCGATCCTACTACGGGACCAAGGGCACGTGCGAGAGCACCCAGCGAACGGAATATACCTAATACTGAACCCTTTTGATCATCGTTGCCATACTTGGACACCAAGGTGGTCAAACAGGTGACGGCAAATGCCGTGGAGATGGCAAACAGAATCATGCCTGCATAGAGCATTCGGCTATTCTCTGCCAGGCCAACTAATACAAATGCTGGCACAATTAAATATAGACTAAAGATGGCATAACTTTTGATCTTTGCTTCGGGCAGACGACGCACCACCGAACCCTGGAGCAAAGTCATCACAACTCCCGTGGTCAAAAACATTTTGGCCTGGTCCATTGAAGTATACCCAAATTTATGATACATTAGGAATGTAACTGTGAATTCTAAGCCCGAATACAGGAAGAGATAGAGGAAATAAATGAGTCCAATTGTGCGCAGGGCTTCTGTCTCCTTTCGTGGCACATTTTGAATGGCAGCAAATCTGTGAAGAAATTTAGAAATTTATACAAATGAGTTTAAATACTTTAGGAAAGTGAGAAATGGCTGCGAAATGCGACTTAGTTAATACTTAAGCTAAAATGACGACATTTATGATTTAGTCACAATTGAAACCTTTTAATAGTCAGGTTGTAAGGTTAAATAATTGATTTTATAAAATTGCATAAACATATTAAAAATAAACTAAATATATAAATATAATTAAAGAAATTAAAAAAAGAGGAGAAAAAACAGCAAGTTCTCTCAATTGAGGGATTTCACAATTGATATTAAAGCATAGTAATCCAAATTTATGCATATAATTAAAGAAAATAAATAATAACACAAAAAAAAAACAGCAAATTCTCTCGAGTAAAATTAAAGTTACTTATACTTTTTGTAAAGCAGTAATTTTGCATATTTTAAAAATAGATTTGCTTTTCAATTAATAAATAAAAAATATATATTTATTGTAGCTATTTGTAGGGTATATTTATAACAATGCGTTGGGATATATATTATTGACATGAATAAGGGCGAAATGAAGATTGGGTATTAGTTATTTAGTAACTGTTTAGGCAATTTCTATATCAATTTCCAATTTAGCTTTGATAAGACAAATCAAAGAAAATCACACTTAAACCGTGACAAGCAAACGCCAAGATAAAAACCTGTTGATGGGGGCAATGAAAAGGCACAGAGGAGAACTTGAAAGTGTCGAACTAACTTGTTCGGCAGATACGTTAATTAAATCAAAACAACTCACCTAAATATCGCTGAGACGTTCAGTAATTGTAGCCCATATGACAAGGCAGATGAGATTTCGCGAGCGCGTTTCTCCTGTAAATCAAATAAAAGTGAAATAAAATTGGGACTGCGAATTTTTTCCCTACCTTTGGCAACGTTTCACGCAAACAGCAGACAAGGAGAAGCACATCACCCAGCGCCAAGCCCAGAGCCAGCAGCGAGGGCAGCACAAACCAGGCGCCGCCACTGGCACTTTTATTCGAGAAGATGGCAAACATTGCACCAATCATGGGACCAATGATGAAACCCAGTGAGAAGGCGACGCCAACGAGAGCCATTCCACGACCGCGTGTCCGCACACTGGACACATCCGTGATGACGCTCATGCAGAGCGAGATGTTGCCCTTGCTAATCCCGCCCACAATGCGTGCCAGCACAAATAGTGCAAAATTCGATGACAAAGCCCAGATGAGATAAGAGAGCGCAATGCCCGACTGCGAAAAGTAAACAAATACAGGATGAGACAATCATAATAAGTAGCAGCAATTATATTGGAAGTAATTTTAACAAACTTACAGCACAGATCAGCAACACTGGCTTGCGTCCGTAGTAATCCGACAGGCTGCCCACAATGGGACTGGCCAGAAACTGCAGAAAACTGAACATGGAGCCAAGGAAGCCGCCAAAGAGCACCGACAGATAGCGATCCGGTGCGCCGAGTAGATTTTGAAACCATTTGACTCGCGTTGTGAGCGATGCATACAAGCCGGAACTGTCATTGATACGATAATATTCCAACAGCGATGGCAACAGCGGCAAGATGATGGTAAATGCCAGCAAGTCGAAGAGTAATGAGAGAAATATTATGTATATCATTGGATCACTTTTCTCTTTTTGGCCTGCATTATTGTTGGTATTGTTGTTGGTTTTATTGGGATGTTCTTCCGTTTCCGGCGCTGCTATTTTGTTCTGGCGATTCCGTAAAACGTCCATTTTGTTGTGGGCGTTGAATTGCGTGCGTGTATATAAAATTCGCTGTCTTTCTTACTGCTGGAGCTGCTTACACGGCGACGGCAACATAACTGTATGTGCGCTCGAGAACTTGGTCAAAACAAAAAGCAGTACGCCAAGTAACCGCTAAGAAGCAGCAGAAGTGAAAGTTGAATGTGGCGCTTTAAGCAACGATCAAGCTGCATGATTACATTTATGTCTTTCCAAAAACCATGCAATGAGAGCCACACACGTTTCATTCAAGATGATTAAACTACATGTTTTCATAAATATAAATATATTAACTTCAGCTTTTTACCCATACTAATCACATCATTTACTATTACTATCTTGTTCCATTTGTATAACATGTAATTTGCTTTTTAATTCTCCGAAAGAACTTTGTGCAACAGGTGTTGTATCGTGTGTGGACCACTCCCATTTTTGTTGCACAGCTGAGTTGTATATGAGTAGTATCGGCAATATGTGCTGCAAAACAAAACATAACAGACAGCTGACTGACGCACGTTTATCAACACCTAAGCAAGCTCCCGCAAATAAGAAAACGATACATTTTCTGAGAAAAGTGCAATATTTAACGCCCAAGGCAAAGTATAGGTATGTCAAAGGTAACGGTTCAAGACATAGAAGCCGTCGACGACTATTGGGGGCCAACATTTCGCTCCATACTTGAAGGTGAGTATCGTTTATTTTATTTTTTCAATTGATGAACTTTGTCATCGTTTCAATTCGATTAACGCCCCCAATTCCTGCGCAGGCAACAATAGTAAATCGATCAGTGAGCAACTGGATCAGCGTGTACGGAGCCACGACAAGGAGATCGAACGGATATGCAATTTGTATTATCAGGGCTTCATCGATTCCATACAGGAACTGCTGCAAGTGCGCACTCAGGCCAAGCAGCTGCACGACGAAGTCCACTCGCTGGACACCTCGCTGCGCACGATTAGCGCCTCGCTCATCCAGCAGGGGAATGAGCTGGTACGCGCCCGTCAAATTGAATCGAATGTGGCCAGCGCGATTGAGGCGCTCAAATCGTGCCTGCCCGCCTTGGAGTGCTACATGAAGTTCACGCAGCAGGCGAAGAATAAACAATATTATCAGGCACTGCGCACGCTCGAGATTCTGGAGACGGAGCATCTACTGCGTCTGCAGCAGCACAACTATCGCTTTGCCACCCAAATGCAAACACAAATACCCATCATCAAGGAGAATATACGCCGATCGTCTGCAGCCGATTTTCGTGAATTTCTGGAGAATATTCGGAAATTTTCGCCACGCATTGGTGAGCTGGCGATCACGCACACCAAACAGCTGCAGAAGCGGGATATCAATGCCATAATCCAGGAGCACAAGCTGCTGGCCAATAACGGCAGCGACGATGATGGGGCAAATGTAAGCGCTCAAGATTTGATTGATTTCTCGCCCATTTATCGCTGCCTGCACATATATATGGTGCTGGGACAGCGCGAGTACTTTGAAAAGGACTACCGACAACAGCGTCGGGATCAGTCCAAGTTGGTTCTGCAACCGCCACCCAATATGCATGACAATCTGGAGGCGTATAAAACATACATTTGCGCCATTGTCGGTTTCTTTGTGGTGGAGGATCATGTGAAGAACACCGCTGGGGATGTGGTCACGAGTAGCTATCTGGAAGAACTGTGGTCCACATCGCTCACCAAGTTCGTCAATGAGATCAGCATGAGCTCCTCTTCGTGTACAGATCCAAACATACTGCTCCGCATCAAGAACCTTATTATGCTCTCTATAAATACCTTTAAGTGCTATGGGTACACGGTGCAAATCCTGTGGGAACTGCTCCACGATATGCGGGATCATTACAACGAGGTAACTGCAACAAAATAACTACTTAAATGTCTAATATTACGTACGTTTACTCGACATTTTTTGCAGGTTCTGCTGCAACGTTGGGTTCACGTTTTTCGCGACATTCTGGACAAGGAGCAATTTGTGCCGATGGTGGTTGAGAATGTGGAGGAGTATGAGTGCATCATTGAGCGATTTCCGTTCCACTCTGAACAACTGGAGAATGCGCCGTTCCCCAAGCAATTCCCCTTCTCACGCATGGTGCCAGAAGTCTATCATCAGGCCAAGGAGTTTATGTACGCCTGCATGAAGTTTGACGAGGAGCTGACCCTCTCCCCCAACGAGGTGGCTGCCATGGTGCGCAAAGCAGCCAATTTGCTGCTGACACGTAGCTTTAGCGGCTGTCTTTCGGTCGTCTTTCGACAGCCGAGCATAACGCTTGTCCAGCTCATCCAGATCATCATCGATACCCAGTATTTGGACAAGGCGGGACCGTTCCTCGATGAGTTCGTCTGCCACATGACCAACACGGAACGTAGTATTTCCCAGACACCTTCGGCCATGTTCCATGTGGCTCGACAAGATGCCGAGAAACAGGTGGCGGTTCGCATCTGTTATAAAATTGATGAATTTTTCGAGCTGAGCGCCTACGATTGGCTCTTGGTAGATCCGCCGGGCATTGCCTCTGCTTTCATTACGGACATGATTTCGTACTTGAAGAGCACCTTTGACAATTTCTCCTACAAGCTGCCCCACATTGCCCAAGCCGCTTGTCGTCGCACCTGCGAACACATTGCCGATAAGATCTATTCGATATTGTATGATGAGGAGGTTAAGCAGATCTCAACTGGCGCCCTCACCCAAATCAATTTGGATTTGATGCAGTGCGAGTTCTTTGCCGCTTCGGAACCGGTGCCCGGTTTGCATGAGGGAGAGCTGAGCAAATACTTTCAGCGGAATCGTCAACTGCTCGATCTGCTCATTTTGGAGGAGTGGAGCACGTATTTCCATGACTATGGCAAACAAGAGAATCGCTATCATCTCGTCCAGCCGCAGTCAATAATTGTTATACTGGAGAAGATACGTGAGGCGGATAAGAAACCCATTTTCTCGCTGGTGCGCAAAAATGATAAGAAAAAACTGCTAGAAACGGTTCTCAAGCAGCTCAAACATATTGCCGATCGTCAGAGTTAGACATCTAGCCTATATCCTATATAATAGCATATTATAGAATAAACTCTTGGCATAATAGGGAGTTATTTATTTGTAGGCTAACTTAAGAATGTCATAAAGAAAAATATTATTAAATGAAATAACACCCAAAAAGAAAATATTTACAAAAATATCCAAAAACCGGAAAAACAATTGAAAGACAAATCTTTTAATACGAATTATATTGTATGCATGGGTCATGCGATTTAAACTAATTGGCTAATGATCTAATTACGATTTGTAAACATTTATTATGGGAGTTATTCCTATTTGCTATATCAAGATTATACATTGGTGTATATGTGATCTTAATCAATACGAAGAGCTGCGTGTTTTTTATTTGTGTTTGTATTTACTGCTATTATATCAAATTTAAGAACATTCCTTATTATTTATTTGGGCTAAAGCATAATTTCATTATTTCATTCCACGGATATTTACCTTTTTGATTATTGGAAGTTTTTGTAGCTTTTATATGAATTATATGAATTACCCCATAAATGTTTTTAAATTGTATTTTTGTTATTTGGAATTTCATATATGTATGTACAGAAAAAGCGAAAAATTATTCAGCTTCAAAATTAAATGGGATGGAAAAAGTAAAAAACACAAACGAAACACAAACATTAAAAAAAAAAATAGAACAAAAGAAAGAGCTAATAACAAATTGTATATATACTAAATGTATATATAGGTGCAAGTGTTTGTGAGTTTGTGTGTGTATGTGTATATATATATATGCATCGTTTTGGGTATATGCCCACAGACAGAAGTAGTAGTAGTAGTAAATTAAATTCTATATATGCATCATTCCGCATTGCTTTGTCAACTTTTCGTCTCCAGATGCTTGAGTGCGTCCGCATAGGTGAACTTCAAGCGAAATGCTTCAGCGAGTAGCACATTAATTTGGCGATCGGACCAATTATGCGTTGGCAGATTTTGTAGCAGCAACATTAGACCCTAAACAAAGCAAATCAATTAATTCAAATATTAACATAGAGGTCGTTTTTTCTTTTGTATTTTACCTGAAAGTCATTCTGTTGCATTAGCTGCTCCTTCCAGTGCAGCAGAAATGCCGCACACACATACAAATGAAATAGAGCAAATCCATCGGACTCGGCCAGATATGTGTCCCACAAACGGATTGTGCAATGCAGGGGCAGTTCGCGTGTCAGCAAATTGTTCATCCAACGAAATGAGAATTGTAAATAGTCAACGCCATGTGTCTGCAGATGACGATGCAGGTTGACTGCACACACACAAAAAATACCTTATTAGTTTTCTACATGCATACAAATGAGTAGTTATCATATGTTTACAAAACAGTTATTCAATTATTCGTTTATACACGTATAATAAAGTCAGAAATAGTCACGGGTATAATCATAAGATAGGATAAGATAGGTAATTGGATATGCTCTCACCATCGATACGTTGTATAAGATCCTTGAGCTGATTAACCTTCTCCTGTATGCCCAGCTGGGCGAATATGTAGTTATCCTGTATGCAGTCGAGAAACTTGGATAGGCACCAAAATGAATCGGCTTCGATAATGTTGCGTGTCTCCTCTGGCAGCTGTGACATATTATATTTTTCCAGATCAGTGTTGGGTGTGAGTGCCTCTTGCAGGAAGACAATGAAAAAGGGCGTCACCAGATCGTTGATGCCCTGCACATAGCCGGAGGCCGGATGCCGTATCGCCCAAATGAAGAGTATACGCTCAAACATCTCCTGTACGAGCTGCTGCTGAAAGAGTGGGATTTGTGGATTCATGCGCGGCACATCGATATGTATCTGACGATAGGTGTCCTGCTGCGTCTCATCCTGACTGTCCACCCGAAAGTAATTGTGTCGCAGATCCTGATACCCCTGCCGCTTACTCTCCAGCACCGCATTTCGTCGCTCGCCCGAGGGCGGCAGATACTTCGATAGCAAACGCCAGCTGACAGCGCGCATCTGCAAATTGAAAGCAAGGGAATCAATTTGTAACTGATGTTGATAATGGATGTTTCGAGTGCTTACCTTGCGCGGCACGCCTGACCAGCTGAGCTTCTTGAGCGCCACCAAATCAAGTTGCGGTGAGTCGAGCAACAATTGAAATTTCTCTATTTTCGTCTCATATTCGCCATCCTGCGAGTTGGAGCTAATCTTCTGCAGCTGCGGTCGGCCCGGGTAGTTGCGAAAGCGAGATCTGTGCAAATTATCCATTAAAAATGTAGAAATATTCTTAAAATATGTCGGAAAAAATTAATTTAAATATCTATAGCTATCTATAAATTTTAGGATTATGTGAAATTACTTGGAATAAAAATGGAAATAATCTATGAAAATCTATATATATATATATATATATATATATATATACTCCCGCACAAAATTGAACTCTACCCGTTTACCGCCCATTTGAAAAGCTTGTATGGGTATAAATAAAAAATAATTGTTGAAATTGCAACGAAAATGATTGCTATTTAAACAACTGAAAAAGGCAGATGGCTGTTGACAGTTGCTGGGTCGCACCTGTTTTCGTTGTTGTCGTGCGATGATCTGCGCTGCTCCTTGATGTCTTCGACAAAGTTAGCGCCACTTCCAGACAGTTCCGCATTGCCAATATGAACATCGCTGGGCACGCAGTGTGTGACGTGGTTTTGATTGCTGCGCGAATGCGTTTCAATGACACTGAGCGCCGCCGTTTGTGACATCTGCCGCGAGATGCGTGCAGCATCTGCAAATTTAGAGAAAATATGTTTGTTAATCAAATGATCAACGGTGATTTGCGTATTTCGTGTGTTTTGTTTACCCCCCACAGCAGCGGCAGCCGCAGCCTCTGTGCTGCTTATGATGCAGAACTCATCGTCGCCGGTATCCCAGGCATCGCTCACCGACTGCTGATAGTCACGAAAGGTGGACACCATGCCGCTGCCGTTGCCACGATCGCGCTGTCCCGCTGCCCCTCCAGTTCCTCCCGACTTGTCGTTAATATCTCGCTTTGGACTGGGCCGTCCGGGCACTGCACGGCCGCTGTTCTTCCAAAATGACGTTGGATTTGCTAGGATGTTCGCTGATGGTGATTTTGCTCTGGTTGCAGCGATGTGCGTTGCCGCTATTAGTTCGCTTGGGTTGGCTGTTGTCGATGCGGTTTTTGATTTTTCTCCAGTTTGGCCTACATTATTGTCCATAATAAATGTTGAAGTACGATGTGAGTGTCAGCGTCATTGCATATGCAACTGAGTGACCAACTGTTGGCAAACATTAAAATACTCTGTTTACAGAATCGTATTACTGCACTCGACCACTTTCCAACACTGCACATAGGAGGAACGAGTGATGATCAAAGCTGTGATTCGACAATCATGGTGACTATCTTGGTAGACATTAATACACATTACACATAATACACATTTTTTAATCGGTATGTGATATTACAAAAATCTATTAAGTTTGTCTATTTAGAATATCAAATGTAACGATTTTGACCTATTGTGATTACCGCAACAAATAGCAGGTGCACACTTATTTTTGCCCATTTTTGTCGTACGGTCACACTGCATTTGAAACGAGTATTATTTTGTGTGATAAGGCGAAAAATTTCATTATTCTTTGTACAAATTGCGTATCAAACTATGCACCAAGCGCTCCGATACACCAATTAGTGTCAGCTAAACGATGCAAAATCAAGAGGAGGTCACAATTCGCCTCAAGAAGATCTTCGACATATTCCTGAATGACAACTTTACCACAACCGACAATGTTTACTTTGAAAAGCTCATATCGCATTTGCAGTCTAAGGGTAAGTGTCTGTGTCTTTGTCTGTATGTGTGTGCGTGTGCAACAGGCGGCATTTCTAATACCAACATCATCTTTCCACAGAGAATGCGTTTTTGCTGCAAATGCCGTTTGTCACCGATTGGGTGGACAAGTGCCTGACACTGATCAGCGCCGACTTTCACAGTGTACATCCAAAGGTGATATCGTTCATGCTGAATCTGATCAGCTTTATGACGTCTAATGAGTGGATGGTGCTACGGCTCCGCGAGCTGGACATTATGCATAGGTATGACCTAGAGATGTCGACATGAGCATGAAAAAATACAAATTGAAAAAGCGCATGTTAAAATATCAGTTTACGAGATGTGTTCAAAAAGTATCGCGAATTTTGTGTTTTTTCAGATATTATTTATTTATTCATGAATATCTATTTTGTCCCCTTCAAAGTAATCCCCATGAGATATTATACACTTGTGCCAACGGTTTTTCCAATCTTCGAAGCACTTCAAAAAATCATTTTTTTTTTATCTTGTTCAGCTCCTCCTTCGATCCCGTCTTTATCTCGTCAAGCGTAGCGTAACGTCGTCCTTTCATGGGCCTCTTCAGTTTAGGGAACAAGAAAAAGTCACAGGGGGCCAGATCTGTGGAATACGGTGGCTGCGGCATCATTAGTATGTTGTTTTTGGCCAAAAAGTCGCGCACAAGCAACGATGTGTGAGCAGGGGCGTTATCGTGGTGCAAAAGCCAATTTTTGTTCTTCCACAAATCCGGGCGTTTCTGGCGGATTGCTTCGCCCAAATTGCGCATAACTTGCAGGTAATATTCCTTATTGACCGTTCTACCCTGTGGCAAGAACTCATGATGCACCACGCCCCTGCAATCGAAGAAAACTGTCAGCAAAACTTTCACATTCGACCGAACTTGGCGCGCTTTTTTCGGTCTTGGTTCGTGCGGCAGCTTCCATTGAGATGATTGAGCTTTGGTTTCCACGTCGTAACCATAAACCCACGATTCGTCGCCAGTTATGACCCTCTGGAGCAAATTTGGGTCGTCGCGGACAGAGTCCAACATCTCATTAGCAATGTTCATGCGATGCTGTTTTTGGTCGCAATTGAGCAATTTTGGTACGAATTTCGCGGCGACCCGTCTCATGCCCAAATCATTGATAAAAATCGAATGGCGTGAGCCAATCGATATGTCTAGCTCCTCAGCAACTTCTCTAACGGTGATTCGACGATTGGCCAATACCATTTTCTCCACTCCATTAATTTTTTCGTCTGTTGTTGAAGTGCTCGAGATCATTTTGTACCACCGATAAACGTTGCTTCGGTCCAAGGTAGCTTCTCCGTATGCCACAATCAAAATTCGGAATGCATCCGCGCACTTAATTTCGTTTTTCACACAAAATTTGATACAGGTTCTTTGATCCATTTTTTTGAATAGGTAAAAATCGAAGACGATCCAAAACACGTGCAAGCAAAGCAGCTGTCAACAATTAAGTGAACATTCAAAATGGCCGAGCTTGTCGGCATAAGTGAGAGACATGAGTACCAACATAACGCTACAAAAAAATCTAAATTCGATTATACGTAACCCGCGAAAATTCAAAATTCGCGATACTTTTTGAACACACCTCGTATAACAATTTTAATCTGCGTAATCTGCGACTTAACTTTTGCAACATTTTAAATATCATAATCCTTTGAGCTACTACTTTGACCATTTTGAAGTTGTGTCACAAAAACAATTTTAAGTTTATTTAATCAGATAATTTAACAGAATTTCGATTGCAGAGTTGTGTTCTTTATGCAGGCACAGGAACGCAATTTTAGTCCATCGATAAAGCTGAGTGGGATACGGGTGATGAAAGCGGTCACCAAGTACAGCATGGGACTGGCCTTTCTGCGGATGCAGCGCACCTGGACACTGCTCATCCACTACAGCAACAACGAGCACACATTGTATGTGGTGCGTGAGGCGCGTCAGTTGCTCTACGAGATGCTGTACAAATTTTGTGACAAAATGCAGGATGAGGCTGTCACATTGGAAATTCTCGCTGAGATTATGAAGCCGATACATGATAATGTTTATAAACCGGACTATATCAATAATGAGAATGCCAGTGGCGGGGAAGGAGGAGGAAGAAATGAGGAGGAGCGCATCCATGTCAGCGTCGATGATCATGACCTGTTGCACAAGATTTCCGCAACGATTGATCTACTCTGTTATATACTGCAGCAGACGCTGGTCAGCGAAGAGCGTACAAAAATTGTGTCACTGTTGCGCGAACATCATGATCTGGAGTTCAACATTTGGAAACTGATGGAGATGACGCATAATACGTACTTCACTGAAAAGATGCTGAACACATTGTGCAGCTATTATTTTGCCGTGGTGGTGCATGAGAAAATCCTGAATCCCAATTGTGCTGAGCCGCCAGAAAATTTCACAGAATTTGGCCTATCCTTTTTCAATCTGATGAAATTCTGCATACAGCGTTTCGATGCCTTCAATTTCATCAAAATGGCCGAACTGCATCACATACTGTGGAAGAAGCTGGGCGCACGGGCGCCCAAAGAGATCATCATTCTGGACGAGCGAGTCACCTTTGAGAATCAATTGATATGCTTTCATATGGCACCACTGCTCTTCTCCATGAAGTTTGCCATGAAAATGGCCGATGATTCCAAGAGTGAACTCTTTGATACGTACGTGAAGAAATTGTTCGAAATGTCCTGCGAGCAGACGTTTCGCTTGTGCTATAGCCTCCGCGATTCGTTCATTACGCCAGAGGGACATACAAATTACAATTTGTTTACGCCGGAGTTGGCCAGGAAGTGTGTGCACAGCATACTCTCGCTGGAGCACATACTGGATCGGGAGCAGGCGGTTACTGTCTGTCAGGCGCTGCTCTACGCTTTGCGTGAGGTTGTCGCATTGAATAACATTAATATGCCCACGGATCCGGAGGATTGCCATGGCCCAACTACCTCAAATAATTATCTGGACATCTTTCCACGCGGCTCGGAGGCCATCATCAAAGATCCAAAAGTTATGCATTCCGTGATGGTTGGCCTGCGTACGCTGATCGAACGTTTCAAGATCACGTGGAAGGAGTCCGTGGAGACCATTGGCCTGGTGAACTGCCTGGCCTTTGTCCTGGAGAACTGCAATATGGATATGCCGGTAAAAAGTTTTCCTAATAATATTTTCTACTTAATGGAAACTGAACAACTAAAAAAAAATAGATTTTGAATCTTTTGGGAATATTTGTTTGTTGAATTTCAATTTGCTCCGATAAAGTATATATATTTTAATATATTCTATATTTATAGTGCACCGTTCAGGCCCTGAAACTGGTTCAGCTGTCTGTGGAGCACTTTCTGTCGCCGAACATGGCGCTGCTGGTGGACAATCTGCAGGGCTCCGCTTTGGTTTGTCTGGGTCCCATCATTGTGAAGCGGATGCATGATATAGCTTGGGAGGTGCGCGACTCTGCACTGGAACTGACCACATCCATTGCCTGCATCTCACGCATAAGTAGGTGTCTGTTTCAAATCAACAGTAAATCGTTGAACTATTTAAATTATTTGTGTCATTACAGAGTTTCCCGCATTCCAACAATTTCTGATCGATGTGAAAATACCACCGATTGTCTATGAGATGGCCAAGCATGATAGTGAGCCATATGTGCGAGCCTCCGCCTACAAGTGCCTGTCCAAAATGGTGCCGATCAATGCGTTGTGGGAGAATGGACTTAGTCAATTAGATTTGGTGGTAAATCTCTGATAAACATACTTAACTACAACTATGTTCATTTATGTTCGCATCTCAGGATCATTTATTGTACGTACTTTATCGCGAGAACGAGGATATTGTGCGCTCCGAGGCCATATTGACTTTATCGATGATCTACGATCATCGCAAGATACCGACTAAGTACAAGAATACGCTTTTCTCAACACTCAACTATTGCGTCGTCGGCGACCATCATTGGGAGGTGAAGGTGAATGCTCTGTGCTTTTGGCGCATGGAGTTCAGTCGTCAGTTGAACAATCAGGGCATGCTCGATGGCGTCTTCCCCAGCGTCACCTTCTCCAAGGAGCACAAAAAGATTGTCACACTAACGGGACGTGAAATCAAATTGCGCGTTGCCAAAGTGCTAACCGAAGTCCAAAAATATGGCTATTATGGTATTATACTGCATTGTCTGCGCGAAGAATATGCCGTCGAGGTCCTCAAAATAATCATCAACGGCATCAAGGTGATGAACGAGAAACTGAATGAATACGACTTTCAGATTATTTTAAGTGATATCGAATCGCTGACAACGTCCGTTAATAGCATCGCCAACAGCATGCCATTTACGCCAGATCAACCCATGTCTATGGAGCCGGACGAGGATAAGGCTTCTTCCATTATAAATGCCGAGCAGGCAGATGATGTTATCGAATCTATTTTAAATGCTCAAGATGTGCAGCTCTTGGAGAAGACATTTCAATCGCAAATGCAAATTAATTCTACAAACACACAGAAGCGTCATATTGATGAGTTCTACTACAAACAGTTTGCGGTCTCCGTCCGCGAATGGCGGGACGAAATTGCCAAATTTGATTTGGATAAGTTACTCAAACAGCAGGAGGAGTGGTTCGAAAGCAATGATAATTTGGTTTGTCTCTTGGACGACATACTGAACGTGATAAGGCGTAATGATGATATGACATCCGATTGTTATTAGTTAACTCAAGAGAGCTTTGTGATTTCGAACTCTTTTAAATACGTTTTTAAGTTACGCATGTTCTGAAATAATAAAATATTTTTGATTTATTAGAGCGCCTTTGGCAATGCAAGACTTATCGATAATTTTTCGCAATAACTTATCAGACACTAGAGTAAGGTCACTACATTGTCGACATAACAGTGAGATAGCAGTTCATTTGAGTAGAGCCAGAGATCTGTTGTTCACATGTGCGCACAATGTCAAGCAAATAAAACTTAAGCGCTCTTGTAGTTTTCTATTAAAGAATATATATACATTGTCTTCATGTGCATGAAATTGCATACAATAAGAATAAAACTGTTCTTGTGCTCGCATGCTTATTGAATATATCGTGTCATGTGCGATAGCTAAGTTCAGCTTGAGTCCATCCCTAATTTTTGTATTTTCATCATGTTATAGTTGGGTCACACTGATTGAGGGTACGTTAGTCATGGTGGAGAATTTGAGGAGAGCGTACCTATGCGCAAGAATAAGCTAAGAAGAAAAGTTAAATATTGATTAAAATTTCTGCAAAAAATATATATATGTAATTATATATTGTAAATGTCTTTAATTTAAGTGATATAAATCAAATATTTGTGTAAAGTTTAATATTTTAATACGCGTCAAAGTACAACGAGTGGAAGCTAATCGCACACAAAGAAAAACAAGAAGCTAAAGCACCAACTACAAATAAAAAGAAAAAAAATAGTAAACGCAAAAGCAAAACTTTTCTTGTGTGTGGCACATCGAGCAATTTGCGTCGTCGTGTGTACTTTGCGAGAAAAAAAAACATAAAACATAATAAATATTGTAAAGAAAACAACGTTAAACAAAACCGAATCAGTTAATAGTGTGATTTTTTTGAGCCTTTGCCTGTAAGTGAGAGAGGAGAAAGCTTTAAGCGGAATCCCTTTAAGCAAACATCCCGTCGCCATTTTGAAAGTGATTTTACATACATACAAACAAATATATACGTACCCACACATATATATATAACCATAACCGTCAGAGAAAATCAACAATAAACCACAAAAATAACAATCGCAATTTCCCAATAGAGAATAACTATCGCAAAATTCAAATTGAACTGGCAACAGTGAAAACAAGGCAACTCTTAATATATAAATGCAAATCATTTGTAATAATCAGTATAACAAAGTGGCAAAGAAAAACCCCCCGCAGCTGTAAAGCAATCAATAACTGCGACACATATACAGTCGTCTTCTTCACTCCCATACCGCGCAACCCATAAAAAAAACCAGCGAGTGTGCGAGCGAGCAAGATTTAAGCAGCAGCAACCACACACACAACATTGGTGTGAAAAGGTTTACAACTCAAAGTAAGTCGCAATTGTTTAGTAGATTGTATGATTGTGTAGATTCATGAATTTGAGGTATACACGTTTAAACATCGTTGCAGCCGATTCACAAAAACGTTTAATTTATTTTTTAAGCAATGTACGTGTATTGCTAAATAAATGGTACAAAAATATATATACAAAAAAAATTATTAAAAGCTGTTGCAAATTTACAAAGTCTGGCAACCATGAGCGTAAATAGAACACACAAACATATGCTATTTACATACATGCACACACATAGATATGTAAAATGCGGGTCGTCAAGCTCTTGTGCATATGTGTGTGTTATATGTATGTATGTACATGCATATGTGTGCACTCGTTACGTTTGTGTTGTCTCCACATCAATTCCTTATGCTCAACATTTTTTTTTGGTTTTGTTTTTCTTTTTCTTTCTATTTTCTTCACGTACACCAATGAAATGAACACAGGACCCGGGACCCGGCTTGGATGACAGCAACGACAATTAGGCAAGAGAAAAAAAAGCGTAAGAGCAAGAAAAAGAAGAGAGAGAGTTTGGAAAATTTAGAGCTAATAAGGAAGAAGGAGGATAGCCTAACAAAAAGATAAATCAACAGACTGATAAACAATACATAAAGTTAAACTATATAAAGTATATAACTAAAGCTGTAAATACAAAATCAATCGATACGCAAACAGAACCGAACGCAGCAGTTACAACAACAACAACAGTTCAGCTACGTACGACGTCAGCTTCTTCCCGTTTGTGCCGCTGAGAGTGAGAAAGAGAGGGGAAGCGCAGTAGCAAAATCGTCAAATTTTGAACCAAAGAGGAGACGAGACGAACACACAAGGGAGGGAGGAAAAGAGCGAGCGACGTAGCATCAGATTCGCGTTTGTTTGTTAACGATACTAAATAAAAAATATAAATTGATTTTAAGTGCGTGTGATATTTAACGTTAAGCATTAATTTAGCGAATATAACCAAAAACATAACAAAAAAAAAAGGCAAAAAAAGCAGAAATTTTATCAAGCAGAGTAAGAAGAGCCAGAATTGAATAGAAGAGGAGGAGAAGAAGCACGCGCATTGGGTAAAAAGCTCATTTAAAAGAAGAAGAAGCAATAACAACAATCAGTGTTGTAAAAGCTTTTAATTTTGATAAAGAAAGCAAGAGGAAAGCAACAAGAAATTACTATGACATACTCGCACAATAGTGTTAGAAACAACATTAAAATGACAACAGCAGCAACAACAACAAAGTCCATTCGCTTGAAAAAGGGCGCCAATACACCATCACCCCCACCCCCAGCAGCGGCAGCAACAACAACAATAGAATCACCAACACCAGCAACGGTAACTGCACATTCCAACAGTATTGCCAGCAGTACAAACTACAACAACAACAATAATCAGCAGCAGCAGCAACACTTCCATCAGCAGCACGCTTTAAGCACATCGCCACCCACCACCCCCAATAACAATCGTATGCAGCAGCAACGTCTGCAGAGTCAATCAGCTGGCGCCAATCAACGCAACACTCGCCAGCGCCAATCGCCACAGCAGATGAACGGAGGATCAGCATCAGGAGGAGGCGGTGGCTTCTTTTTTGCCAACAATAGCAGCAGCAGCAGGCGCAATGGCGGCGGTCGTTCGCCACACTCGATACAAGCAACAACATCGCCTGCAACAATTTTGGGTGGCGGCTTTTTCTCCCCCGTTGCAACTTCGGCGCGCAAGCAGCGACGCAGTCCAACAGCATTGGTTGCAACAACAGCAGCAGCAGCATCATTTGGTGGCAAGATATCGCCACAGCATCAGCAGCATCCACAACCACTCATACCCACCGCATTGACGCATTTTGCGGGCAGCAAGTGCTTCGATGCACCTGCACCGACGGCGCTGCCAAAGCCGCCGCAGCATTGGACAACATGGACACGGCCCGAGGAGAAATTGGTGATGGTGGCCAGCAGCGGTGCTGATGGCACAACATTGCAGAGTCTACTGCGCGCCGGTGGCAACGACAACAATAAGAACAACAGATGCAGTGCGTCCAAATTTCAGCTGGGTGGTGGCAACGCTGCCAGCGGTGGTGGCTATGGTGGTTATGGCTATGGCGTCAGGTCATCCAAGCGCAATCTGCTCGATGACTTTGATACGCACAATCTTAAATTGTTGCTCAATGTGCAGTCGTAACTCTCTTCTAGCAACGGCAAGAACAACAACCATAAGAAAAACAACCTAAGCGAACTGTTAACAAAACTACTGAACATGAAGGACCCAAATGAACCCGTCAATGACTTGCGAAATGAGAAAGAAAACAAAACAAAAAAAAAACTAAAAAAAAAAATATTATATATACACAAAAAATCAAAAATATAAAAATTGTAAAACACTACACAAAAAAAAATACCAAAAAAAAACTACAAATCATTTAAAACTGAAAATTTGAACTTTTTTAAACAAAACAAAAAAAAATAACAATAAATAAAAAAAAGAGGAAGAAGAGTAATGTTTGTGATCTCAAATGTATCATAAAACAGCAACAAAAATTGAGAAGCTAAATAAGAGGAAGAAAACCACAAAAAAAACAAAACGAAAAAAATGCAAAATTTAAAAGGAAGGTGAACAAATGGAAACTGTACTCACATAACAACAAATAACAACAACGACAAAAAAGATACACATCCAAAAAGATGCAAAATTCCCCGACAAAAATACACCCAACAACAAGAAGACAAACAACAACAACTGCAGCTGTTAACTTCAAAATGCAAACTTTTGAAAGGCCAATCGACAAAGATGAATAAAAACTTAACAAACGCAAAAGAAAATCTTAAGTTTGGCCGCAAAAAGAGGGCGAGTAAGAGAGAGAGAGAGAGATAATGTTTGAGAGAACAGTTAGATGGATGGATGGATGGACGGACGGACGGACAGAGACGGGCTCTATATGTATGTATAACGGATACAAAATTCACACAACTGAACATTGTTTTATAAACGTGATACGCAAATAGACTTGAAAAAAATGTAATTAATAAGTAAAATTATAAATTATATAAATATGTATGATTGTATTTATGAGTAATTAAAACAAAATCCAGACGCTAGAAGCGCAATACATAAGTACAGCTTATGTTTACTTATATATTCCCCAAGCGGACAACATGTGCAACGTACCTTAAAAGAATGAAAGAGCAACAAGAAGAAGAGGAAAAGAGTAAGAACGAAAAGCGATTAACAGTTGATCAGAATGTGAGAGAGCACAGTAAATGAGAAGAGTATGGAAAATCGAAAATGAATATATATATAAAAAAAAACCAATAACACAACATTTACGATGATGATGATAACAAAATCGATTAATAATAATAATACAAATAATAACGATAATAATACCACCCACCAAATCACAAAAGACTAATTCAACAAAAAAAAAAAGAAAAGAAAATCAAGAAAAAGAAGAAGTATAAAAAAGAGCGACAAACGCTCAACGACAAACTCAACGCTGCAGCAGCAGCGCAAAATGCATTCAACTTGCCTATAAAAGATTAAAATAATAAATTGAACCTTAACTACAACTAAACAAAAACAAACACTAAACGGCCTCTCTACCTTAAGATATCATATAAAATAATACATACACAAAACACTCATAACACACACACACAATTAAGCGCCAGCCTCACGTATTTTGTACGCGAAATTTGATATATAGCATTATGTAACTTCCATTTATTTTAGTTTTAAAAGTAATATTGAAAATGAGAAGAAAAAGGGCAACCATTGTAAAATGAGTTGAAATACACTTACCAAATGGCTTTAAATTCGATTTTAAACATTCTTGAATTGTACATAAACTATATAAATGTAAAGAATAATAAAAACAAACAAAATATTTCAAAAATGTTAAATACAATTTCGTTTTGTAGGTCCTCTGGCGCAAGGGCGCAAACATTTTATTGAAATTCAAATAATTTGTAAGTTGCGCCCCAAACTAAGACCGCAAATAAAAAACAATTTCTAAAAAAAAAGAATCGAAAAATCGAAATCTTAAAACAATTGTGAAACTTTGTTGCAATCATCCCCCGATGAAAATACGCTTTATGTAAGAGATGCTGATAATATGCTAAGAGTTAGAGAGGAGGGTGACAAAAAAATACTTTTTATGTAAAAAAAAAAAAACAAAACTATTCGTTGATGCTCATATATTGAAAATAACATATAAAACACACAAAGAAGAAAAAAAACAAAACAAACAAAAAAACACTTGAACCCAGTACCTTATTTTCATTATTAGCATTTAATATTAATTGTTAATAATTAATATGTATGTAAATTATTTAAGCAATGTCCCCAACTCCCCTAAACCTGTAACCCCCATGTATCCATAGTTATTGTATTTTGCGTATGAAATGTAAAACAACAACACAAGAGAAACAAAAGCAGCGTGAGTTTTGTTGTTAAAAAAATCTGTTCTTTTCTGATTTTTTTCTCTTTTTTTTTGCCATTTGAATTGGCATCTTGAGTGATAAGCCAAAAGGAAGAATATACGAAAGAGATGAAAGAAAAATCAAAACAAAGCACAATTTTGAGTTAATTAAATTTGTTTCAAAAATCATTACATACCATTCGAAAAAGTTTATTGTTTAACTTCCTGCTACAGCTAAATTATACAAAAAATAAAAGAAAAACATTACGAAATGAAAGAGATGAGATGACGATGATCATAACGATGATGATGATGATGATGTTAGTTTTTAATGTTGAAAAGAAAAGCCAAAAAAGTCATGCACTACTGTTTAGATTTACTTGAGAGCAAGTTGTCATATATTGGTAGCTTTAAAGCTTGTATCCTTCAAGTTAATATACATAATACACAAACCCAAAAAGAAAAACGCATACATACAAACATGTACCATACATACATATGTACACTATATACTACTACTAAGAGTATTTTATGAAGCAAAACGTTTGAGCAGTGCTCGACAGTTGCCAACAAACTAAAAGTAAATCCCTACACAACACACACCACACACACACACACAAAGAAACAAACATATATACGTACGTACATACATAGAGAAGTGAAGAGAATGTAGGATGAGGAAGGTTGAAAGAAGAGAGAAAGAAGAACTCAAAGAACTTGTCGCGCAGAATTTTGCATTTTTTTAAGTGTGTAAGCTATAGAAAAATAAACAAAAATACATTTGTTACTGGACGTCAATTTAAGCAAAACGTACATTTGATATATCTGAAAAGGAAAACGGAAAAAGAAAAAAACAAAGAAACCAAAAGCAAAAACTTTATAATGAAAGAAAATCAACCATATACAAATAATAATACAACAACAACAGTTAATAACATAATAGAGAAACTAGACCCGAACCAAAATGACGCTAAATGGTGTTTTTCCTTCTATATACATTTTTCTTCTTTTTTTCACTTACCTTCGAGTCGTTGGCCATGTTTGCGACTTTGATAACTTTTTAAAATAAAAATACACCAATCAGTACAAATTAATTTCCATTTTAAAGTTCGGGGCCATCAAGAGCTGGACCCCAAAGCAAAATCGCACGTAGCATGACTCGAAGTTAAATAAAAAAAAAATGAATAAAAAAAACAATTTAGATTAAATTAAAGAGAAGAGCGTTTAAAGAATTCATTTGATTTTTTTCTTTTTTAAACCAATGACGTTTTGAATTGTATAAAAACAAGAAGCATAATTATTTTATTGGAGTTCGAATATTAATTTTTACCAATTTTAAGCAGAGAATTGTCATCGGTCTTACTATATACTTATATATTTATATATATATATAGTATATATATGTATATATATATATATATATATGTATATATATATATAGTATATATATGTATATATATATATATATATATATATATATATATATATATATGTATATATATATAATTTTTTAATTTCTCCATTGATCTAATTTACAATTTAATTTGCAATTTTTTGTGATACTTTGCTATATAATTTTAAATCCGGTTTACATATTTACAAATTAATTAAAAAACAGAGATAATACAACAACAAACACCCAAAACCATCCTAATTACCGTACATGAATGGACCACACACTCACAAACACACACACAATAATAATTGTACAACTGAATGATAAATGTTTCTCACGAAACTTTAAGAAGAAAATTTTGTAAAAGCAATATTGGAATTGTGTTTGAATCAAGTCAACTTGTAACATTTGAGAAAAGAACGAAAAGAGAATACGAAAAACTAAAAAAAAAAAGTGAACAACCCAACCAACAAAACAATAGAAAAAAATAAACAATTGTACACGGCTTTCGTAAAGCAATTTATCGAAGCTTTGTATAATTAACCAAAAAAAAAACAACCTGATCTTTGTGTTATTATTTGCGTTATTCCAACATTCTTAGCACCGAAACTCCCCCCCAGTCCCTCTACCCGTACACAGCAAATCGGCCGATTTCCACATATATATATATATATATATATATACAAAGGTTTCACATTCATGTGTTCCACAACTGATTTGCAACACAATTTTGATTAGTGTAGCACATGGATTTATTTACGATGCAGCGTTTTAAAACAGGTTTTATGAAACTAGAAATACCCTTGCATAGATGAGAGATGTTCGATCAACGCAGTGGATATGGAGTTAGCTTTTCGGTTTCAGAGATGAAACTAGTTTCTGCATAATAATAATATATTTCAATCCTACTGTTCTATACCAATGAAAAGTTTTTAATACAAAGAAGAACATTTCAAAGTTAAGTGCAATCATTTCCATAATAGGCTTTTCCAAAATACTTAAGAAGCAAATAAATGAATATACAAAAAGTGTTTGAAAGAAACGAATGCTTTTAGAAATATTTCAAAGCTTTTACTTTTTGCAAGACTGGCAAATTGCCAATAATTTCATAGTGTAAGCACTTCAATGCTTACAAAATACATGTTGAAAAATCTTAAGACTATGATTTAAATTGAATGATCAAATCACACATCCGCTTCCCCAACAACAACCTTACCACCACAACCCACCACCCCCCACCCAAATTTATGAAACAAAGAGATTGAGAAATTTTCAATGAATACCCGAAACAACTTATCGTCGTATGCGGATGCGGTGTGGAGGAGGAACAACGACAAAAACGGCAACGAAAAACAGCGGCTGAGGTTATGCAAACGTTATGAATATTGACTCAGCAGGTAAGTGGGTAAAATATTCCCCAGTGTCAAATCAAAAGGTATACACAATAAATGCACAGCAAATAAAACTGGTCTACTACGCTCCACTATTTAAGTCTATGACTCATGACTCATTTCACACGGTTTCTTTAAAACTAGTATTAGCTGGCATAGTTATAAATACACACACATATACGTATCTACATATGTATATGTGTGTGTGTGTCTTTGGATCGTTTTTCGTGCTCGTCGTCTCTTCTGACAAAGAGCAAACACAGGCCAAATTAAAAAAAAATAAGAAGAAAAAAACTGTAAACGTGCCGTGATCCCCTTTGCCTCGTCGCCTGTACTCTGTCGCTAAGCTGGAAAACAAAAAATACAGCACAATCTACCACAAAGAAGAAGAAGAAGAAGCAGAAATCAACGCTTTAAAGTTGTTTATTAAACGTTGAAGCTAAATAAAAACTGGATATACGCATACACACATACATACATAGCTACATACAGTCGTTTGTATATGTATAAGTGTATTCCAACCAAGTTTATTCCAACCTGATAAAACAAACGAATTTCATGCCCTGTGGAAATACACACAATACACGCAATGTTCAAAAAGTATCGCGAATTTTGAATTTTCGCCGGTTACGTATAATCGAATTTCGATTTTTTTGTAGCGTTATGTTGGTACTCATGTCTCTCACTTATGCCGACAAGCTCGGCCATTTTGAATGTTCACTTAATTGTTGACAGCTGCTTTGCTTGCACGTGTTTTGGATCGTCTTCGATTTTTACCTATTCAAAAAAATGGATCAAAGAACCTGTATCAAATTTTGTGTGAAAAACGAAATTAAGTGCGCGGATGCATTCCGAATATTGATTGTGGCATACGGAGAAGCTACCTTGGACCGAAGCAACGTTTATCGGTGGTACAAAATGTTCTCAGAAGGCCGAGAAGATGTGAACGACGAAGAGCGTGCCGGACGCCCGAGCACTTCAACAACAGACGAAAAAATAAATTTTTATCAATGATTTGGGCATGAGACAGGTCGCCGCGAAATTCGTACCAAAATTGCTCAATTGCGACCAAAAACAGCATCGCATGAACATTGCTAATGAGATGTTGGACTCTGTCCGCGGTCCAAGGTAGCTTCTCCGCATGCCACAATCAATATTCGGAATGCATCCGCGCACTTAATTTCGTTTTTCACACAAAATTTGATACAGGTTCTTTGATCCATTTTTTTGAATAGGTAAAAATCGAAGACGATCCAAAACACGTGCAAGCAAAGCGCTGTCAACAATTAAGTGAACATTCAAAATGGCCGAGCTTGTCGGCATAAGTGACATGAGTATCAACATAACGCTACAAAAAAATCAAAATTCGATTATACGTAACCCGCGAAAATTCAAAATTCGCGATACTTTTTGAACACACCTCGTATATATGTATGTGCCTAAAATCGATTTGTAAGTATGTCTGTATGCATAAATATATATTGTTGTAAGTATGTATATGTATATTTTTTTACTTGCTGAAATAAGCAAGTTATCACATTCAGATATATACATATGTGTACATATGTGTGTAGATAAATATATCAATTAATTTATGCGCAACATGCATTTTCGATAGCTAAAGCTGCTGATTTGCATGTATATATATA
The DNA here is from genome assembly GCA_035041595.1 of Drosophila basisetae. Classification (NCBI taxonomy): domain Eukaryota; kingdom Metazoa; phylum Arthropoda; class Insecta; order Diptera; family Drosophilidae; genus Drosophila; species Drosophila basisetae. Next base: position 1,003,980 of record JAWNLB010000048.1, on the reverse strand, counting down.
TATATATATATATATATATATATAGATACAAACATATATACTTATGCATACAATTATGATATTCAGATACATATGTATTTTTGGCGCATACACAAGTACAGACACATACATACGTAATTATGTATATAATTGCACATGTAGATAAGCGTACATATGTATATTGTATGCATGTATGCATTTATGTACATACAAAGTATATGTTTGGGCTATTTCAAAGCACAAACGCGTAAACAGTTTTTATTTATACTTTGTTTTTGTGTTTCTCTTCATTTCTTTTATGGCGCTGTGCTTGCGATAATTGCAATCAACAAGCAAAGCAGCCGTGCAGAAAAATACCTACGGGCGCAGGGGGTTGGGGACGACGACGACAATGTATGTATATCTGTACGCGCAAACAAATGTATGCATGTAAGTGTGTACATTCATATATGCCAGGCATAGACAGCCCGGCGTTGACTTGCGTATCTCTCCCTCTCGCTCACTCACTCGCTCTTTCCATCCATCTAATACGCCCCCCGCCCCATTGGCCGGCTACTGCCTACGTTCGCCGCGATAGCGAATCCGAGTTCACGTTGTTTTTGTTGTTGTTATTGTTGCTGCTGCTGCTCAACAAATAAAGCAAAAAAGCCTAGAGGAAAACTACATTTGAAAACAACAAGTCGTATGTATATATGTATATACATATATACATATATACATGTACACATGTGTGCGTGGGGTGGTCTGTAGATTTTTCTAGGCATTTTGAGTATGTAAGACATGTTCATATCTACATATATATGTGTGTGTGTCCACAAGCATACGCATACTTACAATCACACAGACTATGTGTGTATGTGTGTATAGACATATTTTTGTAAGTCCGTATGTTTGTATGTATGTATGTATATTAATATACCCCACACGCGCACACACATACACATGCACGCACTTGGCTCGTTTTTACAAGCGTTGGTCTCTAACGACGACCTGACGACGCTCAGCGAGTTTTCGGTACATGTTTATATTGGATATGTATGTACATATATGTATATGTATGTATTTACAAAAATACGTACGCCATACGTAAATGCTGAAAAATATAAAAATAAGTTTGAATACAAATCCGTGTCTGTATATATTTTTGTTTATGCGTATACATGTATGTATGTACGTGTGTATACCAACGTCTTTTTTTCCAAGCTATGGAATAATTTATTTTGATGCGCAATTTCTACTATTGATTTGCCGTTGCTGTTATTCTGTTTTGTTTGGACTTATTTTTATGTTGTTGTTTTTTATTTTTCATTTTCGTTTTAAATTGCTGCTGCTGCGCTGCCGCTTCGCAGTCGGCGTCGGATCTGTTTGCTTGACGTTTGATGCAAATGCATACATTCGTATTTGTGTGTAGGCATGTATGCATGTGCATTGTAAATGCACACATAGAAAGCAGTGCTCGATAACGTTCACTAGTTATCGCTTATAAACATCTGCTTACATACATATGTATGTATATACATATATATATATATACAGTTATCTATTTTTTTAATTGCACACTTTTACGTTTGTGCTGCAATCAGCATATGTACTTACTCAAGATGGCAGGCTAATCGAAACGCATCTAATAAATAGAAGCAGATGCAAACACACTGAGAAAAAACTTGGAAACTTAGCAGTTTTAACATTTTTTCATTTGGTGCATATATATACATGTGTAAGTAAATAATCTCACGTACATATATATGTAGATATATTTCTATTGTATAGCTTAGTGTGACTTTATTAAAATTGTATATGGGTATGTAAATAAATTAAGCACAAAGCCATTTAGTGGCCTACGTGACTTATGGCAAGCCGCAGCAAAGTAATAATAAATATTTATAAATCGTATTTAAGCACATGAAACATAATTACATACATACAAATTTTCTCTAGCGTGTACACAGTTTGTTTTATGTACATACGTGTGTATGTATCAATGTATGTACATAGATAGATATTTACACGAGTATCAGTAACTTGACCATTCGAACTCTAACGGCATAAAATTGCTCAAGTCATGCAGACTTAATCTATTTGTACGTATAGATTTGTACATATATATATACATATGTTTGTGTATAAATTCGACAGTTATTGAATGCTCTTACGTTTTTTCATGGTTGTCCATTTGTTTTATTTTAAAATGCAAATCAAAAGCTTCAGCCACAATATTGTGTACCTGTATTCAAACTTATAAAAATACAAGTATACAATATAAAACATACCTGCATACGTACATACATACAGAGTACATTGCGGTACATTTATATATAGCCGGATCGTATTTTTTTCTTTTTTGTTGTTAGTAATCGTATGAAGAAAAAAATATTCCATAAATATACTAAACTGCTATTTTCGTTTGTTTTTCTTTTTTTTAATTGTTAATTATTAATTTTTTAATTTTTTAATATTTTTTGTATTATATTTATTATAATATTAAATGAAATTGTGGCTTTATTATTCTCGAAGTTTACTTACCAAAATCATAATTTAATATTTTAAAATGCTGCTTTATTATTTTAATTGTATAAAAAAAAACAAAATATATTTCATAAATAAATTAAAGTGTTTCAGGAGAACTTTCGTTTTTTTAACCCTATGATTTATATTATTGTTTATAATATTACATGAAATTGTGGCTTTATCATTCTCGAAGTCTACTTGCCAAAATCAAAATTAAATTAAAATAATAAAAAAAGAAACAAACAAAACATATTCCATAAATAAATTAAAGTGTTTTTACAATATTGTTTATAATATAATATGGAACTGTGGCTTTATTCTTCTTGAAGTTTACCAAAGCTATAATTTAATGAATTGAAATGCTGCTATTTTATTTCATAATTTATAAAAATGTTTATAATATTATTTGGAACTGTGACTTTATTATTATCGAAGTCTACATACCAAAATCAAAATTTAATAAATTTAAATGCTACTTTTTTGTTGTAATTGTAAGCAAAAAATATTAAATATATTATTCAACTGTTCTTTACGTGAATTTTATTTAATTTCATAATGAAACCATAATTTTTATTCTCGAAGATTGTTTTTTTTTTTAATTCCATAAAACGAAACAATTAAATTCGATGTAAATAATTATGATAATTATTATTTATTTGACTAATAGCAATAATTATTTAATTATTGTTGAAGCATGCATTTTCACGAGCTCCGCTCACGGTTAAATGGCTTAAATGGGTTCTCCTCTCTCTCACCTTGTAGATTGCATAGTATTTCGAAATTCGTATTGAATGGAAACCACGCGACTTGTCAATAGTCTGACAGAGGCCTTACACACACACAGAGATGATTGACCCCTGATTGATGTCGCCTATGAGTGGCAAAATGTGTTATCAGTAATACTCTGAACTCAGTGTTGGAAGTGATAAGCTGCCTATGATTAAATGGTGTGATCTACAAACTTGAGTTTGGTTGAACTGTTGCAAGCTGCGTTGCAAGATGTGCTGCCCATCAATCAAAGTTGCCACTTGGCTTACTCTGAGTCTCCTTGCTTTCGATCTGTGCGCGGTAAGTTTAACAATTCTTAGGAAATCATACTATTAAAATTGGATTTAATAAACTGCATTTTCCCATTGATTTCTAGGCAAATGTTGTGTTTCACTTTTCCTTGGATTTCCACGTGAAGGAGCCCCCAAATTCCAGCGAACCAATAAATAAAACGATCATCGTGGAGAATAATCAGGTGTCGCTGCAGGACAATGAGCCTGGTTCGAGTACAAGTGCGCCCAGTGCGTGGATCGAGGAGGATCAGTATAATATGGATGCAGTGCAGCTGCTCGAGGAGACAATGCGTACCGTGAAGCAGTTAAATGTGGAGCTATCACCGCTGGTGGGCAGAAGCGACCAGTTGGCCGCAGTTCTCAAACAAACGCTGCGCTATGTGAACGATGTGGATGCAACTCTGGAGAATGGCCAGTTTGCCCAGCATGTGGATCAGTTGCGCAAGTATCCGCTGCTGATCGACAACCTGAGATTGGGTGATGTGCGCACCCTCGAATTTGTGCTGCTCAAGCTGGCCTTGGAGAAATACAAATTGCTGGAAAAGCAGCAAACAGTTGCCGATTATTTGCAGCGAGCGGATGCGGCTTGGAGTAGATTTAAGAACACACAGGTCGTTATTACCGAGCAGAGCTAATTGAGTGCCTCAAATCCAACGCCTCCATTGAAAAACTCAAAGCTGAGATTTAGTTTAACGGTTGTCTAGATTTGTATTAGAATTCGTTGCGTTGCCAACAAAAGCCGAAAAAACAACAATAAGCAAAAAGGTGGCATTCCAAAAATGGACTTCCTGTCGTTTTCCATGCTGTTGTTTGTTGTTTCATACGTATTCCATTTAATTCCACTGCATTGCTTGCCATTGCTACAGGTACAAAAGACAATACATATAATACACACACATGCAGACACATACATACACATATGCATGCATGCATTCGAGTGGCCCAAATCTACCCTTGGAAAATACGTTACACACGCTGGGAATAAACTCACACACACACACGCACGCAGAGACACATATACGTTATGTGTGAGAGCAGAAGGATTTCAGGTAGACGCAGACAATGGCAACGAATGAGCGCATAAAGAGTGCCCCGCAAAACAACAGCAGCTGCCAGATCCGTTGCTAATGTGCTGCACAACAACAACAGTGATGGCGATCGGCGAGAACACAGACGGTGCAACCGAGGGTATCCTGCCCCTAGGCAGCCCGTCCTTAAATTCCTGAAACTTGAAACCACCACGAAAACGCTCAAAATACTTACAAACACTTATGCGATTATCAGCATCAGTGTTGCTAGTTAAAAAATGCTAGTTTTAGGGCCAACTGAACTACAGCTAAAAAGTGTATAGTATTTTTTTTAAACAGTTTTTCTTTATTATATTTTCAGTCGAAGTCAAAATGCATTGTTTTTTTAATTTATCTAAAGTTAAATATTTGTATATGCCTTAGCGGAGACTTAAGTCTGTTTATTTATTATTAAGTTTGTTGATTTAGCTAAAGAAATGTTCAGCCTGATCAATATTTAATATTACATTTTCCGCTAATATATGTACTTTAATAAAAGATGCTAGTTTTTGTAGTAATGGCATCACTGTCGAAAAATAGAAACATTTATATGTATGTATTCTGCTATGCGGGTTGGTATTACATGTGTATGTACGAATGAATGTGTCTCCATGCATAAGTGAGACTCCTATCGTAAAAATGTAGTCTCAATCACTTATTTTGTGCACTTCTCAATAAGAAGCAGTGCCTAATACCATGTGCGTATGCGTGTGTGTGTGCATACTATATACCCATCCTGCAGAGCACTGGTGAAATCGGTTTACATACATACATTTATATATATGTACATACATATGTACATATATATGTCTATCTGCTGCATACAACTCGATTGGCGATGTGGGTAAATACAGGTTTATGCTTTTTTATGCTCTAGAAACTGGTCGAACCACTTTGGATCGCAACCACCATGCAAAATGTATTGATTTCATTTAAACACTGGTGTTTGCTCGTTTTTGATTGGAAAAAATCAAGCACGATCGTTCGAGCTGAGCGTGCATTTTAAGCTTATACATATATAATTTGGTTAAATGGCGTTGGAGGAAATTTGAGTTTGAACTGAAAAAATATCGTTTGAGACGCAACTCGATTTATGTTAACAGTTGTCACAAAAGAAGCTGCATCTCATATTTGAAATTGTTACGGACAGAAAACTGATTAAATTTATGTTGAATGTATTGTCAATTGGCAAGAGCGTAATGGAAAATTGAGCTGATATGCAAGCTTAAGCCTAATAAAAAAAATTCCTATTCGTTCTGACATCAATAAAACTCAAGTTCTACAAAGTAGTCGAAGACCAGAAAAAAATACATATTTCTTGCTACTTTATTGATTTGCAGCATACCCATCCTTAAGTCAACCGATAGTTGATCGACAATCGATACAATAACCAGACGGCAGCAGTTGGAAAGTGCAGTTGCAACAAAACAAGGGACGCATTTTTAATATTATGTAGATCTTCTTTATCATAAATATAATATATGTTTTATGTAGACTTAATTAAATGCTACAAAAGAACAGATTGCTTTCAAAACAAATAACAAAATTAATCGTTGAAAGTTATCGCTGTTACGGCAAACAGCTGTTGCTTTCACTGTTATTGTTTTCTTTTTTACATGCGATTGATTTATTACGCGCCGGAAATTTATTATGTTCGTTTTAATTTTTAATTGGTGTTTTTTATGCTATCAAATTCAGTCACATTTGTTTTAGTTGTATTTAAAGCTGTTTTTGGATACCAGTTGAAATTGAGGCGGGGGCATCAAATTGGTTTAAATTGCGAAGTATTTTCAAGACTTCGATTTGAAAGTCCAGTTTTTGATCGCTGCTCATGCGTTGCATGTGCGGCTTAATGCTGTCAAAGAATGCCTGATCGGGATCGGGATCAGGTGAAGCAGCTGCAGCTGTAGAATGTGTTGTACTATTTGAAGTATCCATTATGAATGAGGAGGAAGTTGCTCTCTCGTTAGCCGTAGTATTGCCGGGGAGAGTCGAGATTGTGTTTAGGTTTGTTGGATAACTGAATGTGTCCAGCACCGAGTGCAGTTCATCCTCGACTAATTTCTGTTGCACAGTCTCCGCCTCATCAATGGGATTCTCCGATTCTGCACGATTCCGCTTGGCCGGCGTTCTTCCTATGTTAAGTTTTGCGTTGCGTTTCGCTTTTGGTTGCTCCTCCTCCGACTGCTCCTTCAATGGCGTCTCCTCGTCCTCTGTCTTGACGTCCAGCAGGAAGCACAGTTCCTTCTCGTAGATGTAGGAGGCGCGACAGATTTCCTTGCTACCTTTGCGCAGGCGATTAACGCGCAAATAGCTGTCGCGTGTGTTTTTCCAGCGTTTCAGCAGCGTTTTCGCTGTTACAAATTGTAAACAAATAAAATTAGTTCGCTTTGCAGCACTGCGCATTTACTATGATTTACATACTGATTTCCTGCTTTTCCGAGTCGCTGGATGCTTCGAAATTCTTGCACAGCTTTTGGCCAATCTGCTGCCACGCCTGATCGCGCAATTCGCGATTGTGGAAGTTTTTGTGCTCTCGATCCCAGACGATGTGATGCTTTTTGACCGCATCAATGAAGTCGTACATCGAATATCTGAGGTTCATGCCAGCGGTTTTCAGCACTTTGTGGTTGCCCATCCTCAAATATGGTTTTGTTTCAGTTATTTCCTTTTTGTTTATTTACTTGTTTGTGTGTGCAAAAAAACGCGGGCGCAAACAACGTGCTGGCTACAAAAACAGCTAACAACTGACGCGAGCGACACATGAAAAACGCTAGCAAAGCGCACAGTTCTCGCTAGTTGTCGAGCTGCCAGATCGTTGAAATAAAGTTACTTGTGTCCGTGTAGCACACATATATATATATATTGTATCTGTGTATATTTGCATGTTTTTTTATATTTTACTTATTTGAATTATGGGCATAGGTCAGTTCCAGTTGTTTTGTGTGGGTTATAGCAAAATGCGAACTTCAAAATAAATAAAATTGAAGGCTTCCAAATTGCTTAAGAATCTAATTTTTTTTTTCAGGTTTGCTTATCAGTAACCCAAAACATTCTTGCTTATTTTGATATGCAGGTGATTTTCTTACCAATATATGCTTCTTACCTATCAATATTTGAGGTCGATGACAACGCATTTTAAAACGTTTTGGTTTCACATGACAACAAAATGCGCGCTCGATTTGAGCGCCACTAGAGTTGCCATATACATAGATAATAGAAAAACCACGCTCGTTTGTTGTTATAGAAAATATTTAATTTTCGTTTATTAGACATAGGCAGAGCGGTCAGTAATTATATAAATTGTTCAAATGGTGCAACGAAAAAGCCTGCAATTTATGACCGGTAAAGTAATACATGTGAGAAGGTGTGTTAAGATACGAGAGAGAAATGCAAGTGAATGTTTGTTGAGTGTGTGTGTTTTGTGTTGATGTTTAGTGTTGTAGTTTTATAACTGTTTTGCTTTGTTTTTAAGTGTATTTTGTTTTGTTTTATTTTCTTTTTTACATGGGCCTGCCCATACCACGACCCATGCCCATGCCGCCACCAGCCATGGGCGGTTCGCCGGCCTTGGGGCTCTTTATTGTCTCATCGACGGAGAGGATCATGCAAGCGGCCTCCGAGGCAGCGGTGAGCGCATTTATCTTAATAATCGATGGCTCCCATACGCACTGCTCAAAGTTATCGGAAATGTCCTCCTTGGTGATGTCAACGCCAAACCATTGGCCACCTGTGCAAAATAAAAATGATTATATTATTAATAAATATAGCCAGGTTAATTATTAAATATTTGAAATATATCGACATGACTAGTTTCGTGCCTGTCACGCACAACGCTAACATGAAAAATCAATTTGCGACACGTTGGCAGCACCGCTGCATAAAATGCCCGCGCGCAAGACAAAGCCGCAAATATGCCAGTACAATGGGTGCGAAAGAGAACACAGCTCGCTCAAAAAACGTCGAACGAAAGAGCTGCCAACACAAACACGCGCTAGACGAAAGAATAACTTTGCAGTTGAGACAGCAACACAAAGCAGCAGCCGTAGCAGCAAACTTTTAACTAACGAAAGAAAATTAATCACCTAATATATATATATATATATATATATATATATTTATATATATATATTTATATAAATATATATTGAGGAGAAATGTCCACAACGGGCCGCAAGCGCAAGCAGCAGTTAAAGCCGCGCCAAGATGTACATCGCTCGCCGGTGAAGCGACAAAGTTTGGATGTGAAAACGGAACCGTTGTTGGCCAGCAGCTATCCGCTGGCCGACTACGATTGTGTGGACATTAAACCCGATTTGACCGAGTTGCAACTACAACTACAACTCTCTGTGAACACAGAAAAAGAAGAAGCAGCAGCAGCAGCAACAACAACAACAACAACAACGACTAATACAACAAAAACTTTGGAGGATACAAAACCAGAGCTGGAGCAGCAAAGCGATTCCGATGAGGATGGCTACTCGGAGATTAACTTTGGTGCGGCAAACGATGTCTTTTGCGAAGGTAATCAAAAAATAAATAATGAAAAATCAAAAATATTCTCAATTGCTAATTATTCGCTCTCTTTTCTCTTTCAGATGAGGCTGATGACTATGATCCGGAGTGGACGTCACAGCCGACAACGCCACGTTTGATATTCAAGTTCAATACGCCGGCGGGTCAAACGGGCTTGAGATCAATTAGAAAGCACGCCTGTCCACGTTACTATTTCAATCAGCTGCTGGGCAATCGAGCAGAGTTCTTTGCCCAGCTGGCCAAGAGCTGCCGCGTGGAGGAGTCGGCCAGCGCCGAGGAGATGGAAACATTTGTGGGACTCTGTTTGCTGTTGAGCGATGTGAAATTGGCCCAATTGAGCGACTATTGGACACGAAATATGTATCCCGGTTTTATGGGATTTGCGGCGAAAATGTCGCTGCTGCGATTCCAACAGTTGCTGCAATCATTGAGCTTTGAGGAGCTGCCTGGCGGCAATGCGGATACGGATGTGGGACAAGCTGGCAAGCTGATTGGCTACTACAATGCACGCATGTCCGAGCTGTATGTGTGCGGACAGCAGCTGGTGCTGAACGAGCCGATCGTCCACTGGAAGCAGCAGTTCAGCTACCAACAGGAGTTGCCACCGAAGCAGCGTTGCAATGCTTTGATGTTGCATCTGTTGAGCGAGCACAGTGGTTTAATTCTGCGCATCCTGCCGGAGTTGCAGCGTCATCGCCAGCTGGCTAGGAACTCGCGCCAGTTGGTGGCGCATCGGAATGAGCTGGCGCTGCAGTTGCTCCAAACGCATCTGTTGCATGGCCACAGTGTCTATGTGTGCAAATATTATGGCAGCTACGGGCTGGCCCATGAGCTGGCCCGACTGGGAACGTATTGTAGCGGACTGCTGGACAGGAATCGGTATGGGAACAGCAAGGCGTTGGTCTACCAACAGCTGACGGCCAATAGCATTGCCACCCGATATGCGGCGACGCCTCTGATGATGGCCAAGTGGCGACGGCGCGAGAAGTGCGTCTATTTCTACAGCTCCGACTGCCTGGCCATCTATGCCAAGGAGATGTCCATGCAGAAGATTAATGCACGCCCCAAACTCATCCAGGAGCTGGACTTTCAGCTCAAGCCGGCGCAATCGATGCGCCAGCAATTGATTAGCTATCAGCCGACCTGCGCTGGATTGGAGCGGCAGCAACAGTTGTGCATCTATTTGCTGAATTTGTTCGTGTTCAATGCCCATGTGTTGTATGTGGCAAATGTGCAGCCGGGACGCAACAGCAGTGGCAATGCCAGCTGTGGTAGCGATCCCCACAAACTGAAAACATACGCCGAGTTTCGCATGGCCATCATCAAGTCGCTGCTCAAAGAGGATGCAACAGCTGCAGCAGTGGCAACAAATGTGCCCGACTCAAGTGTTAATGCTGCTGCAGCATCGCCAATCGGTGGCAACCGGCGACAGGAGGCGCAATCGAAGCGAGCAGCTGCAGCAACCACTAATCGATTGGGGCATCCTGCTGCGGAGTCCACGCATGCGCTGGTGCTCATCCAGAGGAATGGCAAAGCGTTGCGCAAGAATTGCCGTCATTGCCACAAGGGCGGCATGTTGCAGTTCACCAAATACATGTGCAACCTGTGCTCCGACACACCCGGCCTCTGTGTGTCGCCCTGCTTTCGACTGTGGCACGAACAGCAGCAGCTCAAACAGTGAAATTTTGAATAAGCATTTAATGTAAATCAATTGCAAAACGACGAAAACTAAATAAATTAAGATCAAAAAGTTAACGCTCTAAATATCATTTCTTATCTATATATATATATATATAGTCGGGATGTCTCAAGGATATCTTGAAAAGAATCGCGAAGCCTGTGTAAAATCGAAAAAACTGAGTTCAGTTTAGAGATTTTCAAATTTCATACGACAAAGTTCACAATTGGGTAAAATGGATTTTAAAAGTTTTTAACTACAACTCAAAAAGTAAATAGAAAACAATCAATACTGAAGATAAGTAAATATGGATACAAAATATCTTAATTTAATATTATTTAGAATCATTCCCAGATGAGAAACAAACAAATTGCTGACTTGCAGTGTTACATTTTGGTTCAGATTGAAGATTTTGAATATATCACGATTCTCAACAGTGCAATTTTGTCACCATAAAAAGAGCCACATTTTTATGTAATGTTTTCAAATAAGCTATTAAGTTACAATTGTAGTATTTTGGCCAATAAACTCGTTCAGTGCAAAATATTTTGACTATTTGAAACCAGACCAAAACAGAAGATAATCAAAACTATAGATAAAATAAAAAAAGGGATATGGCAAAGAGTAAAATGATCGACGGAATCAAAGGAGTTTTGAAAGAGTTTTACTTTATTTTTGTTACTAACAGTTTTGTAGATATCCGATTATTCAATTTTTACTTGTCTTGAGTATTGATTGCTTGTGCCCAAATGCAATTTTAATAATTTTTACCTATATATCTATGTATATTCAATATAATATAAATATAATATATAAATATATTCTTTTCAATTTTTTCCCAGCTGTATATACATAATCAAACCTGTAAACTATATGCAGATAGTGTCTAGTTAAAGGATATGGCTGATTAAGATTATATAAATTTATATATATATGTATATATATACACAGGTGTAGATGTAGTTGTCTTTTGCTTACCTTGGGCATGCTTCTGGCGCAGCTTGTTGAGAATGTTGGTGGCATCGAAGCCGGCATTGTCGCACAGCTGACGCGGTATAATCTCCAGTCCCTTGGCAATGGCCGCAATCAGCAGCTGCTCCTTGCCGGCAATGGTGCGCGAATAGTCGCGCAACAGCTTGGACAGTTCCATTTCGATGGCACCGCCACCGGCCACAACTGAGTCATGCTTAATTGTGCGACGCACAATCATGATGGCATCGTGGAGTGAACGTTCCGTCTCCTCCAGGAACTGTTCGGCGCCACCACGCAGGATCAGTGTGCTCGTCTTGGCATTCGGACAGCCTGCAAGAGATCATACGAGATTCGATTAATATACATAGTTTAAAAACATAGCTAATAGTTAAACAGTCGCACCTTGGAATAGGTTGAAACGATCACCACCGACTTGACGCTCCTCGAAATGCTTGCAGTGACCCAGAACGTTGGCTTTAATGTCATTCGCGGTTGTCATAACGGCGCCGCCGCATGCCTTCATTGTGCGCTTGAGATCCTCGTCGGGAACGCGGCCGGCGCAGAAAATGTTACGATCGGCGAAATACTGTGTGGCCACATCGCCAATGGGTAGCTTGGAGAGCACCACATTGGCGCCGGACTCATGGACTTTGGCCAATTTGTTGTACAATATTTGCCATTCGGCATCGACAATTTTCTGATACTCCTTCACATTGTCCACCCGAATCTCGGCATTGTCGCGTTCGGCCTTCAGTTCTAGTTCAATATTTAATAGGGCAATTTTGCAATTGTCATAGGATTTGGGTGCCATCTCGAAGCCGGCATAGGAGAAGGTCTTCTTGAACGCAACGCCCGAGATTAGTTGGGATTCCTCCAGCGAACCGCCGGCCACTTTCTTAATGCCAATCATGTTCAGCGGCAGTAGATCATCCAGCGAGAGCACAGCTTCCACAACGATTTTGGAGAAGAAATCCTTTTGCTGATGTATCAGCTTTGAAGACATCGCTGTCGCTGCACATTTCTCGAGCAGTGTTCGCTGCTCCGCCTTCGACTGTTTCTCAATGCGCACCGCCATCGAATTGATCTTATCCATGGAGAGCTGCAGTGCCTTGCGTATGGCTTTGATGATAATACGGGGATGCACTCCCTCCTCCACAAACGGTTTGACCTGCTTGAGAAACTCGCCCGCGAGCAGCACAACCGATGTGGTGCCATCGCCCACCTGTGGATCAGATGAGTGTAAAAGTCATGTGACCAAAACCAGTTTTCAAGCCAATTCTTACCTCGGCATCCTGTGACTTGGCAATGTCCACCAGAGTTTTGGCCGCGGGATGAATGATCTCGAGCAGTTTCATAATGGTGGCACCGTCATTCGATATGGTCGCTTTGCCCTGTGCATCCACAATCAGTTTGTCCATGCCGCGCGGACCCAGTGTGGTGCGAACAGCGTCGACAATCGATTGGCAGGCATTGATATTCGATACCAGCTGCGGCTTGCCCTGCGACGTGTCGGTGCCTTCCTTCAGGAGCACAATTTGTGGCTGCTACAAAAATACAAGTAAAAAAAAAAATAAAATTAGTCAGCGGCTTCTTTGACAGATGTCAGTTTTGCGAGAAGCTTCTTTGAAGGTTATGTTCCGAGTGCGGCGCATGATGCACAGTTGCATTTCACTGCAAGCAAACCAGATCTTGTTGAATAAACTATTCATTTAGTTGCATTTAATTGTAAAATTATAAAACTTTAATTATAATCACGAGGCGCACATGTTTTCAATTTACTTGAATTACGATTTTTGTAATTAATTCGTTTTTGTTTGGCTTGTTCTGGTTTTGTATTAATTTACACCTTCACTAACCATATTTAATTGATGGTATTTGCCGTTTTGCGTGAATATTAGCTAAAACAATCAATTTTGGTAGCAGACAGGCGGCAATATGATTTCCTTTCACGTTTTCCGCAATGAGTAAGCGGCAGAGCAGCAGGTTATCGATGACGTTATCGATTATATCGCAGTGTTGCAATTAGCAGATATTTTTAAAACGACTATCGCGTGTAAGTTTGAAAGCATGGATCATTCGATAATTTAAGAACAATTTCGATAATTGAAGCTGTTACATATTTATTGCGTGTTTTGCGCGCCAATTTGAAGCTAACCACACTCAAAATTTATTTATTGTCTTCTTAATGTTAAGTTAAATATAACTAAATAATTTCAGATACTGAAATTCTTTCTATGAGTTAAATTCCAATCACCTTTTTTAGTAAATAAAGTAATTTTAATTGTCCCCTTTTTTATACAAACTTCAAATATAGCTGCGTATTTTGTTAGCTATTTATATATATTTGGCGATCTTCCACTCGTCGTTGGACACAGATATTCCATTCTAGAATGTGTTGCATGCTTTCAGTTTGTTCCGACCGCTCAACTTGAGTGAGTTGTTCGTTTCGAGCAGAGAGGAGCTATTTAAAGGCAAATTTTTATATTATCAACTATGTTCAAATAGTTTCACCTAAATCTAATTCGGTAAAATGGAATTGGAATTTTAGTTGCTTAACGAGAAAACAAAATTCGCCAGACAATAATGTCAAGTGAGTTCTTATCGAATTAAAGTGAATTGATTACGAAACGGAATCTGTGAAGATATACTTGAACTGACGAAATGTAATGCATATAAAGGAGTAAGTGCAAATTATTATTATATTATATATTACTAATTGTATCCTAGATCTAAATTTTTCACTCATCAATCAATTTAATTTATGTTAACACATTTTTCTATATTTACTAGACCAATTTGAATATTTTTTCTCAATTCTTTACACATGCATAATAAAACATAATTTTTGTTTCATTGTAAACGACACACTCTAATTTTGAATAAGTTTCAATTTCCGAGGCATCCCCAAAATATTTATGCGCCTTCAACTTTCCACTCAACAATCAATTAAATTTATTTAAGTCATATTTTTCTATATTTACAAGATCAATTTGAGTATTCTTTACACAAACATAATAAAACGAAAATATATTTTTTTTTGATTTATTGCAAACGACAAACTATATTTTTGAAAAAGTTTCAATTTCCGAGGCACCCCCAAAATGTTTATGTGCGTAATATTGAGACGGCCTAATTGTGTCCATCATTCAGCATGTCGTTAAGTCATTGTCAGAAATTTGTATTTCATTTGTAAAGCTCCAGCTGTTTGCAGCCCGCTCATAATTTGATTCTTTTTATAGGCATCGAAGTGGGGAATGCAGTCAGTTTTGTTTTGGTTACGAATGCAGTCAAAACAAATGCTTAAGGTTCAAACAATTTAGCCGCTTCCGACACAATGCGCCTGGTTCCCGGCAAAAGCTTTCAACACTTTCCCACTACACCGCAAGCCGGAGGCAATTGAACCGCCATAAACACACACACACTCGCACACACAGTTACAGAATGCATCAATAAATACCAAAGCTTTCTTTAATTAAATGGCACGAAATGTGAAAAGCACAGAAAAGCTCGAGACGTCCGTTTAGTCAATCGGTGTCCGGCCGTAACGAAAGATCTCCGCTGCCGCTAAGCGAAACGAAACTCGAGCAACTAGAATAGAACGTTTGTTTGCAATTAGTAATTTTTAAATTGATATATTAATTGATAAATACTATATGCATGTTTCTCGACAGCACTTAGTAGTAGTAGTAGCAGTAGTTGAAATATTATATATTGAAAGCTACATGTTATTCGAAACGACTTGTGTGAAAAGTTCTTTAAAGTGTTCTACGAATGCAATTATATTGAAAAATAATTTCGAGCGTTGCTCTGCATACCAGAAATTTTAGAACGCGCCGCGAAAATTACACATACTGAAAATAACATTATTATATGTGTATGTGTGTATATTGACGTCATTACGGAATACACTGCAAAAAAATAAACAAGACCGCAAGTAAATAAACAGTTGCGTATACATTACATATTACAAAACTCGTTAGTGGAGTGAGACAGCGAGCGAGAAAGGGAAAGAGAAAGAGAAAGAGGGAGAGACAGCTGTCAATAAATTTACCAAGTTAATTACGACGCATGCCAAAGTTTTGTTCTAGTTAATAGAGAAGTATATCCAAGGTTTTTTTAATGTTAATGGTGCGTATATGCGATCTTGAATGAATCAACGTCTGCACACTTCCATATCTATAGATAGTATACAGTTTAACGATTCATCTCATTTCGAAATCACATTTTCAGTATATATGCTTATGACACACGAAATACACACAAAAAATGAAGACTCTTTCGAATTGTGCAAATTTTCATCGCAATATTAATTTCTTTTTTTTTTCTTCTTTTTTTTTGTGGTTGGAGTTGGATGTTGTGGGCGAGCTGGAAAGGCAAGGCACGTGATGTCACCGTGTCGTGTCTCGGCCCAAATAACACTTTATTCATTTGGTCGCGTTTGGGGCCACACATTGTATTTAATTAAATTAAAACCAAAATGTGCAACATGAGCGTTGTAAATTTACTTTTACAGTAGTCGCACGAAAAGTAGAACAGCAATCATAGAAATAAACCTATTCTTCTTGCATATGGAGAAGTACAGCTAATAAATGGAAGTCAGTTTTAGTCTTAGTTTCACTGTATTCATAATCAACTTGAATAGCATTTATTAAGTCAAATCAATTCCAATGGCAAATCTCTATATAGTCAGAGCGTACAAGAGTGCATAAATATATATATATATATATATATACATATATATATAAATATAGCTGAGAGCGAGAGAGATCCACGACCTTGATAAAGATGATCTTGCGGAAATTTTCGAGCGCTTTTGCTCTATGAACTCGAAATAATGATGCCCTCAACTCGACTGTACCACTCTCAACCCGCTATATATACATACATTCTGTATAGAGCGGATGCATGAACAATGTAAAGAATTCTTGCCCCAATGGCCCATCATAAATTACAATGTTGATGCGTGTTATTGTTGATAGAGGCCCTCAGGGGGGTACCCCCTAAGTGGTATATACGATTGCAGAAGAGGAGCGGCGTTATTGACGTCATTGTACTAGACACAAAGCTAACTTAGTAAGACTAAGACTAACTATCGCTGATGGATTGCACTCGTGCATGTGTGCCACATACTGTTGTTGAAAGAAACGCTGCCACTTGCTGTACAAATCAATACAAGGGGTTAAACTTGTTGATAGAATTGAGACACAAACAAAACAGCAGCAACAAAAGTGCTTTTGAAATGAACGACTGCTAAGGAAGCCTGTCAAATGTTCACCATCCGATTTTCAGAACCAAAACTGTTTACATAGTTGTCTCTAATCTAAACGTTTCAATCTAAATTCGAATCTAAACTACTATTAACTATAGCAAATTGTCAGATTAAACAGTGGAACCACATAAAGTATACACAAAAACAATTTTCTTACATTTATCATCTATTTAGAAATGTTTTTTTTTAACTATTTACTTTTTATTTAAATATTCAAAATTCAAGTTTAGTTTTCGAGCGAAATGCAAAACAAACTTTTCAAATTTATAATTTAAACTTATTTGAATTATAACGATTTGTTTACACAGTAAACCTAAAAATATTTTCTTATACTTATCATCTATTTCGCAATGAATTTGATAATTACTCATCTAATTTCAATATTAAACTAATTAAACTTTTTTCTTTTTAGTACAAAAACATTACAAATTTTGTTTTATTATTAATTATCACAATATAATTTCGAGCACTTATTGTACCAAACTGATAATTTTTTTTTTCCTTGCTTCTTACAGATAAAGCCTGAATGAAAACTCAGCGGCTACGCGATTGATTAATTTAACTTCCAATGAATGTGAAATATATCGAGACTTTCGGTTAGGTCGGACCACACCGTATATGCAGCATATATATTAAACAAACATAAAATAAAAAAAATTACTACGACGGCTACATTTTTTTTTATACATATATTAAAAAATGGCTGAAAATCAACTAAAAACGACCTCTAGCAAAGGGATCAATGAGAAAACCGCACAGATCTTAATGCCCCACAATGGGGCCGTGCGTAAATTGGAGCAACCGCAGATCTCCACAGAGAAACAGTGCTTCCACGTGCACGTGAACGAAGACTGGCAGACGCTCGTCTCCAGCAAAAATAAATTGAAACGTAAGAAAAAATTGAGCGCATCGCTCACCTCCGTTGGGGATACCGTTAACCAAGAGAAACGCACCCGCATCGAGGGCATACATTTGAATATCAAAAGCCGCGCCAAGGATAATAACAGTAGCACTGGCGAGACTGCCAACTTGTCTGTCAATGCGACTGCCAACTCAACTGCAGCAAAAGCGCCAGCAGTCAGACAGAATAGCAAGGTCGAACGACCCGTTATAATTGGCGGCGTTAATGTGCTTTCGGCGGCGGCACCGCAGCGTTTTAAACGCAAACTCCAAGAGAATGTAGACACAATACAAAAGCTAAACGCACTCGCTGAGCAGCTGCGCTTAGAAGTCAATGAGGTATTTGCAAATCACATAACATAAAAAAGGAATAATATATATATTTTTTTTCTGTTGCTATATATATATTTTTTTATATGTAAATAAATAGCATTCATAACATGTGATTGTATTTCATATTTATAGCTAAAGTCCAGCCTGATAACAGAACGTAGTGCTGTGCGCTCTTTAAGGTATGTAGTATTTAAATCAAGAGGTACGCTTACTGTTTTATTTTGCTCGAGATAGTAAGCTGTGTCGATAACACATTTCTGATTGATACTTGTGCAATCGATATTTGCAATTGTGGCGTTAATTTGAATTTGAAATTGCAGGGCGCAAAATGATGCCGATAGCCGAAAATGGCGCAACGATGTGAAGAAACTGCAGCAGTCGCTGGAGTCAACGAAGAAATGTAACTTAACGAAGAAACCCAACGAGTTGGCCGCAGAGGCGGTCAACAGCCATGCGGCCGCCGATGGCCTAATCAACTATGAAATCCAAAGACTGACTAATGAAATCGCAGTGCTAAGGGAAGCAAACAAAACCAAAGAGGAGAAGACCCAGGTAATTACAAATTACATAAATTACAAATACATAAATACATACATTGTTATATGTATGTAGAACATGTACAGTGATCGCTCGGTAATTAGACCTGCAATTATTATTACAAATTGTTTGTTTTTGTAAATTAAGGTATTGATTTAGCTTGGCATTAAAGAATATTAATAAATTGGCGAAATGAGCAAAAACTTAAATTTTGTTACATTTTTTAAGTAAAAAAGAAAGTCAAATTTTAAATTTTTGTTACATTTTTAACTTAAAAAGCATTAGAAAGCAATTAAATTAAAATAAATTATGAATTGATAAAATAAGAGAAATGAGTCGAAAATTCAATTTTATTAAATTTTTAAACATTACTAGCATAAAAATGAAATGAAATTAAAAAAAAATGGTAAGTAAGATAAATGATTCAAAATGTAAATTTTTGGAAATATGTAAACTTTTAATTTTGTTAACTTTTAAATGTTACTAGCATAAGAAAGGGAATTCAATGAAAATAGGTGAAAAATAATAAACTGAAAAAAATTAACCAACATTTAATATTGTTATTTTTTTTTAAAATGTTACTAGAATAAAAAATGAAATTAAAATTTAAAAAAGAAATTTAAAAAAAAATATTACTAGAATACAAAATGAAATTATAATTTAAAAAATTGTAATATCAGAATAAACTCTGTAACTGAGGCGTTCTAATTCTCGAGCGAGCTGTGCTTGAGTACATTAAGTGTAATGTGTAACATGATATATATATATATATGTATATATATATGTATGTGTGTATATAAAATGTGTTTTAAGTTTGCATGCTTTGTTCGCTTCTGCGCTTTTTTATGGCCCAGTTATGTGCCAGCAACTCCCATAAGAACACAATGAGAGACAGTGCTATGCCAATGGCCCATAGAAAGAACACGGCGGGAAAGTGCTCCAATTTGAGTACGACCGGATCATCACTGTTGCTGCCATGCCGTCGATGGTGTGGAATCTTGGTGCCGGACTTGATAAACTCTGCGTTCATAATGTTATTCCAATAGACTTGAAGTCCAAACTCATTGGAACTACGGATCAGGGTGTTGAAATAGCCCAAGTAGGGTGAACCATAGGGCACAATGTAGACGCCATGGAATGGCACCAGACAGCTTTTCATCAGATGGAATTGTGGTTGGCCCAGACGCATATGCTGACGTGTATTCACCTGGAATGCGGCCATGTGATATTTCTCCAGATAGGCAAAATTGCGATCATTGCTATTGAAAGCCCTCGAGAATTGCTCCTCCGACACTGGTAGCATAAGTTGCCGGATTTTCGCCAGATGCGGTTGACTCGTGGCCAAGAATTCATTGACGTAGAACATGTGACTCGGTCGAATGAGTATCTTGTAGGTGGATGAGGCGAGCTCGCTGAGATCATTGATATCCGGCTGGGGCTTGCGATAGATCAGCATGCTGGTCAGATTGCCACGAAAAGCGCTGCTAATCAGCATACCAAAGAACAACCAGAAGATCAGGAACAAGCACACCGAACTGCGCCGCGGCACATGGGCCATCGGGTGCGTCAATGTGCAACAGTACAGATCCAGAGCCAAGGTGCTCGGCTGTCGCGTATAAAGTGCCCGGCAAAAGATATAGGCGAGCAGCAAACTGCATCCAATCGATAGCCAGACCAGGTCGCCAAACGATCGAAAAATGTTGGAGAAGAGCGGCTTGTCCGTTGCCTTGGGCACAATCACGCACAGATCATCGCGACTGTTGGTGACAGTCGCCTCGATGCGATTCTTGAAAAAAATGGGCACCAGGACACGTATATTCATGGCCGCATCATCGAATTCATTCCATATCTGCGGATTACAGGCGTACGAGCTCATATTCTTCATATAGGACATGGGTTGTGTGATAATCCTTGTGGCATTTAAACGCTGCGCTATATACCCGGAGAGTAGTCCGTCTGTGCCCCTAATTTGGCCACGCGGTCCATAAATCATCCTCACATTGTCATTGAAGATGCACATCCTCAACGGCTTGCGATGCATGTTGGGTATCTGTTTGGAGAACAGTTGCGGCAACGTTGCCACCGCCCCCTGCTCGAGGGGCACCGCCTGCAGAAAGTCATTAGTGAACGGATTGTAGCGATAGATATGCAAACGATCATTGCGCCAGTAGATGATGACCACATTCAACAGCCAAATGGTCCAGAATTGACGAAAGCTTGCACGCATCCAGCCCAGCGATAGGTTCTCCGCATTCCGGACGACCAGAATGACATGGGACAAGTGCTTCTTGGCCGATTTTTTATTGAGCAACGATAGTTTTAACGGCTGCGAAATGTCCTTGATTATCATTACCATATACATAAGTGTGCCATCATCCTGAACGGTATGCAGGGCCAGGAACTGTTTTCTGCGGACACAGAAATATAATAAAATTGAATTTTTAATGGATTATTGAGCTAACAAAGATAACAAAATTGTGTCCAAATTAAAGCATCCAGAAAACGGAACTGGAACAATTTTTATTCAAAACGGAAATGCAAAAGTTTTGTGCTATTTGTGAAAGATAAAACGAATGAAATGAAATGAATGAAAAATCAATTAATAGAACTTGTATATTGCTTAGTTTAACATTCGATCGTGACTCAATTTGAGAAAATAATTAAAGCCAAAAAATTGTGCGTAAATTGGAGCACCAAAATAAGGAACCGGAAGATTTCTTGTTAAAAGCGGAAACGGAAAAGTTTTGCGTAAATTGGAGCACGTACAGAAAAATGTACACAACCTGAAGCACACAATAAAAGTCGAACTTTAAGCCAAAGAAAGGCAGCCAAAAAGTAAAGTAAAGTTAATTATTATAGAGATTTATGGCCCACCTGAGTGATATGTAGGATATGTTGCATTTGGTCACCTGATGCAGTATTTCATCACCGGAATGATCGTGTGCCGCCAGATTCTCAGAATAGATGATGAGTACCGTGATGCGAGCACGACAGAAGATCTTGCTAATCTCTACCATGAGGTAATCCTCCTGAGTGTTACTCGGGGGCAAAAGGAGGTGATTCTCAGCGCTCAAAAGCTGGATTCCAGCTAGCAGCTGGAGGAGCAATGTGCACCAAATGAGTGCAGAAGCCATCATTGTGAACTACTATGGCAAATTCTCGGGCAGACCTTTGTTTTTATAGACCCCAGGACTAATTTCATTAATACTTACCCTTATCTGACAGGACGATAAATATTGCTTATTGGTTTTTTGTTCTTCTATTTTCGTTATGTGTCGCGTTTGGTTAATGGAAATGCAGCTAAGTGCAACCACTAACAGCATGTCAAAAATGCTTACTTTGCTGCCCCAATTTTATTGTTGATGTTTGATAATGTTGTTGTTTGTTAGAGCTGCTTTCTGCTGTTGATGTTGATGATGATGATGATGATGATGATTTCTTGCAGATCATTGGGCAGGCTGATAGACGCAAAGCAGCTGATATGCGCCAATTGAAAACTGCATATGAAAACCGATTGACTCAGATACAAAAGTCAGCCAAAATTGAAATAACACGTTTGGTAAGTTACGCACAGTTGACGACGCGTGAGGAACCCAACTTGAAGCCGCCGTAGAAGCGGACGGACAACTTTTTGTACTACTCATATATATATACATATATATAATTTTTTTTTTTAATTTTGCCCATACACATGTTTGTGCAATTTGGGTCTCGATGCTAAATATACATATCTACATATCTACATTTCTACATATATATAGACGTATCTTTGACTTGTACGTGTTTTTTTGTTTGCTTCTCTGTTTTGCAGCTAGAGGAAATCAAAACCAAAGAGCGTAATATAGGACAACTGAAGAAGGATTTGCAGACACTGCAAAATGGCAAGAGACAAACTGAAGCCAAAACGAAACCCAAAACGAACGAATCAAGCAAAAAGCTTAAGAAGCCCACTACGAAAACACAAACACAAACAAAAACAGAAACAATACCAACAATTACAATAGCCACAAGAGCTAAAAACGAAACAGACACAAAAGATATACAACAACCGAACCCCCCAAACCCGGCTCAAGTTACAACTGAGGTGAGTTTTGAATGAATTGCAGTAATTATTGTAGGGTTGCCTCCCTTCTTCCAGCTACCTAATCATATTCGTTTTAAAAAGGGTCTGATTAAAACGTGAAAAAACAACAACTTTGGTTCAGTTTGATTAGTTAATGATAGCTTTTATATGGTATTTATCATAATCAAACTGAGTAGGTTTCTGGCGTCTGTTATGTGTTTGATAAACATTTAAATAATCATTAATTGTATTTGAACTTAATGCGAAAAGTTCGGCTGCCAATTGAGTGAAAATCAATTTATTCCATGCCACACAAACTGTAATAAAACTGCTCTAAAGCACAATAACAACTAAAGCGATATTAATTAATAACAATTAATATTATTGATTCAGAGCTCGAAGTATTCGTGCAGTTATTAAATTTTAGTGCAATGTTTAATTTCTTAATTCAACACAACTGATTGAACTTAAGACTAATCTAAAACGCTTTTAATTACGTTTTTAATGCAAACTTAATTTGTAATGGCCATTTTAGCCAAGTGTCATTTGGAACTGTTCAAGTTTAGTACGGGGGTACTTGAACTTGTCCCAGCCAAAGTACAAAAAAAAACAAACAAAAAAAAAACACTTTCAACACAGGTTAAATGTTAAGCACTTTTCAAGATTTATCTCTAGATAAATGCATGAAGACATACACATACATACACACACATACATGCATACATATTTATCTGTAGTTTTTTCTGCTTCTTCGTTTTGAATCTGCTGTCGGCTGCTGGCAGCTGCCGCTGTTATGCGCGATTGGCATGATCTATGATATAATTTTGCGTTAGTTATGAGAACGGCCAGCGACAACAATCGCCGACTTGCGATAAAAACCTGCTGCTGCTCGACTGAAACGTGAGACAGCGAGGCATAAACACAGAAGACGCCGATAAAAGACAGCACAAAAAAAAAGCAAAAAAAAAAAAACAAAGAAAAAACTCAACGACAAACATTGCTGCAGGCAACTGCAGCGCAAGTGTTGCTAGTTGATTGAGCAGAGACAGAAAGAGAGCGATAGAGAGTAACAGAGAGCGGTCGCGCACACAGAAAAGCCGGTTTTGCACAGACGCACGCACACAGAAGCGCATGAAACGCATGCAAGCCTCATAAACCACCGCAGCCGCAGTCGCAGTCGCAGCGCACTCACTCACACACATTCACACACTCACTTTCTCTTACCTGGCCGCGAGAGAGCGAAGAGTGAAGAGCGCGTAGTTCGCATGAATGAGAGTGCCGCCTAAGCCGAAATACCAAGCGACGCGTCAGGTTGAGTTCAGTTTCAATTCAGTTCGCAGGCAGGCATCGCAGGTGCGCATGGTCCGTTTCCAGTGCGTTGCTGGAGTTGTCGTTTTTCGTTTTGTTGTTTTTCGTTCGTTTTGTCGCCTGCCAAGTGTCAAGTGTACGCTGTTTGGGGGCATCTAAAAATATAATAATCATAATAATGCACATCAAACTCATGCAAAGTAAATTAAGTAAAAAAAAAGAACGTTTTTACACTCAACCCAAAAAAGTTGGGTTCAAAACGTGTGTTTATAATTAGGTGAAATTTGTTGGCCTTTTCAAAGTGCCACAAATGTGAAAGAGTAAACCAAGTGCATTGTGTATGTGTGTGCCCAAATCGGCCACAAAAAAACACCTTTTGTACATCAATGGATACATGCCACATACATACAAC
Source organism: Drosophila basisetae (assembly GCA_035041595.1). Lineage (NCBI taxonomy): Eukaryota > Metazoa > Arthropoda > Insecta > Diptera > Drosophilidae > Drosophila > Drosophila basisetae. The sequence continues at coordinate 979,357 of JAWNLB010000048.1, read as the reverse complement.
AATCGCCTGAGTTGTTGTTGTTGTTATTATTATTGTTATTGTAGTTGTACAAAAACAACAAACAAAAAACATTGTATATATTTACAGTTTGTCTTTCACTTTTCCCTATTGTTTTGCAAAACTGTTAAGTTTAACGCACCGTATGCCTTGCCTTGGGGGGTGGCAGGTGAGGGAGCAGATTCACTCATAATTTCACCAAATTTGCAGCTCAGATTAGCTTGCAACAATAATAGACAACAACAACAATAAACAATAACAATAAAAGTGCCATTTGAATTGGAATTAATTTTCTATGGATCGTTCCGTTCCGTTTCGTTCCACTGATTGAATCCAATTTTACAGTTCATTAATCGCGCCCGCCTTTAATTGTTATTCTTATTTTGTGTTATCGATATGCAAACTAATCCAAATTGTGCGTTAAGCCTATCGAAGCAAATCGAAGCTGACAATTTGAATTTGAATTTTTATTAACTGTTTCGCAGTTCCTTTTCATATTTAGTATGTCGACAGACTTTCAGTGAGATTAATCATTTGCATACGCTAAGTGCAATCAACAACAACAACAACTAACAGCGATGTCATCTAACAACAACAACAACTAACAGCATCATCAATAAATAAAAGTGTGTTTGTGGGGAGTGTGCGTGTTTGTGATCGTGTGTGTGTGTGTGTGTGCACAACACCAATTGGGGTCAGTGAAAATCTTTTTAAATGTTAACGCTATTTTAAATACGATATCTACATACTCATAGGCAAACACACACACACACACACACACAAATTGTTGCTGCAAAATTTTTAGCCATCTTCATCTTCATCGTCATCATCGTCAAACGACAGTAAAAGCGTAGCCTTCCGATTATGATCATAATGCTGCTGCTGCTGATGATGATGATGATGATGTTGCTGAAACAAAACAAAAACAACAAAAAAATGCTAGCTGAGTTCCAAGTTTCCAATATGCAAAGTAACCAGTACAACATACAACAACTAGAAAATAAACGGTGTGTGTGAAATGTGAACCATATGCAAATCGCTGTGAATTGCCATTTTATTGAGGCATACTTTTTCATCTTTGTGCTTTTTCTATCTCTATTTTGAATTTTGGCAAATTTGTGTGCTTTATTCGTAGTGCGGTGAAAACTAAATTTTTGAGAGACAATGTTTTTTGAATAGCATGAATAATCAAATCAATTCAACAATGGATTACTACTACGACTGTCGAGATGTGAAGGTAAATCGAAATCCAAATTCCAAATTCAAATTTATTCTGCAAGTGTGAAACGCTGTATAGTAATAGTTAGTAGCTGTTGTTGTTGCTATTATTATTGTGTGTGTCGAGAACAATCCTAACCCATGACTACAATCGCATTGTGGTTGACATTACTCATGCATTCATTCATTCATTCACTAATTCATTCGTTCTCATTACGCATACAATGGATGTGTGTGTATTCAATTAAATATCGTATAATGAAAATTGTTTTCGGGTTGGTTTACTTAACTTCGAAATCTATTTATATGATTTCTTTGCGAGTTTCCAACTCTCTTTCTTCCACTCCCATTGTATTTTCATTTGAAATATATAATTAACTGTGCTATTTGGCAAACATTGAAATGCTGCTTTTCAATTGCAGCTCAACAAATTGGTCATACTTTAAAAGTTTTACGATTTCATTAAATATTTATACACAGCACCAATTAAAAATGGGTAAAAGGAGCATAATCATTTCGTGCCAAAGTATGCAATATTTATATATTCTTGATCAACATGTTTGCGGATCTCAGACGATATAAAAGCTAGAGGTTTCAAATTTGGAATACAAGTTTTCGTCTACTCTACGCAGATCAAGCTTATTTCCTTTGATCAATAACTTCCCCACACTTTACGAAAATCGATACATATCGATTTCCGATAGCAATAAAAGTAACAATTCAAAAGGCAGAGGCTAAATAATTTATGTAATTGATATATAATATATATACTCGTACATTGACATATTATTGATGACGTGCATAACTAAAATTAAGATCGGATAAAAACTATACCAGTTGTAGTTCAAAAAGTATTGTAATATGTTTACATTTTTACATTTGTGTCTGCACAACTTTTAAAGGGAATACTTTGGCTATACAAATATAATATATTTAGGGTATAGCGTGGTCGAGCAGCTTTCATCATGCTCAAATTTTTTCTATACACTTTCAAATGTTGTAAAACTATCTTTGCCATTCTTTAGAGGCTTTCCCGTTTATATTTTCATATATATATAGATATATGTATATATATATTTCTTATAGTGGTTTTCAGGTATATATTTCTTTTATGGATCTCATGGTTAAATTGCGGGCTTTTCTTAAACTTATACAACTTTGGCATATGCTTTTTACTGATGTAAAACTATCGATATCAGCAAATTTGGCAAAGAATTAGATATGCTTGAGTTGTAACCTTAAAATTGGCATCATTAATTATATTCTCCATGGCCACTTATCAATTGAGTTCCCCTATAAAAATAATTTACACACCTTATTGTGTTAACTTAATTCGCTTTCTGCACAAATTTGTGCCATGCAACGCTTGTATCAATATTGATTTTGATTGCTAACCCAAATTTGTTTTTTAATTTTCGTGTATTTTTTTCGTCACTTTATGCAAGACAAACAGCTTCATTTGTCCAAGTAGTGATGGGTTTGTGTTTGGAAAATGTGTTTTACAAACTCATCAACTTGTGCAATGAATCATTTCAACTTGAATGAGGAGCTGTTGTGCATATTTATTTAATTATCTATGTGTATATATTTATATTGAAAAGCTTGACTTATGATTATGTGATTAATATCATTTTTGTGTAACAGGGAGTAAGGAAAGCTGTCGATGATTATGGGAAAGACAGACAGATTGACTGACAGATAGACGGACTGACTTGACTACCGGAATTAAATAAAGCCACAAACAGATTCGGGCTTATCAAGACGAATTCATTGATGAGCATGTCAACAATAAATGCCTCATCCAATCATTTGTTCAATTGGCAATATAAAATTTTTTTTTCATCTTCTTGGATCCAATCGCGATTGGGTGGAAACTGATAAACAATATAATTCATTAGCGCATATAAAACTTTCGCTTTCGCAAGATCAAATCAAAGCAATGGCTCTTTTTGTCTGTCTGTCTGTTTTTATGCAGACAAACCTGTCTTACAATGCCAAATGTAAATAAAAAAAAACAAAAAAAAACTGATCTTGTGGCTGTATGCATAAGTCCATATATATTTGGATATAAAGCATCGCTGTGGCTGCGACTGCGACTGCGACTGCAACTGCAACTCTCTTGACACGTAATCGTGCAAACGGGAGGGAATCGAACCCGGAACGCAACTTCACCCAAAAACTGCAGTCGATCGAGTGAAACCTGTCCGCTGTGGCAGAAAGGAAAATCATTTCACACAAACAATCACCGCAAACGTCGCCGACGGCCTCTGGCTGTGTTTTCTAGTTGTTGTTGTTATTGTTGTTTGTGTTGTTTTTGTTATTTGTGTATTTTGTGGCTGTGGCTTGTGGCTTGTGCAAACACAACTGACGTCGCAACGCAAAAACAACATCAACAACAACACCAATAACAACAACAACAAACAAACAAACTTCAGGCCAGAAACCAACCGCAAACAACACTTGTGCATTGAAAACCTGTGCGAGACTATATAGCACATCAAGTTGGAACTTGTCGACAGATTTACACACAATCGTTTGAAATTTAGCTGGCGGCAGCAACTGCTTCCAACTACTGCAATGCTTGCAACGCTTGCAACGCGTCGCAAACGCACACTGCACCGAAAATTGTATGGGGCAAACTCTTGGATACTTAGTCAATTACTATATTTATAGAATTAAGCGGGCTATTAATAGCTAGTTCTCCCACAAATCGGCTAAGGTTGTAGACTGCTTGAGAACTCTTCAAGAAAATAGCACTCATAAAGTTCTCGAATTTTGCTTAACAAAATTATGTTTAAATCTTGAAAACTCTTGAACAAAATATCTTTCATTGAGTTTTGAAATTTTCTTTGCTGTCAAAGTGATCTCTAAGTCTTGAATATTCTTCAAGAAAATGTCACTCACAATATTTTGGCAGGCTTTTACATAAATAAATAGCATGAATAAATGTCTTGCAATATTCATAAAATATTTCAGTTACTCCAAGTTGTATAATTCATGGTTTATCCCAATCCAAGCAATCATTTTTTTTGCAATTAAATACTAATCAAATTTATAAGATATTTTGATTGCTTTAATTTGAATTTACAAATCATCAAAATTACATGTTATTTAAATTTACTCGACATTAAATAAAATAAAATAAAAATATCACAAAAAAAAATATAATAAAATATAAAATGAAAAACGATATTTAGCTCGAATACATATTGCATAGAAAGCGCTTCTTAAAGTTAACTTTTACGTGTTCATATCGATAGCAATTTATACCAAATCTTGTCTTTTTATAATTATATTTTATTTTAGCATGTTTTTAGCAATTTTTCGTAGTCGTTTAACTTTTGAGTACATTTTTAAAATCCATTCAAAACCAATTTGTGCTTGAATATTAATGTCGATAATAATTTATAAGAAATCTTCAAACAATGACAATGTTTTGTTCTTTCTTATTTTTATCAATTAAATGTATTTTCGTAGTTGTTTAACTTTTGAGTACATATTTAAAACTCATTCTAAGCCAATTTGAGTTTGGTTGGTTAACTTGAAGTTTGTTGCACTGTGCATCGATGCATTTAGCGCGATCTGCATGTGGCCATCAATATCATCATCAGCAGTAACGAGGCCTGAGGCCTGCTTGAAGCATCGCTGGACAAAGATAGAGTAATCAAATATGTCTGCCTGTCCGCTTGTCAGTCTGTCTGGCAGTCTGGCAGTCTGGCAGTCCAAGTCCAAGCACTTGCTTAATTTTCGCGGCACGTTGATTCGATTGGGGGTTCGTTAAGTTGAGCGCCGTTACGCAAAATGTTCTTTTGGAATTGATTCAAGAAATTACCATAACGGTTAACAGTTCAAATCGTCAGTCGTCGACAGAGCAACGGAGCGACGTGCTGGCATTCCCAGCCACGACTTCCATTTATTTGAAGTCTTGGGTCTTGGGCCCTGCTTAACTATGCACACTGCTCAATTGTGAAACGATACGAAACGATATATATATATATATGTATATATATGTAAGGCGTTTGGTCATTGCACTGAAAATATTTAGTTGTTGTTGTTGTTGTTGTATATGGTTTGTTGGGGGGTACATGGATTTGGGTGTAGCCCACCTCATTTCACAATTGATTAATGATTTCACTGGCGCACACCGATTTGCATTATGTTTGTGTGTATGTTTGCGGCCAATTGAATATAACAAATTAGCATAATGCCTTTCTGCCAGTATATTTATGTATATATATGCGTATAACATGACCATAAGCGGTGTTATATAAAAATCAATTTGACATGAAAGTGAGAGAGAGACATGTATGAAAATTGATATGGAAAATGGGCGTGTTCGATTCGAAAGTGATTTCGACTCTTTATTTTTTATTATTGTATTTTTTTGATTACTTTTGTGGGTTCAATTAGACTGTCCAGTCTATTGTACGGCGGTGGGTAAGAGGTGGGATTGGGGTAGTCGAGGCAACAATATGGTTCGTGACCGTGAAATTCGTGACATGCTGCAGAGATCACGGCGAATAATAGCGTGAATGTAACCAAATGTTTTGAGTATTTGTATTTGAGTGTCTAAAACTTGCGTGCTGCTGCTGATTTAAAGGAATCACGATATACACATATATATATATATATATATATAGATACATACATGCAGCATACAAATGTAAAAGATATCCATCAAATCATAGCATAGTGTGGCAGAGTGGTTAATTAGAAAAAAATAGATAAGCAAAACAAGAAATATAATTATTTATACACAAAATTATGGCTTGTCAAAAATTATTGCAAATAAAAAAAAAGTTGGCCCAAACTTTAGTAAGTCGCCCTAAATTAAATAAACTTTTTCTATTTTGTAGGCATAGTTTAGGCAACATATTTTCTACATTTATTCGACAGTCTCAAAAATATGGCAAATTTTCTATTTGTTCGAAATATCTTCTATTATTAGGAAAAACATTTCAAAAAGTACACATTTTTTAGAAAAATCACTCATTCATTCTATAATTCAAGAACAAGTAATCACATTTACTGGCGCGTATTTTAAATTAGAGAATTCTTCAACGTACAAATAGAAATTAGATATAATTTTTTTTTAAGTTTTTAGAAAAATCCACCCTGAAATTTAGAAATGCAAACTCTATTTTTAGAAAGCCACAGCCATAAATTTTAGACATTTATTTTCTGAATAATAGGGTGACTAAACATTGGCGCCAAAAATGAGGGGAATTTTTTTTCGCTGAGTGTACGCATGTGTAATTCACAAATAGGCCTTTGACCACAGAAATTTGAGCAGATGAAATCAAATTTATATATCAAAGCTCTCAAAATGACAAAATGTGTAATGCAAAGTGTATAAAATGAATAAGGATAAGATTTGAGTGCTTGAGCGCAATTAGTTATTACCCAATCCTTTGTGGCACAGCGAATGCCTCTTGTGTGCCACCTATTCTTTTTCTTCCACTTTTTATGTTGTTAGCCGCAACAATGCTGAGCATAACAATAAGTTCTATATGTGTGTGCTTTGGACTAGCCGACAATGGTTCTATGGATATTGTTCTTTGGGGTCAATAGCCTTTGAACACGTTCAAATGTTATATATCAAAGCTGTTAGCCGTTTGTAAGAATGAATTGGCAATTTCGTGGCATTGTATGGAGGGCAAGAAATCAAGCCATAACTGTAGACGCTGACAGCGAAACGTGTGTTGCCACTTGTTGCACGCTGCTTGTTAACAAAAACGGCAACAAGTTAAAAAGACGACAAGATTTTTATTGTGTTAAATGAAAGGCCAAAAAAAGATGCTCATCGACGCAATTTTCCACTTTTATTTCTTGCAGATAACCCAACTCAAGAATATTGAGCTAATCAACAATACGAAGAATGTGCATAGATCAACGCTTGAAATGCGTACACCTAAACCAACAAAGCAACAACAGCAACAACAACAACAGATGAGTCATGAACAAATCATGACTGGAGAAGAGGGCACAGAAGCAACAACAGCAACATGGATGGAAACGCTGCTCACAAGCAGCGCAGCAGCCACAAAGCCAACAAAAAGGGAATACAGAACAAAGGTGAGTAATTTTCCAATATTTGTATGCATATTAACATTAATACATATTCCTGTTTTAAATGCAGTATTGATCTAAAAACCACTTTATGAACAAAAAGGCTGTTGATTTTGTAAATTTGTTCGATTCTGACAACGTTTTGATTTACTTAAACCCATCCGTGTATGACAAGATTTCAGCTTTCAACCACTTTTTGCTATGGCGGCTTTATAAAATAGTCATGCGATCAACATTTTAGTTCTCACACTTTGTCTTTGCATATATCATCAATTAAGAAAAATGCATTTGAATACTCTTGTAGAGGGTATTATAATTTTGTCGTGATATTTGCATTACATTGATAAATATTCTTGATCAAAATTACACGTTTGGCTGCCCTTTTTTTTAATCGGTATTAAAAGTATTGTGCTAAAAACTTGGCATACGAATAAAAGATAAGTTTTCTATATTTATTTAAGAAAATTTTAAAAATGGCATTTCGTATAAAATATATTCGTTATTAAGTTTTGGTTAAAAAAAAACCAACATATTTTTATTTGTTTTTAATTTTTCATTTAGAAAATAAATCTTGTTTGTGATATTTGGCAATTTTATATTTTTTTTATTATACAATTATTGTTCGTTAAAAAAATTACATTTAATTACAAAATAAAAATGGTTACGAAAAATAAAATGAATAAATCTTTTTATGCCAGTTTTCCAATCAAAAATAAAAAAATTAAAAATAAGCGGATAATATTTCAAAATCTGGTCGTAAAATTAAATGTCAACTGATTAACTGCGGTTGAAATGGTATGCGTAAGATAAGCCTCGATAAATATATACAAATTTAAAGCTTAACTAATAAATAAGTTTTCTTTTTTTGCAGGATCACAACTCGGATTCAGACTCGGCGCTGTCTTCAGCGCCACCCTCAATAAGTCCACAGCCGCCATCCAGTGGCGCCGACAGCGGCGTCATGTGGCAAGCAGTAAGTGCCGCGAACAGACTCAATCAGCTTGTATTTAGCTGTGTATATCTATATTAAATATCAACTACTTACAGCTGCAGGACATGGACAAGCTGCAAAAGGAAGTGGAAATCTTTCATAAGGAGAACGAGCGGCTGCAAAGCGAATTGCAGCTGATGAAACATGAACTGATAGCCGCAGAAAAAGCGGCCCTATCTGCGAACAGCAACAACAATACACACATCAATAAATTGATGCAGCGCATCAAAGAAATGGAGGAGCAGCAAATGCAGCTAAACAGCGAGGCCAATGAGCTGCGGGAACAGAATGAACTGCTCGAGTTTCGCATACTCGAGCTGGAGGATGATAAGGTGAATAGAGAGAGAGAGAGAGAAGAGAGATTGACAACAAATGAGACTCACTCAAAAGCCAGTTTGTGAATGCGCTCAAAAGAGCAGCTCGACTTTATGAATGAATTGAGTGTAAACTGAGTGATTTGTGTGTGTGTGTGTGTGTGTGTGAGCCTGTGTATTTGTGTGTTGTTTAGGCATTTGTTTGTGTGTCAGCTGCTTGAGCTGCTCGCTTCGTGCCTAACAATGGTTTAGTTTTGTTTGGCATCTTAGCCAGTGCGGAAATTGTTTTGATTAACGGACAACGGTAATAGCGAATTAAAAAGAAAAAAAAGAAGAAAAACTGGAGTTGTTTTTACTGGAGCAAACAATTTTACACTTATCAGCATTATCTTCATTATTGTTATATATGTTTTGCTGTTCGATATTCCATAAACATAAGCAAGTGCTGTAATTGTTAAGTGCCTATTAGGCCAAGTGCTGACCAAATTGGTGATCGACTGCCATATATGTATGTAGTTAATCTATTCATATTTAACTTACTTTATAAGCCTGACTTCTTTATAAGTTTACAAAACATCTCGAGAAGCCCACATCTTCTCTGTGGCCATTTGTGTAAGCGCTGCTTTTGCCCAAATTCAAAATTTGTTTTGAATTGTTAGTCATATAGGGGTATCTGCTCTTTAGTAATGTCTCAAGTAGTCTTTGTATATTGAATTCTGTATTTTGTATATATAGTCTTGATATTACCCACACCTTTTTCCATTGTGTCTGTTTTGGTACGTTTAGTTTTTAGAGCCGAACGCCAAAGCAGCAAAAGTCGTTCAGCTTGAAAATCTAATTCATTCGTTTAATTGCAATACTCAAAGTAATTGCTGCATATACTTACATATACACATATAAATAAATGTATAATTATATATATTTATATATATATATATGTATATAGGTACATTAAGAGGGAGGCTTGCCTGCAAAGTGAAAATAACTTAAGAAGCATCGTTAGTCAGTGGTGCATTAAGCGAATGCTAATCGCAGCAGTTGCTCGCATTACATTTTCTTTAAATATTGTTTTAACTGCCATTTATCTGTTACTAGCATTATGTTAATGTAGATCCAATGTATATATGCTTTTTAAATTTATTTTATTAAGAGGTCATCAAACGAAAAACGATGAAATGAATATTTACAAGTTTCAAATTTAGCAAAAAACAGCTTAAAAAACTGAGCATTTTCTTTAATTTACAGAAAGTATATTTATAAAAACACTTTATAAGCTTTTTTCATTTCTTAAAAGAATCTATTAAATATGTTTAATTTCTATTGATATTATTACGAAATATATTTGTGGAAAATAGGGAGAACATTTTAAAAATGTAGCATTTAAAAAATGATTAAAAACAAGAAATTTTCATTTTAGATCTTTAAGAATTTAGTTCGATTGTTCTTTTGAGTGTATAGTCATAATTGTATACGTTAATTAAAGTTTTCAAAGTAGATCAACATAATAATTATGAGATTACAATATTTTAGATACTTTCTATATACATATGTAAAAATAAATATTTACATATATATAAACCAATTTCTCTTAAGCTGCAAAACAGCTGTCCAAACAAATATTTTATAGACACTCAACTAGATATACTGATATTGTACATATATGTATACACATAAGTATGTAAATGAAACTAGAGGACCAGGTGTTCATTGGGAGCTCCAAACACTCCTTTTCACTCCAGATGACTCACTCGAGTCGACACATCTATGCATGTCTTTATTACACATACAAATACTTATAACGGGCCATGTGGTTATTCTCACAAACACCCAGCTGAAAACATTTGATTGTTTGATTCTTCTTTGTTATGTATTCGTAATCGTTTTACTTGTTGCATCAGTGCATAAATGAGTTTTGCGGTCAATTTCTCAATTGTAAAGCTATCTTGTTCAAACTTGGCATACATTATAAAAACTTGAGTGCACCATAATATTTATTTTTATATAAAATTAAACATTTATTTTACAACGAATTAATATTTTTAATTGTTTTTCCGCATGCTTTTGGTTTGCTATAATTTTTGAAAATAAATAGTAAGAAATGTTTAAGCTACAAATTATGTAATATATATTTATGCGTATTTATCATCATCATTATCACAACAAACCAAAGGAAATAATTGTTTTATTGATTTTCCGCATTTTTTTGTTTTGTTATACAATTTAAAAAGAAAATATGGCTTTAAGAAGAGTGTGTAAAAGTAAAGCGGGGCTTTTAAGTTATTTAAGCTATAAATATTTTTACGTATTTATCATTTCTTTTTTTTTCTAATAAACAATAGGATTAAGAAGTTATTATTATTTGCATTTATTGATTTGTTTTTGTGAGTTTACTAAATGATTACCGATTCGACTCACTCCAGATGGATGGCACCTGTGAGGACCATTGCCAGCGTTTAGAAAATTTGCTGCGAAAGAGCGCCCAGCAATTGGAGGACAAGGACAAACGTTGCCTGCAACAGTTGCTGCTGTGCGTGCAACAGCTCGATCTGGATGCGATGGCCGAACAGGATAGCTGGCAGTCAGCGGTATGTATATATCCTAACAGAGTGTGTCACCTTAACCAGGAGAAGATACAGCATCCTAGGGATGCATGTTATGAGCTTCAAAGACCTAGAAGTCCTCAATCCAACAAAGATTCTTGCATTTGTGCAGGAGCTGCGGTTGATGGCGAAGCTATAGGCTCAGAAGGGGCCACAATAGATATAATAGGTTGCAGTGTAGGGACCCCAATTATAATAATAAAAAGACTTTAACAAAATATCCACTCTTCGAGTTTTTAAGACTTTCGGTAAACATTTCACCAGTTAAAGACAAATAAAAAAAAAACATTTGTTCTCATCAATTCCTGGAAAGAATAAATCATTTTGGAATATATTTTTATATTTTTATGAGTATGGAAATTTAGTTGACGGTTCAACCAAAATATTACGTTAAGCAAAAGAGAAGCAGAAAGTCAGTTTTATCCAATTTACTAGAGAAAATATTGATTTGTCTAGGAAGTGTTTAAGTCTACCACGGAACAAAATAAAAAAAAAAATACCTGTAGTCCTGCAGGAAGACCGAAATATAGTTAAAATGTTGAGTTAATTTTTGTGAAGGCGCATTTAAATAAAGGCAAAGAGAAATTGATAATTAATTACTGAACAGACGAAAGTAAGGCGTTCTTTTGTAAGGTTACCATTGATTTTTTTTTTGGTGTTTTCTATAATGGAGTCGGATTAAAGACTCAATTTATGACATCCTCATTCATTATACTACATTTCAATTGGACTTTAGTTTAGTTTAGTTCCAGTGCCATTTTCCTGAACGCCAATTTATGCATATTTATTTTTGAAAAGGCAGCAAATCAAGAATAACTTTTTTGTCGCTTCATTTCCATACTCAAAACGGATTAAATTTACTTAAAAGAAAGAAAAACTCAAACAAAGACTGATTTGTAGTGTGGCACCATTTGTTCTTCCGCAGCTAGATATGTATACAAGTAATGCTAATATCAAAATTAAATATTTGTTAGGCAGAGTTTGAAAGATTTTTACATCAACAAGATTTACATTTAAAGTGCAAGAAATAGACTAAAACTATCATTTTTGTATAGCAAACACAAAAAACGAAATTCAAGTGTCCATCGAACTTTGTTAATTTTGTTGCAACTTGGAATTTGCAGACGAGAGCGGAGCCACGGGCGAGACACAGCCGGATCGTAGCCACGGTGCAGCCGTATAGCAACAGTGCCACGCCCAGTGCACCAACAACGCCCAGCAAGCGACCAGGCAGCGGCAGCAACAACAACAACTCCTGGCTCAACTGCAGCCTGAGCGAGAGCGGCGTCTTTGTCGAGTGCGACACATCGGAAGCGGAAACGGGAACGGGCACGCCCCATCCCCATCTGCAGTACTATCAGGAGCGACTGATTCTACTAGAGGGCAAGCTGCTCGTCTACGAGAGCAGCGGCGAGACGCAAGCGAAGCATTTGGCGGAGAGATTGCAGCGGGAACTGCAGCTGAACAAGCAGGTCAAGGAGCTGATCGAACGTGTCGAGCAGCTGGTGGAGCAGAACGCCCAGCTGGACGAGGCCAAGTGTGAGTTCGAGGAGGCCGAGAACGATACCCGGCTCCATCTGCAGCGCAACGAGGAGGAGCTGGAGATATTGCGACAGCGCAACGTTGAGCTCGAGTTCAGCAAGGACGCACTGGGCGCCAAGTATCGCGATTGCCGGGCCGAGTGCCTGATATTGCGCGAGGATCTGAGCGCTGCCGAGACGCAGCTGGAGCATCTGCGCACGGAGCGACAACTGGCCAAGCAGCAGCTGGAAAGCCTGCGACAATCGCTGCCGCTGCTCCTAATCTGCCGTCTGCTGGCCTTGGCCAGAGCCAACGCAACAACAATTATGGGCAATGAGCAGTCGATGCCACGCAACCCAGCCGGCGGCTGTTTGCCGGCTGTGTGCAAGCCCTGCCCGGCACTCTACAAGCCAAGGAACAACAATTGTGCCACACGGGATCCGAGTGCGATGCGTGAGATTAACTATTTGAAGGAAGAGGTCAAGACTTTGCGTGGCTCGCTCAAGGAGCTCAATTCGCGGCATTACGAGGCGATGGAAACGGCCGACTCACACTGGGTGGATCTGGAGCGGGAGTACAAGCAGCGCGAGGAGGCGTGTCTCACCAAAGAGGTGTGCCTCAAGCAGAAGATCAGCAAGCTGCAGGATTGTCTGCGTGATGATTCGCGTGCAGCCGCCGAGAAGATCCAGCAGCTGGAGGAGACTGAGCAAGGCCTAAAGACGTGCCTGGTGCGCCTAACCAAAGAGCATCGCGATCTAATGGATCAGAACCGTGCACTGGAGAAGGAGGTGGAGACCCGTGCGGCATCGGAGCGTTTGGCCACCGAGCAACTGCAGCCGCTAGCCGAGGAGCTGGAGAATGAGAAGCGACGCAGCCAGACACTGATTGATGATCTCAGCTTTGCCAAGAAATTGCAGCAGAGCATGGAGGAGCAGCTCAAGGCTGAAACGGATTGCCTGCGTCAGCAGATCTATGACCTGAAGAAGGTACTCCTGCACACTGAGGTCACCAACGGTGAACTAAAAGAGGAGGTGGGCACTTTGGAGGCCAAGATCGCCGAAATGGAACAACAGCTGCGGGCGTGCGAAGAGCGTGCCTCTTGCCTGGAAGACGAGCTGCGCACCAAAGATGAACAGTGCCAGCGGCTCGAGCGAAAACTGGGCGTCTGCCCTGAAGGCTTTAGCCTGGCCGACGAGCTCTTTGACACTCCCGAGAAGCGTGCCAAGCGGGATGAGATCCAGAATCTGCAAGCGGCCAGTCAAGGCCTGGGCTGTGCCTTAAGGGATGTAGAGGTGGGTTATCGCAACTATACTTTATATACATGCTGTACTCATGTCAAGCTTTGTTTCTCACTCGCAGCGACGCGAACGTGAGCTACCCACGCACAAGGACTTCCAGACCATTGCCTGTAGTGTCAAACAGCTGGCGGATACCATACTCTCCGCCCAGAACCCAACGGTGAGTGAATGTGAATGCGAGGCCGCCAAGAAGCGACCAGTAACTATAAGCAAGAGCAGTGAAGAACAGGAGACTGGTGCTGAGGAAGAGGGTGCTAAGGAAGAGGGTGCTAAAGAAGAGGGTGCTAAGGAAGCGGACAGTCCTAAGGCAGCGGGTAGTCCTAAGGGAGCGAGCAGTCCAAAGGCTGCGGGTAGTCCAAAAGAAGCGGGCAGTCCTAAGGCAGCCGGCAGTCCTAAGGGAGCGGGTAGTCCTAAAGAAGGGGGCAGTCCTAAGGCAGCGGGTAGTCCTAAGGCTGCGGGTACTCCAAAGGAAGCGGGCAGTCCTAAGGCAGCGGGCAGTCCTAAGGCAGAGGGCAGTCCAAAGGAAGCAGGCAGTCCCAAAGAACCAGGCACTCCTACTACAACGGGCAGTCCTAAGGAAGTGGGAACTCCCCAGGAAAAGGAGCCCGAAGCAGCAAATCCCAGCGGCAGCGCCAGGACGTCTGGAGGCGGCCTTACACGTCGAGAGCCCGTAACAATGGTTGATAGCATTGTTCTGAGCCTGTTGGGCAAACAGCTCAAGCAGCAGATCTGTGGAATGCCCACAAAGCTGCGCCGCTTGGTCTGTGGCCAGGAGGTGCAACCAATGTTGGCGGTGCAGCAGCAGAAGCCAAAGCAGGTGAAGCAGCCCAAGGAGAAGACACCAGAAACCGAGCTGCGTCGCAAGCGTCGCTGGTGTAAGAGCTTTGTCTATCGGCGCCTCTATCGCAGTCGGGTGCGACGCTGTGGGGCTAGCAATCGCCTTCGAGTTCGATTCCGTCTGCGTTTCAAGGCGAGAGTTTCAAGCCAATCTCAGACCAGTTTCCAAACGGTTGGCTCCATGCACACCGTGCACACAGACCGATCGCTGGCCACTTGCCGTTCGCATCAGGTGCAGATCGTTGATCACCATTGGGAGCAGCCGCAGCTGAATGTCGCGGCGCAAACGGTGCCGGTTCGTTCGAAGTGCCGGCTGGTTCAGGTCTCCCCGCAGATGTGCGATTCCCAGTTGCAGACGCAGTGCTGCACACAGGAGTGCGGCACTCAAGCCGAGAATGTGGGCGTTGAGGCGCGCCTACTCCTGCTGCCGGTGCGAACCCGTGCCTTCCTCGAACTCTTGCAGCAGTGCATCACCAAGGAGGACAGCAACAAGAACAATCGCAGCAGCAGCAGCAGCACCAGCAGCTGGGGCATCGATGTGTTTAGGGCACGAGTGCTGAAGCTGTGGGAGGGCAGCGACGAGTTCCGGGCGCACATTGAACTGCTGCAAGATGTGTGCACAGACCAGGAGCAGCGTCCCTGTGATAGCTACGATATATTCGTTGCCGTCCTGGGCTGTGTGCGCGCCTTGAAGTTCGCCCTCAAGCCGAGCCACTCACCGTTGCTGCTGCAGCTGGAGGATCGCATCAATGAGCGTCTGATTAGCTTTCACAATCAGAAGGTCGAATCCGAATTCTATTGCACCATCTATTATCCGGTGGAGCGTCGTAATCCCCTCAAGTTTTACCAGGACTCAACGTGAAACCAACCAAACCAAATTTGGCTCAGCTGGCGCAGCGAATTTAGTTTTCCGGTTTCACATTGTTCATAATTTGTTAGTTTTCTTTTTTTTGAGGCTTAGTTTTGGGTTACATTTCAATTCCGTAGCAGAGCATTTCAAAATTGTGTGTGTATTTGAATAGAAAGAACTAAAACAAATAAAATGGAAAAAGAACCCGAGGAGCGCTTCTTTGACTGCTGCGGTGGCAGTGAAAGTGAAGCTGAAAGCGATCTCGAATCTGTTGTCCGGACCAGTGACTGCAACTGCTCGCTGCTTGGCTGTCCCACGAATGTCTTCGAAATGCGCAGAGCATTGGAGCGTGCGGCCAACACGGCCCAGATTCTACTCCGGGGTCTGGGTGTGCATGGCGATAAAGATGGGGCTGCTGCTGGGAATACGGCTTGCAGCTGCATGCGTTTCTATCCGGCCACATTGGAGATATCCGCTCGTCTGCATACGGATACATCTTGTGGCTGTCCGCCGCACTGCCAGTGTGTGATGCGTGGCGATCCGGTGACACTTAAACTGCCCATGGAATTGAATCCGGCCAACGGTCATGTCAACGTCAACATATTTCAGCCAAAGCCAACAAAGCCCACAAAGCCACTCGGTGGCGGCGCTGGCGACAGGCCAATCTCCTCCTCCCTAAGTGCTCCCAGCACGCTCAGTCGGCATTCGCAGCGCCATGGGGGCGACAGGAAAAGTGGTAGACGAGTGCGTTGGCCGGACGCCATATAGAGCTAAGGAGTGGAGATCTCTGCAGATGATGCAAGTGGAGATTTTGTGATGGATTTCGTTTGCTCATAAAAGTTGGTCGCGTATCCAGATTGAGGAGAGTCTACAATCCGAAATTAGTGCTTAAAGCCGGAATCTCCAGCAATTATCCTCAAATGAGAAGTATTTCTCTGGAGAATCCGGAATCTTCTGTGGAGACTCTACCAGCCGTAATCTCCTGCGATTATATTCAAGTGAGGAGTTGTTTAAGTCTAATATAAAATATTTCTATGGGGAGCCTCCAAGCAGTAATATCCTGCGATTAATCTCAAATGAGGAGCTGCTTAAGCCTCTTCTGAAATATTTCTGTGGAGAGTCCGGAATCTCTTGTGATAGTTTTGTGGAGTGTCTACAAGCTGCAATCCGCTGCGATTATCCTCAAATGAGAAGCTGTGCAAAAAATTCAGGTCCAAAACCAACACATACCGTTGTAAAATGAATAAAACTTGATCTACTAGAATGTATGCCACATTAGCAAGAGATGCTTGCTTCTTCCTATTGCCTGCTGCAACACACATTTTCAGAAATGAATTTCACAACAATTTGCTGAGTAGGCAGCGCTTTTGCCGCTGCTTGACCTGACAAATCGGTTCGAGATGAGCAGTTCATTTAAATTCTTTCTGTAGGCAACATCACTCCCAAAATAAATTTCATGTAAATTTTTGTATTTGTTGGAATACATTCGAACATAGTCCATATAGCCATAATGGACAGGAACACGAATACAATCACAAACGACAAAAGGAGCAATGCAGCCTGCTCGCCGGGTCGCTGCACCAGACCGGATAAGTGCATCCATTTGCGGAGCCTGCGCCAGCAGATGATTAATCAGGCATCATGCAATCGAGATGCGGAGACGCTCTATCGTACGCCGAACTTCAAGGCGAATGGCAGCGATGAGGACGTGTTCCACGACTGTGTCAGCATCAGCGAGTCGGACCGTCCCAGGGAGGGGCAGAGTTTCAAGGACTTCGCCAGCTGCCAGTCGAACCTGAGCCACAAACGCAAGTTGCCTAGCCACCAACACTGCAGCAACGATTACTCCGCCCGCTGCAAGGCATCGAGGAGTGGCAATTTCGATGATCCGGAGGCGGTGCGTGCCGCACTCAAGCGTGCCGAGAATGTCACTCAAATGCTGCTCCAGAACTTTGAGAAGTCGCACAAGGCGGGCGATGATAAGCATCCGTGCACTGCGACACTGGAGATAACCGCCCGGCTAATACCCGACCCAAAGTCAGCTAGATCGAAATGTCATTCACCGGGCAGGTCGGTAACCGTGCAAATGCCACTCCAGTTTGATCCGAATACTTGCCAAATGATCACGTGTCAATCGATTCATGAGCCAAAGGCCACAGGTAGGGATTGCAACCATTCTCATCATCGTCATCATCACCATCAGCATAGCCACCACAAGAAAGAGGTTGAAAATGACAAATTTTTCGGCGCTTGTTACACACCAACTGAATGCATCTGTAAGCCTGATCTCTGTCCCAATTCTCACAGAAAGCCTGAGCCAAAACCGGCGTTAGAGCTGGTGCCAGAGCCAGAGCCGGTGCCAGAGCCAGAGCCGGTGCCAGAGCCAGTACCAATACCTGTGCCCCTTTCCGAACCCAAAGAATTAGAGTCAGCGGAATTAGAGCAAAGGAGAGAATCGAAGGAGCCAGAGTCCGATTTTGATTCAGACACAGAGCAATTGGAGAATATTGTCTCGCTGACAGTAGCCGAGCCGGATGTGAAACAAGTGCGTGATGAGGAGGCACCAGCACCCACAGAGCCAGTAAAAAAGTATTATCTTGTCCATCCGCAACACAAGGAGTTCCAGAATTGCTCACCCTGCCGGTTCGAGCCCAGCCCAATAATGGATGAGGAGGGCAACGTGTTCTGTCCGGGCAGTTGTGGATGCTGTCAGTGTCCATGGAAGCGTCGTTCCTTCGATGAGAATCGAGAGCGCATCGATGTGAAGGTTTGCCGCTGTGTCCAGCGCGGCACCATCTTCTCCACTTTTGATAAGCGCGAGACATGCAGTCAGACATCTTATTTCGATTTCTGTCCATGCCGGGAGAAGGCCGAGGCCAAGTTCCTTGAGCTGCACCGCTGCGAGATGTGGTCAGCACCAAATAAAATACGCGGTCGTCAGATACAGCTCTCCGAGATCAGGGAGCTTAAGACGCTGCCACAACCATATAAGGATACACATAAGTGATCCACAATCCTTGCTAGTGATTGCTTTCCTGTCCACATGGCTGTCTTATGAGATTAATGTTCTTAATATATATATAAACATAGGAATAAACTATTACCATCTATTTACATCCAAATAACAACTAACGGTCTCTTCTTGTTTCCGCTCCTCTCATTGCAGATTACCCAGCTCTAATGCATATGCAGGACGAGCGACAACCTAGAGAAGAGAACGGCCCATCATCCGTCTCCAAAAAGATGCAAACCGACAAATCCTATTTGAATGAAACATATAAGAGCGAAAACATGAACGGCTCCGATCACATATCGCAAACGGACCAACCGTATCCGGAGAGGAGAGAGGCAGACAACAGCAGGGATAGGGATACCATCGATCCGACTCAATTCTCGCAGACAAACACATCCTATTTATACGATATTCGCTCGCGTCCTTCTAACTTTGTGGCGGACCAAACATCGCAGACAAACCTCAAAGTGGATATCTGTAAACTGGGCAAATTTCGTTATCCCACTCAATATATGCGACAGCTGGTGGACAAATATGAAGATGAGCCGCTGAACAATAATGCGGACTATTTTTGTTCAGACCACTGCGGCACCTTGTCTCAATCCAAATCTCAGCCAAGTCTTCCATCAAAAACACTCATCCCTCACTCGGTTAGCATGAATGCGGCTCCAGATTGCAGTAAATCGGTGCCAAGCATTCCGATGCTCTCCGAGGCTCAGTGTAATCCCATATGTAATGTGGACAATGCTACCGTCTTCTACAGCATTAAATCCGAAATAGATCCCAACGCACCAAGTAACACATCCTCTGTCCGTCCAGTTGTGGAGCAGTCTTCGAGGGATAACGCCACAAATTTATACAGTTTGGGTTCTGATATCATTCCCTCGGCACAGGCTTTCAGGGATGCTGACGACGCCACGAATGTTTACAGCATTGAATCTTACAACGATCCTATGGCCAAGGCCTCTGCCTCTACTGCACAACATTTCAGGGATGCAGATGACGCCACAAATGTTTACAGATTGGAATCTGACAAGGCTCCATTCGGCGGCTGTCCAGATAATATGACTAGGACTGTTACTGCACAGCCTTCCAGCGTTCCCAATGCAGCGAGTGACGCCGGAGCGAAGCAGACAAATCAGAATCCTTGCGGTCTGCCGAGTGGCACTCGTTACTTTCCCTTGGGCACGGATCATAACTCCACACCCTATTTCAGCTTGAAATTGGACAAATGCGTCAAATGCCAATCGGCTGATCGTTGCCTATTCTCAGTTCAAAGTGGCTATGATTGCGAAAGAGGCAATGACAATGTCACCACCTATGACAGCCAAAGATCTGGCACAAGTCGTCCCAATATACAAAGCTATTCGGCTCATCCGCCGGCTGTGATTCGAAGCGAGGGAACAGGCTCCAAGTGCACCAGTTGCGGTGCACAGAACAGCTTTTATCACGACCCAGCTCGAAGTGAGGGAGCACGCTCCAAGTGCACCAGTTGCGGTGCGGAGAACAGCTTTTATCACGACCCAGCTCGAAGTGAGGGAGCACGCTCCAAGTGCACCAGTTGCGGTGCGGAGAACAGCTTTTATCACGACCCAGCTCGAAGTGAGGGAGCACGCTCCAAGTGCACCAGTTGCGGTGCGGAGAACAGCTTTTATCACGACCCAGCTCGAAGTGAGGGAGCACGCTCCAAGTGCACCAGTTGCGGTGCGGAGAACAGCTTTTATCACGACCCAGCTCGAAGTGAGGGAGCACGCTCCAAGTGCACCAGTTGCGGTGCGGAGAACAGCTTTTATCACGACCCAGCTCGAAGTGAGGGAGCACGCTCCAAGTGCACCAGTTGCGGTGCGGAGAACAGCTTTTATCACGACCCAGCTCGAAGTGAGGGAGCACGCTCCAAGTGCACCAGTTGCGGTGCGGAGAACAGCTTTTATCACGACCCAGCTCGAAGTGAGGGAGCACGCTCCAAGTGCACCAGTTGCGGTGCGGAGAACAGCTTTTATCACGACCCAGTTGTCACTTCATTGCGGAAGATTGTGTTTTGCCAGTTGGAGCACTGCAATAATACGCAGAGCAAACAATTGGCTGATGGGGGAAATGTGTATTTTGATGCGGACAGGAGTACTGTAATGACTTCGATTAAGAGTCGTGGCATCGATCCCTATGACAGTGACGAGGCCAAGCTTGGCGCGCAGCCCAGTGAGTTCGATGGTGCGATTGTGCCCTTCCAGAAATCATCGTTGGGCAACGTGGACAAAACTTCATCGCGCTCGCAATCGGTGATGGCCAAGGTGACGTGTCTGTGCTCTTCCGAAGTGAAGCTTAAGCTAGGCATGCTGCCACCTGAAGCCGCCGCTGGTCCGCCCTTTGTCCGAATGGAGGAGAGTTGTGCTCAGGACGTTGACATCGAGCCAGCCGATCCCTTGTTGATATCCAGAATGCTGACGTCATCCGATAGCAGCACCAAAGTGGTGTATATGAATCGCCGTGAGAATTTCCGCGATTGCCAATCCACATCCGACACATCCCTAAACTGGCAAGCGAAACCACAATCAACATATCTCGATGTCGAAGCGGGAGATTGTCGCTGCTACACAGCCCCGACCAGCAGGCAGATGAGCCAGCAGAAGCCCCAATCACGCACCATCAGCTACAAGTCTGTGGACAAATACGACGTGAATCAGTTGTCGATGCCGGACTTTAAATCGACGCAATCGTGTGCCGCTGTGCCGGACTCTGAATCCGTTAAATCGTGTGCTGGCGTGCCAGACTTTGTATCAGCGAAATCATGTGCCGGTTTGCCGGACTTTAAATCAGCGAAATTGTTTGCCAGTGTGCCGGACTCTAAATCCGTCAAATCATGTGCGGGTGTACGGGATTTTAAATCGACGCAATCATATGCTGGGGTGCCGGACTTTAAATCGACGCAATCATACGCCGGGGTGCCGGACTTTAAATCCGTAAGGTCGTGCGCAGGTGTGCCCGACTTTAAGTCCGTTAAATCGTGTGCCACTTATACAACCTGTGCCAGCGTCTCCAAATACGGCGGCGTCGCGTCCATGCCGCACTTGAGCCTCGAAGCCGAATCTGTTGGCGTCGTCATGACTTGCACTAATCACACCTGCCACCTTGATGACGCCAAGGAGGACCAGGAAAGCTTTTACGAGTGCTCATCAGAAAAACCGTTGACCGCCTATCAGAGTTGCTCAACGGAATGCAGCAATTTTGCCCCAGCGATGCAGCGCATTGTGAGCATCTTGCATATATTGAGCGATGGCAAGGATAAAAGTGCCGATCGCATTGGCTTCATACAGCAATTGTTTCGCGAACTCACCATGCTGCTGCGTCTGGAGGAGGAGGCGGATGGCGCTGATAATACAGATGATTCACCGCCCCTTACCTGCGAGGATTGCTTGGAGGCGGTGGCGGCGGGCAAGAGGCCAACGGCAGCGGCAGCACAGCCCAAGACCAAAGAGCAGAAGGAGCGTATCGAGTGCTTGGATCAAATGGAAAAGTATTTGGATAAGTGCTTCCCATTGAAAAAAACGGGTGTCCCACAAACGTCGGAAATTGCCGCCTTTGAGCCTGATCCCGATTTTGATCCTAAGCGCAAGCTGGGCTCGGTGGATGCCGATTCGCCGGAAAGCTCATCCGAATGCCAGATGACAGCGTCGACTTATGGGGATGCTAAATCGACCACTGATAAATCTCTCGATTCCGAGTACGCCACTCCTAAGTCACGTGACTCAAAGTCACTGGATTCCGAATGCGTGACTGCTAAATCAGTTGACTCAACATCAGTCGGCGCCAAATCAGGTGACTCCGATTACAAAACTCCGGCTGGCACATCAGTTGACTCAAGATCAGTCGACGCCAAATCAGGTTACTCCAAATTAAGCGATTCCGAAGCGCCGGCAGCTGAATCACTAGACTCAAAATTACCCGATGCCAAATCACGTGACTCAAAAATTACCGATGCCGAATCAAAGGGGTTCAAATCACTGGACTCCAAATTACCCGATTCTGATTCATCCGATTCCAAAAAGGAAAGCATCTCCAAATCCCCAAAATTATCGGAATCTAAGTATTGCACGTGCGTTGAGGATTCCAAGCAATCGGCCGTTGAAAGCGCCAAAGACGAAGTGGACGATGAAAACAAAACATTGCCGCTGCCAGATGAGGTGGAGTCGCCCAAACCGAGAGAGGAATCCGAGCCGACAGATAACCGAGTCATTAAAAAATCAGACTGTGCCTGCGGCGACTCCGATGAGCAGTTGGGTCCACTCACGGACAGGGAGCGTCTGCTATGCGAACATATGCTGCGTCGCATGTGTGAAATGTGTGGGGAGGAGGATCAGGGCGACGAGGAGCAGATAGATGACAGCCACAGTCACTCGCCGCCCTGTCAGCCCTGCGTCTGTTGCCATTGTCGAGCGCTCGTCTGCGATAATCAGTGCAAGACGGTGTCCAACACACTGGATGCCATCCGCTACGATCCGGTTGCCGAAACAGTAAGTTGACCTCTCCTACAGTTTTCTCTGTTGCCGATGGCACAAGAGTTTTGGTTTTCTGCAATGTCCATCTGTCCCTGAAACTTTGGATATATTCTTATCTGTGCAACCGTCAAGCAAAGTGCTCAAATTGTGTTGCTACGTTCCTAAGAAGGCTAGGAAATCGATGAGATCGATAATAGTAAATCGATCAAATTATATAGTTACCAAATTTGAAGGTATATTGCTAGTAATACTCTTCAAATTTAGGGCATACGCGCACAGCTAAAGTTATCAAACTCGAAAGGTAGATTACTAGGTACCTCCTCCAAACATTTGTTTTCGGTCATCATATCCCTCGCAATTTTCGATTACTAAGAATCTCTAAAACTAAAAAATATCGATATTTCTTGACCGCATCCAGCCTGTTCTGTGGCACTTGTTATCAGCTCGTATTACTAATTAATGACAGAGTATTCGGCAGTTGGTTACGCCCGACTGCAAACTTCCCACTTGTTTTAATAAATATTTTTATATTTTCCTGCAGAAATTTTTCATTGATTCCATAATTTGCGATTTAAATGCCATGGATCATGTGTTGACCAAGAATAAACTTCAACCCAAGGTAAATTTGCTTTTGTAATCGCATTGCTTTCTCCGCATTACTTTCTAATTGTTGGTCTTTGTCATCCACAGAAATCGAAGCCGTCGCCTACCATGGGCAGTGCACCGGGTGAGAGCTTTCCGGTGACCATCAAAGATGTCTCCAGCTTGGGCTGCCGAGCGCTCTATGTGCGCTGGTTCATTGAGGACTGCGCGGCCATTGGTGGCTATGAGGTGAGTTTAAGTCGAATTTAAATCTTATCGGTATCCAATACGTTAATTAATGCGTCCATTTCAATTGTTAGATCTATGTGGATGGGCATTTGACGAATCGTTTTTATAGTTTCCGACACGAGGCTGGCGTTGTGGCCAATGTGGATGTGACCCGGGGACATCAAATAATCCTGCGCGCCCTGACGGTGGGTCAAGAGTTTGGCGATGAGCCCGGCTGCGATAAGAATGCCATGGCGCACGCCCATCCCGAGATGCTGGTGGGCGCCAGTCGGCCCTGGACGCCCAGTGTCTTTTTTTATGAACCCTAAGTTCGTGTGCTAGTCAAAAGTTTTATTAGCAAGTTTTGTCCGTTCTCTTCCAGTTATCATCCCCCTGCCCTTATCATTAGTTTATGTCCCTTTACACCCTTTACTTTACATGAATCAATTGTATCATTTGTAAATCGTGAGGAATCCAAAGTGTTCCTTTTCAAGTGCACAATTCAAGTGCTTCACAAATGTGCCTTAAAATGTTTACTCGTCGAAGTTGCACATGTTATGCGATTGAAACGCGTTACATATGTATATATATATACATCTATATATATATAAATATTTGAATCTGTTAGACTACAAGCAAAATTAGAGATGGGCAATTTGTAGAAATTGATCTGAATCTTGTGTTAATTGAAAAACGTTATAGTCGAAAAGTGTTTGTTTAATATTGCAAGTGTTGTACAGTCTCAATTGCACTAAATCACAGTGCTGTCTAAAGTCACAATCGCAATGAAAATCGTAGTAAATCACAGTGAATCAATGTAATGAATGCATGTAATCACAATAAATCACACAGTTAATAACTGTGGTAAAGAATATTACTGAATGAAACAATGTATCAATGCCAATCACTGGAAACCACACTGAAAATCACACTTGATCATCACACTCACAATGGGCACCTATATCAGGCACATATTGTCACAATCAATAACAGCAAACATATATTTTAGATAAGCATATTGACCAAGGAATTGATTGAGCTATTGTGAAACACACAAACACACAATGCTTATGACTCGTAATACTCATGAATCATTTGCTGTTAAGTCTTGTCGCCCATCTCTATGAACGTAGTAGGGAGTTATAGTTAGTCTGCCGTTTTAGGCAAGCAAAACTGTTGCATGTTATCGATAACAGTTATTCTAATATTAATATTACTTACCACCTGGAACGTAGCAATTGTGGACCAAGGTTCATTTTTGAATATACGTAGTTTTTACACACTATTTAATGCGCATTATTTTTACTGTGAAATATACAATAAAATTAACATTTAAATGCATGAAATGCACGATGCTATGGACAGGGGGATATACATACATATATATACAAATGTATGTATGTATGTAGTAAGTAAGTATGTATGTATGTATGTATGTATATGTATGTCATCTAATACTAGTTTGCGTAGTTTGCTTCAATGGAACTGAGAGACTTAAAACTTATCGACGCAGACAGGGCTCGCAGGTGCCGGGTAGCACAAACGATGGATGGCACTCGGGGCACTTGGGATTCTCGCCAAACCATCGGATGTTGCTTGAGGAGCTGCTGCTGCTGCTGCTGCTCCCGGTGGAACGACTGCCGCTGGAGCGACGTTCGGGTATCTTTAGCTGAAAGGAGTTGTATAGATCCCCAGCAGCACTTGAGCCCGGTGCATAGCCAGTCCGTCCGATTGCCTCCAACGGAAACGCATATTCCGGTATGAGCAACTGTTTGCGCAGCTGTGTTATATCCGTTGTGTGGGCAATGGTACTGGGGCTGGCGACCACATCGGAGCGACGTTGTGCCTTCTCGTTGCCCCCCACGGCCAGCTCATTGGGCTTGATCGATCTGGAGGTGGGCAGCCGCTTGCTGATCAGAGCTGCTCCACTGTGACTGGCAATGTCGTTCAGCTTGCTATTGTAGTTGTCCTGTTTGCTGGCATAGTTGCCGGTCGTCTCGGGATATTCACGTCCATCCACCCCAATGGGCGGATCCAGTTTGGGTGGCTCCAAGCCATTAGCTGGCACCTTCCACTCGTAGTAAATGGGCGGTCCCTGTGTGGTGGCTATATCGTGTGGCACAAAGTCCACAAACGGTGGCAGCAGATCATTAAACGGCAGCTCCGCCTTCGATTGTATTCTTGGTGATGCTGTCGTTGTGGGCGTGGTCAAACGGAAACTCTGCGCTGGCGTTGGCGTGCGATTCTCGATCTTTGTTGTAATGGGAGCCGCAGCGGGAGCAGGTCTATAGTTGGTGCTCGCTGTGGTGGCCAGCGTGGAATGGGAGAAAGGTAACCCGGCAAATGTGGTGGGTCGACTCAATGGGCGCACTGTGGTGCTGGGTCGAGCAGCTGCTGCTGCTGCTACTGCTGCTGATGATGATGATGATGATGATGATGCAGCGAATCGCAACTTAGTCGGAGCAGTGCTGAAGGGTGCCGCTGAAGAGGTGCGCAATGTATTTGCAGCTTGCTGCTGCTGCTGCTGTTGTTGTCCATCATCCTGATTGTAAATGGGATACACAAATGGTGGCTCATAGATTTTCGATGGAGTCTTCACAAACTTGACCAGCTTTGTGGTGATATTTTTGTACTGTGCCGCTGGCAGCTCAGCTGAATTGAAATCCGCCGAAGTATTGTAGCGTGTGCTGTGACTGGTGCCCAAATCATCCGTGTCCAGTTCCGTGATGCGCTGATGCAGTGCCTCGGTGCGCTTGGCCACCACAGGCGCTGTGAAGATGGGCCTGCGAGTGGTGGTGGTGGTCGTTGTGGTCGAAGTCGTGGTGCTCCTGCGAGTGGTGCTAGTGCTTTGGCGGGTGGTGGCAATGCTGCTGCTGCTGCTGCTAGCTCTTGGTCTGGCAGTGCTGCTGACCACCAGTTCAATCTGCGGCTCATACGCCGGCGGCAGTATTGTGCGACTGGGCGGTGGAATCCGCCAGCGAGTTTGACCATTTTGTGCGAACTGAGTGTCAAATTTGACAGCGGTCTTTGTGGAATCGTCGCGTATTTGATTTTGATTCGGCGTCAATTGCTGCGGCACAGAATCGAATCAGTGATATACTCGTAAACAATTTCTATGCGGTTCGGTTGCGCTCACCTTGTACTGGCTTCTGAAGGACTCGCCGGAGTAGTCGGGCGCATAGGGACGATCCAGCAGATCGGGACGAGGTGTGCGCAAACTGTTCTCCTCATCGTTCACAAAGGGTTTGTCTCGCTGGCCTGCAGGCAAGTGGTGATATAGTTTAATTATTTTTGAATTTTGCAATATAATTTAATTAAAAATATTTAACAGCTCTAAAATTTGTTTACTTTCTTTTTTTATTTTATTAATTTAATTTTATTTATTTAACTCTGAATAATTCTGCATTAAGTATTTTGATATTCGGCAAAACTATGTAAAATTAAATAAAAATTCGCTTTTGTAAAAACGACACCAAAAATATTTTTTTTTAATTATAATGTTTGCTGAAAATATCAGTTTATTGGTTTAAGGAAAAACAGTTAAGTCCGAAGATTTATTTTTTATAGAGTCCTTGTGTAATTATTTACACCAAATAAGTTTAAAACAGATTCTAAAGCTGTCCAAGTTGTCATTTAATAAAAAAAAGTTCTAAAAGTGCTAAAAGTTCAAACCAAGAATATCAATCCTTGATAAACAATTTAATGTATATCTCACATACCAATTAGAAGATTGGCCGCATAGTTGCTCTCAGCCTTGGAGCAGTTGACCATGTACCAGTGATCGCAGATGAGCATGCGCTGCTGGAAGAGCGTCGTATTGGGACAGGTATAGCTGAACTGGCGACCCAGGCCATCGCACATATGGTAGACCTAACCGAGAGGGATGATTACATAACGTATACACTCAGTGAGACTATCAGAGAAGGGGGGAATGATGACGATGCTCACCTGGCAGCCCGTCTCCACGTCGGCGTAGTAGCCCGCTGGTCGTCCTGTGCAAGAGAAGGAAGTTTTCGCAATGGCGTTTTGACACTGAGAAATATATACAGAGATCGAGTTATGGAGATGTAATGAGATTTTGAGATTCATGTGGGCAAACAATGAGGACTGCGTGGTGTGCATTCAGTCAAGCCAAGAGCGATTAGTGTAGTTAAACAAACGATATGAGTACAACTCGCTGCTGCTGCTGCAGCTGATCAAGATCTTTGAGTACTCTATCTGGGTGCTCGTGCCGAGACAGACGTATGTGAATTTGGCTGGCATGTCTATGCTGATGTGTATGCCTCTGGCTATGGTCCACCAAGTGATGAATTGAAGTGATGCCATAACTTGGCACATGTTGCCACGGCTGCTTGCAACAGACAAGCGACCTGCTGCTGTGTGAAATGTCAACTTTGGTGTATGTTGTGTGATTTTCTGTATTTTTTTCTTCTTCCATTTTTTAGATGATTATTTTTATGTTTAATTATATAGAAAAAGTCATCACAGGTCTGTCGAGCGTTGCCAGTCGCAAATTATAGCCCAATGACTTATCGAAATCTGCCACTGGGCCTCCCCACATAACTACGTGTGAATATGTGACGAAGCTTCCGCACCTACCCCACTTCCCCTCTCCCCACTGCCAGTCTCCCGGCCCGCCAGCCTGCCAAGTCCGTGAAAGATAATTTTCCCAGCCGAAAACACACATGAACGCTTCCAGCGCAGCCCTACAACAACTTAGCTTAAGTCTTATATAATATTATTGAAAAAATATATAAAAATAGTTTTGCTGGACAACAGATGTTTTCGCTTGGATTTAGTTGTACATTCGCTTTTTCTGTGTTTTTTTTTTTTGACTAAACCCTTCGCATTGCTAAGCTTGCTTTTCACAGTTGATTCGACAGCTGTAACTAAACTTAAGCATGTCTTTCAAAAGTTCAAAAGATGCAACAAAATATTTTGATTTAAGAAAATTCCTATTTGGAAATATTTAATTCGATAATTTATTATGTGGCGCAAATTTGTATTTATAACATGAACTGGTTTTTCTTGACTCTAATACGCTGTATTCTTCAAAAACGGAATACACAACTATTCAATTGTTGGGATAAAGCTATAAACATTTTGATGTGGTAAATTCAATCTTATGCCCGATGGAAGATAATTTATGATACTTCTAAAGTGAAATCGTATTTTATTTCATCACATTTTTTTTTTTTTTTTCAAATATCAGGGTATTTTCCAGAGAAGCACCCACATCTGGAGCACACTTATTTGTCAAAATAAATCAGTTCTCAACACTTTTACTCTGCCACTTATATGGCGGCGCTTCCCGTTGACTAATAAGGCGATGCGATTAGCATGTTGTGGGCTCAAATTATTTGAATTTGTATTTGCCTTTTATGGGTATATGCCTAGTGGCAGGCATTCGAACAAATCTCTGGATGCTGAGTCAAAGATGCTAGTCTAGCAGCTTGGCATGTGACATGTGAATGGGTGACTAACCAAAAAGTACTCAGCTGGCGATTTATTTATGTAATTTAATCACACACTGCGAATGGTTGTAACTAATTTCATAGTTAATAGCATTTCATTTGTGGTTGATACTTACTAAAATTTGTAAAGTAGCGTTAAATGCGATAAAATGTCGATGGGGCTTTTTAAGCGATTGCGCAACTTCATAATTTTACCTTTAACTTCAACTTCAACTTCAAATTCAACTTCAAATTCGTCTTCATCTTCATTTCAGCGTAGCGAGAAAAGCCAAAACAAACTTTTTTATTCAATGCTTTTTGTTCCATTTTTTTTTGTGGACTTTTTTTTACCGCTTCTTGTGCTGCAAAAGTGTCAGTAAAAAGGTCACTTGGTCAGCGACTGCGTCAACGTCTTTGTTTTAATATGCTTGAAGACCTTTGGCGCTGCTTTTGTCGTTGTCAGTGTAACTGTTGTTGCTGTTTGTGGCATGTGTGTGAATGAATAGCTGTGGCAGTGTGGCAGTAGAAGGTGCACTCACATAGACAGCCATAGAATAAATTAAAAATGAAACAAAGCGTAAAGAGCGCAAAATTACAACATTTTCCGCCGTTGCTCAAAAGCACTTGGGAAGTGACGCCGTATAAAAAAAAAAACTAGACGAAGAAGCTAAAGCAAAGCAAACGCTGCCAAAGCTAAGCTGAGGGGGTGTAATGTCCACATGATTGGGGGGAGTGGCAGCATTTTGCAAAACAATAAACACCCAATTTTAATGGCTTAATGTGCCAGCAGATGTTGCATAGAAAAAAAAATAATAAAAAAGATTAATTATCTCAAAAGTTGGCCCTACATAAAAAGTAAAGTAAAGTAAGTTTTTAATTTCATTTTAAAAATAAAATTTAAATCACTATGTGAATTCGAATATTAATTTCCATGTTACTTTACGAAATTATTGTGCTGCATCAAGCTGCAAATATTTTTAATTAAAGCATGTAAGTTTTTAATTTGAATAAACACTTATCGCAGTTCTAATATTGATACCCAGGAAACATAAGGGAAAGCTATTTGTCACGAATTATGTTAAGTAAATAATGAATATGTGTAATAATAATAAATTCTAAGTGTACATTTCCGAGTAGTCTATCTGGATTTTTTAATTAACTGATTTATCGGAATAATAATAAAAAAAATCACAATCGTCATAAACTAAAGCTTTTAAAAAACTTATTATCAATACTCATTAAATTAATAAAAAAAAACCCCTGGAGTATTAAATTAAATAATTAAATAATGTACAAAATAAAATAAAAATACATACAGCTAAAGCCAAATGTTAAAAGTGTAAATGAGGCCAACATTTTTTATTATTATTATTTTCTATAATTGCCTATTCATTTTTAGTATTTTTGGTTAATAACTTATTTTTATACTTTGACAAATATTTTAACTGTTCGTAGATCTTAGTCTTACATTGATTTCAATTTTATTCTGACAAACTCTTAAAAGACAATGTTTTTGAATAGACTTCAGTTGGTGAGGAATTTTGCCTTGTCAGCAAGTAAGCATTTAGAATTTTATATATTGCTTAAGCGATTAATTATTGCTATCTCTGGCATGCTAATAAGCACTCGTTCTTTACTAATCTATGTATGTATACAATTTA
Source organism: Drosophila basisetae (assembly GCA_035041595.1). Taxonomy (NCBI): domain Eukaryota; kingdom Metazoa; phylum Arthropoda; class Insecta; order Diptera; family Drosophilidae; genus Drosophila; species Drosophila basisetae. The sequence continues at coordinate 948,232 of JAWNLB010000048.1, read as the reverse complement.
AGAAACATTTGTATTATTCTATTAAGTGTAATTTGCATTTCAATGCTCACGTGCCCGAACACCATCCACAACATTGTGTTAAGATATTTCGATATTTAATTAGCAGCTGGCTCTGAAGAGAGTCGGCTTAATACGAAACTTACCTCACTGCCCAGAAATAGCGTAAAACAGAATATTGCGAGGGTAATTAGTTGAATATCTTTCAAATTTGTCGTCATTTTCGTCATTTCGCTGTCACCTTTTATTTGTTTATTTGAGTTGTCTGCAGTTACCCAATCGATTGGCGAACTTAATTGTTGGGTTTTTTGGCTGAAAGTGTAAAGAAAATATATTGTTGTTTTGGAAAGTGTAGACTAATTGACTTATACATTATGTTCACAAAATAGGTCTTTTTGTGCCCGAGTTGATTTACTTTAGATGCGCGTAACAACTTTCTTCAACTGTTTATTTTTTGAACAATGCCTAACAATGGGTTTGGCGTTCAATGGTGAAAACAATTTTCGATTTTAAGTTTTGGAATTAATTGTAATTTAAAAAACATTTGCAGTCGTTTTCGTTGCTCTCTGTTGTTATTTTTGTTGTTGCTGTTGCCAACAAGCGGCATAAATTGTTGCCATTTTATGGCTAGAAGAATTAGCAACGCATTTAAAGTTGCCTCTGCCTCTGCCACTGCCTCGACCTCCACCTACAATTCAATTTGCAACCTTGCAGCTTCAGTGTGCACACAACACACACACTCACACGCGTGTCGTGCCGTGTGGCAGCTCATCCGAAATGCAATTTTTTGCTGCTTTCCAAGCTTTCCAAATATGCCAAATTGAACTTTGAACTATTTGCAGATTTTACTTGCTTTCCTTGAAGCAAAACTAGTTGATCCATTTAAACTCACGCAAGTTGTTTTTAAAAGCACTACGACAAAAATTTGCATTTAGAGACGAGTTTTTTGCTCTTGATTTGCATGTTTTGAGTTGATTATTTTCTTGATCCAAAAAAGTGGTGATAATTATATCAAATTTATTATTGTCAAGAATTCAATATATAAACAACTGACATAGTTTTCAATTGTTTATTTTTGTTTGTATCAGTTATCTTTGGAATTTTCTAATGATCTGTATTAAGTTGAGTATCGAAATTCTTCGCAAATTTGAATTGGTTTAAATTGTTGCTTCTTTATACGGTTCTTTTAGTCTGCGAACTGAATTTAATTAAAGCTCAACGTTTTTAACTATCCAAAAAATCCATTAAGACAATTATCTATTATATCTTCTATGTAGAGTCATTAATCAAGCAATTTGTTACGCACAAAATAGTGGATTGTTTAGAAGCCATTCATTTCTTTTTTATAATACCAACTTTTTCGGTAAATTTTCTAAATAACATTGTTAAATTTAATTTGTAGATTTTATGTGATCTCTCAACCAGATTGCTTAAGTACTTCCAATCAAGATCACGTAACTCAAACCATTTATTTATTTTTCGAGTATCCGACTACCAACAAAAGCTCTCAAAACATTTCAATTTCGATTTCAGGTTTTCTATTGAACTATTAACAAGATCATTTTGTGCGTTTTGGAGTCGCAGGCACCACCATAATACAAACTGCAAAAAACACTAAAAAAATGCGGTCCATTTGGATGTTTTTTTTTTTTTTTTATTTTTTTGGTATTTTCCTTGTCTTGACCTTTTTGACAACAGCAACAACAAGCAGCAGCAAATATTTGCAACTTGGTCCTCAGCTCGTGATGCTGGCTTCGTTTTTTATTGCAGTTTTGTGGCTGCCAGCATAACAAGCAAAAAAAAAAGTAGAAAAAAAAGAAATAACTGAAAACCAAAAACTAGCCAAACTCAAAGCCTATTTGACATTTTTGCAATTTCCACGGAAAGAGCATTTACGAGCCCCAAGATGCTTAGAAGCTGCAGCAGCAACAACAAAAACAAAAACCGAAGCGAAAACAAAAGCAAAAACAACAACAATTATACCAATTAGGTGGCATTACAGGTTGATTACGACTCTGGCATTATTTAGTTTCTAATTGTTGGCATCGGCGAACGAAGGAAGTTATTAAGTTACGACCAGTCGACAGAGTGATCAGAAACACTGTTTACGACTCACCTTCGTCTTAAAGTTGACAAACAAATCGCTGCTCTGATCGTAGGTGGGGTTGTTAATCGCATTCCATGTGTGTAGTTCTGTCGTTATTCTAAACACACATCGAACTGTTTACAACTAACTACGACACGCTGATCAATCGCCGATCGATGATCGATGATCGATGAGCGAAGATCGTTGATCGCCGACGGATCGGTTGATCTTTCCAAAGATCAAATGTCAGCTGCAGCAGATCGAACGAGAAACAAAGTCAAGAGCACACGCGCCAAATTTGATGCAATCACGTTCGGTCGATGGATGATGTTAAAAATGCATAGATCCATAGATCGACAGATCCAGTTGGCGTAAATTAAATATGTATTTATTATGGCATGCCATTAACACTTAATGCCTATCGACGGTGCACAATCAGCCGTTGCAATTGCAAATTGCACTTCAAACGAAGCGCGTTAATATTTTGTATTATGTTTGCCGCTACTTTATTTCTCTAAGCTGTATCTCAATCGCTGTGTATTTTTGTATTTGTTTGTATTTATTTATTTAGTTTATTTAGCCGCTACATCGACCGCATCGAACAACGTCTCGCACAGAACTGATGCCTGCCAATGCATTCAACATGGCTTAAAATTCACATTAGGCCGCTGGCGAAGTCCGCCCGCTAGACGCAGTCGCAAAAGAAGCGCCAAACGATCGTCATCCGCGCCGGCGCACAGTGGCGCAAACTTGTTGAAAAACTTCCGCTAAAATCAAGTTAGTTTTAGCAATACCAATAGCAATGATATGGTTTCTATTTTTAGACACATGCCTGAGCAAATTTTTTATTTGCTAATATGCAAATTATTTCGATGTGTATTATTGGCACACTGTGCGGTAAGCATCTTCGTTAATAGCCGAAGGCGGGCGAAGCTGCTGCAAAGATCGTCTAAATGTAGCTGATGTGGGCAGCACAGTTACGAGGCCCGAGCTAGACTCGTTTCCACAGCCAGAGCTTCAGCTCGTGATAGAGCTCTCAGAGTTGGGCAGGCAACAAAGCGTTAACACAACAACTACAATTTCATTTTCATTTTCGTTTTCATTTTCATTTTCATTTGCAATGTACACAGTTTTTGGGAATTCGGGCTATTAGTGTCGGGTATGCCACCGTTTAAGCGGGGAGGCCCTTCACCAAATGACGTGCTGTGTGTGCTTGTGTGTGTTTATTTGTCTAATTTATTGGAGCGCCAAAACAGTTGGCTAAATAGAGCAATCGCGAGGAGCAACAGCAGCAGCAGCAGCCGAACTCGAGCTGGAGATCTGAGTTAGATTAGGCGGGGGATTACGAAAGGCAGCAACTACGGCCTAGTACAGCGTTGGCGTCGACGTCGACGTCAACAGCAACAGCGACAGCGACAGTTGCAGCGACAGCGACAGCATCGTTTTTAGATTTCAGTGAATTTTGTAAGATGAGATTTTCATTTTCAATTCATGCCGTTTATTTACTTGTTGTGCCGCCTTTCAAAGCCCTTTGTCGTGCAGCGTAAAAAAATAGAAAAGAAAAACTGAGAACTGCATTGGGTTAATGCCATATACTCGTAGAAGGGGATTGGGAAAGCAGAGGGGCGCTTGCATCGACTGTTTGTTTGGCTGTGTTGCTGTCGATTGTCGGTTGTCGGCTGTCTGTTGCCTCATTGCATTTCTAGGTTCATATATTCATATGGAGATGCAGCAGCAGCAGCAACAGCAGCCGCAGCAGCAGCGTTTATTATTTGGGTTTTTGTGCTCGGGTCGTGACGCTCTGGCTGGGCAGGAAGTTGAAGTACGTTGCTGCTGCATGAGGAAAACAATCAAAAGATCTATAAAAGAAAAAAAAAATAAAAATAGATAGATAACCATATTGAAAATGTTGAAGGAAAAACCAAAAACACAATTCAATGAAATAAATGCGTGTTGTTAATATTTTCGTGAATATAACGGTGCAACGGTACGTATACACAACAATGAATTTTGTGACGTTTCTCTACTAAAACTGAGAGTAATGTAAATGTAATCGATAATAAACACATTAAACACTGGGTGGTTGCTTGACTTGCTGTGAGTGTTGCTGAAATTCCGTCAATATGCGGCTACGCGGTATTTCCGTCTCCACACGGCTGCCGGAAATGTCGATGTCTTTGTCATTCTTATCATGGAATATGTCAATTGTGATGCGAACGCCTAAAAAATAGAAGAATTTTGTTGCAGATTGCAAATGAGAAAAATCCTCTAGATAAATATACTAATTGTTTATTTTGATCTTGTAGAAGGGTCTCTAAATTTCGGATCTCCACTTACCATATTTGCTGCGTCGAATAGTTGTCTTGCTTTCATATGATTTTGCCACTGATTCACCATTCGAGGCATTCCCGCTTAACGATTGACGTAGCGAAGTTTGGTCATCCAATTTGGTCAATCGAAAGTTGTCCGCTTTACTATTGTGTAGGCAGTATTAACTGAACAGACAAATAAATGTAGAAAGAATTGTCTCACTTGCAGCTGTTGCCAGCCTGACCATCTGAGTCTGTCATTTTACTGCAAATGCAACTGCAGAATTCCTGCTCCTCAACCTTTGCAATTTCGCCGAAATATATGGACTTTGCCTTATTCAATTCTTGGTTCTTTTGTGTGGCAAAGTTATAGAGATTTATCATATCACGCACACGAATGGGAGTCTCCTTCTGCACCGGACCTGGTGAATGGCAGACATTGGAGTCGACGCTGCAATTATCATCCTCGAAGCTTTGATCGCAACTCATGCCTGTCTTGAGCTCGTTGATACTCTTATTAAATATATAATGCAGAAAATTTTATCAAATTTTGTTTTGAAAAATTTTCTTTTGAAATGTAGGAACCAAAACAGCTACACCAAAATTGAGATTGTGATTGACTGCTACACACAAACTAGTTCTCAATACAATATTTTTTCAACAGTTGCTGGGTTTATACAAAATTTGAAGTTTAAACGTTTTATATTATGTTTCATAAAGAATATTGTACATAAATTAAAGACGCATTCTCCGATTCTTAATGATCTGCTGAAACTTTTCACACTTTAATAAATCATTAGAAAACGGAAGACAAGGCATTCATTGTTAAATAATACAAAATGTTGATATACAATATATTAGTAAGAGATGCATGTGTATCTATCTTATCTACAGATTGGGCAGAGTCTAAGGTCAAATGCTGATGTATTAATTATTATATAATAATGGGTAGGAAATGCCTTCTACTGTCTGTTACATAGTTTAACCATGGCAAACAAATCACAAAAATATCATTCAGAAGCAACATGTTCGAGAAAACAAAAGAAATATTCCATTGTAATGTGTAATATGTAGTTGTACACAGTTTTAGGGGGTAACATCTTCAGTTCGTTAGCAATTACCAACAATAAGCAAATGTAAATGTAATTCATATTTGAATTGAATTTACAGCACGACCTTCGTTGCGGCAATAACAAAAATCGAAAGAAATAATAAAACGAAATCGAACCGCATCGGCTTTTGGTGGTTATTAGTGAAATTCGAGACGTACAGTGAATGCCACAATGTTGAATTGTCTTAGCGCGGATTTAGTGGAACTGGCAGGCGTTGAATGTACGCATATAAATGATGTATGTACATACCATTCATAATTAGAAAGAAATGTGTTTGTGCTCTTGTACGGGCTAATATGTTTTGAAATTGGGTGAGCAATGACTTGCAGCGGCAGCATCATCATTTTGATTGTCGGCATCATCATCAAAATCAGCAGCGCCAGCTTCAGCATCAGCTCCATTTGGCACACGCTCCCAAAAAGCCTCTGTTAAGGTCAATCAGTAATTGCATGCGACATGTGACGATTTCGATATGGTCAGCATCTGTTCAGATTTGCTAAGTAATTTGCCTGATCCAAGTCAAGGATGCACAACAAACATACACTCAGACAAAAAGACATGAAAATTAGTAAATTGCCCTAAAGATATGCAAGTTTTTCTTACTTCTAGAAACATTTTATGAATGGAAGAAACAAGTTTATACAATTTAGAAAGACTTTTAGCTACTGTCATTATTGGTTACTTGACAAATTAATGTTTTATGACCTTTCAGTACGTTGATTAGTGTTTAAAATATAAATGCAATATAAAAAATATAAAAAAAATTAAGAAAACACATTTCTTTCTATTTTTAGAATTATTTTCTATTATTGCGAAATACATTTATAATATGTAGACATGCATTAAAAATATTTTTATGCGTGAAAAAATCTTATAAAGGGATTCTACCATGTACACACATGTGAAACAAATAACATTCTGAAGCTTACATAAGTCCACACTGAAATTAAAAAAATTCAAACCCTTGACATAACCTTGAATGTAAGGTATACAAATTCTAAATGATAAGATGAGGAACGAAAATTCAGATTGATTTTTTTTTTTCTACTCACGAACAACTATTTTGAGAAAAGGCAACTTTGATCAAATAGTGTTCGACCAAAAACATAACACTTTGAAAAACTGTTTAAATGCACAAAACGCTTAAATAATAATAATTAAAAAAAAGTATATTTACAATTCACTTTTTGTATATGTTAGGTCATCCTTGTGCTTATCCTTCAAATCCAAGTCCAAATCCAAGTCCAAGCCCAATTATTTTTTTTTACCAGCAACTAAAGTATATTGCTATGTGCATAATTGGATTTTTTGAGATCATTATCTATTTCATAGCTAAGCTTTCAACTCACTAATGATTTTACATTCCGTAGATGGTTTAACTACTTCTGCTTAACTCACAGATCAGTTTGTATAAAGTTAAAGACAAGGACATTGAAATCCAATTCGTTCAGCTTGAATATTTTGTGGTACAAATTTTACACATGTTGGCAATTCGCCATTAGCGGTGACATAATAGTCTTTAAGAAATCATCTGAATGCCAAATTTTTTGGGTTCTATGCATCACGAGTTTACTCTGCACTTGTTTTGTTGCGCATCTTTTGGCAATTAGCGGCGATGTCAACGGGTTCAATGGAAATCAAGAGAAGGTGTGGGGCCTACAGCCACAATTCGAATGCGATTACGAATACGAGTATGGGTACCCAGTGAATGGTACAGAATGCTACTCCTCAGTAGTCGTATATACCACATGCCACGAGGTGTGTCATCGACATCTCTCAGTTCTTGTTGCTCTCACACCGAGCGGGGAGCGGAGAGGGCAGGCGAAGGCGTGTGATTCTATTGAAGGCCATAGCACAGTAACAACAAAAACAAAACTAAGAATACTCCAAGTGAGAGTGCTCGACTTGGAGATGCTCTCTCACCGTATAAAATGTGATGATTTGCAAAGAAATCACACATGATAAAGTGACTTTAGAAAACAATAGTAATATAGAAAATTGAAGTTGGTCATTTTTGGATATGTACTTAAAAAATGATGGAATAGAGCAGCTACATTCAAATATATGATAACACAGAGAACTTAAGCTGGTAATTGCTGGGTATACTCGTATACTTAAAAAGGGCAATCAACTTAAGGAGTAGAACAACCGCATATTAAATTTCATGTTTCTCGCAAGAGCGAGAATAAATCAGATTATGAATACACCTATATATATATTTGTATATATATTATAATCACGATTAGGTGCTGCTGTCTGTCACATTTAACGAGTGCAGGGTATTAAAAAGAAAAACAATTGTTGCTTGCCATTTATGTTGGCTCATTTGTTCTGCTTCTTTCTCGTTTTTACCCAATGGGCAGCATACAGACATATGTTTAATTGCTAAATTGGTGCAATTCGGCATTATTCATGTTGATAGCTAAAGCCCGCCGCCGCACGGTTCTTGTTTTTGAATTTGGCAAGGTCTTCTTGAATCAGCCCAACAATAATAATAATAACAATAACAGTAACAATAGCAATAACAACATGAGCCGAAAACAATAATAAACACAGATTCACACGTTGATTAAAACTTATTTGTAGCGACACAAAGCAGCGGGCCAACATCTGGTCATGAGCATGAAAAATGAAAGTGCTTATGAAGAAGCTTAGATTGCGGCTACAGTTTTAGCTTTCAGTAGAATTCTCATACAGAAACACACACGTCATTTATCAGTGATAACAGTTGGCAGTTAGCAGTTGTTGGCGGAGTGTCAATTATTGCGTATACGCCACCAACAAATGACAATGCCCAGGAATTGAATGACGTATATAATGAATAACGACTAACGAATAACCTGTGTAATGAGTTGTATACAATTGCCTAGTTATTCCGAGTATGCCTAGTTAAAAGCGAAATAAACCGAACACTGACAAAAATAAATAAACTTATTAGCTTCGATTGTACTAAATGGAGGAGGAGTTTATGTTGGTTCGAAATTATTATTATATGTCTTCTTTTTTCATTAATATTTTTTTTAAATGATCACAAGTAAAAACAAACAAATAAACTGTATAACTAATGGAATAGTGATGATAATGACAACTTAGGTTTCTTTAATGTGAGAAATTCTTTTTATAAGTAACAAATCGAAAATCACAAAGCGCATTAGGGAATTTGAACGTTCTTTAAATAAATTATGGTTAATGCCACTGCTGGTTTAAGTATGTGAAAGCTCTTCATATTTTTGAAAAGTGTACGAATTTTAAATATGCATAATGCGTACACGGAAAGTCAAAAGTTAAATAAACGTAGAGCTAGCTATGTAAACACCTTCGCCTTTGGCAGCTGCTGCAAGTCGCTGTTCAAGTCTAAGTTCGCCGCAAGTTGAGGCAGCGAGTTGCTTAGCTCCGCATCCGGTCACATCGCGACCGATTTTAAGTGGCAATTTTTCTAACTAGGGTGCTACAAATTTGTCAAACTGACAATGCGGCAAGGTCAGGCATCAGCATAATGATCAGAGGTCCGCTCGGGCATGCGGTCAGCATTGGCATATCATTGACCTTAAGTGACGAGAGGCGGCAATCTGGAGAGCACTGAATAAGCCAAGATTATCACCTTTGGATACATTTATTGCACTTACTGTAGCTCAATTGTAGGCACTGCAGCATCTTCAGCCATCAGCACCAGGTCTATAGACCTACATAGACGATACAATGTTGTGGCCGATGGCACAATGTATAACACGACTATTAAAGGTCATCGAATGAAAAGCGAAAAACGTTAAGTAAATCAAATGAGTATACAAATAAACATGCCACGCACACTTTGTTAATTGTTGTGTATTCTCATTATATATAGACATTTGAATATGGTTCAAACGAAAGATTCAAGACACGAACTTCGCGCCAGGGCATCCAGCGCTCAAAGCTGTAGCTAAACAATATGTTAAGCAGAGCAGTATTTGTCTACCCCCGAGTCTGGCACAATGGCTTTTGTCGTCTCGTTTGCAACGCTACACCAAATTAGACATCCTCTCGACACACAGCTAAAATAAAATAAACATTTGCCATAATTATTTTTATACGAGCAATAATTTGCTATTATCTATGGCTAGCATAGCGAATAGCCTTTTGTCTGGTCTATAAATAATAAGGTGTAGTGTATTATATAAGCTGATGATATCTGTACGTTATTGTTAATCAATATGCGTGTTGTACATCTTATGGGAGTTCCGCACATGTTCTCAATTGACAAGAAGTCTGTTTATGTTTATGCATTTGTCTGACTTGGGGAATTTCACTGCCGCTTTACCTGACCTTGGCCACTTGGCAATGAGGCTAGGAGCAAGTGCCGTTGTTTTAGTAGACCCAAGAAGGCAACGACAACGGCAACAACAGCACCACTGGCAAGTGCCACAACTTCAGTTGAGGCAGCCACTTCAAAAATGAAGCCATCAAACCACAAAATAGGTTCAATGTTAATGTTAAATCAACCAAAATAATTTCGGCTGAATGATGTATTGCATTTAGGAATTAGAGCACATGATTAATTGATCTGCTTACAGCTGCCATAGCTGCAGTACAAGCATATATATAAATATAGTACACACACACACAGATACGCATAATATATAGGTAAGGACTGTGTACTTGGATTATTGATGATCGCCTCAAACATTTTTAGACTGATCAACTGAAAGGCGACCGCTACAAAATTTTAACCCACATATGATTTGGTAGGCGCTGGGTGCGCTACCATTGTGGCGCCCATTGCTTGATTACACCTTTATAAGCAACTCATCAAAATAGTAACAGCAATTGATGAGCGTTTTCTATTATCTGTGTGTACTTTGCTGCTGCTGTGGTGGCGTTTAAGAGTTTATGTGAAAAATAAATATAATATGTATATTGTTAGGTGTCAATCAAGGCATTTTCTGTGCTGCCTATTAATGCAGCAGACACCAATTACGCTGCTGCATAATGCAGGCTGCTGTTTTGTGGCTTGCGGTTGCATCGCCCATGAAAAACCCAATCAAAATAAACAAACAATCACTGCAGCTGAGCAGATAAGTTGCTGAGGTGCTTCTGAACATTATTTAACTTATTGTCATGCAAATGATTTAAGTAAATAGTTATTGCACGCTCAACAAGTTACAAAAATTTAAATATATTTAACTAAATAATAACTCATTTTAAAGTTGCGCAACTGATCTGCATTAAATAACTACTTCAAATAAGCGCGGCTAAAGACTTAATGTATCGATGCAGCATATCGATAAGTTACTCATTATGGCGTTATTCAGTGTTGCTCAATTATTGAGCTTGTAGTATTGGGAATAACAGCTGGCTTCTCAGCTTATGGAGTGTAGCCCTTGCATTATAGGCATTAGGATTATAGGCTTATGCGTTAATCACAAATTGATAGTTTTCATATCCCTGCTGATTTTTGTTACTCCCAAAAGCCAGGGCTAGAACTTAATGGAACTGCCTGCAATTTGGATCTGTCTCGTAAAAGTGCGGACTGGCAGCAGTTGAATAAGCCGACATCACCAAATCCAGCTGGCCGATTGCAACCGAATCGTTCGAAGCGAGCAACTGCAGAGTCTATAGCTTTAGCTGGACTGACTCGCATAGATGGAGGGTGCTTAAGTCATGTATTTCGGATACTACCGTCAAATAGTTATTCACCGGCCAGAAAGGAAACACAGAACACGAAGATAGAAATATAAATCTCATTTTTGATCACTTTTGTTTTACAAAATTCTGAGCAGTTTCCAGTTTAAATTTAAGCAGACACAAATAAAGCAATGAAAAGTTCGAAATTCCTTCAAACAGCCTAAAACGGGACTTTTTTTTTTAAGGACAGAATGTGTTCATAACTGGACTATATTCTTCGGGTGTTCTCGGTTTTCATATCCTTTTGTGTTACTGTCTGCCCAAACGACATCCAAATCGTCTTTGTAGTTTCCAAGAAAATAAGCATTTTGTGATCTCGCTCATTTTCGCTCGCCCTGAGGTAAAATATTTACCTATATTTGGGTTCTTAGATGTCCCAATAATCGTTGAATATGGTAGAGTACGTCCTTGCAATTCAAATGCTCCATCTCGACAGTCTGTAAGGATTTGGACAAGTTAGTACAAGATGCAAGTTGCAAGAAAAAGCAATTGTCAAAATAGTCTTAGCCCAAGAGTATGCTTTAATTTTTCGTTCTTAAGATTGATTGGCACTAATTATTTGATCTTCAGCCTAAGAGTATGCTCTTTTTGGTGCATTTACCACCTGCAGTTTGTTTTATTGAAAACAAATAAAGTATGCAGTGTTTTTATTGACTTTATGACAAGCTCACAGTTAACACAGTAAAGAGCAGTTATTAATTAATTAAAATTATGATACTCTGATATCGGAATTATTCTATTTTTTTTGACGCCCTTATACCTGATCGGTTATATCGATAATATAATATATCTCACCTAATTCTTCAATGCTTTCAGCCAGAATCCCCAATTTTGAAAAGCATATTGTAAGTAAGATGGACAATTTTTGGATCACGCCCACTCCTTCCCCTAAATCTTCCGCACTTTATGAGCTAAGGTTTTCAAACTTGGAAGGTAGATTAGTAGAAACCTCCTTCAAGGATCGATATTTCTTGGCTACACATACACCGTTGGGCGTCACCGATTATTAGATTACTTATGGTTATGCCAGATTGGTTTTCTTTCTATTTATTAAAAAATGTTTTCCCACTTGAATTAAAACATTTACAAACAACAAATCGTTGAAATTCCTTATAATTCATACAGATGTTAAATGGTTTACGAAAGTCGTCTTTAGTATTGATCCGCACATTTGGTTACGCGTGTATCCTCTTCAAGATGTTGCTTTGGGTACTGTGATTTAAATTCTCCCCACCAGCGATGTACTAATAACTGCATATTATAATATAATAGTTAATAAAGACACATTTCATATATAATTTCGATTGAATATTTTCTAGTTTTATTTCGCTCTGATTGTTTGGATATGCGCTTTACGAGTACATGCACTTGGTTTCTAATAGTTGTTATTTTTGTTAAATGAAATAATTATGTAGTAAACTCGTAAATAACATAGATTACACATACATTTGTATCTCGATTTAATAATAGTTTGGAATTCGATTTCGATTAGCAAATATTATTGATTTACTGTTGCCTTTACTCACGGCAGTCAAATTGAAATGTACAATTAAAGTAGTTGAATAATTGTTTAATTTATATATATTTATGTATATATATCGTATAGTAAATGTTTTATGCGGGCGACTAGAAATTCAAGAAATCTTTTAAATATACAATACAATACACGATCTCGGATTTACGATTGTTTATCTAATGAGTTACATGCTAAACGATAGGAATCATGAAAATTACTTTTACTTGCATTCATTTGTTTGTTATTTTGTTGTTTACATCTAGTTAAATTTAAATTATTAAATATTATTAATACAAGCATTTGATATATGTATGTATTACGACTTACGACTACTTAAGCACTTAATTACAATTTTTGAATGTTTTTTGTTTTCATTTGAATCATCTTCTATTCAATGCTGTATTACGAGTGCCTGAAAATGTAACTAAAATTTGGCGCAACAACCCGAAGCCATGAAATGGGTTTGTTTCATATGCTACAAGTAGTATTATTAATATTTTTATATAAATTAGAAACAAAATCTTTGGTTGTAACTACAACTGAAAACTGAATATTTGATTATGTACTTTGTGCAGGTTTTAATTGTATTCTATTTTTGCCATTTGTTCTTTTGATTTCTCTAAACTGATTTAATGGGAATTATGGATACGGTTCAAATAGCCTGCCTGCTGCACCAACGTCTAGTGTTAAATACATGTACATCCATATGTTTATATAAATTATCACAGTAAAATAAATAGAATTATATATTTCGTAAATATTGTTGTGTTGCTCGGAATTAACTAAAGAGACGCCTCACTGTATTGGCTCCAAGTATTTCTTTATAAATAATACTTTTGCATTGAGATTGCTTTTGGTCATTGAGCCTTGCATAAATGTATTCGTTAGTTGTTCTTTTATTTCATTGCTGAATGAAGAAGACTATTTTTTATCCATGGACGACTTTGCATTTGATGATGAAAGAAAGAACTGTTTAAGGTAGAGGTAGTTTAATGTAGTCATTAATGACATGTAGCTGGATGGTTATGGTCTGAACTTGGTGTACAGTTATCAAATAGAAATACACATTCATCCACGGTCATGTTATTTTTCAATTTAAATGTTAAAATGTTCAAACTTTAGTTACCTCTAACTCGCTACTTTTACAAAGTAACTCGCTACATTTACAGAGTAAGTTCGTACATCGATGGGACCCTTCACAAATGAACGAGTCAAGTATAACGAATGTCTCGTTCGGGCAACAGAAGCAACGAGTTGCAACGTTGCGACTTGCTCGTTATATTTACAAATGTCCCTCGTTACATTTAAAAAGCAACGAGAATTTTAATTTTTGTTACGAATACATTCGAGCAAGGCTCTGTTCTTCAATTGATCAAAGTTATATCTATGAACTGCTATATTATTGTTGTTGTTGTTTCTGTTGTTGTTGTTCTTGGTGTGCTCTATGTTTGTGTGTGTTGAGTTTATGGAAGATACGATAGTCATAGTCCACATTTTGGCAAAACTGTTGAACATGGTTTGTGTTGTGTGTGTGTGTGTGTGTGTGTGTGTGTGTGTGTGAGTGTGTTTCTTTTGTTGTCTACTGGTTCAGCAGCGTATTGGTCACCTCCGAGAAGGAGAGCAGTGGACTACCATCCAGATAGGCACCAGCAGCAGCAAGACTCGATGTTGGCGGTGGTGCATAAGCCAAGGCCGTATGCGCCGTTATATTCGCCGGATAGAGAAGATGCTGGGCATGATGTTGTTGTTGTTGTTGGTAATTTTGTTGATGTTGCTGCTGCTGTTGTTGTTGTTGTTGTTGTTGTAGATGTTGCTGTTGTAGCTTGGCTGCTTTGCGTGCGCTGCGTGCAACAGAGCTCGATGTGGAGCTGATTTGTGCCTCACCGCTGCTGCTGCTGTTGGTATTGTGGTTGTTGTTGTTGCTATTGTTGTTGTTATTGTTGTTGTTGAGCGCCTGCAGCGATTCATCGGCACAAATGATGAGCGGCGGTATGGCTGTTGCTGGTCCGACAGCCACCAGCTGCTGATAGGGCGAGACGGCATCCGTTGAGTTGGCGCACAGCAAGCTGCTGACAGCTGGCAAAGTGGGTGGCGGTGGTGGTGGTGAATCCACCTGATGATGATGCAGCTGATAAGCAGCTAGTTGTTGTTGCTGCTGCTGCTGCTGCTGTTGCTGCAGCTGGTTGCTGATTAGAATCTAGGTAGGGGAGTGGAGTTCGGTTAGTCGGGCGTTAGCACTCGGTGGTGCACTAGTGGGGTGTGTTTAGTGTGTGTGTGTGTGTTTAAAAGGTGTGGTTGTGGTTGTGGCTGTGTACTTTGAAGTGGTGCGTCTACAGTGCGTACTAATTGCTTATTGTTTTTAGCTTTGATTTGCTTTTTTTTGTTTTTTGTTTTTTAGCGGCTTGCCGTGTGCTGGCCGGGATGGTGGTGCAGGTGATGGTGATGTGGCGTGGCTGGCGTGGTTGCAGCTGCTGCCGCTGCGGCCGCGTGGTGGTGATGGTGGTGGTGCGGATGGTGGTGATGGTGATGATGGTGATAGGCTAAATACTGCGAGTATTGCGTGTAGCTGGCCGGCGACCATACCTCGCTGCCATTTGGCGTTGCTGCCACCGCTGCTGCTGCTGCTGCCGCCGACGCTGATTGTTGCTGATGCAAATGCTGATGGGCAGCACTGGCTGCCTCTTGCTGATGGTGCTGTTGTTGCTGCTGTTGCTGATGGTGCTGTTGTTGTTGTTGTTGTTGATGTGGATGATGTTGATGTGGATGTGGATGCTGATGTGGATGTGAATGTGGTTGATGATGGTGCTGCGTGTGTGCATGTGGATGAGGAGCGTGATGACTGTGCGGCTGCTGCTGCTGCTGTTGTTGCTGCTGTTGCTGCTGCTGTTGCTGGTGGCTGTTGGCTGCACAGCTGGGCGGCTGTTGTGGGTGTGGCTGCAACGTGGTGTGCTCAGTGCCGCTAACAGGGTGCTGGCTTACACTATTGCTTGAATTGCTAACATTGGAGCCCAAGCCACGCGCGGAATGTGGTTGCTGCTGTTGCTGCTGCTGCTGCTGCTGTGGCGATGTGGTGTGCGAGGAGGCCGAGTAGAGACCAGAGTCATCGTGCTGCAGCTGATAGCTCTCCGGTGTGCCGGCGCTCGTTGATTTGCCCGTCAGCTCCTTGGTGCCATTCCATTTGGCAGCCGCTGCTGCTGGCTCGTGCTCATTGTTGTTGTTGGTGTAGCTGAGACCGTTGGTGAGTGGCGTTGTGCGCTGTGGTGAGCCACCGCCACTGCTGACCGCAATGCGACTGTTCAGTGGCACACCACTTGACTGTGTGGTGCCCCACATCAGCACCGTTTGCCGTTCGTACGGATCTTGACTGGCGGCTGCAACAGCAGCAGCAGCAGCAGCGGCGGACAGCTCTACTTTGGGCGTAACGCTGCTGCCGTTGGGCGTGGCAACGGTGCCCGCTACGGGTGAGGGACCATCCGAGGAGCACGAGATGACCTCCATAACTTGCGGCGATGATTTGGGCGTCTTTAGGGGTACTTGCTAAGGTGAGAAAGACACACAATAGAGATAGAGAGAGAGAGAGAGAGAGGGAAAGAGTGAAAGAGAGAGAACAAATTAATTAGATTATACCTTTCACTTTAATTGTTTGAAAGTGGTAAGTGCAGCCAGTAAAAATGCTGTAGTCGAGTCAGCACGACTTCGGTATACCCTAAACCCAGCTGCTAAATTTATTATAGTTTTATTGCCAAATTCCCCGTTTAGAGTTTTGCATAATCAAATGTAAGCAGAACTGCAACTGCTCTCATTTTTTTGAATAAATAAGAAAAAACGTTTGGTTTCTCATCTGCGAATGTTTTAATACTATTATTTTTCAAATACTAAACGTAGTAAAATATAACTAATAAAACTTCAGTATTATTCGACTATTAAAACGGGGAATTCAAATATTAATTTAATAAAAATAAATTTAAAAATACAAAATTTAATGCATTTAATTTTTTTGCTCATCAATTTTACAGCTATGCCTAAGTTTAGTGTTGACTTTGTATCTTTAGTATTGATTTTCCAAAACATATGTGTGAACTATTATCTTGATGGAGCTTTATATACATATATATATACGAAATCATATTTAGCTGGGATTTGTAGGATAGGCACAAACATATTTACAGATTGATTCATACAGAAAATGCTTTCGACTGGTGAAAGTAGTGAGATCAAAATAAGAATCAATTTTCGACTACAACTTTGGTGTTTCTTGTCTAGTTGATAATAAGAATATTTACTAATTCCAAACCTCTGCCTATAAAATTCTGGATTTTATTGTATTACTATCGGAAATTGAAATGTATCAATATTCGAGAAACGACTGCAGTTGTCGATAAAATGCAGCAAACTTGTTCTGCCAATGTTATACGAGAACTTATATCCCAAATCGATATATAATTACATATATATATATATATATATATATATATAGAGTACATTTCATTCTGTCTGTTACATAAATTTGCACAAAACCAATATACCTCTTTTATGGGTTCAGGGCATAAAGAGAAACTAGCTGCTGAATGTAACCCAAAAGATCTCAATTAAGATTTCCACCTTTGCAGATTTGTGGGAGACTCACCTGTGGCGTGGATGTTGGACTGCCGTATCCGCTGCTATAGCCGCTGTAGTATTTGCCCGTCTCCTGCCACTTTTCGTCCGCCTTCGAGGCGATGGCATAGCCGTCGTAGGAGAGGAAGCCGTTTGCCACATACGCCGAGGCTGGGGCGCCCGTATGTGGATAATCTGTGTAGTAGCCGCCGACGCCGACGGCGCCCTGCAGCCGATACTGATGGAAGAGATTCTCGCTGACGGGATAGAAGGCATTGGCCGGCATGGAGCTGCCCATGTACAAGTTGTCCGCTGCTGTCGCATACGGCGACGTTGTGTACATGGGATTCAGATTGGAGTAGGCGGCCGCAACGGCAGCCGCCGGATCGGGCAGGTATTCGACGACAGCTGGCGCCGGCGAGCCGACCTGTGCCAGTGGCGACGATTGCTGTGCATGGAGCTGTTGTTGCTGCTGTTGCTGCTGCTGCTGCTGCTGTTGCAGTTTGCGCTTGCTGCGGCATGTGGACAGAAAGTCGCGCAACTGCGTCTTGTAGCGTCGATTGGGTCGCGTCGGCGTCACCGGCGGCGGCAGAGCGTGCGCTGTCGGCGATACACTGGCACTGGTCGGCGGCACCACCAACTGATCCGCTTCGGAGAAGTATGTCGATGCTAGACCGGTGTCCAGATAGCTGACCTTAAAGTCCATCGTGCGCTTGCCGAGCAGATCGTGACCCTCCTCGTCCATCAGCTGGCGATGCGTGCAGATGACAAAGTCCGGCTTGGAGTTCTTGTACACCAGCCGCGAGCTGGTCTGCAGCCACTGCCACTCGCCGTCCTTCTTCTGATACCGATACGCAATCATGCCCGAGGCGCCCGTCTTCAGCACTGCAATGGAAGATGTTTTCGATACAAGTCGTGTACAAGTCGTGGCTTTCTCCCGGTTTACTTACGCTCCTGATGTGCACTGGCCACGTAGGCGAGGTCATCGTAGTGCACGAGATCGTAGCCACCCATGTTGACCAGCTCGGTGTCGGCGTAGCCCAGTATGTGTTTGCCCCGCTGATCCATGGACACCAGCGAGAAGTCAAGCTTGTGCTTCGACTTGAACATGTTCTCCTTGTGCGGTATTTCCAGCAGACTGGGCGGTCCGAAGGGTGTGCAGTAAGCGAACAGTGCCAGCGGGGGTTCCTCCGTTTTGCGATTCTGGCCATGCAGAATCTTGATGCGACCGCGTATGTCCAGGCGCAGGAAACCGGATGTGTTGTCCAGCAGGCAGCGGAAGCGCACCGTAAAGCTGCGCTCCAAGTAGAGCGCCTTATCCGGGGCCAGAGTCTCCGACAGCTGCATGCTGGACATGTCTGCGGGCAGGAAACTGTTCCACAGCAGCTGACGCTGCAGTTCCTCGCGATCCTCCGAGTGGACCAGCTCGTACACAGACTGATGCACAATGTCCGACTGCAATGTGGCAGAGAGTGGAGAGTGGTGGTTGAGGTCAGTTGAGTTTAGGCTCTGGTTTATATCTGGTCTTGTTATTTGCGTTGGGGTTCAGTCAACTTTGTTATTGATTTTCGCTTTCGCTACAGTTTCGGGTTTTCGGATTTGTTTGCTTTGTATTTGTATTTATTTTTCTTTTCCTGTTTATTTGTTGTTGTTTTTTTTTTTTTTTTTTTTTTTTGGGCGTATAAATCAAAATGCGCGCAAATTGAAAATGCGCCCCATGTTGGCCACAAATTGAGACATAAATTCTGCACGCGCCGGGAACAAGGATAAGAACAAGATCGGGGGAACAGCTAAGCGAGTGCAGTACACGCCAGAGATGGGGACACGAACCAAAAACACGAATTCGAAAACAGCAAAAGCACGCGTGAGCAGAAAATTGAGCGGGAAATGCACGAGAGGAGTTTGTTAACTGGAAATTGTGTTCAGATCGCGTAGCAAATGCATTTGGATCGTGTTCATTCGTGTTGGCTGGTGTCGGCCTTGGTTGGTCTCGTGAGTCGTGTTCAGATTGGTTGCTCTGGCTAGATTTCTAAGCGGTCACATTAAGTTAAACAAAGTTGCAATGCGGTCGTGATTTCGAATTGCTTTGCTCGACACGAATCCACATTGTCGTGTAACATTAATCAGCAGTTCGTGTCACGACATAACATGTGTATGGCTAATAGGCACGCGTTCAACTCTAGCACAAGCCCTACAAATCAAGAAGGAGCTGAAGGAGGCAACAATGAGGGGCAGGCAGCGCCTCGCAAAACTTTCTACGTGTTGCGCGAAAAACCAACAAAGCAAATGATTTGACCGCAATCTCAATTGGAATATACTTGAATATGCTTGAATAAGAACAAGCAGCGAGCAGCGAGCAGCAAGCAGCAATAAGCAATCCAATGGCCAATGGCCATGGTAATAGGCAGCTACGCTTTTTAATTGAGCTGCCAAACGGGGCGTGTCAAATGCCGCTTTACACATTTACAACTAAATTAAAATGAGGAGCAACCAGATAGACAGAGCGGGAGAGCGTCCGAGAGACAGCGGAGACAGGGAGGGGGGACAGAGTCGAGATGGGCAGCTCAAAGAGTAGAGGCCTTTGCTGAAGAAAGCTAACTGCAATTTTCAATTTCCATTCGACAAGCGCCAATACAATAAAGTAGGCAAAAAATAACAGAAATAAAAACCAAACAAAACAAATGCAAAAAACGGGGCAACGCAGGGGCGGCCAACTCCGGGTGAGTTGAGGGGGAAGAGAGAGTGAGGAAGGGGGGGCGTGGTTGCATTCAGTTGCAGGTAGTCGAGGGGCAGCCACTGGCGCGTCAGACTCCTCGAGTTAGGCCCAAAACATGTTGGCCCGTTTGGGGGCAGTTGGTCGCACACAGCTGCCGAGGCGTCGCAAGTTAATAATACGCGCTCCTCAACAATGCCACGCCCCATTCAAGAGTAGCCACTCCACAGCCCCACGCACCACTCACTCCCTGGCTGCCGCCTTTGACAGCTGCGTAAGCAAATCTTGTGGCATTGTGGAATTGTGGCATTCGCGATTGCGCAATCCTCACGCTGATCTGATTTTTATTTATGGCCACAGTGCCTGCCATGCAACGTGCAACGTGCTACGTTTGCTGGCTTGCCTCGGCATTTGCCTCGGCATCTGCTATGCGGCGCCTTCATGATTTTTGTATGTTTATTTTTTGCTTGCAAAATCTTATTGGGCATATTGAACCATGTCGATGTGTTGTCTGTCTATATACAAATATTTAATTCTTGAAATATGACCAATGAGTTTAAATATATATGTTAATATTATAATCTAAATCTAAAGTAGTAAGCAGAGTCTCAAATCTTAAATAAGGTCTATCAATGATTTTCTTGAAAAAGTGGCTCAAAGTTTTTATTTTTGAAGCAAGATTAAAGCATATTTCATGTGTGGAATCTACATTTAATTTAAGGATATAAATATATATTATTTTATGGATTATTATTGTTTTTTTTTATATGCATATTAATATTTGACTGACCCATTTTCAGCTCTAAGTCAAAGAGGCTCTTAATTATTATTACATATAGAATACGGTATCTCTGAGTCTTGCTTCTTGCTCGTATATTGGTATTATCAGCTTATAGAATTATCAGAATACAGCCTAGTCAAGCATTAGCTGGCAACCGTTTTAGAAATACTTTAATATGAAAAAGCTGGTTGTTGGAATCTGAATTTGGTAAGGCTGTACTTTAACCCATTTCCGCCAATGAGCTTGACCCAAAAACCAAAAAGGAGGAAGACAAGCTGTCATTCATAGAAACTCTCTCGACTCTGCTGCCGGCAATTAAAATCAATCAAAAAGTTGCAGAGAACCCCAACCACCCGAATTATTATATGTAGTTGTTGTTGCTATTATTGTTGTTGTTGTTGTTTTTGTTGTTGTCCACTTACCTGATGAAAACCCAAATAGCTCTCGATGCTGTGCGTGGCAAAGAAGACCTCGCCTTCGCATGTCAGTATCATTAGAAATCCATTTAGAGCCTGCAAGAACAAAAAAACAGACAAAAACCGTGTGTGAGTGAGTAAGACAGAAACAGAGACACAAAGAGAGACCGCGAGAGAGAGAGAGAGAGAGCGAGAGAGAAATACAAAAATTAAATCAAAACTACGAATTAAATGTTGCAATAGAGCTTGGGGAGGCAGCTGAGGGACTCTGCTGTCAAATTGACAAGCTAAACATTACAGCCATAAAATCGATACACAGAAAGAAAGCATCATAGAGAAAGATAGCGGGAGGTAGAGAGAGAGAGAGAGAGAGAGAGAGAGAAGGGATAGAGATAGAGATAGATGGATAGATGGAGGCTGAAACGTCTCGTAATTGTAGTAGCTGCCGGTTTTTGATGTTTTGTGAATGGATTAATCCATCATTTCGCGGTCTATATATAGCCCCACAAACTGTGCATGAATGAACCACAGGCAGACAGAGAGACAGACAGACAGACAGACAGACAGGCAGATAGACAGAAAGACAGAGCAGACGGTCAGAGCGAGAAACGAGGGTCAAAGACAGCGGCGCTAACTTGAGGCTAAAACGTAATCAGCGCTTAAGCGGGCTCATTTCATTGAAGCCAAAGACTTCTCAGTCACAGATAGCAGCTCAGAAAGAGATAGAGAGAGAAAGAGAGAGAGAGAGAGAGAGAGAGCGACAGAGCGACAGGGACGGAGAACTGGCGACAGAGGGGTAACTTTGAAGTTCCACATCAAATTCAACCAGGAAATGATCCGCAATTAAATCAATGAGTTTCAACTAAATGCAGACGCTGAATCCGTTGCCCAAGTCCGGTAACAGCATTTGTTTTACCTTACAAAAGTATTTAAGTATTATCCATTCCCCCATCCCGTTCTCTGCCACTCTCCTTCAGTTATTGTTCTTGTTGTTGTTGTTGTTGTTGCTGTTGTTTAATTGCAGGTTTCATTTTGAGCAATGATGCATTGTAATTATCTATGGATTGTTTCGGTGAGCACACAACAAAAACCCAAACTTATTGCTTGGGTTGTATGCATAATATGCCGAAACTCGAATTGCAAAAGTTTATTTTTTTGCTTGTAAATGAAATAATTTGTTTGATTCGCATTCATACTTTTCAGTTAGTTGTGGCTTTATTGTTTTATATTTGATTTTCATAAGCTGCTAATGGTCGCTACGCATGCAATTTTATAACATGGAACCTGAATTTGAGTGGCTAGCGGCAACAAGCCGTAATACCAACCAACAGCATATTGCCGTCGCACACTAACCTTTTATTTTATTAATTAATTATTTAGGATATAAAAGAACCAATTAAAAAGAAACGCAACATGATAGCGCTTTTAAGGCAAGTATATATGAAAATACATTTTTGAATATGAAAATATTTAATGAAAGAATCTACTTAAATATTGTGATATATAAATATATGATATTAACAAAATTAATTCAATGTCGTTAATCTATTTTTAAGGTGTAGTAAAAGACGAAAATATAGCGGATATACTTCAATCCATACACATTTATTAATATCAGACCGTTCTATATGATTTAAACTAGCCTTCAAGATTTAATAACATTTTGCGTTTCCTTTCTGATCTGGATCAGATTTTTACAGTTTATAATTTTTATACAACCGCATATTTAAAACAAATTTATTAAATTATTTTTGATATTTGCCAAGCTTTGGGCGTTATAGATATGATGAGAATAGAAGACCACAACTCGGACTTCCAATTTCATGTCACTCTTTCTTATAGTCTGTGTGATTAACTTGTTAATACAGGCTGATATGGGCTGTTGATCCTGATTAAAATTATATATACCCTTTGTTTTCTTCTGCATGTTACACACTTTCGAACAAGATCATTAAACACTTTTTTTTTTTAATTTTTCAACGGGTTCAGCGTATAAAAAGCCATAAAATTCAAATAAAAATGTTTGTTACTCCATTCGAATCATTTAAAAATCAATGGGTCAGTTTCGCAACGTGTGAAATGTGTGTGTGCCACATGTGGTTTAAGAAGACAAATTTGCCCTGGCTATCATTAGTGTTCAGGGGACGGTTCTGCGTTAATTAATCCAGAGAAAGAGAGGGACTAAGTGTGTGTATGTGAGTGAGAGAGAGAGAGAGATGGAGGGAACAAACTGTAATTCATACGCGAGTATTTGAATATCAATTTGCAACAACGATATGGATGAGGAGCAGACCAGCAGCAGCAGCAGGAGTAGCAGGAGTAGCACAAGAAACATCAACAACAAGAACAACAAGTTCTACCCGAGCCTTTCAGTTGGTTGAGGTTGAGACAAATGTGCGCGATTGCTGCTAATTACAGAGTAGGGCAGCGAAAAAAAACAAGGCACAAGGCGCTGGACCTGGTGGATGTAGCTGGAGTGTTTCGAGAGTTGGTATTAACCGACATAAACGCTAAGTGGCGTCATCATTTAAAACGCATCAACACAGCCCGCCAAAGGATATGGATATTAATATGGATATGGACATGGATATGAGTGCTGAATATGGAACGAGAATTGGAATCACAGTTGTGGTGTTGTTTTCTGGTCTCTGTATGGGGATTGTCATCAAGCCGGCAGCGCATCAATAATCTTCATAAAGACTGCCAACGGTAGCAAAGGTGCTAGAGACAACGAGAGGAAATGAAAGACAGAGAGAGACTGAGAGCTAGAGAGAGATAGAGGATAAAAATAGGGCAGAGCCAGTGAAAATCTAGAGGCTTTTGATTTGTTTCTGACATTTTGCTGTCTCAGTTTTAGTAATTTTTGGGTTTTTAGAAAACTAATATTATATTTTTAAGTATACGTGATATTAAGTTTTTCTCGTTTCTAGCAATAAATAATAAGTATAGGAAACAAACTTTCTAAAAAGCAAGGTGTCTTGACCTAAATCGACCAAAAGTACTTTGTTTTTTATATATATGTTTTTTAAATATTTGCTATCATTAAGAAATGTATTTCTAAACAAAAGAAACTGTCCAAAATAAAATAACTATATGAATTTATAAACTATCTTAACAGTCCAATATTTATTAATAATAATAAAAAAAAATCCTTAAAACTAGAAATAATTTTTTCTACATTTTAGAAAATTTACTCTGAAATTAGCAAAAGAAAATCCCTGGTTTTTAGAAATAATCTTCTAAATAAAAAGGTGAGAGAAAAACTTGGCGAATTAATGCGGATACTTGAAAAGATTTGGAAGCGAACACATGTTTCTGTAGGTTAGTAATTATATTTTCCAATCTCAAGAAATGAGACGAAGAAAGCTTAATTTATACATAAAACATTTTTAGCATACGTTTAAAAAACTTCATAATGCTATAGAGTATCTGCTAGTTGCTCCCTTTTGAATGTGTTTAATTCATTTCTGTTCAAGATTTCTTCTTTTTGCTGCATAATTATTTTAGATGCCTCCCGCTCTCTGCCTCACTATGTCCCTCAGTCTCTCTCTCTCTCTCTCTCTCGCTCTCTCGCTCTCTCGCTCTGCCTATCTCTGTCTGTGCATCAGTTTATACGACGCAACTGTCCGAGTTGTCCGAAACTGTTGATGTGCTCTCGGCGGCTCTTCTAATGCGTTTTTAATAATACACGCCCGTCTTGTGCGGCAGACTCGAGACTCTCGACAGCCGTCACTTTTATTGCTACAAGCCAAATTTAATACTTATATACTTTATATAAACATTTTTTTCTCTTCTTTTTTTTTTGTTGTCTGCAGCATCTATCTAACCATTGAGTTGATTGTCGGCCTGCATTACAGTTTTGTGTGTTGATAAGTTGGCAGTGATTATTTTATCATTTCCTTGGCAAAGACCTGTGCAGACAACTCGCTTGTTGGCCAGCTTCAGCTTGTCGCTTGACTATGCTAGCTGTATGCCAGTTTTAGCCAATTTGCTGTTATATGGCACGTAATTGCTTAATAAACCCGCTGGTGCTTGAGGATGCTGCCGCTGGTGCTCTTTGCTGCATGTGGCACACAAATGATGTCTATCTTTTTTACCAGAGACAACTATTTATATATACATATCTATCCATCCATATTTATTTCGCATCTATCTGTTGCTGTGGTCTGTCTTAAGTCAATGCCTTTATTTGGATATGTATTATTTTTTTCAATTAAGCCACTTTCCGAGCCACTTGCTAATGTGTGTCAACAGTGGCTGCAAAACTGCTGCAAATGTGGAGCAACAGCAACGGCAACTGAAATGGCAGCAGTAACTCCAACATCAAGCCGTGTGTGCGAGCGAAACGGCTACTTATGCATGAAGTACGCTGCGTGACAAAACGCCATTTTCTAATGATAATATGTGACCCATAATAAACAACAACAACAACAACAGCAACAGCAACAAAACCAACAACAAGTCAAACTTCATGAGCAATTGAAACGGGCAACAGGTAACAAATACCTGAGCTATTAAAACTAAATATGCAGCCCCCAAAACCCAAACCCAAACTCAACTCAGTTTCACTCTCCCCTCTTTCTGCGCACGGCGTGTCTCAAAAATATGCACGGAAATGCACAATTGTGCAGCTCGGCAATTAGTTGCACTTCGCCCATTCACCGGAAGGCAAAACAAAAAAAAAAAAAAAAATGAAAAACAAGAAACAAGCAACAAGCTCGAAATGTGAAAAAAACTAGTTTTTGGCTTGCATTCAAATTGCAAAAGTCGTGCAAGGAGACACTCGAGTCGTGTGTGTTGTGTTTTGTGTGTGAGTCCTTGTTATGGTGTCCTGTTTGGCTGTTGCACACCCTGCGTATACGTAATGCATCTGCACTTTGCGCCACCAACTGCAACGGTGCATTGTGTGCAGTTTTTGCTTGAGACAGTGGCGAGTTTCACACTTTTTGCGGCAGGGGTTTTAGAGTGTTGAGTTCTTAGAGAAAATATATTGTTTTTTTTAGGAATAAGCTAAGCGCAAAAAAAATGGTGTATGCCTAAAGCTTACAGCATGCAACAAAATATGTTTTAAGAAATTTAGCTCGGGTTGACTGAATGCAAAGAACCAATAAATCTATGCTGTTGAATGGATTTGCGAGAGTAATTCGTGTGTATTTGAAATATAGTGTAGGTTTTAAACATGGAGCAAAGCTAAAAATCGAATTATATGTGACATCTACCGATCTTTGGAAAAGTATTCGAAAATTGCTGTTTCTGCGACACAGATATGTTTTTTTTTTTAAATTTCTAAAGATATATATGCAGATTTAAAGGATGTGTTTGTTTGAATACAAAACTTAGAAACTGTCCACAACAAAAGGTTGAATAATTTGAAAATAAAAAATGTAAAATATATATATATATATATAAAGCAAAAATGGAATTTTCTTTTTATTTTTCTTGCCTGAAAACATAGCTAACAAGTGTAAATTTTGAGTGCTGATCGCTTTAGGCAGTTTTAGACTCTGACATTGAATTTTAGACTACGACCCACAAAATAGCAAAATAAGGAAAACAACAACAACAGCAACAACAACAGAAACAGAAACAATACAAAAGAATTGCATTAAGCGCATGTTGCACAATTGCGTGCCTCCGACTCTTTGTTACCCCCATCAATTGGCTACTGTCCAGCGTTGCATACCCTGCGGTCCCCTCTGTGCCCCCTGACCAAGCCGTGTACAGTGTACTGTGTGTGTGCTTGGTGAGCTATGTGTGCATTAAATTAAACTGTCATGACTGTGACAAGTGCATATGTTCGCGCCTGGCCAGCAACTGCAGCCAACTGCTGCCCACAAATGTGCTTTAATTCAGCAAAAACATGCAACTTGCACACTTACCACACACAGGTGTGTGTTTGTGTGTGTGTGTGCGAGACAATTTAATTGAAGTTTGACCAATTCAGCGCGTGGCACATAAACTTGAAATGCATAATTCGAGCTGATAGCTTAGTTGGCTGGCTGGTTGGCTGGTTG
The DNA here is from genome assembly GCA_035041595.1 of Drosophila basisetae. NCBI lineage: Eukaryota > Metazoa > Arthropoda > Insecta > Diptera > Drosophilidae > Drosophila > Drosophila basisetae. Next base: position 921,031 of record JAWNLB010000048.1, on the reverse strand, counting down.
GCTGGTGTTGTAGGTTGGCCAGCTCAACTGGCCGAAATTAATTATAAATATTATGGAAACACATGTCCGAGCGCCACTTATACATTAATCAATTGACAAGGAAAGCAACAGCAACAGCCACAAAAACAATAAGACTTAAACTAATTGCACTCAATTGTTGAACAATTTTCCACATTTACACAGAAAATCACAAATCGAAGCGCTTCGAACTTTGCGTGTTTCGTATAAACTTTTATCTGTGTATAAGGGGGCTCTATGCGATATATATATATCAACCCACCTCAACTCTCTCTCTCTCTCTCTCTCTCTCTGTCTCTCTCAGTCGCTGTCTCTCAACAAGCGCTGATTGATTATGCGGCTGCCTGGCGCGGCATATCCTGCCGATGAAGCCATCAAATGGCCAAACAAATTGATGAAGACAAATTAACCCAAGGCAACCAGAGGCAGGGTGAGTATTGATGGATGTGCAGAGGGCTGTGGGTGGTAGATGATGGGTGGTGTGTGGTGGATGGTGGGGGATTACTCACCTGCAGGAACATATCACCATCCAGCAGGCCGTGCTCGAAGGCGCCCAGCTCGCGGGTCCTGTAGCCATCGTGTGCGTGTATGTGCGGCAGGACACCGTTCTCCTCCTTATCCTTATGCATAACAACTGCAGCGAGAAAGAGACAGAAGAACAAAGAGATAGATAGAGAGAGAGATAGAGAGACATTTGGAGAGCACAGCTTAAATATTTATGAAGCCCGACATTTTATATTTTATTGGCCATTAATATTTTACTTGCAATGGCGCTCGAAATTGCGAGTCATAAATAACTGGCTCAAAACGTTTTACAGCCCCAGTTCAGACACCCATCCCCCTCGCCCCCCTCCCCACTCAGCAATTTGAAACCATAGTTACTTCATAAAAAAAATCCAATATAGCTATGTATTTATACATATATATATAGTAGGACCATAATATACAATAAATATTTACAGCTGGCATGGAAAAGTACTAAAAATTGTTTATGGTGTCATTGTAATATTTTATGAGCCAACTTGCCAGACCCCCATCCACCCCACCATCCACCTCCCTCCACAACCCCCACCAGAAACCCCAGCGCCTGGCACTGCCTTCCATAAGCTATACACACACCCCCTCCACACACACACACCCCTTACAAACACCCTTACGGCATTCCGCCGCCATTTTTGAAGCAATATTTTTGGTTTTTCTTATTTCTTCTAAGGGGGGTTTTTTTTCTCTTGTGCGCCTCAAGTTTTATAATAAATTTGTCACAAAAATTGATTTATGCGCGATAAACGATAAAAAAAAGAACACACACAAAATGAGAGCTCGAACTAGAGCTAATATATATTAACAGCACTCGGTTTCAGTTTTGTCTTTGGACTTAGCTCCGAATTTCATAAGCAAATTTATATGCGGCTTGAAATAAAATATGCCTCGGCGTCTGATGTCATAAATTATGATTTTTATCAGCGCAAATGGAAATAATAAAAATGAGAATAAAATAAAAACAAAACAAAAAAATAAAAACAACTGAGAAAAAAGCATAATGAATAAGAACTAAAACCTAATTTACGCATGGCAAAGCCCAACAACAACTAACTGCAAGTATAAAACACCCAGCAACCCTTGAGCAACAACAATAATAATAACTACAACGGTGGCAGGGACTACAGCAACCACAGCCCAGTCACAGGGTCTCTCATTTCAATTAGCAGCTCCAAAAATGCGGCCTACCCCTAACTCTACAGCTACACTGTGAAAAATATAAGAGTTCATTTACAAATTTTCTGGATTTTAAGTTAAAATTTAAGACTGTAATTGCATAGAATACCTCTCGAAATTGCAGTAGTTTTGGAAGTGCAAATTCCAAAAGTCAAAATCAGGAATCTATTGTGCTTTATTTGGAGTTAACTAGTTTTGTTTTATATTCGAAGAGCTCTGATTTTTTGATAGCTCGACGACGGGATTCCAATATATTTGAGTAAAAATACCACATGGAGCTCGCAAAAGACATATTTTAACTATTCTTTTTAATTTAATTAATTTATTACTATTTTTGGGAGCCTTTCTTGGTTGATATTTGTGTCGCATTTAAAATAAATTTAGGTTTCTAACTACTCAAAACACTTTAATACAATCGAATAAAAAAGAAACTCACAAATGACTTTTCTGACTTTCTTAATAGGCATGCTAATTTTTGTGAGTGTACTGAGGTTTGGCCTTTCCCTGACTTGACTTGACTTGGTTTGGCTCTTTTTCTGGCTAATCTGTGCGCTGCTTTAGCTTTTTATCAAATTAACAAAAGTGCCGCTGCGTGTGTGAGTGTGTTCGTTCTGGAGTGTGTTTGTGTGTGTGTGTGTGTGTGTGTGTGTGTGTGTGCTATTGTGTGTTAGAGTGTTCATTTTAGCGAAAGTGCGATAAAACAAATAGTTGAGCCTCCGAGTGGTAGACCAGCCATGCCCCTACCCCAATGCTGGTCAACGTAATGTGGCCAAAACAAATTGCATCATGTGCGTGCGATGCCTTTGCTTTTGGTTGACTTGGCTTGTGGCAAGGCTTTTAGAGCAACATTTGGACGTAATTATTCATAATTTAATTAGGCTCAGTTTACATTGCGACTGGTTGTAGTTCTTACTTATATTACAGTTACACTTTTTATTTTATTGTTTAGCTTTCCTTTTTTTTTATTGTTGCGCCAGAATTATTATTCACGTGCATAACCACATTTAATTAAGTTCAACTTTGACCAGCGGATGGAAGGAGCATTGTGGAGAGTTGAGGTGGGAGGAGCACAACAAATCTGCGGGAATTTCTGGGCGTGCTTCGTGTTTTAATTGCATTTATGCGTAGCTGATTAGCATAAACCAAATTGACGACATCACTCAAAAATGTATTCGCAATTTGAAAGTGCTCGGGCGACCCTGGCGCTTAGAAAATGCGCCACATAAACCGAAAAAATCCACCACCAGAGAAACGCCTTGTTGCGTTGTTGGTGGATGAACGTAAATCTTGTAAAGGCGGAAAAGCGCAAAATCTCAGCCAGCTGCATGCGGGCCCAGGGGAGGACTACGACCGCGCGGGGCGGGGCAGCGCGGGGTGGAGGGGTGAACACACATAAAAATGGCGGCAGCTGGCTAAGCCACAAAATCCCACCCAACAAACGTAAGCCAGCAAATAAAGCAGCAAGTAAAGCAGAAGCAGAAGCACAAGCAGAAGAAGAAGACGAGCAAGAAGAGGAAGAGGAAGCAGTGTCGGAAAAGCAGCATTGGAAAAGCGTGCGCAGACGAACTGCAAGATATACGCCGGCAGCGACGTCAGCGGCGACGTCAGCGGCGACGCTCGCCGATGCGCCCCTGTGCAAAATGGCGTCAATTATGCGCTGGGCTGCGATTTGGGCGTGTCCCATCCAACTTCTGACAAGCAAAAAGCAAAAAGAGCTAACTAACTGAGGAAAAATGCTAGATTATATTTTAGACAATGCTGAGAATTATTTGAATATTTGTCGTTGTTTCCTTTTTTTTTTTGTAGCTATTTGACTCATCTTAGTCTTTCAGCCGAAAACGTGTTTTTAAAATGAAATAGATTTGACGGGGAAAAAATGCGATATTGGCAACACTGGTCGCACTTGGCACGGCATGGCGCAAACAATGAGTAAAGTTTAAATTCTGACATTTTGGCAAATATTATTCGTGCTCACAAGCAAATATGTCATGGAAATGTCAAACTCATCAGTCCAATTGATGGAAAAACTGACAGCACAAACATGCTGGGCACTGTCTACTGGCTACAGAAGGGCAACGAGGAGGGGCAAGGGGAAAGTTAATAATGGCTATGCAGTTGGTGCAAATGCATTACTTAAATGCCAAATATTGCACGCTTACTGCAGTTACCATACAGAATTTGCAGAATTTCATTAAATTTTATGGAAAACATTGCACAATTAATAATAATCATTTGAAGCAGACATCTCTGATTCTATACAGATTAAAATATCAATTAACTAAATGAGATATTTAAAAAGTCAATGCAATTATTTGTATATATAACAAAAGAATATTGTTGAATTCATTTTGGACAATCAACTAAAGTCGAATGGGAAAAGGCTCTTTAACATTTGTGACAATGGCGTTTATTGATTTAGCTTAAAGCCAATTAGAATGGCAAGTCCTTAAGCGCTTTAAATTGAACTAGGCCTTTAGATAGAGTACCTGTTGTTGTTCCGCATGCCAGGGGCGAGGGGGGAGGGGTGGAGTATCGAGGGAGGATGGGGTTTCTGTTCGACCTACGTAAGTCACGCAATGTTGTCTCCTGCGCTCTCTCTCTCTCTACTCTCTCTCTCTCTATGTCGCTCTCTATGTCCCTCTCTCTCTTTCTGGGCTCAACTCTTTTGCAGCAACGTGGCAATAGAAGGCGTCGGGCAACAATAACAACTTGCAACAAACAACTAACATCAACACTAGGCGGCCTAAGCTCGCTCGAAGGTAGGACGACAGTGGTGGTTAAAGTGCATCGCCTGACTGATTGCATGTCCGCCTGCGCCTCTTGTCGTCATTTCCCAACAATTGTCTGACTATGCTTTCTACAATACCCCCACTAGACCCTCCCCTCCCCTCCTCCCCCGAACCCACTTGCTTCTACTGCCCGCTGCTAATGGGCCTAAACTGGAGCAACGCACGAAAGTCATGTATATGCACGAAAAATTGGCTACTACATACATATATATGAATATACGTACATACATACATACATATATATTTGTGGAGGCAGGGGTGGGGAGACTTAGTATGTTTATAGGTTAAGAGCTGAGCCTTGGCCCCAGGGGCATGCGATTCGCATAGCACATGGCCATGGGCTCCATTAACAAACGCTTAACAGTAATTTTGATAATAGCATAAACGCCAGACCCCAAACAATACCCACTCCCCTACCCCCCATTTGCCAAGTGACCTTGTTAGCATAACAGTTGGAAGGGGTGGAGTGGGGGGTGTAGGTGTCTCTTGTTGTGTTCCCAAAGCACATGTGTCGCATGTGCGCAATGCACCAACTCTTGTAATACGCTTAGAGTTGCCACACGACGCCAATTGCAATTCGCTTCCCACGAGACCAGAGCCTAGAGAGAACTAGATCTTAAGGCAAAAAAAATTAAACCTGTCGCTAGCGAAGTAGTTCCAACATGATTTGCTGCCTCGCTGAAAAAAAAAAACACAAAAAAATGTAAAAAGCCAAATCATATTTTAATCATGTGTGGGAACTCTGGTTGGCAACCAACTGGTTTCGTTCCCATTGCCGGCTCAAATTTCCAAAAGCGGCAAAAGTCAAATGCGAATCACTCCCAAGCAGTCTGCCAGTCTATTCTAATCTCCATTGTTTCCCCGGCTACGATCTTTATATCTAGATTATGTTTTGAACAGTTTATGAATGAATTCAATAAATGAAATATAAATAATAATGTTTTCACATATATGAATCTTAGGAAAAATCGATTTGCATTTCAGCGAAGTATCTTTTCAAGCATTGAATATTGTTAGAAGAGTTGAAAAAGAACTGAAACATTTAAAATATGAGACTGTGGTCAAAAATGATTTCAATATATTGCGCTTTATAAATCTATTGGCACGTCCCGTGTTAAATAGCCTGCCAAGTCCCATTTTAGCCAAGCTGTTTTAAATTGGCAAATTTAGAACCAACCAAAATTGAAATTTATTTGGACTGCTTTCTGATCTTGCTGTTCCATTCAGTGTCAGGAAAACGTACCAATTCTGGCCTAAGAAAGTCGGCCCATAAGTCATTGATTTTACTTGGCACAGCATTTTAAATGCGAAATTCATTTAAATTTTATTCAATTTTCGTTGACAATTTTAATACAGATGCTGGCATTTCATAATTAAATTAAATTATTTATAATTAATTTAATAGCATTTCAAAACGTAGCCAGTTGGAGATTATTTTATATTAGCTTGTAATATTTAGGCAAATTCGAATTGGAGTCTAAATTGCACTCAAACTGCTTATTGGCCAATTTAATTGCTTTGTTTTTTTGTTTTTGTGTTTTTTTTGGTTCTTAGGTTTGGGTTTATTTAGGAGTTTTGTTCGATTGCGTGCAATCGGCACTTGGCATGGTTAAACAAGACTATCAATGCCCGCATTCAGTTCATTTTGCAGTTAATTACGCAACTTATCAATTAAGCTGGCGAAACACAGCCCTTTTGGCAGGACGAGACGCACCGCCAGAGAGAGAGAGAGTGGTTGGGAGCAAGGGCGGGAGCGAGGGAGGGAGGGGAGCAGGAGAGCAGCTTAGAGAAGTAACGAGTACATTAAAAATGTACAAATTGCGCGTCTTAACAATTATTGCTAGCCATAAGGCGCCATCGCTTGCCCAGCAATTATGGCCCTTTTAGATAGGGGAGTTGGGGTTAGGTTAGGGATAGGAGGGGCTTGTAGAGGAGAGCCAGGTCAAGACAATGGGCCATTAGCAGCGCGCTTTAATTATTTAGTTTTTCTTTCTCCATCTTGTTTTGCAACAAAGTGCTCTGTCTGTGTGTGTGTGTGGGTGTGGGTGTGTGTGTATGTATTTATGTGTGTGTGTGGATATAGAAAAGCAGCTTTGAAAGCCTGGCGAAAATGAAAACGAACTTTGCTTTGCTTACATTTTCGTTTTTCTCATTTTTTTTTTTGTTGTTGTCCGGTTTGGTATAGAGAAAATTTGTTCGCCGTTTCGCTTTTGCGCAAGTCAGGGTCAACAACTGCCCCTATATAGAAGTAGATGCAGGACGCTATTGTTGTTGTTGTTGTTGTTGTAGTGTCTGCCGAGCAACCCCCTAGTGGGCAATTCAATGTGTATACAACACAACTCAGAGAGTCTGGCATACACAATTGTATATATCTAAATGTATCTAAACTTTTGGCTATCATTTTTATACTGCCGCCTGTCAATTAATCGCATTGAGTGCTTAAGTTTTTCGAAATCCCACAAGCCGACAATGCATATACACGTTCCCCCCTCCCACACATCTATCTAACTATCTCCACTCCCCTCTGCACACGCACTAATTGTAAATTAAATGATCCTGATAATATCCGAAAAACATCTAGACAAACAAATAAAGCCAAAACGTAAACAAACTTTGACCTGTGCAGCGACGTTTTGTCAACCTCCCCACCAGCACACACATTAGATTGACATATATATATATACAGTTTATATATAGTTGACAGGACACTGGGCACTCACGGGGGCACACGGCGCATCGGTTCTGGTCCATTAACCCGTCGTCGTCCTGCTTTTTTTTTCTGGACAAAGAAGGAAACGCAACGCGTGGCGTTCTATATATGGAAGTGGTTGGTTGGCTTTGGGCCTCTTCTAATCAAAGGAAATTTAGGATCGTATATTGACTTAGCACAATGCAGCACGTGTCACGTGTCGGCCAAAGACTTGAGCTGGTCGAGACTGTTTGTCATTGCAATTAACGCCCAACTGCGTTTTGACCGCTAATTGTCAAAATATTTACTCGAGTCCTTTTGTTCTTTTTTGTTTTTGTTTGGCACAGGATGAGCCCAGCCCAAGACTGACCTCGCCACACACACACACACACGTGAGTCACAAAAATGGTCCCTCTAGTTGCTGTCCTTTTTCTGCATTTAGTTGCTTTTTCAATTTTCGCTACAATTTTTGCACTTAAACTTAATTTACGCTGTGTGCGGGCATTTCATCTTTACCCCCTCCTTAGGCAATTAAATTTATGTCGTTAAACAAAGCGAAGTGCCAATGAACCAAGCCGATAATAAAGCCATCAATGCGAACCAAGTTCGTTCTCCTTTTATTGCATTGTTTTAATTAATTTAAATTAGACGCACAAAGAAATATTTATGCCAAAAAAAACGCAATCGCATAAAGATGAAGAATGAAAACAGCTCTGCAACAATAAAGACGATTTTGTTTATGTGTATTTGCATAAGTGTGTGTGTGTGAGTGAGTGTGTGTGTGTGTGTACATATGTTTACTTGCTTCGATTTACCTGGCCCAAAAATGTTACCATTTGCCCATTTCCTATTCGCTGTCGACTCACCTTTAATTCATTTGCCAGGCGCGCGAGCATAAAAAAATAAAGCAAAAACCCAACAAAAACCAAAACGAAACAAACTAAAAGCGAGAAGAGCAACATTTAGAGAAACTAAGTCGGATAATACGAAGAAAATTTACTCTCCAAAATTAAGAATTTGTTCTAGAAAAATAGTGATTGATAATGGAGGCTAATAAATAAGAAATATTCCATTTAAATAATACATAATCAATATAATACAATGATATTCATTATAATTAAGATTTGTTTTTTTTTGTTGGCTTCAAGTCAAACATATTTTAGTTACACAAAAAGAGATCCCCAAAACAATAAATACTTCATTTATGCTGATTTCATCTGATGATAAAAATATCTTCCACTCAACGGTTTTTCTATTTTCACCTAAACTAAACTATAATTTATGCTGCATATTACCAAAAGAAGAGCCGAAACTTAAAATGGCTCTTAGCCCAAAAGAGTATCAAATGAGAAGAAGACATGCTGAAATGTGTGTGTTCTTTTGTTTTTTCGACAGCACAACTTTAATCCGTCAACAGCACTAATTTTGCCACGTGCGTGTATTTATTATTATATATATATATATATATGTGTGTGTGTGTGTGTTTATTTGTGTATCCCTGAGCTGGGACCAATACTGGGGAGCAGATAGACGGAGCAGCAGGGCACCCCGTTGCGTCGTTGAAATTAGTTTTGAATCATTTATGAGTCATGGTTTAGGGTCTGCCACCATTCAGTGGCAGTTACAATGTGGCAGCAGCATAATCGATTTAATAGGCCGGAATGTAATGTGCCGTATGGCAAACGGCAACCAGAACAAGGAGCAGAAGTAGAAGAAGGCGCAACCCAAACGCTCCTGAGAGGCCAACCATATGGGATGAGTATGGAATGGGTAAAATAATAAACTGCCCTTTGCTGGCCGATTTAAAAAAAAACCACCCGCTTGAGTCGCTGGTTAATTTTGAAAAATATATGTATACACATATATACATAGCTTGTAATCGGTACTCACCTTGAAAATAACTTTTGGTTCTTAAATAACTAACGGACAGCCTTAGTATGCTCAGTCGATCCAGTTTGCTAAGTATGTTCTGCTCGAAGGGCAGCAGGGAGGCAAGCAGATCCAGTTCGGCATTGAGGCGCTCCCGATGCCGTTTTGATGGATTGCTCTTAGTGACGCCATCCTTGGGCGGCGGCTTCAGGCTGCAAATAAAAACGAGAACAAATTTCATACATTAAAACGGCAAGTCAAGCAGCTGACGTCGACCTCAACTTGAAAACAACAAGCAACAACAAAAGGTCAAAATTATTAATTGCAGTTATCAGTTACCCCCGAATAATAGGGCCAAGTTAAGCAGCAGCCAGCGGTAAACCACCCTCGCAGCAGCAGCAGCAGCAGCAACGGGTGGAGTTCTTTTTCGGCCAGTTGATCTGTTAATTACCAAATGTGGCAAACGAAACGAAAGTGGGCCTAAAGCCGCAGCAGAAATGCAGAAACACAGGAAATACGTTGTTGAAATATTTCCTCGAATCAAATCATAAAGTCCACAACAAATTAGAACAGCAATCTGTATGTCCAATTAACTGTCATAAAAAGCGGCAGAGAGAGAGGGAGAGAGAGAGAGAGAGATAGTGATGAAAAGAGGGAGAGAGGGAGACAGCAAGAGAGAGAACAAATCCAACCAAAAGCCATTGTAAATCTAAATGCTGCTTGTGGCATGCGGTATGTGGCATGTGATATGATAGCTAGCTGGCGCCCAAGCTCAGTTGCTGTTGTCGTTGCTGTTGCTGTTGCTGTTGCTGCCAATAATAAAACCCATAAATGCAGAAAGTGCTCGAGTCGAGTCTTTTATACGATAGCCCAACGCTCGTCTCCTTCTCGCTTCTGGCTCCTGGTGGCTTAGCGCTTAATTCCGCATTATCTTGGCCGTAAGCGTATAAAGCCAAGCGATTTGCACATTCTGCTGAGGATTTAGTTAGCTGGCAAAGCATTCAGTTTGCTTTATCTTTTACACATTCGCTGCTTGCTTTTTGTTTTATTTTTTGTATTTTTCTGTTGACTTTTTTGTTGTGTTTCGTTTTTAATCATATTTCGTCTCATCATTTTCATTGACATTATTACAAAGTTAATTGCGGTTATTAAATATAATTACTGTTGTAATTTATGAGCGACCCCTTTCAGGGCCATCGGACCACCGCCTCCCCTCAAGCCCCCCTCTTTGAAAATTTGTCGTTTTTTATTATTATTTTTTTTTTTTGTGTATATATCGTAAGTACATTGAACATTTTCATTGTTTAACGCTGTTGTTTCGAGTTTTTTCAAAACTTTTTGCTTCGCTGCACAATCTCACACACACACACACACACACACACACACACAGACACAGACGTTGTTAAGCTGAGTATGCTGGCAAGTGGCATACAGGACACACAGTCACAGGACATTGTCGCGTTTGCACGTGAAAAGTTGAAACGTATTTAAGTTAATTGCCCGACATTTTTTTTGCTGCTGCCAACAGTTTGGCACCCGTTTTTTGTTAGAGCTGCTTTGCCACGTAATTGTCAGTGGCATGTCCGTTCGATGTCACTGCCAGCAGGACATGTCCTCAAATTGTTAACGGACCAACAGCCAAATCCCCAGCTGCAACTCCCAGCTCGGGCTGAGGTGCTTGGGAATGCAAAACTGTCGCCAAAGATAACATATAGCACAACAATAATGATATTAACAACGATGATGATTCATGCTGCATTAAACATTGCAATGCTAAATATCCGCGAAATGCCAGAAATGTCAAGTCTCAGTTGAAGATTTAAGATTGAAGAATGTGTCGCCGAGCAATGTTATCAGGAACGCTTATGGAAATTGTGATAATGATACAGTTATTTACAGTTAACCATTGGAATGCAAAACTCTCGACATAAATCCAAAAATAAACGTTAATTTATTTCATTAAATGCAAAAATACCGATTCGCAGTCAGAAACTTTTAAGCCAATTACGAAGGCCAAAATAAAAACGTTGAATTTAGAAAATTATTAGTGTCTGGGACGAAAGCGAAAGCGAAGACACAGCCGAAACCGAGGATAAACGACAAATTGCTAAAGGAGTGGGTGATTATATAAATAAAAAAAAAATAAAAAGAAAAAAGTGAATCCTATATAGGTATATGGGTATATATCAGGGATGATGATGATGAAACCGTTAGACGCATTGGAATGCAATTTGAATTGGAAGACTATTTTCAAGACAAGGCTGCAAATTATGAGCTGAAAAGGGAATACAGAGAGAAACAGAGAATATCCCTCTACATATCTGTATATATAATGCTAAATAACTTAACGTCTAATTAAGGACTACTCCAAAATTGGGGGCATTGCAGCGTTTGCTGCCTGCAACGTTGCCGTTGAATAAAATGTATAATTTTCTTATTATCTAAAAGAAGTCGGCAACGGGACTGCAAACTGACTACAGCCACACAGAACACAGCACAGAGCCACAGACAGCCACAAATGTTCTGGAAAAGAGTCGAGGGCATGTAATAAAATGAGTTCCATAAACAACTTTCCCAAAAAAAAAAGAAGCAGAAAAATGGAAAAAAAAACTTAGAGAAAAAAGAAAAAACCGAGAAAAAAACTTGCTTTTGTCTGCTGGGTTTTGTGTTTGGATTGGAGTTTTTTCCAGGGACTGGAGAGGGGTAGGGAGGAGGGGTGTAGTCCATAAAACGTCGCTGCTAAAAATGGCGTAGAGTCCTAGCGAACAAAGGATAACTGCATAGCTCGACTCTGTCTGTGTGTGTTGGCCACATTTCTTGCAAAACTTTTAGCTACAGCGCCAAACCTCGCCTAAAACCAAACCAAGCCAAACTCCGCACCACCTGGCGCACAACTTCCCACTCCTGCAGTCCATTTTTATTTAGCTTGGCTCATTTCATTCCATTTTCTTCTGCATTATTTTTGCCCATTTCGTTTGGCTGCTTTTCTTCTTTTTCGCCAGCTCTCATTTGGCCCTCATGTATATTTTCCTTTTTCTCTCTTGCTTGTTTTGTTCTGTTTTTCTTGTTTTTTTGTTTTTTTTTTTTTGTTTTCTTATTCCCATTATGAAATGAATTGCTTTTAAAGAAATTACAATGCGGCAGCCAGCGGTGAAATTGCCCCAAGGGCTGCCATTTGGATTTCGATTTGGAAAAAAAAGAAGCACAAGGAAAACTAAAATGTTACACTGCAAATGTATTTTAGTGGCAACAACTACTGCCGCTAGTTGGACTCATAAGCTAAGCTCAAAACCATCGGAGATGCAATTGCAGCAGCTGTTGCTAATATTGTTATTGCTGTTGTTGTTGATGTAGGTGTTGCTGTTTGATGGGTGTCAAGGGTCGACAGCAGTGGGGCTTTGGGTTAGCAGCCGGCGTTTTTGTTATGTTGTTGTTGCTCAGGTGTTTATAAACAAATGACACGCAATCCTTTAGGGGTTGGGAGGTGTTGTGTGTGTGTGTGTGTGTGTGACGGCACGTGAGTTCAACTCGTTTCAGTTATTTGCATGAGCAGGCATTACGCATACGCAACGTTGTCGTTGTCGTTGACGTTGATCTCTTTTTTTGTTTTGCATGCTCAATTTGGCGCCAAAAATCTCAGCATACCTCAAACACACACAAATACACACGCAACATGCTAATTCATTCATAGCATATGGCAAATGTTTCACTCTCTTTTCCACTTGACTAGCCATCTCTCTATGCGTGTGCCACAATGTGCCGCGTGCCGCAACAAAAAACTGCAGCCAGCCAGAAGCAGAAGCAGCAGCAGCAACGGCGTCGGCTGTTGTCGCTTCTGGCTGCTAAAAACGCAAAGTAGCGTGTCTTATGTCCGAAAAAAACAAACAAAAAAAAAACTTAAAATACAACAACTACTGAGCAGCGTAGGCGTCGACGCAACAATTACAACAACAAGAGCAGCAACAAACAACACAAGCAACACAAACAGCAACAACAACAATGCGGCCACTTTTACTGCATGGCACAATTTTTGCAAACTAATTTAATTTTGCATGTTAGTTTTGCCGTTGTTGTTGCTGTTATTTGTTGCGTTGGTTGCTGTGTGCTGCTTACGCTTTTCAAGTGCATGTTGCTTCATTATTACAACAGCCTTGCAAAGGGCATTGGCAACTTTAGCGTCTTAGGCAACAAGCCAATTGAAGCAACTTTGCTTATAGATCTCTTCAGTTCAACAACATTTAATATACAGGAATAAAAGCAAACTAAATTTAAAAGTTGCATAGCTAAGCAATTAAGAGAAACCAATTTCATAAGTTGAATATATAATTAAACAATAGCAAGTCTCGCAAACGAAATTATGATTGCCAATAATAAGAAAATATTATTTTCCTTACATTTGAATAAATTATGAAATATCTAATGAAATAGAAATTGTTTTTTCTGCTGTTTATTTTTAGCAAAATAGAGTACTTAATTTGAATTCTATGGAAATAACTTATAATTATTTAAATTATACTTTGCATGAACTGTTTCGAGTCTGTTAAGATTCAAATAGACTTTATTATGTAATCAGCTCAGAGTCCTCTATTTCCATAATTTAGAAATCAATTTTAAACTACTTGTTTCGTGCATAACATTTTCGTGGTTGACCGTCTTTACTAATTCTTGCTAACCAGTTTTTTTTTAGTCTGATTGATTCCACAAATATTGGACTAATTTAAACTTTATTTTACTGTAACGACTGATATAAGTCAACTCTAAATAAATATAAATATAACTTAATATTCATTTAATTATTTGCCACCCTTTCTTTCTTTAGTTATTATAAAACACCGATAAAAAAAACGAATAGTTTATGAAATGTTTACTTATAACCCACTTATTGCTTTCGATATATAATTAAATAAATGTATTTTTCCGGTGAGCAAATAAATATGATAAGAAAAACGTATTAAGTCGAAATCACTTTAAAAAACGTATCTCAATAAAGGCAAATTTTTTGTAGATTGCCAGGCAATCGATATTGATATCGGAATGTGTAAAATCTTGGCAGAGATACCGCTAATAAAGTTGTGGCTATTTAACATATTGTGACAGTTGTCATTGTCGTATTGCAAATTCGCATAGTTAAAATTCTAGATAGTTCATCTTTAGCATTCGCTTTCAAGTTGCCGCCTCGCACACACCTAAACATTTATCACTTCATTAGGGGCAGTCCCTGCTGCCTTGGCTGCCTCGACTGCCTGGCTGGCTGGCTGTCTGGCTGGCTGCCTGTTTGGGCCCATGTTCAAGTGTCACTTGAATGTATTTTTCTTCTTATTTTGTTTTTAAATTGTTTTGCACAATTAATATGCAAATGAAGGCATCTTAATGTGGCATTCACGGAGAGGAGCCACCGATTCGAAATATGCAAATAATGCGTTAACAACTTAATTCGCTCGCCATCCATTGAGCAGTTGTGGCAATGGGGGAAGGGAACGAAGGGTTGGCAGGTGGAAGGATGGCAACAGTTCAACGAGGATCTGTTTTGGGTTAGCTGGACGATTAGCGCGGGGTCCTGAACCTGCAGCTGCCTGCCTGCCTGCCTGCAACAAACCACAACCAGCTGAGTTATACTGGACTCACTACACTCAGAGAAAAACTCGCACTGAATTTTAGAAATTCGCCCTACTCACCTTATTGTTCAGAAAGTATATTCCCAAGTAAAGTATTTTTCTTTTCTTTTATTTCAGCGTACAATTGTCTAAAAAATAACATAGACAACAGTAACAAATAACAACAATAAATAAAACAAATAAATAAAACATTGTCGACTGAACGTAAGTCTTTCAAATCATTCAAAATCGTTTCTTAAACATAGAAACTATTTCAAAAAACACGATCAACTTTCTAGTTTTCAATTTGATTTTCCAAAATTCAGTTTGATTTTTTTCTGTCTGTTGCATTTGCAGACCTTAGTCTTAAGAGGAAGAGTCTGAGAGTCTCAGTCACCGTCTTAGCCACCGTCTCAGTCACCGTCTCCGTCTTCCTCTTCGCACTTCTCTGGCTCAATCCGCAGTTCCTTGCGTTATCTCAGGTCGCAGAGCGCACGATCGTTTTGTAGTTCGCGTCTGCGTCTGGGCAGCTACTGCGATTCTCGAGAGTCAAACGATTCTCGCAGCAGCTTCATTTTCCTCCTGCTGCTCCACCTCGTCTTTTTCTTTTTCTTCTCCTTTTGTTTTTGGGGTTGACAAAATTAATGAGTTGAGGCTGGAGGATGACTGCTTGAGCGAGTAGAGGCTGGAGGGGGGCAGGGCTCGTTAAATTTAACAGCTCAACGCTACGCTTTTCTCACCCGACTCAACGGCAAATTTATGCGTGAATTTGGCGCAGATCCATTAAGTGGATCCATAGATTAAGCCAAGTTGTTCTTGTTGTTGTTGTGGTTTGTTGGTGTTTTTGCTGGCATGTTGTTTGCTGCCTGTTGTTGTTGGCCTTTTAAGTGGCCCTGCTGCAACAGCAACAACAACAACAGAAAGCGACTGCAACGGTAGCAATTTTAATTTCATGTTTCTCGCTGACAGCTTCTTTAAATGGCGCTTAACTTTTGTTTTGACATTTCCACTCCGTTGACATTTTCGGAATGCGATTTTTTGTTGGTCACTCTGCTTATTGTTGTTGTT
This sequence comes from Drosophila basisetae, assembly GCA_035041595.1. Taxonomy (NCBI): domain Eukaryota; kingdom Metazoa; phylum Arthropoda; class Insecta; order Diptera; family Drosophilidae; genus Drosophila; species Drosophila basisetae. Next base: position 905,288 of record JAWNLB010000048.1, on the reverse strand, counting down.
GTTATTATTGTGCATGCAAATTCAATTAATTGTGACATTCAATGAAATACCAAACAAACAAAAGCTGCTCTTCATTGAGAAGTGAGTAGACTCCGCAGCATTTGTGTATCTTTTCTTATTTATCTCAAATATATATATTTTTTTTCCACTCCAGCTGTTATTTTAATCAATAACGAAAAAAGTCGAAAAAAGTTTAAAGACAAAATACAAAAGCTAATCAATAAAATTACATAATAATTACTTTTATACAACAAACGATTTTTTTTTGCTATGAAAGTTAAATATGCAAATTATTGCCTAAATTAAATACGTTTTCTTTAACATTATCAATATTAAATGTATGCCATAAATTGCAAACGTTTTCAAAGTGAAAACATTAACGGTATTCCATGGCATTTTTGTTTTTGGTTTCAATTTAAATTGAAAAAATCGCAGAAGCCACGACTGGGTAACATTTACTAATGACTTTTAGGACCTAAAAAAGGAACACCTTTGGTTTTATGAGATTTTTTATGATCTAAGCAGAAAAAACAACACTAACGAATTTTTGTGTATAATAGATACACACACACACACACACACCCATACTACAATGTGGAGTACATAAATATACAGTTATTGTTGCTAATGTGTGTAGTTGTTGTATTTTTATGATTGTTCCAAAGGCAGCGCCGACATCTGCGAGGCGGCACAAGTTCCGCACAAGAATAACGTCAACTATGCCAGCAACAATAACAACAACAACAACAACAACAGCAGCAGCAACAACTGGAACTACAACAACAACAGCAGTAACAGTAACAGTAACAGAAACAACAACAACTTGGCAAAAGCAACTCATTTATTTTATCGATTAAACATTTTTGCGATTCGCGCAGCGGAATCTTGAACGAGCCGGGCGAAATTTTTTATGTGCGCGCTTGAAAAAATGTATCTACTGACACACACACACACATGCACACAACATACACACACACACACACACTTGTAGACACATATACGGCGCGACATCAAAGCGCCTGGCAAAGCAAATTTGAAAACCTTTTGACAGCTGCCCGCGCTGGCAAGCGGGGTGGTTGGGGGTGGCTCGGCTTGGCTGGGCTGGGTGGGGGACGGTTAGCTGGGTAGCTGAGTAGTAGCAAAAGTAGCTGTTAGCTGCTGGTAGCTGGTAGTTCCACCCCGCTTGGCAGCGTGGGCGCGGCCTTTTATTTACCGCCTCCACGTCGCCCAACTCTCTGCGCTCTTCTTCATTTTGGGAGGCGTCTCCACAGCTCAGCTGTGAGCTGTATGTGTGTGTGTGTGTACTAATGATGAGCGCTCTCTGCCCAGTCAGCTAGGAGCTTGGAGGGGGGGGTCAAGAATTTATCATTTATTCATGGCATAATTATGAAAATTATTTTTGATTTCGAAATGAAACCAAATGAAATTTCAGTCTCAGCTGCGTTTCATTTGTGTTACTTCTTTCGTTTTTTTTTTTTATTGCAATTCGCTGTAAAAAGCAAGAAAAGTATCACCTGCCTGAACAGAACAGAACAGCACTGAACTGAACTGAACTTAACTGGGAAACACGCCCTACTCGAATGTGGCCCACACCCCGCGCTCCACTTCAGCGCACACCGATCCTTTGGGGTGGATTTTTAATGGAACGCTTTTGCTTAATTCAAAATTCTTTTGTTTTGGTCAGAGTAGAAAAAAATAGAAAGAGCAAAAAAGAAACTAGGCGCGTTCCGGGCCAAGCGGCCCAAAAGCAGGTGGCTTATGGATTAGTCGCAAGCGCTGGCCAAGGATTGAGGATTGGCCTCTCAGTCCGGGTTCACTGACACCCTAAGCCCGACTAAACGTTGGTCTGCTGTCAGATCAGCTGTTCGGCTTTCCCTTCCCCCCTCCCTCACAGACCCCTTGAGTTGACATTAAGAGCGTTTACTTAGAAATGTAAGCTGAAAGCGTTTTAGCACCTTCCAACGAGAGTCAACGAGAGGGGAACGAATGCGGCAACAAAGTTTCACAAATGGAAGATAGAGCAGACGAATAAAGACATAGATAGAGAGAGAGAGGGAGAGAGAGATAGAGAGAGAGAGAGTAATAGAGAGTGAAGCAGGCAGCTGTTTTGGCGCATTTAATGGCTACCACGCCCACCGCCCATCCAAGGCTGGGCATATGGAGCAAGCACTATTTAGGCTTCGATACGCTGCATTACGCAATGGTGTTAATTACTCACACAGACACACACACCAACACACACACACCAACACACACACACACCAACACACACTCGCACACACACAGGCAGACGCAACACACACAGGCATACATAACACACACAGATATAAGAAAAGATACAGCTACAACTAGATAATCACAACAGCAGCTAAAGCAAAGCACACCAAGCAGAGATACTGGATTAAAGGGGTAGACTGTGTGGGGGAGAGGATTGGAGGCAGGTGGAAAATTGAGACAATGTCTAACGAGTGGAAAACAGTTAACCAGAGCTGCATACACTAAGCGAAAACTAGTCTACACAGCTGCCAAGTGCTTTTATACTAATTACTACTTCAAGGCAAAAAAAAAAAAAAAAAAAAGTTAATTTTAATTATTATTTTAAAAAAAATGGGTTGAATATGAAAAGATTTTGTAGCACATAAATTAAGCATGAAAAGAGGAATATATTCGCAAGTATGTTGTTAAAATCAAACGCATAATAAAAACATTAATGTGCAAATAATAAGAGAAAATACAAATATGAAAGACAACAGAAAACAGATGCATTATGTACTGCTATAAATATAAATAAAAAAATTTAAAAAAAAAACAATTTTTGCAGCGAACTTGATTTTATAAGCCATCAAGTTAGTATCAAAGATACTGCAAAATGTTCGTACAATAAAATGATTTAAGCAAATTAATTTACACATGTTTGTGGATGATTTATGTGATTTATTTACATAAAATATGAGAGTGAAATATTGAGTATTAATATTTAAACGCGGAATAAAAAATTGTAAGGAGAGCACTCAAATATAAACTAGATCAAGCAGATTCATCAAATTAAATAAGGTATATAAATGTGTTTACATAAATGTATTATGAATTATTGATTTACATAATATACCCAGAAATCTTATAAATATTATAGATATTTCTAATTTAGTTAAATTCAATATTATTTGTACTATAATTTAAGCTTTTAGTATTTGCACTTTTATGTGTCGACTGACTTTAGCTTAAATTAAATAAGTAAATAAATAAAACGATCTTTGACTAATGACATAGTCATTTAGCCAAGTCACCTTCTAGCCAATTTCGATAAACTTCAATTGTAATATTTAAAGGGCTGTGAGTGGCATTATTGAGGTGCATTATATTTTATAGAGATGTAGATGAGTTGTGCTATCTATGAGTGATATCACACCCGCTCTCACGGCCGAGCAGCAAGCTGTAATTAACTGAACAGCCCCGACCCGATAACTGGTCTGATATACTTTTAACCCCGTATGAACTCTTCAAAGATACAGGCAGCGGCGCAGGCGCAGGCGCAACTAATGAGCAACAGCAGCAGCAGCAGCAGCAGACTGACAACAAGAGGGGAGCGGTAGAGGGGAGAGTAGTGAAACTGAAACTGAACCAACAACCACCATTAGTAATAAGCATCGGCCAACTGTTGTCTATTTGTTTGGCCCCCTTTATTGGTCCTTTGGTCAATTCGCCGACCTAACTTGAAATGAAACTTCGTTCTGAAAATTTATGGTGTGCTCTATGGGATGATATGGTATATACTATATATATATATATATATATATATGGAGGGCCTTGGCATATGGTCAGCTGGTCTGCTGACCCTACAAAAAAAAAAAAGTAAAAATAAGAATGTGAAAACATATGTCACGAGCCGGCAATTGCGGTTTCAAAGGGAAATATGCCAAGCATGTGGGAAACAATTTTCGAATAACGAATAACGAATAAAAACACACACACACTCAATAAATCATTTATCATAATCGTTGGCATAGTTGTACAGTTAGTTAAAAGTTTTTACTGACTAAGTTTCTGTTCAACTCAATCAAGTTGCATAAAATATGAACGCTTGAACTTTAAAGACAAGCTGCCACGCTACAAAAAAAAAAACAACAACGAGTGGAATAACTTGGCTAATTACAATTTCTAATAGCAACAAGGACTGAACGAGTGGAAAATGGGCGGGGGGGGAGTAAACGGCCTGCACCACTTGCTGCAATCAATAACAGGCACAGAGAACAAGAACAACAATACCAACAACAACAGCAGCAACAACTACAACAAACAACAAGCTGATAATCAATAAAGCAAAAGCAGGACTCATATATCCATAACAACCAACAAGTGGAACCAAGCAGTCAATGCCGCTCTGGCCATGGAACAAAAGTGGGAGCAAAACTTGCACCACAACCTGGAGCTGCAACTAAAAATGGAGTTGGAGTTAGAGTTGTGAGTTTGAGTTACAAATGTAGTTTTAGTTGCAATTTTGTTGCAAACTTTAACTACTTGTGGTAAACGCTGGCGAAAAGGGCACTTGAATGCTGCCTCAGCGGATCAGCGGTGCGTGGCCAACAATTAAATGGCAGCCGTTGAGTGCTTGAGTCTTTGCCGCTTGAGGCATGCATTTGATTCCTTCCTTCCTTCCTTTTTTGGAGCTAATCTTTAATGCAGACGCACCCTCATAACAGTAGCAGTAGCACACAAAAGAACAACAATTAACAGATAATGTAAAACAATCTCAACAGCCACCAAACAGTAGCGGCAATAATTATTTACAAATTATATACAATGTAATAAAGATAAAAACAAGTAATTGCACATTTTTTGTGATTACGTTTAAAATAGAAAAAATCCGAAGCTTTATAATTTTTTCGCTAAAACTGAAGCAAAAAGTAATGATAATGTTCAAAAACACAACATTCATAATCTCTCTTCAAAATATCAAAATGAGTTGACTTTATGTGTGATTTTACTAAAAATCTAAGCTTTTAAGAGTTTTTGCAATGGCTCTTTTAATACATTTTTTTGTGATTTTGTTAAAACTATTCTTTCTTTCTTTGCAAAAGCTGTGCGAAAAAAAAGTTAATGAACTTTTTGTGGTTTTATTCCAAATATATTCTTAGACTTTCTTGCTTGGCCAAGAATTCTGCTAAAAAAAAAATGTAAATAGACTTTTTTTCTTAATTTATTAAAAATGCATTCATCAATGCTTTCCATCTGTTCAAAGACTCTGACAAAAAGGAAAAGGTAAAAAATATAAAGAGGTCAGAAATCTATTAAAAATGTGTGCTATTGAAAATGATCGTAAATGTCATTATTTATTTGTAAAAAATAATTTAAAACTGATTAAATGTGTTCAAATTTCACTTTTCGATTTATTTTCAAGCAACAGACATATTTTAGAGACTTTACGACTTATTGGCCTAAGTTTCTTTGAATATTTTCAAAGATGCGCTTTTTATAAGCTATTTGTCTGAAACACAGTTCATTAAAATTAATAACAGATTTTAATTCACTTAGAAAATGTTGTAATGAATATCAATTTAGTGACCAGTCAACATTATATTTAAATCCATTTTGTGTTTGTTATTGAGTGATTAAAAATATATACTATAATGAAAATAAATTGATTGATAAGCCAATAGCTTTTGAAATACTAAGGACCCGTGATATTATATAGTACGCCAATGTACATTTAAGTTAACCATAGCAATTACATTTGTTGTAATTAGTTGTTTTACTCTAGCAATAATAGAAAAATGATAGCTTACAATGAAAATGCGATTTGCACGTAAACGCCCAAAATTTGTATAGCACTGTACACACAGATATATGCCTTGTGCAGCACTGCCACTGTCTTTGATAAGTGAAACCCATGCGGCGTATGTGAAATATTCGTAAAGTACTCTGAATTACTTCCTTGCCGGACTAGCAAACAGCTGCCAGCGGCTGCAAGGAGAGCTCAATTAAAATAGCACACAAGTTGTTTAGGCAGACACATTTTGATCGTTTCATTAAAAAAATAAAAACAACAGCAGTACGAAAGGGGTTGGGGGGCAGGGGCAGGCACTGCGGCAGTGGCAGGAACAGAGGCAAGCACTTGGCCCAGACCAAGCTGACACTTAATTGCAGGTGTGCATGGCAAGGTGACAATTTTGCGTCAGTCGAGCGAGCAATGCGCCAACAACTACAACAACTACAGAACAGGGTAACAACACACCACGACCAGGACCTGGGGAGGAGGTTGGTAGCAGCGCGGTGTGCAGCATTTTGGCGAGAAGTAATTGTTTTTTAAGCCACGACCCCCTGGCAAATTATGCGAGCTGCCTGTCGATGGCTGCGCAGCAATAATAAAATTATAAAAAAATTGAAGAAGAAAAAAAAGTTTGACTTTCATGGACGAAGATTGAATACCCTTTGCAATGATTAAATCTAATATTATGTTAACTATAGCAGCAGAAGCAAAGTGAAAGCAAAAATTAGTAGAAGTTATCTGCATAGAAAACAATTACATAGAAATGAATTTGTTCCAATCGATTATAATATAGACTCTCGATTTGAATTAAAATTAAAAACATTATTAAAAGTCACCATTAAGTTACTGTAAATGGCAAATATGTATAAACTTTATATGGATACAAAAATATTTGTAAATTAAATTATTGTAGACCTATTTAAGCAATGTCTTTATCATACAAAATTGGTTTCTAATGTAGTTTGAGCCTATTATTAAAAGAAGACAATGGAACTAACTTTTTCAGTGGTTGTTGGTGGTTTTCAATTTGTTACATAGCAAAACGAATCTTTACAAATCGTAAATTAAGCAGCTATTGGAAATAAACTTGGACCGGATATATACCACATATCTCCTCAACTATAAAAGTAATTGTTATGATTATATCCTATGAAATCATTGAATGTGTTTCACATTCAAAAATAAAGCGAAGAGGATTTATATAATGCAGACTCTCGACTTAGATTTAAGTTAACAAACATTTTCAAAGGCAAATTTAAGTGTGCAAGTAGACAATATGAATTTTTTAATTTTTAAATAATTACATAACTATTTTTTATCTACACTTTCAACCGATCTAAGCAATTGATTAATGTATATAATCTGTTTTTAAAGCAATCTTTTTAAATTTATTAATTATTTATTTAGCAAAACAGTGAAACATTCTTAGACTCGGATATATTCCACATTTTCTAATCAAATGTAGATTATATCCAACGAAATGCCTGAATGCGTTTCACATTTTAAAATCCCATTTTGCTAGGGTATACGATAAAAAAAAGGAAAAGAAGGCAGGCAGGAAAAAAAAATTAATAACTTTGTCGCTATCTTTGGACTGGGCCGCTGTTGCAGTAGTTGTTGTTGTTGTGGCTGTTGTTGCTTTTGCTCTCCCGCTGCTGATCAGTTGGGGCGCAATTACAGTGCGCAGTTGGGGGCGTGTCTTGGTTCCAGCTACTGCAGCAATTTTTTTCTCTTTTATTTTAATATTAATTTTTTTTTTTCAAATTTGCGTCGTTGCGTGTGTTGCTGTTGCCGTTGCTGTTGTTGCTGCTGTTGTTTTTACAAGTATTTTGCGGCAAGTTAAGTACACAAAATTATCAGAAATTATATGCAGTTTTGGGCAGCCACCAAACAGCAGCGGCGTCACTTGATCTGCGCCCAGCGATAGCACCAGCAGCACTCGCCAATAGGGCAAAGAGTCCAACAACAACAACAACAACAAGATATATATTAAGCAAGAAACAGCAAAAAGGGCTACATTGCGAGCATTGAATGAGAGGGGGGGACAAGAAACAACTACTGTAATTTGTACAGCAACTCTGCCGACATGCATAATATTCATAATTTCCATATTGAATGCTCAAGCTGAGGCTAAAGTTTATTAGCTGCATTGCGTATACGCAGCATGAGACACTAGATATTTATTAATAATTCATTGGAGAGACTACGGAAAGCGGACGATTACATAGCCCAGCACATAAGTATATATCTTATATCATATTAAAGCTACATTTTCAAGTTTCTGCTCTCTACGTAATTAATTTATAAAATAAGCAAGGTATGTGTAAAATCATAATTATCATAATTTGCAAAAAAAAAACGAAACAAATAAAAAAAAACATATTTTTCTAAAAGAAACTCCACTTTCTAACGGATGTTGCCATTGGAAAAATGTGATAATAATTTTTTTCCGCTGCTAATAATTGTTTTGGCATCTTTTTAGCAGTCTTATGGGTTTTTTTCACTATATATATCGTACGTGGGTATATTATCATATCTAAGACTACAGACAAAGCTCGCCAACTCAATTGTGAATAAATAGCTTTGTGATTTGAGACTTAACTTAACTTATCCAATACAATCCGTGACAATATTATAATACCCACAGGGGCACACACAAACAAAAAAAGAAAAGGAAAAGGAAAACCAGTGGCACAGTTGCTGACTGTTCTTGTGGCATCATTTATCAGTAGTAGCTGCAACCCAACAAGCCGCAGATTGATGGCCAACAACGGACTACAATGGCAACAACAACAACAACAAAAACAGCACCCACAACATGAGAAAAGGCAGTTGACTCTGCAGCCAAACGTTTTCATTGATTGAAATCTTGAAGTAATCATAGACGCGCACACATAGCAGGGGGGCCAGCATGGTGCAGGGTGTGTGTGGTGGGTGAGCGGATGGGGGATATGGGGGGGGTGCATGTCGTCACTTACCTTTTGCCATTGCGTCGCCTTCGCTTGGTGGCGTAGACGGTGCCCAGTTGGCTCATTGCAAGGGCGGAGTTCGTTATGGTCGCCGTTGTGAATGATTTACTTTTTACACACACACACTCGCTATCTCTCTCTCTCACTCACTCCCTCTCTCTCTCTCTCTCTCTCTCACTCTCGCTCTCTCACTCTCTGCAACGCTTGTTGCAAGTTCGTTTTTTTTTTGTGTTTTTCTTTTTTGTTGTATTTTTTCTTCTTTATAATTGGTTTTTTATTAGCTCGAGTCCTGCGGCTGCTTGCAGGATCTCTGTGGCAGCTGTGGCGTCTGTTTCGGTTTTGTTTGTGCCACGTTTTTGCTTTTCTCTTTGTTTTATCATCACGCCTCACATTTTCTTTATCTTCTTTTGTTTTTTGTTTTTAGTTATTGCACTATTTTTTTAATTAGTTATGATTTTGAAACTGCGTAGAAAGTGTAAGAATTAAAATTAATTTCATTATTTTTAAATATTATTTATATTTAATATTATAGGTTCTCGCTTAGCATATTTATAAAACGAACTCATATAAATATTTTTGAGTTTCTGAGTTGAATTAGGAATTATTATAAATTTAGTCACTTTCGCGTTTTACACGTATTCACTTGGCCCCATTTTATTAGCAGATTATTATGTATGGCATTTACAATATATCTTCACAAATTATCAACTTTTTCAATGGAATTATATCAAGGAATAGTAGATTAGCTACTTCAGTTAAAAAACATTACATGTTCAAGAGACACATTTAAATAAGGTAATTTAAAACATTTAAAAATTAATCATTGAATTTCAATTTCTTTAAGGAATAGAGTTAGATTCGAATTAAACGATTGAAACTATTGAATTTTAGATTTATCAGGTAGATATACTGTTAAGAAATCTTTGACAAGATTTCTCTTTATTTGAACTGATTTTCATTTGTAGCTCTGAAAGCTTAAAGCATGCAAGATTTTATTAGCGAATCAGTCAAAGTATTGTTTCTTAGCATATATAAAAATATATACAATAAGACTATATATATAATATATATATATATAAAAATGCTAAATAATAATTAGTAGAATACTTTCTTCAACTCCTTTAGTTTGATGAAAGGTGTTTAATAGAGCACAAAAGACGTTTTTTCTGTCTTTATTATTCCAACTAATTGCTTTTCTAGTAAATTATAGTTAGGAAGAAATGGCAGAAATGCCAAAAACATACTAATTTTATTAAATATATTTTGAAAGTATATTGATAATATGCCAAAATATATTGGCATAAGGCAACAGTATTTATAGGCAGTACATAGAATAAACTGATGGGGAATATCACAAATATTGCCCTAACAATTCTATTATAGTTTATCAAGTAACACGACGCACAAGCGTTCCTGGTGTTCAACAACAACTTTAAAACGAGTGATGAATCCGGCTCAAACAATTCAGACACTCATTTTGCAGTTCGATTTGTATTTGTTTTTGGTTTTTTGCTTTGATTTTTATTGTAACACTTTTGCTTTTTTCACTTGCACGCATTTGATTTGTGTTGTTGTTGTTGGCGTAGTTGGCGTTGTTGACGGTCGATGACGACGCCAACGACGCATGCAACAAATCAGCAGGCTAAACGCAAGAACGGCACGCAAATCATTTCGAGCTCCAATGCGGAGGCGTCGCCACCGGCAGAGGCGTCAGCGGCGTCAGCAGCGGCGCTTTGCCAAACTGCTCGGTTGTCAAAGTGACATTTGCCGTGCATGTGTTGTGTGTGTGTTGTGTGTGTGTGTTGCTGGTGGAGATGAAAGAAGTGAATGACCGTTGACGCCGCAGCCGCCGGCAAATTAATTGGCAGCTCTGCACTTGCACTTGTCTTTGCGTGTGTGCGTGTGTGTGTAAAACTATATCAAGCCGGCTTGCTCGATATATGCGTATATTAGTAATAATGTAACACGTATTGAGGCATTTGAATTTGTTTTATTTGCGAATTTTACGTTTTTTATTTTCGTAAATATTTCTTATTTTTTTCATAATTTTTGCACACTTTTCACACGCGTTGGCCACGCACCTTTTCGCACACTGGCACTGATCTGTGTGTGTTGTGGGTGGTTGTGTGTGTGTGTGTATGTGTGAGGCGCCAATGCGTTGGCGTTGGCGTTGACGACGGTAAACACCGTTAGTTAGCAGCGACTGCACGCGAGCGGCAGAAACGAATGAATATTGTATGAAGAACGCGCGGCAGCGGGCCAAAGTCAAAGCTTGAAAAAAACAACGCGTTGCCGACGCTTGAGAAATGAAACATGAAACGCACACAACCCACTCCCCTCCAACCCACACCCTCTCTCTATCCTTCTCTCTCTCTCTCTCTCTCGCTATCGCACTCTCATTTGGGCTCACTCACGCGCTCTCTCAAGAAATGGCAACAGTGAAGCGCCGATGGCGTTGACCGTTTTGCGCGATTGCCGAAAATGAATTAAACAAATATTTTTTTTTGTGTTTTTTGTTTTCGTTTTTTTTTTTTTTTTGGCTATGCGCGAGTAGAGACTCTCGTTGGCTCGGTGACTGCGCGGCCACGTCGACGCTTTGAGAATCCAACAAGAACTGAAAACGAAATTGGAAAAAACCAGTCCTGGTTGAAACGTTTTGGCAATTGGCACACGTGGAGCGCGCCGCGCTCTGCTGCGCCGCGCTGAGCTGTGTTGTTGTCTTTGCCATTCCAGTCGTCCTGGCAACGCGATCGTCAACAAGCAGCGTCGTCGTCGCTGTCTGTGAGCGAGTGCAAGAGTGAGAGAGCGCGTATGATGGTGTTCCATTGCCAAACGTTCCGTTGTGAGCGCGCGCGCGCCTGGAAAGTCGGCGCTGTGCAACTGCCAATTATGGAAGCGCATGCTGTGTCTCTTTCTAGCGCATGACCGAAACACGCTTGCTACACTTTACACTCAAAATTAATGGGCGTGTTCTCCACCAATACAAGTGTACACACAGACACAGCGTATTGCTGGCCCTGTCTAACTCATGCGGCCATATAGCTTTAAGTGTGTTTGTGTGTGTGGGAATTCATTATGCTGTAATTAAGAGTATTATTTTATTCTTTTTGTGTGAAGCTGTGCTTTTTTTATTGTCGGTTATCATTTGAAGGCATCGCGTAATCGCTTATCGAGCGAGCATTTTGCATTGCGACGAGCATTCAAAATTTGCATTCAAAAGTTGCAGTTGAAAATGCATCCGAGTCGCCATTAAACTAACGATTTAAATGCGCGACCAGCTTTTAACTGCCTTCAAAGCCCATTAAAAGTGCTGCTGCCATAAATGCACAACAACAAAAAAAAAAAACAAACACAACACACACACACAAACAACAAATGCGATACGTATTAAAACAGACACTTGGCGTTGCCACTTATCTCAATGATTTATTTGTGCCACTGTCCAAGCGACAACTTGCAACAAGCAGCTAACTCTGGCAACAAACAACAGACACAATTCCTAGAAGAACACAAACAAAATGTCTGCACTCAAGCTGGAGCAGGGGGCAGCTGGAGTAGGGGCAGCTGCAGCAGGGGACAGCTGCAGAACAGGCAACTGGAGCAGGGGGCTGCTGCAGAAGGGGCCAGCGGGGTGTATTGACAAAAGGCCGCCATATGTCAAGTACAAGTATGCAACCGCAGGCAACTTGCCACAGATGGTTGCTCTAACAGCCAGCCATTGAGTCACAATATTCACAGACTGCAGCAGAGGCTCCCACAAAAATACACTGAGAAATTCTTGAATGCAAATCGATTGTGTAATATTAAATATATAATAGTCAAATTACAAAAATTTTAATTATTCTGTTACAAAAAAAATAATAATCTTTTCCTATGAAATAAAAAAAAATAAAAATATTTGTTTTGCATTTTTTGTTAAATGTTGATTTATAATATATTGCTTAGTATTCCATCATAAATTACTGTTATTCCAGTTCCTGGAATTCTTGTCAATAAATATATTTTTATTATTTTATGTATTTACCTTATTTCATTTGAACGCAAAAGTGCCAAAAATTAGCAACAAACAATAGAATCACTTATGGACTTTATAGAAATAGTTTAATGGTTTCTAACTTTGATAATTCAAGGTGCAAGTTTAAATCTGTTGTTTCCTTCTAACTTATTTTAAAAGTCTTCTTCCACGTCTACAAACGTTTCATAAGTCCTTTAAACTTAAAATTATAAAAGGGCACCTTTGAAAACAATTCTTGTGGTGATATTATTTTTTTTCGCGACTTTATATAGTTGTCGCTTAGAATTTGGAAAGCCTGTTTGTAATTTCAAACCAGAAATTTGAGTAAGTTTTGTAATTATTTATAATTAAGCAGACTTAACTCCAGAATCAGCCATTTCAGAATATCTGTTTTTTTATAACTTTAGAAATATGAAACCATTTTTTCAACATTATTATAGTAAATAAAAATATATTATTTTTTATAGTTGAATATTTTTAAAGTCAACTGTATTTAGAACGAATTTTAGGGTATGCCTAAATAACCTTTGACTTCTTACTTAAAATATAATATTAATAACAATTTATTTTTAAGTCCTCGCTTTGGGTTTTTCTGCTGAATAGATAAAATAGGTATTCTGAAAAGTCCAAAATTATTCAGCTTAAAAACGTCTGAAGCTATTTTACCATTTAATTTGCAAATCAATGTTTAATCTACAAATTCTTGTTTACTTTACTAATAAAACTGGTACTCAAAATTTGTTGAGAATATATTTAAAACCTTTTTTTTTAATTACTTTCAATGTGATTAGTTAGTTAAATTAAAATGTTTCTGAATAATATTTAAAGCGGAATTTGCAACGTTTATTATGGCAACGATCATTCATAAATCCTTGCAACGAAAATCATAAAGCTGATGAGGACTTTAAATTGAATGCCTATATACACATATATATATATATATATATATATATATATATACATATATATATATACGTCCTAACTTCCAAGCACGATTGAGCTTAACATAAGATAACTTAAGAATCACTCGTATTTCAAGCACTTCTTCCGACTTGTAAAATAATTTAAGGAATAAAAAATACGACTTAAGTAGAACTATTCGTAGACAGTGTATTTCGGTCAGTGTATGAGCCGTGACGTCAGCACAGAGAATAGGTGTCTGCAGCAGAATCGAACTGAATGCAATTACATTGCGTGCAAGCATTCCACAGTATTCCACAGTTGCCACCAAATGTTTTATCTCGCCTGCTTGGGTCTAGTCCAACCAAGAGACCGAGTGCGAGATCGAGTTCGAGTCTGACTCGAAGTCTGAGGCTGAGCCTTAGTCTGGGTTGTCTTGGGAATTGGACTTGGGCTAGGGACAGGGACTGGCTACAGGGCACATGCGCAAATTCCCGCTGAGCAGTCGGCGCAGGCAGATAGAGAATGAGAGAGAAGGGGCGAGGAGAGGAGCACGCTGCTAAAACAGAAGGCAATGTCAATCGCAGTCACTAATAAGCCAACCGGTCAGAGTTGCCCTCTTAGCACTCCGTCTCTCTCTCACTCTCTCTGCCTCTCTCTTCTGCTGACTGATCAGCACTTGCAGCTTATCAATTTAGTGAACAGTTGCAGGTGCCTTTTGGAATTACCAGCTCGACGCAGTCTTCGCATATCAATTTCACGACGTACCCTCAACTTGGCCCAAAGGAGTCGCAGTTGAAGTGGAAGTTGAAGTCGAAGACTTGAGGAATTATGTGTTTGCATAACTTTTTGCGGCGGGGCACTTAATATGACCAAAGAGTGTCAGTTTGTCCCGCTGTGGCACCCCCTCTCTCTCTCTCTCTCTCAGTCTCTGCCTAATTTCATATAACAAGTTTCTCATTACGCGCGAGTTTTTTTAATTTTTGTTTTTTTTGCAGGTTTTTGCCGGCAGCTGCTGGCTTGCATCAATGTCAAAGTTGATGGGGCAGCGATGCAGATCTAGACAAGCGCTATAATTTGCCAATTAAGTGGCTCAATTTTGTGGTGTATGTGGCCCCCCTCAAATACCAGATCCATATCGGCATCACTCAAAGGCCGACAACATTAGCGCAACAAAAAATAAAAAATAAACCGCCTAAAAAGGCTAACCAAATAAAAAGCAAAAAAAAAAAACAGAAAACGAGTTAAAGAGGCGCATAGGCAAAAAGTTTGCCAAGATAAGTATAAAAAACAATTAAGTATAATTACCAAGCAAACAGCATATGAAAGAAAAACTAAAATAACGAAAAAATAATAAACCGAAAACAAGCCAAAGCCATAAAGGATACAATGCACATTTAATGGTCGCCAACGCCAAACAAATGTTTACCTTTTATTTTCTATTTGATTTTTTTTTTTTAGAAAATGCAGCACAAAAACTCGCACCACGCCCACCGCAGCTACAAACTTCGCCTGCTAAGTAGCCGCAATTATTAATTGTCATTTGTGGCAAGTCTGCCGAGCGACGCAAAATGGCGTTCTTTGTGGTGGTGCTGGTGGCAGAAGCAAAGCAAAAGCAAAAGCAAAAAAAAAATAAAAAAAATAACAAACAAACAACAGTGGCAAATGTCATTTTAGACACAACAACGACAAGAACAACACACAAAGAATGCAAACAATGGCCGCGAGAACAACACAACCAGCCCAGCCACAAAGCGATCAATTGCGCGAGATAAACGTGAACGTGGACGTCAACATTGGACACTCCACTCCATTCCACTCAACCACCATAGCCATATAAAACCAAAACCAAATCCCATGCACAACAACAACAACAACAGCAAGAACAACACATCAACTACCCACAGGTGACCAGGCCGAGCCAAGCCAAGCCAAGCAACACCAACTCAACCAACCAGCGAAGCAAACCGTCAAACGCCCTTTGCATTGCTGACATTTCACAGATTTTTAACAGAGCAGAGAGAGAGAGAGAGAGAGCTAGAGACAGAAAGTAGAAGAGTGTGAGGGCATAACGACTTTCCACCAAGGTTTGGCTTGATATGTTATGATAATGCTCATAACATATATCACAAACGGCGATAAGCATCAAATAAAAAATAAAAATCGCCTGCTTATAAAACGGACTCAACATTTGCAGTACGGCAAGCAGCTAAAGAAACTAATGGAATAATTTAAGTTAAGTTTTTAATATACCCCCAGTTAATACTCATTATTTATTACCATATTATAAATTAAAAATACAGTTAGGCTGTAGAGTGCTCAATTAAAGTTAAAAACTTAATTAAGATTAGGCAAATGGAGTTGAAAGCAGGTTGCCGAATTCAAACCGGAACCAAAACCGTGAATCAAAGTTCACCGATTGAAATGCAGAACCGACTCGGAACTCAATTTCAACATTTTTTTAGAACCAATTAAGGAAACTAACATTATTATTATAACATAACGTTTGTTATCAGTTATTTTCTTCTTTTTTTCTCTCGTAAGAAAAAGAAAATACCAATTTCAAAGAACAAATCCATAATCATTACAGCAATCTAAACCCTTTGAAAACCAGGTGAAAAGTGTTTAGAGCTCAACTGGATAGAGATATAATTGATTTGTAGCTAGTAATCCAAGTCTTAAGTATATTATTGAATAATATATTAAATTTATTTTAATAAATAAATTGAGTATTTATTATCTCTAATGATAATATAACATTATAAATATTGCAGCTAATATAAATACATTCATTTTTAAGATTAGATTAGATTTCGAGAGTAGCTTAACTATTCTGATATATATATTCATTCATCTCTTCTGCTTACGTCTTCTACTTATCACCAATTACTTATCTTGGGCTGCCAAATATTAACAACTTTTGATCTGATTAAGTTCTTTCCGGGCTTGCCCGATCCATGCAAAAACAATTGGACCACTTTACAATCAAATATCCAAAGATTTATTTATCATATCCTTTTCTTATTTATTTCATTTAAAAGCTTTAATTTAATAAATTTCCTTTTAATTTTATTTAGTTTAATTTTCATTTTAAATTTCAACTTTTATTTACTGAAACCTTTTTCAAAAATGGGACATTTGAAATGTTTTTCACCGACTACGAAGGGACTTCAAAGAGCATTCAAAGCTTCGACTAGTGGAGTTATTAAATGTTCTCGTAATGTGCATTTGTTGTTTGTTTTTTGTCGCTGCTGTCATTTCCGACAGAGACACACATGTACCAACGAACGTATCTATTAGATACACATCATATACGGGTAGCGATTGCTGCAGTTCAAATTGGTAGCTGTAGCTACATGTCGTATGCCATATGCTATGTATTGTCATGTATTGTGTCGTGTGTTGTATTTGTCGCTGTCATTATACTTAATACGCTGCATACGCTAAACAATCGATGCATGCAACACTAACCCCCCAAAGCCCCACTGTGAACCCCAAAAGTGTCAATCTTAGTCAGGCGGAGCGAGGGAGCCAAGCAAGGGCGGGGGGAGAAAAAGAAGAGATTTGTGGCAAAAATATGATTTATTGAGAGATGCGACTAACGGATACCAGCAACGGGCAATGGCCAATACGCTATCGGAAACAGTTAATCAGCAGCGAAATTAATAAATTCGCCGAGTTTAATAGAGTTCAAAAAGGAACAGCTAAAAGCAGCAACAACAACCACAGAGCAACCACAGCAGAAAGGCACCAGTAAACTGAAAGCAAACTGGAAACTGGTCAGTAAAAAAGTGAGGCCAGACAATACGCAACTCAAAGTCGCAATCGGAATTGCAGCTAGTTGCGCGCTGTGTGTGCCTTTGGGGTCAACGCCGCAAAGATGTTCCCAGAAAGATCAGCAAATGAAGATCTCAATGGGCTGGCTGCTCCTCGTCTAGGCAGGCAGCAGACGGCAGGCGGCAGGCGGCTAGCGGCTAGCGGCTCACAAATAAATTCAATCTAAATTGTAAGTTTGTTTAGCCTACACGAAAAGATGCGAGTACAAACAACAAGAACAACAATCAAAACAAGTACGAAATCAAACTAAACGAGTCTAAGCGACTCAGACATATCCAGTGACTACAAGCAAATAAAATTGCTACATTCAAAAAAGATATCCTGTTTCTTCTGCACAGTTTGTTCTGGCTTAATGGGTCTGACTTGTATACTTAATGCCAAACTTGGTAAAAATTGCACTGAAATCAGTTTTAATGCATACTTATAGACACATATATTTGTATTTCATATGGAGAATAAAAAACATGCAATGCTTTAGTCTCTTCTCCCAGATGCCCTCTAGCCAATTGTAAGATAAGTCTCCTCCCTTTCCCAATCAAAATAATAAGCGGAGTCAAAAATTGTTTATTAAATTAACAATAGTTTGGAAAAGTAAAATTGAATAACTTAAGAGTGGGAAAATCGTAGTCACAAAATTTGTATCGGCTAACAAAAAAAGATATGGAAATTCAGGTGCGGAGATACAGATACAGAAACAAATACAGATAAAGACATAGACACAGATAAAGACACAGATAAAGTTGCAGGTGCAGTTACAGATACATATATAGAAATAGACACAGCTACAGACTCGGATTCAGATACAGATACGGATGCAGATACAGATACATTTGCAGATATAGATGCAGATACAGAAGCAGAATAAATACAGATACTGACACAGATGCAGAATAGATACAGATACAAATGCAAATACTGTTATTGATACAGTTAAATATTTAGATACAGATACAGATACAGGCAAAGAAACAGATACGAGAATAAATATAGATACATCCACAGATACAGAAACACATACATATGCAGTTTCAGATAAAGATAAAGATACAGAGACACAAGTCCATACGACATACAAATCTTGCTACAGATATTGATATAGATATAGATACATAAACAGATGCAGATGCAGATAAACAAATCAAACAAACTGATGCAGATACAAGTTGTTATTCATTCATTCATTTGAATATGTAAGCTTGTTGACCAGTTTCATGCTACAAAGCACACCCCATTTGTAAAGCTTACAGGGTATACAATAAATAATAATAATAGTAATGCACAAAAACTAAAGTCCGAGTTGAATTTGAAGTCTGGCACTGCGATCGCCCAAATTAATCGACTCTTTCACCTACTCACTCTCTATCCATCTCTCTCTCTCTCTCTCTCTCTCTCTCGCTCTCTCTCTCTCTCTCTCGGTCTGCCTGTCCTTGTCTGCCGCCCTTGCTCATGATTGCCAATGGCCAAGCGCCTCTTTGGCTATTTTGACCATAATTTATTTTAGTTTTTGTTGTTTTTTTTTGGGGGGCGCAAATAAGATTGATCTTTTGTAACTTCCAACTCTTTTGTTGGGGCCACAGCTCCAGCTTCAGAGACTCGAGTTTGCAGCCTCGCAGAAACCAAAGCAAAAGCTAAACAGACGGCAGCGGTAATTTGTTATCGCGATGATTTATGAACCAAACGCTTTTTGGTGGGTGTTTACACAAACAACAACAGCAACAACAACAGCAACAACAACAGCAACAGCAACAATAACAGCAACATAACTGCAGACACAACATTCTAATGCAGCTGGAGGAGCAGCAGAGGTGGCAGCACTTAGATGGCGCTGGCCTCTTGATGGATTTGTGCGCAACCTTTTCAATTCCAGACACCATTCGAGCAACTCCAACTCCAACTGCAACTCCAGCGCCGATGCGAATCGCAGCCAGGAATTAAAACGGCCTCAGACTGTGCGGCACGTTTCCGCATTTCGTCTGCAGACTCCTATGGCCTGATAGCCCGCCCCTCCACCTTCCCCTGCGCTACGCTCCTCTTGCTGCTGCTGCTCCTGATCAATTGCAGCACCGCGGGCCGCCAAAAAAAATAAAACAAAAAAAGCAAATAGTAATGATATTGTAGCCACGTCGGACACAGGACGCGCTCCACATTGGGCAGCAGTTAGCAGAAGGTTTTGACTCTAAACGATTCAATCTGTTAACTTAACCAGTGCTCTGGCTGTGTATACCCTATACGGCTATCGATAATGGGTTATGCTGTACTAGTTCTTTGACTAGAACACAGCTGCATCAGGTATATTAAAAAGATAGGTCTACAATTGAACATTTAGTTCACTTTAAACAGCAAAGTAACTTTGAAAATATTTTAGATATGAGAATTCATAAGCTGAAATACAAAGCCAGCTCGTCCAGCTCCAAGCTTCAAGTCAGCTCCTATTTTATTGGTTAAATCTATTAAACTCTGAAAGTAAATGTAAAGAAAAAGGCAAACATATTTATTTGAAGCCTAACTACTTAATTCAGATACAGATACAATATTTTTAAAGCAAGGATTAAATAAATAATACAAATTTACAAGGTATTTCAGAATCGTTACATATCGAACGAATTTTTTAAAATTATTTTGTAGAATTCTAACCGTGTTGTAGTGATGTCTAAATAGGAACGAGTGCAAGACATTTATTATATTTATGCGCCTCTAAACTGTGGCAAAGACTGAGCCACACTCCTGGAGGGGCATTTGTGGGCGTGGGCGATAATTGAGAATTTATATGCAACGTTTTGAGGCGACGTTTATTGGACAAACGTTGCGCTTCCTGTTTGCTGCAGAGCGAGAATGGGTAGAGGGGGGCAAGGATGGTGGGGAGAGGGGGAAGAGCTGTGGGTATCTGAAACGATCTAGATGATTCGAACCTTGGCATTAGCCTAATTGCCCGTGCTTATGCCAGAGATGCCACAAATGCCACCTGTCGGCCTCAGCGGGCCTATTAATCAGCCAAAAAACTGATATATTATTTTTCAATAAACTGCGCTTAATGATAAGCCCCAAGGGCGTTATCGTAATCTCCACAACAGCGCCAGCCCCAGCTGCCGAATTGTCAACATAATTGCCATGCGAAACACCAGCAGCAAACGCGCAACGCGACTAATGGCTCCAAATAACAATGATTAAGATGATGCCAATGGGATGGCACTGCCACTGCCACAGTTGCCACAAAGCAGAGTTTGCGACTGCCCCACGGCGCTGTGCCACACAAAACTGACGACACTGCTCTCTCTCTCTCTCTCTCTCTCTCTCTCTAGTCGAGTGTGTCCGACAAACTAATACCCTACAACTAGTTATCAACTTCCCATTCCCAGTAGCATGTTTGCCTAAGTTTCAATTGTGATTTTAGATTCAGATGTCAGTTTAAAATTTAATACAAAATTATTGCTTATTAAAACATTTTAAATACAAATCTGTTTAAGAATTTTTAAATATTTTATAGATCCGCTGAAAACACAGTAAGCCAATAAAATAAATTGGTTGATGGTATTCAAAAGATATTGCTGATTATTATTGTGCAGCAGGACGCAACTACGAGCCGGTAAAGCTTATATAAAAGTATATATTCTCGATCAGCATCAAAAGCCGAGTTATTCTAGATATGTCCCCTTCTGTTTACCTTTATGAAGAAGCTAATCACAGAGTCTTTTAGAGATAAATACTACAAATGCTGAATGAAAATTCTCGTAAATGATATGCAGATCAAGCAAATATATTTTGTGTTAACCAAAACGTATTCATGTTGTATTCAAAGTTGATTTCAGGGTATGTCCTAGTTGAGCTGTCTCATCTTGGATATTGTAAGCTGCTCAACTTAAGATATATGTTAAATAAAACTTGTGTCAAATTTGCATATTTATCGGTATATTTTGTCGAGTGAGCTGTAAGCACATACAAAAAGATAAGGAGAACACTCAAATGAAGTCTGTTCTTTTTTCTTAATATCTTTAGGATATGCTTAAAAAATTACTGGGCAATTATCAAACAAAAAAAATGGTTATGCAAAAGACATTCGACAAGCTACCATCTGAAATGAAACTCCATATTTGCCGTAGTTTCTGAGATCGAATGGACTAAGTCCAGCTAGCTGTTAATTAAGACTATAAATAGACTATTTGACAGATGTCTCCTGCCACCTTGAAAATTTCAGGCTATCCCCTTTGAAAATCTGAAATGGGTGCAGGGTATAAAAATGCGATCTTCAGTCGACGGTTGGCAAAAATAACAAAGCGAAACCTGTTGACAATGATGATATTGATACGGCCTGAGTCGAAGCAGAGGTCGAGTCGACGCGACTTCGATTGTGTGGCAGCCACACACTCAAGTGGCACACGTCTATGATAAGTCAGCCCTCGATCGAGTCGATTGCTTCGCTTCGCGTTGGTTTCCCCCGAGTTCTCACGTTGCGAGGGTGTTGTCCCTGCACATTCGATCGCCACGTAATCCGAGCCGTTCTTGCATTCTTTTCACGGCTAATTTAACCGATTAGCAGCCAGTCAGGCAGTCAGTCAGTCAGTGGCATATCAGACAGACACAGCCAGGCAACTGTTGTTGGCCACATCTTGAAATTGACTCTTGATTCTTGCGGTTGTGGTCTGTGTGATGTTATATTTGGTTTTGGGGCATGCTGCTGGTGCTGATGGTGCTGCTGCTGCATGGTTTCGTAACCGATATGACGCCCACACACGTTGCAATAGCTGAGGTAGCACAAGCAACAGCAACAGCAGCAGCGCAGCCCCCTCCCCCGCACCATAGCCCACACATTCTGGCCAAAAGCCAGTGTATTTGACTAATGCAAACAGCAAATGATAGACAAATTGTAAGCACTTAAAAGTAAATGCATGTTCAACCACAGCTAACATAAATGCCAGAAGCCAGTTACTCAGTTGGGGGTGCATTGCAATTATTAAGGGTTAACCGCTGCTGAGACCTGGCCCCTCGTTACGCCCAGTTGGCGCCATGCAAAAATTTTAAATGCCATAAAAAAAAAATAATAAAAACTACAACTCAAAATTTGTGGCAAGCAAGCGCAGAAGTTTTGTACAAATTCAATTAAAAAACGTCGAATTTTAATTTATTATCTTTCGTCGAAAATAATTGCATGACAATAAAATTTGAGTGCAATTTCCAACGCCTTCAATATAAACACATTAATTAACGTCAATTGTTTGCTTCTTTTTTGTTTGCAGACAACAACAAACGTTATGAAGATGATAAAAAGATGCATTTAAAATTATGATTGCTTATTCTCACTCCAATTATCAACAAAGTTAAGCATACGGCTTGTTGCACTTTCAGTAATAAATAATAAGGAGAAAGAAATATATTTTAAAACTCACAATTTAAAATGCAAATTTAAGCATTCCCCAACTCCAACTTCCACACGCCGCACTTGCCCCTTTTTGCTGCACGTCGTCGTTGAAAGCCAATGAAAAATGTAAGCTTTTTTATTTTTGCTTAATTACGGCTGAAACAATGTATGTATGGCTAAGAAAGGTGGATAGGGGAGCCGAGCTGCAGGCCGTGCTCCGACACTGAAGAAGAAAAGCAAAAGAAAATAGTTTGTGTTTTGTTTTTTGCATTTAAAGTGCAGCTACTATGGAGCGATAATGATTGCATGATTAGCAAGCGTCCAACTTCCTTTGCAGATAATATTATACATATATTTATATATGCCATATGCATATGTATACGTATGTCTGCCTTTAGGCCAGCTGATCCCTTCTAATTGAATCTTATCACAATGTAAATGCAATGAGCATAGCTCAGCTAATCATAAGAGGCCATGTTAAATTTAACAAGTCCTGAGGCAACCACTCTTCCCGTTCTTCCCTCTGCAAACTCTATCCTTGGCTGACCGAGTGCCTCATGCGTGTTGGCTTATGCTAATACCTTGGATATATTTGAAATCATCGGGAAAATTAATTTTAAAAGGCGCTGCGTTATGCAAAACACTTACACAATAAAATCTAAAAGACTATAAGGCCAGCCAATAATAATAACGATAATAATAATAATAACAATAATAATAATAATAATAATAATAATAATAATAATAATAACAATAATAATAATAATAATAATAATAACAATAATAATAATAATAATATTAATAATAATAATATTAATAATAATAATAATAATAATAATAATAATAATAATAATAACAATAATAATAACAATAATAATAATAATAATCTATAGGGTGAAAGCATATATAAACATTTCAGAGACAGCTAGTGAAGACAATGGGTTGCTGCATGTTACATGACCTGTAAGCTGCGATTTATTTGATAGTCAATAATTTATCAACATTCGTTTTTTTTAATTATCAAAAAATTCATTTCCATCAATTATACTCGATTTGTTGCCATTTCTTTTGTATTCATTCATTTCAAATTTGAACTAAAGCCTTTCAAAATTTTTAATTTAATTTCATGAAGCGTGAGCAGCTAATAACTTGATTTCAATCTATGGTTAATGGCATAGTTGATATACCCTGTTTGTCTTGTTCAAAGCTTCACTCCAAATGCTTAAGCTTGAGCATACAGTCAGAAAAAAAACTTATTACTCAGAAAATGTATATAAAAGGTTGTTGCTTTCCAGGGTACACTTTTCTAATAAATTGAAAATATACATTTAATTTTAAAAGTATATTTTTTGAACATTGGTATTTTAAGATTTCACATATGCAAACCTTTTAGATAGTTTATAAATTAATATAATTTGATTTGAAAAAAAAACTTAGATATAGCATTCGAAAGGGCACATTTCATTTACTCTGAGTATCTGTTAAGGAATATTTTCTATGATTAATAAATATACATATGATATATAGAAAAGAAGCCTTTCTTAGAAGCTATAAACTTATTCTAGTTGTCAAAGAGATTTCCATGTTTTGCTCAGTGTATTAATAAAAAGGAGAACAGCGAGAAAGAGAGTTTCAGAGTGCATTTCATAAATCATTTTGAAATTATGACTTTATTTTATGCGGCTCCTTGGCGCGCATTTTTATACACAAATTATTTGATTATTTATGTATCTTTCGGAGTGGAAAAGGAGAGGGTATAAGAAGTGGGGGAAAGGGAAAGGGAAAGTAGGTGCGCCGAGTCGCGTCGCTCAGGTGGGTCCGCAAGTGCAATTTTTCTCTCTCGTCATTTTCTTCTTTATTTTTATTCATTCCATTTTATAAGTTAGTTTTATTATGCATAGTTTTTTATGACTTTTTAATTGTGTTGCTCAGAGCAGTGCAGCCATTGCAAGGAGAGACGGGGAGATTTGATGAAAAGTAAGGGGTGCGCATTCTCATTACAAATGCAAATGCAAAAGTCATGTTTGCGCAAAATGAAATTATGCTAAATGCGTTTTTAACGCTTTGCTCACCGCAAAACAGAAAAAAGCGAAGAAAAAAACCGAGCCAAACTTTGAAGGGGACGGACACAATGAATTAGCTGGGAACACGGCCCGAACTCATTTGCATGTGGCAAGAGCCAAGAAATGGATCCATCAAGATAATCGCTCAGCTCGAACCAAAAAAAAAAAATAAAACCATAAAGAAAAAGAAAACACACACACACACAGCTGACAAATCGCATTGAGAGTCCTTTGGCAACTGGGCCAACTTCCGAGTACTTGCGAGTAGATCAATAATGCTATTCAAATTGTGGCCCCGAATATCACGCGAATTTCTAATCGAGCCCAAAAAATAATAAAAAAAAATAAAATAAACAACGAGAACTTTGTTTACCAATAATAATCGTAATCAAATTATGTGAATTGAAATGAAATATTAATTGCGACTCACTCCAACATCTTAATTGATCTAGAGAAAGGGCAAAGTTTCAACAGTGAAATGGACATAAAATGCGCCCCTATATCATACATATATATATCATTATAATTGGTTAGGAAAATATAGTTCAAACTACTGTTATTTTAGTAAAATACATACAGACATTGTTTTTATCGATGTGATAAAATAGTGTGTCAAAAATGTGGGAAATGTTGACTTGTAAATTTGAAAAATATACCCATTTCAATGATTTTCTTTAAGGTTTTGCGAGTTTTTCAATACAACAATAGTTTTTCTATAACTTCATTGATTACACTTTTCCAAGGCTTTTAGTTATGTTCGATGAACAAAACAACCCTTAGACTGAGTCTACCGTAGTAATGAGAGACAATGAGAGGCGCTTACATAGCGGACAATAGCAATTAGAGACAATAGACATTCTGAACAAACTTAGAATTACCATTATGAAGTTAACTTAAAATTACCATTGCGAGAACAAGATACAAGGTCTCTCAAGGTAGGTTAGACTTATGTTTATGTATGGATACACATGTCTTCCACGAAGCCAACACTTACTAAACCCTTAACTCGAATAATAAAACAGCATTTATGTAGATTTAATAGCCGCATCTGGCTTGCATGGTTGCAAGGTTGTGTGTTGCAAATAGTAAGCTGTCTTTGTGGGGCAACATGTCCGATTTGCAATGCACAAAGGGGTCGCGTTGGGAGAGGATAGTAAGTTGGCCCTATCAGCAATTGGCCATCTTAAGTGCGTCTAAGCTGTGCACTCGAATGGCATTTGTTTTCTTTTTTTCTGCATACCCTTTGTGGAGGGTATTATAATATTGTCGTGAGGTCTCTAACGCATTGAAGAAAACGGATTTGTGTCCCTCAGGTATATATATTCTTGATCGGCATCAGTAGGTCAGTTGTCAACATATGTAGTTCGTCTATTTCTATGAAAACTAGTCTATTAATTTTTATAGGATATATTATAGACCATAAAGCAACGATCGGTTGAAAGTTGAGTTCTTGTATGAAAAGCGTTTTTATCTTTTCGTATGAGAGAAAATTGTCAACAATTGTCTAAGTACTATACAATAAAGCTGCCATGGAAAACTTGGGTTTTCAATTTGAACTCCAGTCAGCAAGGGTATTTATTATTTAGCATGCCAAAGATAGGCGTTATTTCTTGGTTATTGTTTTATTTCTTCTTGCCAGAGGAAACGTGTAAATTTAAGAGAAAAAAAATATGTTTATTAATAGGCTGCGCTGCTTCTTTTATTTGATCTATGATTATTTTCTGTTTTTCAGAAGAGGTGTCCGTGTCTGCACTTCGAAGGCGTTGAAAATTTGTCAGCGCATTTCACTCAATTTCCAGCGAGCCGAGCGAGCGGAACGCAGCGGAACGAAATGGCAATGAAACTACGCCATGTTGTTCACAGCGCACTGCTCTGGTGGTTGTTTCACACACACACACACACACACACACACACACACACATAACACAACAGAGTGCTCACTCCACTCACACACACAAATGTACACGTCTCGAGGGGCGGAGCTTGGAGCAAACTGCAATTGAGTTAAATTTACTTTTGTTTTATTGTTTTCTCTTCTTTTTTTAGTGACTGGCGAAAGAAACAACGCAAAAATGGAAAAGGCAAGGAAAATCAAAAGCCCACAATTTATAATTGCTGTGTAATTATTAGGCGGCAGTTCTCTTCATAATTCGAAAACAATTAGTAAATAATTAAGCCTTGACAATTGTCGCACACTGTTTACGTATTAAATACAATGGAAAATAGCGCGTTTGAGCTTTTAGGTTTACACGTCACAACAATCGCTCTTGCGCCTCCCACCCTTCTGTCGATTTACCAAAATTTGTTTTTGGTTGGAAACTAAAACGTACAGTTAACAAATTGTTTAGGCTTAATTGAAACGTCTTTAATGGTCAAAAACACGCAAATGCTTGACAAAGTTTTACTCTTCTAATTTTATTTTTTTTTTTTTTGTTGAGGGTGTGGTGGGAACTAAGAAATAGCTGGCGCATAGTATTATGTAAAATGTTGTCAGTGTAATGCATAAAATATGACTCTCAGACGATAAGCAAGTTTTATTTGGGCCATAGCCTAGCAACTACCTTAACATGATGTAAGCCATACTTCGTATGACTTTTTATTCATATTTGCCTTAATCCCGCCCTTCCGCCCTCCGTCCTCTGTTCTCTTTTCATTTCTCTGCTCTCCTCGTTGAGCACTAATTTGCATTTTGCATTATAGTTAGCGGCATAATAAAAAAAATGAAAAATATATAAGAAACATTACTTATACGACATTCGCGTGCAAAGTTTTTATTTTTTTCTTAATATTTTGTTTGTTGTTGCCAAAAAGCCGCCGCAGCCGTCGTCGTCGTCTTTGCAACCGTTTGCCGCCTCATTTCTGCCGACCCCAATCTCTGCGCCACTCTCTGCCACAACCACAGATTAAATTTGCACCACTCGGAGCAACTTCAAGTGCAAGCGTTACGAATATGATGGATTACTTAAATAAGTAATTGCAATTAGACGGTCGGCAACATTGCCAGCCATATTTATTTTTTCAGACATTTGGTCATATATATCCCGAAATGCACCCTACTTTTTACCTACAAGTTTTTTTAGTTTCTTTTTAACAGGCAGCAATAACTGCAATTATCCATAATTACAGAGGAAGGAAAAGCGAGTTTCAAAAACTTTATATTTTTTGTGTTGTGTGCCTTAATTCAACAATGTTTCTTATGTGTATATGAAAATTGTGTGGATCTGTTGTTAAGGGCAACTGTATGTAGAATGAGTAAACATTTATAATGTATTCAACAAAATTCCAATGAAATATTATTTTAATAATATATCTAAAAAAACACAATAAACAAATCTTTAAATTAGAGAATAGCGGACCCATAGAAATAAGCTATTAAAATCTCTAAGTATCAAAGAGATAAGCTTCAAGTGAAGTATATTTAAAGTGTATTCCACATTTACTGATTATTTTATTCCACTTTTCTGAAATAGTTATAACGAGTATTAATCAAATCACTAATTAAATTTGTCTGCAAGTGGACAGCAGCATTGCATTTTTTTCGAGTTGGCAATTGATGTGGATTTTAAAGGCGCTTCACGGCCCAAACCATTCGTCAGTCAGTCAACTAGTCAGTTAGGCAATCAGTCATCTAGTCAGACTAATGAAAACTGCGCATGAACATGTTGCAGTCGATCATTTTAATTAGTTATGTAAATAATTATTAATTAATCAGCAGCCCAGAGCGCTAGACGTGTATATATTGTTGCTAATGTTTATTAATTAGCTTGCAACAAGGAGAAGTTGCCAGTTGGGAGTAGCCTAACATACAGTGCACATTGTGGACTGACAGGAACGGATGCAGCGACAGCTGATTCGACGTGGGTTGCCCAAAACGGAAACCGCAATAATTTTAAATATTTATTCTTTAATTTCTCTGCATCTTCTTTTAATACCCTTACAGAGGGGCGTTTACTTTTTGCCGTGAAGTCTGTAACGCAAATCGTCTCCTATCTTGTATATTAAATATTCTTGAACAGCCATCATTTTAAGTAGAATTAATAGTTTAATTAGCTGTCTACATTAAACTTTAGTATCGGGGCGGTGCATCAGCGCAACACATTTAAAAATGCCGCTAAGCCAATTTATGAATGTTAAAAACCTCTTTTCAGAAAATCAAAGACAAGACATATAAATAAATCATTAAATTTAAATTCCTAATTCTTTTCAACAATGTAAGCATTAATCTATATGCTATGGTAACTATAACAATATTTGTTTACTTTTATTTTTAACCTAAATATATTTTACACATTTGTGACTAGTGCAATAATTCTCAGCTTATATAATTCTCAACCTTGTAGCGCAACGATAAATAAATAAACGATGCAAATACTTCTTGAAGGAAAAATAAATTATAAAAGGAAAAATAAATCATCTTTTCAAATTTAAATTGAAATTTAAATGTTGGCAGTTTGACTGCGGTCTACAAGGGTATGTGTAGTTCGGTGTACTTAAGAAATTCAGTTCGGTGTTCCTTTCTGACACTGTCTGATGTTGCTCGTACCTCAATTTCCTCGACTTAGAGGCAATAATTACACTCAAGTCCAAAAGAACCCGTCATAACCATCATTTTTGACGCTTAATTGGCTGGCACTATGTGTTGTACTCGATTGCACTCTCTGGTTCTAGTTCTGTGGTATGCCGCAATTCTAATCCCTTGACCCTCTCATAGGAATTGTCAATGTTTGACACGCCCCTTCTTCGATGGCTAACGCCCCTCTGTGTCGCTGCCTGTTTGCCTGTCGTTGTTGCTGTGTATAATTTTCTTGTTGAGAGATTTTCTATGTGAAGGTTGTGCACTGCGGCAATTGTGGAAAACACGTTACAAAACCACGTTGCAGTAAAGCTGCGTCAATTTTTATTACAATGGCAAATAATTTGCAGTTATGCGTTTAAATTGTGCGACCAACTGACATTGAATGGCGCTTCAACTAGAGATGTGTTTAACTGATTCATTCGCCATAGGTAATCTACCTATTTGTATGAGGAAGCGAACAGAAGTATTTAATTAAATGTATATTAACTTGCTTTAGTTATACAAATGTAGATGCGAGAACTTAAGTATATTAGCTAAGCAATCTTTAAAATTTAAATTTGCCTTAATAATAACAGATAAGATAAATATTTCGCTTGTAAAAATCAAACTTAGAAGTTTACATAAGAAACACATATTTCACTTGTAAAAAAACTTTACTCAAAAAATAATACCAAACTAACTTAATGTTAGCTTAATATAAATGAAAGAAAAAAATTTAATTTCAAAAGTTGACGGATTTATTGGATTTATTATTATTAATTAATTTAAATTTATTACAAAAAGCCATGGCAAATGCATAAGGCAATAGCATTCCCAAACACGTTGGGCGCCAAATGCTTGACAGTTGAACTATTTGCTGAGCTCTGCATAAATGCGACCCACGCCTATCCAGCTAGCCGCTTAAAGGGTCGCTAGCTGATATGATAAAAGATATATATATGTCGCTTGGGAACGGCACAAACTGGACAAACAAGCCCTGGGACAAGGCCCACGCAGCAACTAGTTGTGGTTGGTATTGTTGTTGTTGCTGTGATTCGAGCAATAAGCACTTAAGCACTTTTGAGCAACGCTGACAGGCCAATTGACAGGGCCAGACAGTCAGGTACATATATATATATATATATGTATATATATATGTGGGTAGTGGATTGGGCGCGCTATTTTGCACACTAAAAGGTGCTAATTGAACTGAAATCGATTGATTATTCATTGCAAGTGCTGCCCAACGGGCAAACTACAAATGCAACTGCAACTGCTACTTTACCTTCAACTTCGACTGCAACTGGGACTGGAACTGGGACTGAGACTGCAACATATTAATTTGTAACTTTTACCCGGACCAGTGCCATTAAATCGCGACTGTCACTTTAGGCCAACTTGATGACACGCACATGGTATATATATATATTTATATATACATATATATATATATATGGAGGCAGCTAAGTCTACGTATCGATAACAGTTGGACAGTCGAGTCGGGAGACAATTTTGCTGTTGGCGGGGGGGCCCGGCGTCCTGGCCGCATAAATTGTCTGCTGCCAAGTGACGTCAGTCAGTGCCAGCGCCAGTGCCAGTGCCAGTCCATGGGCAAAAAGGATTGCAAAGGAGCCCAAAAAAGGATCGCGTGCAAAAATGCACTTCTGACGTCTCGCGGACAACAGCACGCAGAAACTTTTCGTCGCATTCGCATCAGAATGCAAATAAAGTATTTCAAATGCACAACACAAACAACAGCAACAACAACAACACCAACAGATAGCGATGAGTTAACTAAAGAGTCCACCAGTCAAGCCAAGTGTGTGTGTGTGTGTGTGTGGGTGTGTGCAGGGTGTAGGTATTTGCATGTGGGAAGCGTGGGCAGCTGGATAATGTGACAGTGATATTAGCCAATCGATCACAATTTAGTTATTTACCCCTTTTCAATTATTACCAATTAAATAAGTAATTTCTTTAAATAAAACATAATTTTGTTAAAATATTATTTATGTCATATTTATTGTTGGAGTTGGTTAGCTTTATTAACTTTTATGCATATCTGTTTTTGGGCAGCAATTTAACACTTTGTTTCAAATTGTCAAATGTATAAATATAAAAAAAAAAAATAACGTTCAAATTAGGAATGCCGAAGACTAAACAGTCGTGCAGAATAAAGTCAGCCTGCCCACACTTAAGTTTCACTATAAAACCTACTGATTATTCCAATAATAGTTATGTGAAATTGTAGTCCGATGCATTTCGCCCAAACTTGTTGATTTGTTAAACAAAAATGGTTTGCATATAAGAATTCATCATTCAACTAATCCTTCTTATGGCAACTAATTGATAAATTGATCTGATCCGGCTGGCTCCAACATATCTACAACTCGCCTTAAGATGCTCATCAACAATATATATATTTTATGGGCTCACGGACCCCGTTGCTAACTTCACGACAAAATTAAAATATCCTCTGCAAGGCTAAAGGGTATTGGGGTCCAATTTGAAAGAGATAATAAACTGCATTTGAACGGACTTCATAATGGATATCTACTCCAACTGTCTGCACTTTTTCCCCGCAAACCAGATCTCCCACGTGGATGATCATCAGTTTGAAGTGATATTATATACACAACTGTTATGTAACGGTTACACACACACACACACACACACGCAAACACACACTTCAGTCAATCTTTGGAGTCGAAAATTGTTTCTTCCAAGCATCAATTTCGTATCAATTTCGTCTTATTTTTGGCGAAACAATTTGCTTTTACTTTTACAGAGGGACTACGACGAAATACGTTGGTTGTCGGCTGTGCAAATTATAGCGAACAGACATCCAAAAAAAAAAAAAAAACATGGACTGATGAGCAGATGAGCAGAGCGTGGAGGATGGAGGATGGCGGGCAGAAGACGCCTTGTGGGCCCCACCAGCGCCAGTAAGACCAAAACTAAAAAAAAAAATACTAATAAATAAAAGGAGAAAAACAACATTCAGAAAAAACAGTTCTCCATTAAATTCGCATTTAAGCTGTCAATCATTTGCGCTAATTTTTCCTCAGCGCAGTCTTTCGGCCAGCGGCTCTGACTTTGTCTGCTGGTTCCTTTCCACTACACTTGTTGTTGTTGTTGTTAGTATTATACTCCTGTCGATGGCTTCCAATGAAGATTAATTTTATTTTGAAAGCATAGCGCTGCATTTAAGTGGAACTCGGAGCTGTGTGTGAAAACTAAGACAACGGTATCTGAAATCCCCAAGATCAAGACTCACCCTCAACACACACTCTGAGATAGAGAGAGGGGCACACACACTCTCTCACACACACACATCTGATCGGATGTTGTGCCGCAGTTTAACATGAACTCAATTTGCCAGCAGCCTTAACACTTGTTCCTCTTTTGTCTCTCGGTTCTCCCCCCTAGGAGCTTTGAGTCAACGCTTGAGGAGGAGCGATGCGTCCATTGTCCAATTTGCCGATTGTAATCTGAGTCGCATGCAAATTTATCTACCTAATTTGTTAACAAGTGCGGCCTTTAAGTTTATTGTGTAGTTCAGAGTTGCGGTTGCCAGTCCGAAGATTTTATCTAATGCAGCTCATGTAAAGTGTATCTGACACCCTTTTGCAAGTCTCATTCTTTTGCAAGACACTAATATTGATAATAATGAGAAAATTCAAGATTATCAGTCTATAAATAAACATAAAATTTAATTAAACAAAATTCACTGACTCTAAAAAAATATATTTCTTACCCCAAAATCCGCAAAGTATAATTCAATTTGTGACAAAAGCCATCAAAAAGAATCAACTAGTTTTGGAATTTAATTAGCAATACTAAAAAATGCAACTTGTTCAAACTCGATCATTTCCTTAAGTTTTTGGAATGTTTTTTAAATATCTTTCCATGGTTTAAATTAATGATAAACACCACAAAAATTAAGAAAAAATATATAAGTTATAAAAATTTAAATATACAATTAAAAATACAAGTTTATTTAATAAATTCAACGATAATAGTTTCATTTGGACAAGTAGAAAAATGGAAAAAGATAATTTATAAATCTTGATCAAAATCTGGCTTGAAGGATAAACAAAGCAGCGAAATATTTAAGCAAGCAGCCAGGACGAACCCAAATGAATGCAGAGAGGCAGACAGCCAGCATACACAGAGAAAGAGAGAGAGAGAGAGAGAGAGAGGGAGGGAAAAGAAAGAAGAAGAAACATGGCAGACGAACCAATCAACAGTGAAAAGAGCCGCAGACGCAGCCGAAGTTGCAGCCGCAGCAGCCTCATCCGTCGAAGAAGCATCAATCAAATCAATTATTATCGACAATGGGAGATTTCGTTGAAATTATATAGATGGGGCTGTTTGGGGAAGCAAGCTGCTGCTGTTGTTGTTATTATTATTGCTGTTGTTGGATATCAACCGTTGTTTCGTCCGACGCCATTAATAAGCAGCTTTGGCGGCGCATTTGTTATTTGATTGGTAAATTGAGCGGCGAGCTGCGGTGGGGCAGAAAAACACAGGCACACAATTGTCTTACGTCTGGGCCGGGAATGTAAATGGCTTCAATAGGTAGCCAAAATGGCGACTGTGTCACGAAAACGCTTAAAAAAGTACACACACACAAAATAAAAAACAAAACGAAATTACTGCCAAATTACAGGGCAAGAGTAGCTGCCGCAACTTGAGGCAGCGGATGGAGGAAGGAAGGGGCAAGGCAGCATCATCTCCAGTCAACTGGCAACTGCAGGCCAGGCCACACCTCAAGAACTGAGATCGTATCCAAGAAGCCCATGAAAACTGTCGCGGCAAATCCAAACAAACAGTTCATCAAAAGCTGCGACAATTAAGCAATCCAATGAAATGAAATTCAAATGAAAAATGTGGTAAAAACAACAATAACAACAACAAAATAAACCTCCATAAGCGCCAGGCCGCATATGGGGGGCATGTCGAGGGGGTCGCGGGGTCGTTGTTTTCCTTTATGGAAGAAAGAAGCCGCCGCTGATGAGTTTCGTTGCAACTGCGGAAAGATAAATTGACGCGTTGATGTAGGCAAATGCACACAGATACAAAAACACAGCACAATTTGCTCACTCTCTCTCTATCTCTCTGTGTATAGCTATCTCTTTCTCAGTATTACTGCGGCGGCGACATAAATCATTGTGATTGACAGCTGCTGGGAGGAGGTAGAGTCCAAGGCATAAGCGGACCAGCTTTCGAGGCGGTAGCTTGCACTACCCTCAACTAAACTCATTTAAATTCCACTCTCAATTGTCCAAAACATCAGAAAATATAAGAAATATGATCAGTTTAATATAAGAATTGATGAATATTAAATACTCTTTAAATATCACTTGATTATCTTTGTAAAAAGCTACAGTTTTTTCTTTTTAAATACAAGAATATCGATTAGATCAAGCTTTATTAAAATTCATTTTGTTTAACATTGTGAGAAACGTAAGCCTTTGTAGCAGGAACTCTTAAGTCTATAATTGCAAAATATATTTCATTTAATAAAAACTAATGAATAATAGTCAAAAGAGAAGTCGAATCTTAACTAATATATCCAATGCCAGACATTAATTAATATAAATCAAGCATACCAAAATAAAACCATTTTTTCTTGAGTCTGATCGAAAAATATTAAATATAATGCAGACTTAGAGGGTATTCCAACTGTGCATATTATTTTATATTTAAGAGTACGTGGAAGAACATTTCACGCGCTAATTACAGGGTGCCACAACCAAAAGATGGCCACACAGATCAATCATATAACGGGAATACACAGAAGGCATGTACTCCATCTATATCTACCACTTGGTCAGTTCGGCCAGTTTGGCTAATTGAAATAAATGCGCAGCTGTTCACTTCTGAAATTATTTCATCAACTCGATAAGACTCGAAAATGCGAGACAATTGTGTGAAACAAACCCAAACACCCAAAAAAAATAAAAATAAATAAAGCTCCACAACAAATTGTGAATAATTTCGAGTTGTCTCATCAATATAAATAAAATATTTATTAACAATTTGTTAAGAGCCATAAATCGCCACACAGCAACCGAGAGGCAACGTTTTTTTTTTTTGTTGCTTTTTTGTTTATCTCTTGCCAGGGTAATCGGGTCCCCACAACAGGACACAGTGAGTCCAGCTATACCAATCCATACCAACCCATAACATATCACAGCGACCCTCTGACCGTACACAGGACCGCCTGTGGTGCGGGCGGCGGGCTGGGCATATTAATTGTGAGCTTGTTCAGCAAGCTTCGACTTTGGCTAGCGTTCTGTGGTACTCTGGGTTTGCGGACTGGGCCCCTGTGTTGGCTGGTGTCTGGCCAAATTGCTGCTATTTATGTCGGTAACTACCGTATAAACTTTGCAACAACAACAGCAGCAACAAGAACAACTACAAGCAACTGGGACAACAACAACAACAACAAAAGCAAAACGCATGCAAAAGAGACAACTGGACAACGACACACCGCAAACGCTGAAATCAATATGTTGGCTAATAAATTGTCCCAGAATATTCATTAAATTAAAAAAGTAACAAAAACTTATTTGCAAGTTCTTTAAGCACCAGGAGCGCCTCTTTGACAACTTATGGCGTCTTGCAACAGGTGGAAGCTGCTGTAAAAATAATGTGCGATTAATTAACTTTAGAAATATAAATAAGGTAAATTACTAGTATCTTTAGTTGTAAAGAGTACAAGGTTGGAAAATTAAGGTGAGCAACTGTTGAGCTTTACGAGGCATTTGGAAATTACATTTCATCCTCTTTAGTCATCCATCAAAATAAATAGAAAGGATCTTTTGAAATTCGAACTTACAAATATCAGACTGCAGAGCTCAGAATTGTAATTCTTACAGCATTCTATTTAAAAATAAATTTGTTATATCCAGATTTAATTTGCACCTAATCTCTTCTAATTTGAAAATATGAAAACTAAGGAGAGAAACTTCGGAGCTATCTAAAATTGGCAGATGTTTCTCTTTAGTTATCCAGTTTTATAGACTGTTGACAAAGTAAATTATTATTTAAAATTATTCTACTGAAAATTTAAAAACATTTAGTCCCTTCTGCTTATAAGCAGTTTAAAATTAAGTTTGTTTTACCAAGATTTACTTCCAATTTACATTTTTGAAAATGTTTACTTTTTGGTGATCTCTGTTTAAGATTTAATTATATTTTGACCTAGTCACAGCAAAAACATTGTTACAGTTTTTAAATATTAACAATACTTTTTTATTTATTTATTTATTAATTTATTTTTTAATTGCTTATCGGAATACACCCGCAGTCCGCACCTGTTCGCTCAGCGCGCGAAAATTTATTTTTAATTACGCAGCCCAAAACATGGCACAAACAGCGGCCACAACATTCTGATGCCGATGGTGATTCGATGCCGATGCCGATGCCGATGCTGATGCTGATATTTACTTGGTATTGTGTGCTGTACATATATGTACTACATACATACATGGCCAATCCAAGCACGGCTGGAGATGCGACTGGCGCTACAGAGGAATGCAGCAGGAGGCAGCTGCGACACCGGCTTCAAGCTTCAAGCTGCAAGCTGCAGTTTCGACTCCGGCTCCGACTGACTGTTGCGGCTTGCAAAATTATGACATGAACATGAACGAAGTCCACATAATGATGTTATACAATACGCCATCTTAGCGTAAACAAGGCGAAATGCCGACTGCACAACTGGCGCTTGTTGCCAGCCAGCCAAGAAGTTGGGCTTGGAGTTGGAATTGGAGTTGGAGTTGGAGTTGGGTTAAGGCAGCTCAGACATGTGTAGCAATTGTTGTTGTTGTTGTTGCCCAGGAGCTGTTGGCACTGCAACGCCGCTGCGGGAACTTTGACATGGGGCATACAAAAAAAGAGAACAGAAGAATGAGAAAAAACACCGATGCGACAATTGGGATGCTGTGAAAATTTGTTTTACGCTCAAAATTTATGCATTCTCATTGCAAAAATGTGTCGATGAGTTTGTGATTTATGTGCAAGGAGAGAAACCGCAAAGGTTCAATGGCTTAAGCTCAGCTGACCCAACTTGGCAAACAAAATTGGCAAAAAGATTGACTATGTGTGCGCGTGTGTGTGTGTGTGTGTGTGTGTAACCTACTAACCACGAGAGAGTTTGCCGCTTTAATGACACAGAAACTGAAAGTCAATCAAGACAGCTGTGCGTGGTATGTGTGTGTGTGTGTATGTGTATGTGGGTGGCTTGAACAGGTAGCTAGACGGTTATAGATGTAATGCCGTGTTCTTGGCTGCCATTAAACTAAATATAGCAATTACAAGCCAATTGCAATCAAAATGCCATTGAAAATGCATTCAAAGCAGATGCCTGGCCAAAAGAGGGGGCCGAAGTGAAGACACAAAGGGGCGCACGCATATGAATATGCATACCTGTGTGTGTGTGTGTGTGTGTGTGAGTGGGTGTGCGAGTGTAAGCTTGCGTGGGTGTGTGTGAGAACACGCGTAATTTTCAAACAACAACACTGATAAAATACAGTTAGTACTTTATTTATTTATTTGAAATCAGTTGACACAAAAGAAAAACAAAAAATAAAAAAAATTACATTTAAAATATAATTTAATGTTTGAATTTTAATAAAAAATAATTAAATAATGAAATATTTATAAGATTTTAGAGTGTTCTTACTTTATTTTAGTTTTAGGATTATAAAATTATCAAAAAAGATTCTGAAATAAGCATTTTGAACGGTTAAATTTTTGATTTGATTTTAATAAATATTCCTACATACTTTTCAGATATTAAATGCGTCCGTTTTAAAATTAATCTTAATTCTTTCCACATAGATTTCAAACTTAAAATATTTATTTTAGTTTTCAAAATATAACATTATCAAAAAAGATTCTGAAATAAGCATTTCGTTTGGTTACATTTTTGATTTGATTTTGATAACTTTTTCTTTGTACTTTGCATATATAAATTGCTCACATCACACACATCTGAGCCATTTTCTCTCAGTGTAGCAAGGGGTTTGGCAAACTACAAACTGCAACAATGTTTTGCAAAGTGCTTGTGTTGTCATTTTCAAAATCAACGCAATAAACGTTGAATGTAGTTGAGAGAGAGGAAGAGGGGGCAGCAATGACAATGCAACCTTCACATAGAAAATCGTTGATTAAGAAAATTATGGTGGCACGAGAACAAATGTTAATGTTAGTTTAAAATCACATGTAAAACAACTTAGCGGAAAACTCTCAAACATCTTGCAAAGGGAGTCTTGGGATGCATTCAACATTTAAAATTATAACTTTCAGCTGCGTACGTCATCTGACTGGAACCAAATTAAAAAATCATTATAAAATAGACAAATAGAAATGTTAATCATTTTTTATCCAAATACTAAGAACACACATAACTGGTGAGTTTGGCCCGGATAACTTTGTTACCAAAAAATTTGATTCATACAAAAATGTATCTTACGATTAACTGTTTGTTTATGGCAGCTATATAATATAGTCAACCAATCTTAATGATGGTTGGTAATTTTTATAAGGAAAATAACGCGCTGATGAGTTTGGTCAGAAAACCTTTATAAGCAAATCATAATTGCAATGAATGCTGCTAATGATAGTCCACATGTGAAAACTTGAATAGTACGCATTTTAGATTCATTTGTTTGGGAAATCTTTGTAGGCAAAGCAACGACAAATGTAAGTCAAGTTTCGCCAAGATATCTTTAAAAATTAGTAACGAGTTGGCATAGAAACAAACAGATAAGCCACCATGGCTATATTGACTATTGCAGACAGTTGGCGACATCAGCCTAGAAGGGTATTATTTTTGTGGGGGTCCTCGTACATTGCGAACTAGTTTGATGTATTGTGTCCCCCTTCTATGCCTTCTAGCTCCTCCATCAAATTTAATTCTTACACGAGTTCAATTCAAGCATTTAGGATTTCCATGTCTTCCAAGCTTAAGATATATTTTCCATAGATACTGCATCTTCTTCTGTGATGTGCTTTGATGATTCCCCGACAGATTCATCTACTGATTGAACTTAGTTTATCTAGAGGACTTCATAGCATTCTAAGTATTCTTAGTATTCGAAGTCAACTCTTTTTCATGAAAATACACAAATATATTAATACCTAACCCAAGTTCAAGTATGACATAAAAATATATAAAATATATATATTAATTTCAGAGTAATTCTTGCATAGTTTGAGTTAATTGTGAAGTTGTTAATTTCCATTTAGATTTAACTACATCATTAGTCAATTTAGTTTTGACGCCAATATCTCAACTATAATTGATCAATTTGCATAGTTCGCATACAATTTTCAACCAAAAATGAATAAGTATCTAAAAAAAAAGCTAGAAAAAAAGCCAAAAATCAGCGTATCAACACACACACACACATAGATACAGGGGTTCTCATTGACACAGTAGTAGTAGTTTTACAAGTTGACAGTGAGTATGACGACATGAGGACTGCCACCGTCCAGCAACAAACTGGAAATGGAACTGCAGCCAGTAGCAGGCAACGACAGCAGAGAAGCAGTTCAACTTTCACTCAAACAAGAGAAAAACGCACTCAACTCAAAAAGGCGGCGAGTGAGTGAGCAAGACGAGTGGCTGCTGCAACTGGCCATTGGAATATATGGGAGGAGACACCAATACACACGGGTGCCACACACACAATCACACACACACTCTGTGGAATGAATCTCAGCCACAGCGGGCAACAGCAGGCAGCAGTAGTTAACAGCAACAGCAACAACAACAACAACGTCGCCCAGAGCAACAAAACAGCAACCACAAAATTTATGAAACTCACAGAAAGTGGAGGAAAAGAAGAACTTACAAAAATATGTTGTTGCCCAGGCAAATGGCGACGACGACGGTGATTTGCGAAAGAGGCGTATGAGGGGTGGAAGGGCAGGGGGGGTGGGGCATAAGGGAGAATTATGACGACAGGGCGCACAGCAGACGCGCAGACAAGCAAAGAAGATGGCGCATTGCTGCGGGCGCAAACAGGATAATAAATAATTGCCGATGCAGCAACAGCAACAGCAACAACAAAAACATTGGTAACACTGGCAACATTGGCAACATAATTCTCTGCGGCTCCATGTCAATGATGCCTATTGTTGAGATGCGTTCAGTTGATCCTCTGAGTATGGGGTATGGTATGCTATTTGCCGCTTGCTGCTTGCTGCTTGCTGCACATGTTCCTTCTGGCCACAAATGCACTTGCAGCATGTGTTGGAAGTTAATCCCGGCTAAGCAGCGGATGAGGCAACGCCCTATGGACACATACAGACAGAATTGACATTGACATTGATGCGGCGGCGGCAAAAAAAAAAAACAGCTGGCAAACAGCCTTTGGCTGCTTCCACGGCTCGTACCTGTGAAAATGTTTGCCCACTTTAAGGCTTAAGCAAGGTCAAGAGAAAGTGCGAAACTAATTGCAGCTATGCGAGTACAGTTCAAAAAATAAAAATTAAATAAAAAGCGGGTACATGTTATACAAAAATCGCATTGAAATTACAAAACGCCCCGAAAATCAGAAATACGAGTAATTGTTGGTCGTATAAAATCGAAGATATTAGCCGAGTTTATTTCAGCAGATTTCTTTGAGAGTAGGAACGATTGCCGACAGTGCATTATTATAAAATTAAAAACGCAAACTCTTTTTTGAATTGTTCCCAACATTATTTGCTTATGATATTTATATAAATTCTTAATCTAAATTGTTATTTCGACGTTGCACAATTCATAAATGCATTTTTACAGGTATTATAAATATTGACTTGAAATTACGAAACAAAAATATTGTGCGTATTATTTCAACATATTTCTTTGAAAATATAAACTATTTCCAACAATCGACAAGCCCAATAATATATTATTTTTATTATAAAATAAAAAATAATGGACTACATTTTTGAAGCTTTTTAGAACACACATTCTTGTTAAAACTAAACAATAAAAAATCTCCCAGCTTGAAAAATCGACCTGGCTATTTAGATGATAATGACGGTTCTTGAGAAGAGGTTTAACGTTTTATAAATGCACTTTTTAAAACAATAAAACTATATATTTTTTATAGAGCATCGTTTTTTTGCGAGAGTGTAAGAGGAAGTGCAACTGCAAACCGATGAGCCGAGTCCAAGTGCCGATCTCATTCCTGTGCCACGTTGTTGCAGTTGCGTGTCTTACGTAATTATCGATATCCAAGCGAACGATTGCCATCGATTGATCTGCAAGGCAGCATTTGATCGTGACATTTGATGGACGTTTGCCGCCGCTGCTGTTTTTGATTTTTTTTTTGCATTGCATTGCATTGGTAGCCATTGGAAATCGTTGTAAAGCTGCTCTTGGTTGCTGTTGTTTGTCATAGTTGTTGTTGTTGCTGTTGTAATGGTTTGGTTGAATTACTTGCTACTGGCCTCGCACTAATCAAATAGTAGTGCCAGCCAGTCAGTCAGTCAGTCAGTCATTCATTAGAATCTCAATTTCCATAGCTGACAGCTCTACAAATTGTTATTGACAATGGCAATTGTTAAATCAGAAGCGATTTCATGTTTAAATGAGACAATTTGTTGCAGACACACACACACATACATACATATGTATATATGTGCATAATTACCTAAATACAGTAGTTAAAAAGTCACTTGATACGAAAAAACTGATTTCTAGATCGGTTTTTATTTAGGAACTGGTGCTCTGCACTGACTGGCTTTCAATCTAATTAAATCTTGTTAAATTTGCATATATAGAAAAAAATACTTCCACAAATATTATAGCATATGCTAATAATAATAATGGTATTTAACGCCAATAAAAGTTCGAGGTGAATTTTTGAATGCATATTCTCATACTCAATGCTG
Source organism: Drosophila basisetae (assembly GCA_035041595.1). Classification (NCBI taxonomy): domain Eukaryota; kingdom Metazoa; phylum Arthropoda; class Insecta; order Diptera; family Drosophilidae; genus Drosophila; species Drosophila basisetae. The sequence goes on along the minus strand of JAWNLB010000048.1, from coordinate 862,932 downwards.
CAGAAAGTTTCCATAAACACTTAAACAATAAATATAAAGCATGGAGCTTTTAACGAACTGCTGTTGCAATAAATTCATTCATATAAAAATTATAAATAAATATACTTTTATATACGTAAAATCTAAAATTTCAAAGATAAACAAAGCTTGAAAAGCTTCTGCAAAAGCTCCAAAGTATTTGAACTTAAATTGCATTAATAAAAAAGCACACGTCGATGAGCTTTTTGGGGTAATAAATAAGCTCAAAGCACTGATCAAACTTGCTCAAAATGGTTATTAACATAAATTAATTAAAGTTATTATCCAAATAACGTGTATGATTTTGTTATCATTAGGAAAGTAAACTAATCAAATAAATAAACAATATATTGTTCCGTAGTAAAACTGATGCATCCCAACTTAACAGAATTGTAATTTTAATTTGGTTATACAACAGTAATCGTTAAAATACACAAATGGCATACACATTAAATATGCAAAAATATTTTTAATAAATAATTGAGAAAAATAATTATTGCACAAACACACAGTCGTATGCTTTGCATAGGCCCCGACGAGATTCGAACTCATGATCTCCTGTTTACTAGACAGGCGCTTTAACCAACTAAGCCACGGCGCCCACATATCTGACGCTGGCGCTTGCCTCTGCTTGAAGATCGCGCGTGTTGAAAGCTATTCCACAGAAATTCACATTCAATTTGGCTAATTTGAAATCAATCAGGTTGTCCAAATTTAGAAATAGATAGCGCTGCTGATAGATAATGACTATTATTTGATTTGAAAGCAAAATAATGTACTGAAAATCACTTGAATGGAACTAAATAATGCTAATGCCGAGAATTTCTAACTCAAGAGCATACAAACTTGCAACTCAAGGAATATAAAGAAGAACGAGATGTTTAAATGTGTGTGCGTGTGTGTGTGTGTGTGAGTGTGCAGTTGGGCAAAGTAATAATTTTGAAATTTGGCTCAGGCTACAATTTCTCGCCATGTTTTGCATATTATCAGCTAATTTCGCCTTTCAGATAAGCCGCACAACCTCGTTGCCTTGCCATGAGTTTAATTAATGCATTCGCCATTGCTGCTGCCTTCAGTTGCTGGCTAAGATACCCTGTTGCAAATAATCGGCAACAAATGGGTCTATGTGTCCACATCTATCTGACGAATATTCAATAAATATATTCACGTTCCTTTCAAATTCATTCGTTGAGGATAAACAGGCTCATTAAGTGAACAAAAAACATTTTGATATATTTTGATTATTGTATTTTTTCATTAATTTTACATTATGAACCTAATTTCTCTCTTTACATTTTATATAATTTAATTTGTAACTTAAATTTTTAATTGAATGTAACATTTTTAGTCTAAGATTTTATTTTATTCCACATTAAATAAATAAATAAACATAAAAACGTTTGTAAGTTTTGTTAATATGCATATCACCTAAGCTCAATCAATTTTATATGTCTTACAAATGCTTATCCCACAGAAATGTGTTAAAAATAAGCCACTTCTATTCCATAAAAATACAAGAAATTATATCATATCTTTGAAAGATTTTCCAAATCAAAAGATGATTGCTTTATTTTTATTAGTAATCATCAGACAAACATTTTCTTTCCCTTTTCTATCCCCCTGAACTTTCCCAAAAGTGAGTAACTTTTGTCTATGGCAAATTGATGAAAATATTAAATCTTAGTTGGCTTATATAACATTTTGGTATAGAGTATCTTGTGGTCAAAAGATTTTCGACTGCAGCACTCTTACTTGATTGAATTATGGTTGTTTTTGTTGCTGCTGTTCTTTTGCTGCAAATATTTATGCAAATTGTTGCAACTACCGCTTTTGTTGTTGCTATTGTTGTTGCCATATTTTTTTTATTGTCGTTGTTTCATGCACATTTTCAAATATAATTGCGACTGCTTTTCTGGCATTTCATTCGAAGTTGAAGAGTTTGCGCTTGCGATTTAATCGCATTTAATTGCCACGGCTGGCGGACTAAGCCACATAGCGGATTATTGCATGACGGAGGGGGCTGGAGTGAGGTGGGGAGGAAGGGGGGAAGTATCAGAGCCAGCTGTTAACTGCAACGCTTTGTCCTTTAGTCGCACAGCAACCCCCAAAAGATTTTTCTGTTTGCAACAATTTCAGTGCAACTCGTGCAACGTGTCGTGGCAAGAAATGCAGATTGCACCTGCTGCTGCCTCACTTAAAACATGTGGGGAACACTTAAAGGATACACTTGCTGCACAAGGCATACAGTTTTATGACGTGTGGCAGTGCGTTGTCCCTCGAGGCGCTGCTTGCAACAGGACTAGATGACATTCTACAACTATAGTTGGAGACACTCTATCTCGAGCAGGCCAAAATATTAATGACGTTATTTTCGCATTAGGAAGCAGCCATGACACGAGCAGTCATGAGCATTTTACCTAATTACCGTAATTATAGTATTCAATTTTTGATGGGGACCCCCAGCTCCCTACTCTAAGTGCCATGTTTGTGGACGACAACCCTCAACCCTTTTTATGTTGCTCTTTTTATTCTTGCGCTGTTTTGTTTTTTTGTTGTTTTGTTTTTGGACACAACGGCGATTAACAATGTCAGATATGCGCGGCTGTTGGCGTTGCCTTCCAGCTCAACTTGCAATTTTTGAGAGCGATTATGCTAATTGCACCAGGCAGCAAGGCAAAGTAATATATAACGGGGAGGGGTGGGGAAGAGAGAGGCAAGATACGTAGATGGTAAGATAGGGCAGTGCAGCTTTTTCTTTACGTTGTAATGCGAGCAGTTTGTCATCTTAAATTACATTCGAGTGAGTGTCGGACAGCCCTGAATTTTGCTACACGAAAAGCCACTCACGAATAATATCGATAATGTTTGAGAATATTTTGAGCTTAGTTCTTTAAAAATGCAGCAATAAGCACAAAAGAAATACACACTTAAGAAAGTTGAAAGAACGGACGTCTGAGGCAGGTCGAAGATTACATATACTCTCAGACTAATGGAAAGTGGTTTGTAAATATATATAACAGAAGTTCCTTTACAATATAAAAACCAAGGACTGTGAACATTCGATACCTAAATAAAGTCATTTGCAGATCTAGCTGTAACATATCAATATTACCAATAGTGACATATTGTATTATTATGATATTGTATTGTGGAACCAGAATAAAACATATTCAAAATGAAGAGAGTTATTCCAAACAGTTTTAAAACACTTTTTCAAATCTTAGAGCACATTATTACTCCACTTTTCTAAAGTTAAACAGGGTCCTTGAAATGGTAAGCTTATAAGCTATAAATACTACAAAAAGTATTTTACTGTCTTGGCACAAGTTTAAAACCAATCTAAAATGGGGTTCCGTATAGGTGCAAGTTCCTAGTCCATTTAAAAGATTTGAAACAAAACCAAAATCATCAACTTATAAAAAATATCAAAAACACTCAACACTCTTATTTGCAAACGTTCATCTCTAGCACTTTTAACTTAACTTATACACACCAAAATCCGGCACAACTCGATTTCCATTTAGGGTAAATAATGCAACAAATTTTGTGTAGTTTGCATTGCAAGGTTTTTTTTTTCTTGATTTTGTTTTTGGCAAAAGTGCACAGCAATTTGCATAACGATAGCGCTGGGTAAAATGTGGGCTATAATAAATATTCAAATTTTATAAAGTAAAGTGCAACCGTCATCCCCCTGCTTAAGCCACCCCTCCACCTTTACCCCTCGAGCATATCAACGAACGCGTTGAAATTTACAACAGGCTGCTGCTGGCTGGAAAACGCTCGGCATTTATGGTCAAACATGGCGTCGCCAATGCTAAAACCAACAACAAAAACAACAAGAAGAACTTGGCCAACACCCCCCAACAGCCCTCCAAATCTGCTGAGTGGCTGCCATTTCGCATGCGCGCGCATTTAAATGCAGTTCCTTTTGTTGTTGTTTGTTGTTTTTCTTTGGCAAATTATTGTTTATGTGTTTGTTTGTGTGTGTTTTTTAAGACGCCCCTTGAGCTGTTTTTTTTGTTTTTTTTTCAGTTAGTCTACTACCTTGTTGCAGCTCTAGCCATAAATTCATAAAAGCTGAATTTATGGCTTAATTATATACATATACTTTGTATACTAATGTACATACATACACACATACATACATATAATTATATTTATATATATATATGTATATATTTATGAGAGTGTTCGAGTTTTTTTTCGTTTTTTTTTTATTTGGTCAGTGGCAGCCGCATTTCTTGTGCCTCATTTCACGCTGATGATTAAGTGTCGCACACACTCACATTCACACAATAACAAACAACACACTGCTGCACACACTCAGTGCGAAACACTCAAACACCCATTCACTTATTCACTGTCGACTCGGTCTGAACTTTTCGCCTGCATTTATGCTTAAATGCACTGCAATTGTTTCTAAAATGCAGCCACTGCACGCGATGATGGAAAACTTCAACGATTTTCATTTTTTTCTTTTTTTTATACCCTGAACCCATTGATCATGGCTAAAAGGAGTTGAATGCTGCTGTTGAAAAGTATGTAACACGCAGTGGAAAGCATAGAAAATATGTATTCTTGATCAGCAGCAACAGCCAAGTCGATTTTGTTTGTTTGTTTCTTTTTATCGATACAAATCGATTACCGATAGCAACCATAGGCATCGCAATTATTATATATGTTTTGATATGTCTTTTTTATCAAGATATTTACCAACAATAAATTATAATAAACGATTCAGACTTGAGTTGAGTTGTCTCCTAGTCGAGCTCTCCCGACTTGAGCATTCTTACTTATTTGAAATATAATATAAATATGCCTGGGTAATTCAAGGAATGCAAAATCTATCTAGGACATATAGGATTGGCTTTTGCTGTGATGAAATAATTCAATTTACTATACTTTTATTCATCTTGTCCATTCATTTTTCATTCGGCGTCAAAGGCTGAAAGACCTTTAAATTAAATACATAAATTAGAAATAAACATCTTTAAATGAATAACCACTAACTGATTATAGTCCATTTCTTTTCATTTTTTCTTAGAGTTGATTACAGGGCAATTATTAGTCGAGCACTTTGATCTGTAAAGTTTTGACTAGTTTTTATTCTTTGCATTGTTATGCACAACTTGCAATAATAACTTGCTGCATTTACCAATGCATATTATTATTATTTCGGCTCTGTTATGAAAAAAAAACCACATCTTTTATTGATTATATATTTCTCTAAAAGTTTTTCATTTTGAGGGAATCGGAATTGGGTTAAGCAGCAGCCGCAGCATTTCCCACGTTTCAGAGTCCGAAAAAGATGCAATCAGAGCTGCTTCTACTCTTGCCTGGTTGTGTTTTGCCTTTGAGCGATCTGCACACACACACACAATGTACACACACACACACACACACACACACACCCGCACACACTCACATGCAAAAGCAAATAAAAAGCAGGCAGCACCTGGCCAGACAGCTTGTCTATAAAAGCCAGCCTTAGAACAAGCCAAGAATTTCTTGCATAAAGCCAATTAAATTAAGAAATCTGATGCAGTGCCAATGATTCTTTTTTATTTTTCTCTTTCTTATTTTCTTTTTGTTTATTTTATTTTTTACACTCGAGCCGAGAAACGTGAATCACTGCGAGAAGGCCTCGGTCAGCAATTGGTATTTTACAACAAACAGCGCTTGCGTCCTGGCTTATTTAACATAAATCGAATGGCTACTGGAATACACGTCGAGTCTTGGCCTTATCTGCTGCCTGCCTGGCTGTGGACACCTTGGTCCACCAGTCCAACAATGTCTGCTGCCAATATTCATTGAGTAAAGCGTGGAGACGACCTTTACAAGAATTGCTGAGCCCCAGAAGATCCCCAGGAGCCCCAAGAGCTGGCCGACCGACGGCGCAGACAAATCACGACCCGAAAAATACATTTCAGAGGGCAACTGTCATTGGCAACAGGACAGGACGAGAGTCCAACAACAACAACAAGAGCAGAAACAGACACATCAGTGGACAAGTTGTGGCGGGGGCGCTGGACAAGTTTTTCACACCTCAAAAGCCAATGCTGACCCAACTAATAAGCCAAGCCAAGCACAACTGCAGCTAACAGTGAAGAGACCATGGCAACAACAACAATAGCAACAACAACAATAGCAACAACAACAGCAACAATGTGGCATAATAAATAAAAGCCAAGTAGCTGCCTTAGAGTCTGCCTCTGAAAGTGGCCAAGTCTTTGTTGCAAACACGTTTATACGTTTGCCTTTATTGCGATAACAAAGGACAATAAAGCACTAAATCGACCCTGTTGGACTAGCAAAAGAAATTCCAATTTGAATTCTATTTTCGTGCTCAACAAAAGTATTTATTGATTATAAATTCAATTAAAAATTCCATATCCAGCTTAAGGCATGCATAATGTGGCACGATCTATTAAATATTAAATGCATATGCTGAAATAGCCCTAAGACAATTATGGAGAATAATTTACAAAGCAATACATAAACTAAAGTAACTAGAATAAATTATTAAATAGAAAAAAGTTATTCCTTAAAATAAATAATAATTCATTCGCTTAGTCTTAAGGCAACTAGAATAAAACAGAGAAATATTAAATAAAAAAGAATTATTTCTTAATTTACATAATAATTCATAAATACCCTAAGAACCAGCAAAAATATAACTAGAAAACAACTAGAATAAAATATTAAAAAGAGAATAATTATTTCTTAATTTACATAATAAGTCATAAGCTTAAATAGTCTTAAGACAACTGAAATAGCATAGAGTTAAAAAAAGTTGCGAATTATTATTTTTACATTAGCATAAGCTTGTTAAGATAATGACTCGGTTAATATGCTTAAGCCGTAGGTTAACTGACAGAAAATAAGTTTATGGCACAAGGCTTGCGAAAAAGCGAAGCGAAAATGTGGAAGATCATTAACCGATTTTTTATCTTAGCTATAAAATAACTGGAAAATGTTGTTAGGAAACAAAACTAAAAGGCAGAATATATAAAAAATGTTAGCCTATTATTATATTCCAAGATAAATACCATTAAGATAAGATGCAGAAATCAAATAGCAGAACTGCTATAATAAACTTCTCAACAGACAGATTTGCCAGCTGCCAGATTTGAAACAAGCAGCGACGCTAACAAATTCAATTGTAGACTTTGTGCATATTGCAATAAGTGTCGCATAAACGAGGTATGACTGTGAGTACGAGAGTTTGGCGACTTGGCAAGTTGGCAAGTTGGCAAGTTGGACCTGGTTGGAGGCTGGCCTGGTCTGCGATTTTCACAAGTTGATATCGCAAACACAAAATGTTAATGAGCAATTTCGAGATGGTGCGAAGTGATTTCATTATTTAAACTTCTTTTTGTTGTTGTTGTTGTTGTTGTTGCAGTTGCAGTTGCAGTTGTTGGAGCCCATGGGGCCTGTTGTTGTTAGTTGTATTTATTTTTTATATTATTTTTGTGGTTCGATTTCTTTTTTGGTTGTGTGTTTATATTATTACGAGTCGCTCATTGGGTAATGAAAGCGAAATAATTTTAATTGGTGCCCCAATGGCAGCACTTCTTCTTTCGTTCCACAAATTAATTATTTCCTGTCAAATTAGGTATTTTGATATTTTAGCATAAATTACGCTTTTTGGCACACAATGAATATGCAACACGAAAGTGTCACCTGTCGTAGTTGCTGCCGCTGCTGCACGTCCTCAGTTGCCACTTCAAAACATTGTTCCGCCGCATAAATTAATGGCAACAATGTTGATCAATTGGGTCGCATTTGATGATTAAAACATAAATTGCAATGGATGCAACCGACCCCTCGCATACATATACATATATGCATATATATTTCGTATGGATATCATATATAGGTGGCAAGCTTAAAGGGGTTGCTGCTAAAATTGCACTTAATTAAACAACGAGCCATTAGCGTTTTTCATTTAAAACTGAAAGGAGCGACGGCACAAGCATAATTGTGATCCTTGATCCCCTCGTAACATGCGCTGCAAAGCAAATTCAGTCAAGTTTTTCTTATGTTTTTGTATTTTTGAAAATGTTACAACAGCAGCTGCTTTATGTTATTGTAATATATAGTAGCATGCGCAGCATCTACCCGACTTGCACTGTGACGCGCATAGATATGCGAGAGCCCCGTGATTATGATATAGGACTCATGTTTGGTAAGCCTTCAAAGTTGAAGCGCAGCATTCGCAAGTTTAAATCTTCAAACGGTAGATGTGACTGTCTGCAATAATAATAAGAACGATATCGACTCGGGGATGTTGGAGCTGGCAGTGAACTCAAATGGCATTTGCACATTGAATCTGCCGAATGGGGAACAGGTGGAGGCAGGTACTATTTTTGGCGGGGATTTGACGACCATTGAGCCGGGCAAGAGTGTTACAGTATCCCTGGTATTGCCCACTGAGGTGCGTTAATTTTGCCTTAATTGAAAATCGTTGCATTTCTCAATACTTGTGAGTTTTGCAGTCTGTTTACAATCGCGTTGGCAGCTGTCCAATAGCCATTTGGAGCATGAATCATGAGAACGAAAGGATGGACAAGAAGATCAGTCAGATTTTGCACTTTGATACGCGTTTCGAGACACTGGATCCGAGCGCTCAATCGCTGCGCAGACGCACGGATTTCATTGACTGCAACAACTGGGACAAGGACTACTTGCGCAATTGCACGCCCGTCGACTGCGAGGAACGGTATTTTGGGCAGCGGAGCTTCTACAATCGCACAACGGAGCATTGTGAGCCAACCCCGGCATCTTCTTCCAGCGGAGACATGCAGTACAATTACTATGCCAACGAGTGTGTCGAAACGCAAACTGTCATCACAGAAAACAAGATTGAGCAGCCAGAGTCGAGCCCGGAAAGTTATAATATTTTTGAGTTGCATCCCTACGGCGGAATGAGTCGAAATGTAAGTGCAACTCACAGTGTCGCCATCTACACAAAGTAACATTAATTGTCGAGTGCGCCATCTAGCGTTTAACGTTTGCAGTGAGGCAGCTTGGCATTAACAGTGTGTTGCTTTGCTTTAGTAGTTAAGTTATCCTACAATGCGCCAGTGGCGCCGTGGCTTAGTTGGTTAAAGCGCCTGTCTAGTAAACAGGAGATCATGAGTTCGAATCTCGTCGGGGCCTATTGTGAAACCACAATTGCTAAAATTGTGTGTTTTTTTTAAACAAATATTTTACTTTATATTTTTTAATATAAACCCAATATATCTAATCTATTACTTTTAACTAGCTACATATTATTGAACACCATACAAATAAAGATACGGTGACAAACAAGAAAATCGAAACAATGAATCTCAGTCATGTAGTACGACAATTGTAAAATTATGTGTAATCTAAAAAACTATTTTATTTTATATATTTTTTTAATTAGCTACATGTTCAGAAACACCATGCCAATGTAAGTACGTCGACCGAGAAGAAAATGGAAATAGCCAATAGCAGTCAAGTGGTAAAGGAATGCAATTTTCCAAACAAACTTTCCCTCGAGGATTTTAACAATTGTTTTCAGCATCTACCATACGCAAAAATACATACATCTGCCCCAAGGAAATTGAACAAAAAGATGTCACCATCATCTGAATTGCGAAACTTTTACTATGCTTGGTATATGCCACTGAATGCGGAGAGCAACTTGGCGAAAGACAATAATAACAATAATAATAATAATAGCGTTGATGGTGGTGATACCAGCAGCACATCATCAGGACCTGATAGCAGTAACACTATCGAAGTGGATCCGGACCACATATTGGAAAACATTAACAAAAGCAATAGTGGAAGTGTAATGGGAACATCGCGATCGAATAATTTTCGCCATATGCTAGCTTCGTATAGTGCAATTGAGTGGCTGATAATGGCAATGGAAATGCTGCTCCTCGTGAGTTAATGTCAATCAGATTAGGTATATATATTGAGTGTGGCAACATTTGATAATCGGTAATTGTTGCAGATCTCATTGGTCATTATATTACAGATGGTAATCACGTTACTCATCTACACAGTGGCGTGCATTTGCCTCTACATTCTTCTGGAAATAATCGGCGAGATAAAAACAAAGAAGGCAAGCAGCAGTCATTTAGGTAAGAAAATGATGCCACGACACAGAAAAGAAGTAAACTATGTTACGACCTCAGCGAGTTTATTGTCACTATTAAAATGACTTGTGAATTTTTTATTAATTTATGTATCTTTAGCTTTAAAGTTCGTGCGCATCATTTTTATAATTAAATTATATTTTTTGTCTATTTAATTATTCAATATACGTTGGTTATACTGTCGTTAATCTTTCTCTTTCGATATTTGGTATCACTCGTGCTTTTAATTATTAATAATCAATAACTATTAAATGCTCTGTTAAGCCCCCCTCGACATATTTTTGGAATCAAGCGGCTTGTTTTCTTATTATTTGTTATTCGTACGTCATTTGACCATCAATTGTTACTTCGGGCTGTTAACAATTTGGCCGAATGTTAAGCGACTGTAAGCAAGAAAACATCTGATATTGTTTATTTTGTCAAACGAACCAGTTGAACGACAAGCAGGTTCATTTGAACAGTTCAGTGAGTCGTTGGGGCAAACATATCCCGAACGGTTCGATAGGGGCACAACTTCAATTAAAATTAATTCTATATTTAAATTCGGATACCAAAATAATGTTGTCGCTGGACGAGCTACTGTTCCGCAATTTTGCGGACCTAAAACACTTTAAATTCGACGACGAGAAGCACTCCACAATCACATCCAGAGAACAGGTGAGTAATTGGCACGCTGTCAACCACAAAAACGTAGGTAACACAAACAAAGAACAATATAAACTTTGCAGCGAAAAACTGAAGAGTCTGTGGAGAAATGCTACGATCGCTTCGACCAGGTGCAATTAAGAAATCCGGCTGCATCCCAGCTAAATCGCACACAGCATCTGCAGTATTTGGAAATTATGCTGCACAAGCTGCCGTGGAACTATGAGTGCCTGGACAGCAGTCGTCCCTGGTGCATCTATTGGATACTGCAGTCATCGATACTGCTCGGCTACAACTACGACGACAAGTGTCTCGAGGACATCGTTCAATTCCTCATCAAGTGCGTCTCCAATTATTCCCTTATTGATATCACCTAATATACGTATTTTTTTCACAGATGTCGGGCACCCACGGGTGGGTTTGGTGGCGGACCCGGGCAATATGCTCACCTGGCGCCAACCTATGCGGCCGTCAACAGTCTGTGCATCATTGGCACCGAGAGCGCATATCGTGCCATCGACCGGGAGTCACTTGTAAGGTTTCTGTTCAGTCTGCGCAATGTTGACGGCTCCTTTCGCCTGCACGTGGACGGTGAGATGGATGTGCGTGGCACCTATTGTGCCATCTCCTGCGCCAAGCTAACCAACATGCCCGAATCGATCTTAAGCGAATTACTCCGCGGCACGGCGGATTGGATTGCCAGCTGTCAGACGTACGAAGGTGGTTTTGGGGGTGCACCCGATTTGGAGGCGCACGGTGGCTACACGTTTTGTGGCATCGCCAGCCTGGCGCTGCTGAACGAGGCTGACAAGTGCGACAAGAAGGCGTTGCTCCAGTGGACACTACGCCGCCAGATGAGCTACGAGGGTGGCTTCCAGGGACGCACCAATAAGCTGGTTGATGGCTGCTACTCGTTTTGGGTTGGCGCCACCATTCCCATCACGCAGGCCACGCTGATCGGTTCATCCAGGGACATGGATCATACGCTGTTCGATGTTGGAGCGCTGCAGGAATACATTTTGCTTTGTTGCCAGAAGCCAAACGGCGGCCTCATCGACAAGCCCGGCAAGTAAGTGGATAGCCCCCCAAAATCCAAGTCAAAACTATTTCCGGTCTTAAAAACTACTTCGATTTCAGGCCACAAGATCTTTATCACACTTGCTATACGCTGAGTGGAGTTTCGATTGCACAGCACTCGGAATGCGCCCATCAGCCCCAGGTGCTTGGTGACCCTGTGAACAATCTTTTGCCCACCCATCCGCTCTTTAATATACCACCGAACTCAGTGGCTGATGCCCTCAGATATTTCTCTAATAATTCCAACGCAAAAGATTTGGCTGACAACGAAAGTACCTGAAGAACGCAGTGCTGAACGATGTACATACTTAAGTAAACGAAGAGAGATAAAGTGGGCAATCAAAAATTTTTAACTTGTACTTGTACACAATACTACATTTTCTTTATGCAACTGAAGCACTGTGTTGAATTATTTTCGAAAATTATACAAAAGTTCGCTTATTGAATGTGAATGGGTTAGCGGCTCTTTTAAATGTGAAAAGGATATTTTCAAGCGAGTTTGTAGTAGAACAGTTTAAATGCCGTTAAAAGTATTCACTAAAGAAATTCATCCTACCAACAAATATTTACACTTTCATTTATTTATTTAATTTAATATCAACTCAAGTCAGTCGACACAAAATAATACAAAAAGTAAAAAATATATTAAGTTAAATTCAAAATAAAATTTTCTATTGATTTTAAATTAAAAAAATATATATATCAATATTTATAGCACGTATGCACAAAACTTCCTGATTGCAAATTAATAGCTAAAATTTGTCACATTCAAACAAATTCACATTCAATTTGTTTAAAAAAATGTTTGCACAACTGTTATTATCTCAGCAGTTCATTAAATGTGGAGTCAAGTTAACAGTGACTGTGGACGGGGTGAACGGCTACGTTCACAGGCGACTGTCAACTGAAGATTTGTATTTTAAATTCACTTGTTGCATTGGTAGCTGTAGCTTCATTTTGAAACTACATGTTTTCCAGTCATCGGCATTTAAAACGCAAGACTCCAGCGGAGGGCATTGATCGCCGGGAATATATTTGCCACTTGGTGGATGAATATTACACTTCCACAAACGTTGGTTAGCATTTAAAGCACCAACGCCGGCACCATTCTATTAACGATATTGAAATATCTTTTGCAGAGGCACTCGAGCAGGTTACTGCTAATTTGGCCAATTTCGCTTACGATCCCATCAACTGGCCCCATTTACACGAGGCAGATGCGTTGGACGTGTTTGTGGCTTCGTTAGACACACGGAATCCGAATCTTCAATTGCATTCGATTGCTGCGTTGTGTAATTTTTGCTTGGGTCAGCTTTCAAGATGTGCTGCAGTACTTCAAATTATTTTTTAACTTTCTGTGAAATTACAGACAAAAACGCCGCCAAACTCATAATAGAAAATATAGCCATAATCCAGGAAGTGCTGCTGCGCAGTGAACACTCTGAAATTGTGCTGCACAGCCTGGCGCTCCACTATCAATTGCTGAGCAGCGGATTGGGCAACAAGGAGTTGCTGGTGACGCCTCCATTACTCAAACGTGTGCAGCACTGGCGACAACAATCGAACGACGGACGCGTTGTTCAACTGTGTCACGTATTTCTCGAGGATTACGGCAGTCGCACCGAAATCACAGAGCTAGGCAATGCTCCTTCTCCAGCTGCGTCGCCAGCTGTGCAGCCAAGCTCGGGGGATAATTCAGCAGGTGCAGGTGATAAAACGCTTCACACAACAGGACCTTGAGACATTCGCGCAATTCACCGGAGACTACAACTACATACACAGCACGGATATACCAATCGGCGAGCGTCGTGTTCATGGTGCCCTACTAAATGCAGTTGTGGCTGGCATTATAGGCACCAAATTGCCAGGACCAGGCACCGTGGTCCTGGAGCAGAACTTCAAATTCCTCAAGCCCTGTCGCATTGACACGGACACCGTGGTGACTGTGCGTCTACTCCGGGCACGCAAAATATCCACTGTGGAGTATGAGTGCCGACAGCACGACGATGTCGTCTTTGCGGGCAATGCCAAATTGTTGACGCGCAAAGAGAGTTAATAAATGCATATATATATTGTTTAGCATATTTTTTTATTACATCTATTTCTTGGAGGCACGTTTGCCCTCGCCCTTTTTGGGAGCCGCCTTGCCACGCAGCTTGCGCAATCGTTTCATTTCCTCCTTGAAGTCCTGATGCTCATCACGGAAGAGTCCATATTCGCGCAGATTCTTCATCAGGAGATGCGTTTCCACATGCCGCGGATACCAGTTGACCACATAGTCGCGCTTCTGTATGGGCTCCTCGGCGAACATGCGAACAACCTAAAAGGATATAATTATTGGTATATTTTTTTGATGAATATTTCTATGCGCAACCTTCATGGATTTGTCATTTGTTGTGCGCGCCACTTCGCCAAATATGCGATTCGATAGATAATTCATGCGGCTCGCGTACTGTGTGCCAAGCTTAATAAGCTCACTATATTTGTACGAGGACATTTTAAGTCAGCTCAAGTGTTTTATTTCGAATATTTCCACAAAATTTGGGGTTATGTCATTCCGCCGACAACACACAACAAGAAACAGCTGTGAAGTGATAAGACTACATATCGACTACAATCGATTATTTTGCGTCGATTGTAAGTCGATAATTTCTGTGAACAGCTGTTAATTGAAAAGTAACGAGTTCTTTTACGAATATTTTTCTATTCCCTCGCATTTATTTGACCACGATTTAAATACATCAAATCAACTTTTATTTGTTAATGAAAACTAGAAATAACATTAGTTGGAATAACAAAATTGTAGCGACAATTCAACTCTCATCGTACAGGTGACAACATCATAGCAATACTTAAGTTTTTGTTTTAATTAAAATTAAACCGTTTCAATGGTGCCGCGAACTTTGCGTCTGCTTTCCGCAGCTCCATCAACATCATTGCCTATGAATGAAGTCTCCTCCGAGCTCTGGACCGGCAGCACTTCTCTAGCTATGGTCACACCACCATTCAATTGGCTCAAAATGGCATTAGTGCCGATTAAGGACGGTTCCCGCGGCGAACCACTGTGCACCGATAACTGATCATGGTGCAGTGTCCGAGAGGAGGGCGTCTGCGAACGTGAGGATGGTGAGGGATTGGCCGCATTGCTGCGCGAGTGCGGACTGTTATTGCGTGAGTGTGGGAAGTCCTCTAAAGGGATTTCCTCCGACCTAGCAGAAGAAGCAGTTAGTCTGTTAGTGTTATAATTGATAATTGAAGATTGACAAGCTATTCGCACCGTGGTCTTGGCATACGTGGACTGCTTTCGCGGGATCGATTCCCAGAACTGCGCGCCTGTGAGTGTTCTCTGGACTGCGAAGAGCTGTGGCTGACACCGCTCACACTTGGCGAACGATCGCGATCCCGATCCCGATCCAGTGCTGCACTGCTTGGCCTCAGAGACGATGGTGAAGTAGAGGAGCCTGGGGCATGAGGACTGCGACGACGTGAGCGGCTGCCGCTCTCATTTCGTATGCTAAAATAATGTTAGTTTTGTTAGTCTTGCACTAATATTAAATATTGTGGTCGCTCGAAAATTAGAACACTTGGTTTCTGAGTTTCTGATTATAATTTATAATTGTACCTTTAATTATAATTTCCGAGGAACACACCATATAATAAGACACTATATTGATAATACTATGTACGATGGCATTGACAATTTACCCTTCGAGCGATCGATTTTGCGCCATCTGAGTACGACTGACGCCGGCGGTATTATTGCTGCGGAGTACGGCTGCAAAGCCGGGCACCCGATTCGCCGATAGACTGACGCCTTTTTGCACCAGTCGTACATTGGCCGGATGCGTTGAGGTGCCGGCCACCGGATAGAGTGGCGAATCCAATTGGCCGGGCAGCTCAATAAGCTGGGCGATCTGATACATTTTCTTCTGGCGGGCCTTGCTCCGTCCCTTCGTCAGCCGCTGCTTGGCCGCCATGCAGCGAATGTGATCGTCGAACAGAAATTTGGCCGAGAGCAACGGCGTCCGATTGTGGGTGACGCCGACGCGATGGACGGTGATGTGCAGGCAACGTGAATCATCCTTATCGCCCTGCACCTCAACGTCTTGCAGAAATCCTACAAATTTGGCAACGCCCCAGCCCAACAGTTTGGCATCGGGCTCCACGAGTATCAGCTGCAGGGCATCGATGACAAGAAATCGCCGCTGCTTGGCATTCTCCTTGGACACAACCGTGCAGGCAATCAAATCGCTGTTGTCTACAAAAGATGAATCATTTAAGCAAATGGAAAACTGCAAGTCAAACACACAACTCACTCAGATCGAGCACATTCTCCACCTGTACCAGATTGACGACATTCGTCAACGGCAGAAGCGATTCCTTCTCGTTCAAAAACTTTTGGCACGTGCGACGCAACAAGAAGTAGACGCGTATGGCTCGACGAGCCTTCTCCACTTCGCCGCAGGGCAAACGACGAGTGAAATCGATGCGGGTGAGTGGAGTGCCCGTGGGCGGCAACAGAATTGTCGAGTCATTGCACAGAAACTCCACTCTCAGCTCCGTTTTGTGCATCTCATTGTACTCATCCTCGAACAGATCGAGGAATATATCCTCTGATTTGTAGAAGTTACGCAGCACAACCATCGACTGATTGCGTGCACTGAAGAGCAATCCCTGCTGAGCTGGAGTTATGCAATGTGTCTCATCCGCCGTTGGTTTGGTGAAGGTCAACAGCAGCTCCAATGCAATCTCAACGGTGATCAAACGTATGCGACACGCTGCACACGGATTGAGAGGATAACAATTAATAAACTAAGTCTGTAGGTAATAGAAGACTTCTTCTACTCACATGGTTGACTGGATTGGGTGATAATGTTGAGCAAATGCTCAATTAACGACGTCTTGTAGCTAAAGGAGCCACGCATCGACTTGGAGAGCACCTGTTCGAACCACTCGCTCTTCATGCCTGTGAATAGATATCGATCGAAGAGTTAATAACAAAAAAAGTTGCACAACTCAAAATTCTATAATATGGGTAATGAAACAAGTTACATACCATCTGGTACAAGGTGCCATAATGTTGTTAAGCATATTATTATTGTTATTATTATAATTATTATTTTGAATTATTATTATTGTTAACACCACACACAAAAAGCATTGAAATGAGCGGAGACAGAGAGATGAGAGAAATACAGAGTGTTAGCCGGGAGCCGAGCAGCTGGTATGGATGCTTAGCTGTATCACCAAAGATTAGAGCACCGTCGAACTCACCTCGATTGTGGGACATGGCGTAGATGAGGCATAGGGACAACAGCGCCAGATAGTCATTCTCTGTGCAGTCGAGTGACTGCAGGACGGTGTCCAGAAACGGCTTTGCCAGCTGCGGTTCAGCGAATGCCGGCGTTGAAGTCGACTGCTGCAGCCGCTGTTTCTCCTCGTCGGTTATGTTGCGCAGCCTGTTGGCTGCAGCCTCAGCCACAGTTTCAATGTTCTGTCTGCTTGTGGGCGATGATGCTGTTGCTGGCGTTGATTCGACGCCGCTATCCTCGCTGACCGCATCTGCGCTGGAACTTGCGGTACCATGTCCAACGACCGTGTCCAGTGTCTGTTCGAGACTCTCGTGTGGCTCCCCAAAGCCAGGCACGACCACCTCTCGATGCTCCACATACGAGTTGAGTATCTCGGCAGCGCCCTCTTTGAACACGCTGTGATCGCCATTCATTATAACCCAGGCCAAGGCATGCACGAGCGGCGCATGTGTGATAACCAGAAAGACCAGAGACAACAGATAGAGCGCCACAATTGAGCTGACACGCGGATTATGCATCTCCTGTATGTCGATGTTCACATTGCGATTCAGCACAGCCGCCAGATTTTGGGTAACCACTGCCAGCGATGGTGGCGGTGGCGCCGGCGTCAATGAAAATATATACAAAGGTACGAAAAGCTTGTGCAGCAAATGTTCGGTGAGCACGGCATTCAGATCCGTAATGTCCAGCAGCAGGATGTCACTCAAATAGTGTAAGTGATCGAGATGCTCGGCAACCAAATTCGAAAGCTTCTGATTCGACTGGTGACTGTGTGAAGAAGATAAAAGCATTAATTATAGTAATAGTAAGGGATCACTTTTGGAACCCTTTGCATCTACTCACTCAATATCTGTGCGCACGCAGGTGTCCAGCTCCAATATGTGCTTGCCAATGAACCAGACCAAGTTACTGAAATAAGGCGCCGCCGTTCTGCAGGAGTGTAAATACATTTAAAAACATTGTTTCTTTCGTAGGGTTTTTATCCGCTTACTTGTCTCTAATAAAACGCAACATGCTCGCATTTTGCACCTTGTAGACATTCAGAGAGATTGTACGCACAGCTATGCGCACCATAGATTCCGGATGGTTGAAGAACTTAATGGCCTCCGTATAGAGTGGAAAGTCATTCGTGTGCTAAATACGAGAAGACAGCAGATTCATTAAGATTTTATATGTAATTAAGCCCAGAATAAAGCCCACCTCGTTATAGAAAAAGTGTATAGTGTGCGGATTCAACTTAAGGCTTAGCGTCTTCAGGAAGAGTATGTAATAGCCCATGACATCCTCGTCGGAGAAGTCAAACTTGTGCACCATTATGGAATTCACATGGTTGTTACTCAGCAAATAATCTGCAAACAAACAAAATTAAAATTAAATTAGCAACTGGCTAAGCGATATTATTAATTACACACAACTGGGCAATACGATAATTTAAGCTATATATTATATATGAATGCGCTGAGTAATTGTCGACGTACACAATGAAGTCTCTTTCCGGATGTTCTCAAAGAGGATGTTGAGGGTCTGCAGCAGTTGGACGCAAACGTAGCTGGAGCCGCCGCTCTTCTGGCGCATTATGTGGAGAAAGTACGCCAACATGTTCTTCTCCAAAAAGAAACTGTAAAGCGAAAGTAAAGCAATTAAATCACAATGAAAATCCCGCAAGTATGCCACAAACTCACTCAAAGACCAACGTGTCATGTTGATCGCCCCAGATGAGAATTTCGGCAATGCAGCGCAAGGATTCAACAAGTAGACCGCGATTGCTTTCCGATACGGTTGTGTTCTTCTCCAAAATGCTGTACAGGTACTTTAGGTGCTCCAATGACAACCGATTCTTGGGGCGGCCACCCCAAGGGCCACCGAACCAGCTACGACTGCGAAACATCGTTATACACACAACACACGCAACGTCAACTGGATGCACTCAATGCTTAATTATATTATAGCAATTGGCTGCTAGTTGTTATTTAAAGCGTCATAAAAAGAAGCACAAAAGACTTTGCAAATAGGTCATTTGGCACTAGAGCGATCTGCAACTTGCAACTGCAATACTGATAATCGCGATTGGCGCACAATAGCGTGCTTTCCAAGCGAAACGAAATCAATTTTGTAATTTTTTTGAACGAAAAAATAAGTATTTTCAATATTCAGTAAATGAATCTGCTTCTTGCGTTTTTGGAACTGCAGGCGTCAAAATCAGCTGTTGATCGAACGCGTGGTCGGTCACACTGTTGTACAAAAAAAAAAAATAGATGCATGTACACACTGGCAACCCAGCTGGCAGCAAAGATTTCCATATGTATTTTACATGTTTTGAACTTTATTCTCAGAATTTCAACAAACATGACAGTAATTGATATTAACTATTATTCTGATTAAAATTAATGGAATACGAGCCGGAATTGGGATCCTGTTGCATTTGAAAATTGGCAGTGGACAAACCAAATGGTTTCAAAATCATATCCCCCAATCCCTTCAGCCCATTCAACATATCCGCCTTGAGCTTCTCGTTGCGCGCATTGATTATGGCGGGCAGGCGAGCTTGTGCCTCGCGCGCCTCACGCTGACCCGGATCGATTTCGTTAACGCGCTTATAATCCGTCAGAGCCTCGTCCGGTCTGTCATCCTGCTCGTAGAGTTTGGCGCGTCTATTATGAAATTTGCTTATTAATATTAAATTTGATCAAGCAATTTAGAATTCTCAACCTTAATAACGCTCGCACATATTCCGGGTAGAGGTCGATGGCTTTGGTGCAGTCGTCAATGGCCGATTTGTTGGCCTCCAGTTTCATTTTGGCCGCTGCGCGATTGCCAAAGAGCACAGCACGCTCCTTGCTGTTGCTGGATGGACAAATGTTGAGAGCTTCTGTGTAAATCTGCACGGCACGTGCAGGCTCATCGTTCTTGAAGAGTTCGTTGCCTTCCAGTTTCAATTTGTCCGCCTGCTCTTTGTTGGCAGCCAATTGCTCAGTGCTCATATCTTTTTCCCGCAGCAACAGCTCCTCCATGCTGAGCTCTCCATCGGGCTGCAGCGCTTCTTTTTGATCATCATCGTCTACTCCATCATTGCCACACGGCGCGCCCGCATCTTTATCTTTCTCTTCATCATTGTCATCCTCGAGTCGTAGGCTGGTATTCTTTTCTATTATTTCGTCTATCAATTTATCCTGTTCTGTTGATTTTGTTGTGACTTTGTGAATGGGCGATACTGGTTCACTGAGCGCATCCTGGAAGTCGTCTTCACTGCCCGCCTTCTCTGCCATATTGTTCTCACCTTGTTCCCAATCACAATTTGTACTCGAAATTTCGTTTGCAATGATTTGTTCTATTGTGCGTCTGCAGATTTATTTATAGCTCTCATAATGTGGGCACACTGGTGGACGGAGCTGATTGTTGCTCATCTTAAATGCAGCAATACTCAATTAGAGGTGGGCATATTTAAATACAATGAAACAATATTTTTTTTATTTTTATTTTTTGGTACATATCTTTAAATACAATGAAACGTGATTCGTTTTTTTTTTGTGTGGCTCATATTTGCACATATATAGAATATTAATATTAAATTGTTACGAGTCGGTTTGTCCTAGAGGGGCAGCTCCGGCCAGCCAGTACTCCATTAGGGGTGGGTCTACCCATGCCCGCCGACCGTACAACAACACAACACTAAACAAATCTACACGTCACTATAAAACAGCTGATTTAACGGACAGTGGCGGCAAATATTTGAAATCAAAAAAAAAACTACGTTACTTCGACGTCCACCGGTGGCCTCGCTATTATTGCCGTAGCGCTCCCGCCCTTCCTGTGGGGAAAAATCATACCTTTAATGCCCCACCCTTTTAATATCGAAGATCACATCTCATCCCCCGAACATTTTGATCCCCTCCCCTCCATTTACAAAACTTAAGCCGTCATTTTAACCGACTATTTAATATATATATAACTTACGACTAACATTTTTTTTTTTTGGTGCAGACGTATCAGTATATATAGTTATTATTCTAAATTTAATTTAACCGAACGAGACCTGACAAATCTTTATTTGACCTTCTACGCCTTCACAATCGCCGTACTTTGGCGTAGTCTTGTTCTGGGGCTTAAAGTCCTTCTATATGACCTCCTTACCAAAATTTAGGTTATTTTATATATACATACACATACACACATATATATATATATATATATATATATATATATATCCCCTGCCCTTTTTTCTTTTAGACGGTGTTGAGTTTCCTGGTCATTGGGGTAAGATCCCTAAGTACCCTACGGAGCTCCACGGGATAAATATGAGGGCCCTTGCCACCAGAAATTTTATGTCAGAGGAAAGAAGAAATGCTTGCACCCCAGGATCCGCTAGCATTTACCACGTAGAAAACCAACCTAGAGATGTCTCGGTGACGATTTAAGCTTAAAGCCGGGATGCATTATTTGCCCAGCGCAAATTATTGTTTATGACAATCAACAACTAAGGTAACTTATTCGATTAGGTGCTTCAATATAATACTTTTTTCTTTACCGAACTACTTATTAAATTAAACTTATTAAATAGCTAACAACAACAAACAAATATAAATACATAAACCACGATCTGCAAATATAGCCAACAAAAAGTTTTGCATCACTGTCGCCGGCTGCGCATCACTGTCGCCAATTGCGCATCACTGATGGAACACGGGTCAGCTGGGCGATAGGTGCGCTAGGCTTGCGCCCTGTGTACATATACAACTTCCCTTCCGCCGAGATTTTTATTGGAACGGACTCACGGTTTTGTTAGATGGTTCCGATCCCTTTTCCTGGTCTCTGTTGGCTTCAATTGGCGGTCTGCTCCTGGTAGTCTTCCGGGTTCCCCTTGAATTTGGCCTCCTCCAATATGTTCCTTGGTGTTGTTGTTGAAGGGGCTTTTTGCTGCTGTGCGATTGTAGCGGCATTTACGCCTTGAGTTTACTAGTGGGTTTTGTTTTTTTCTTTGGTATCACGAATGTTGTTTATATTTTAAGGCCGCACAAGATACGCACTTTTAGCAGTTTTTTTTTGTTGATTTATTTTTTTTTTTTTTACTGACATTGCCAAAAAAATACAAAAAAGAAAAAAAAACCCTCTCTCAGCACATTAGAGTAAATGTTAAATAATCCTAAACTATTCGTAGCGTTAGCGGCTGTTTTCTTTTATTTAAAGATCCGTGTCTTTCTCGGCGGTTTTTTTTTGTGGTTTTTTTGACTGTTGCTTGTGTTCGCGGCGGATTTTATTAATTATTGCATGTTTGTATTTTCGGGCTTTAATCTTGATTTGGTCTCGATATGTTTGTAGATATTTTTTTGGGCCATTTAAATTTGTTTTTTTTTCACAAAAAAAAGAATTTCCTGTTTACACGAATGTTCAAATTTTCACGTTCTTTTTTTTTTGTCCTTTTGGTTCTTAGTCGGTGGTTTTTGTTTGTGGTTTTTTGTTCGGGGTGGCTTTCTTTAAACTTGCCGGGTGTGCGTTATTATTTGATTCGATGTTTAAATCTTTGGCGCTCGTTGGTTTTATTCAAACATTTTACGTTGGGTTTTCGGTGTTTAATTTAATTTTTTTGTCACATTTCCCGTCACTTTAGTTCACTTTCCCACATTTTTTTTTTTTTTTCACCACAAAAAAAAACATTTTTGTCCACTCCCGAACTTTGCACTCCTTTCTTCTCGCTGACTTTCAACTGTCTTCCAAAAATCCAGATCATTGGCCTTTTTATTCTATCTTTTGCTCGCCGCTCGGATAATATTCTTCCATCTCCCTTTCTTGAGCGCGCGAATTACCTCTCTCTTTTCTACCCAAAAATTAAATCCCTCTCCCTCTCTTGAGCGCGGGAACTCCCTTTAAATCACTCTGTGGGTTGCCACCTGTCTGCCTGTTGGCGGCGCCAACTATCGATTACACACCGACCACCGCAACAAAATACTCCTTTAAATCTCTGCTCATTATTATTCTTATCTTGAATAGAATGTTATTTTTGCACTTGCAAACGTCGGTCACACTGCGTAAACAACAACATGGTTGGAGTTGAACACTCGGACAATCCACTTGTTGTGGATATTTCCGCATATATTCTGAATGAATATGTGCCTGCCAAGCCATTGGAAAGGAATCTCGAAGTGATATTCTCAACCACCGACCAAGTAAGTCTATTAATTGGTCATTACTGCTCTTAATCATTGCTCAACCATGTTGCAGGCTCTCTCTGAAAAATGTGGTCAGCTGAATTGTGGCGACAACTTAAAATTTCCATTCGCACGTGCCGCCTACGCTCCCACAGCAGTCTACATACAAGATGCCAAGGAGCTGGTTGTCGCCGATGCTGCAACGGAGACGAAACGTGTTGTGGAACTAACCCTAAAT
Organism: Drosophila basisetae; assembly: GCA_035041595.1. Lineage (NCBI taxonomy): Eukaryota > Metazoa > Arthropoda > Insecta > Diptera > Drosophilidae > Drosophila > Drosophila basisetae. Next base: position 839,363 of record JAWNLB010000048.1, on the reverse strand, counting down.
ATTTTAAGTCTGGGTGAGCTTGACTATGAGCCAGGAGACACTGTGGCCATACTGCCCAGCAATGATCCCCATGTTGTGGTGCAATTGTTACAGCGCCTAGACATAGTGCAGCAGGCGGACAGCAACTGTGTAGTGAGACTTGCGCTGAACTGCGCCAAGAAGAGCGCCAAAGTGCCCGCTCATCTGCCAATGAAATCAGCTAAAACTCCGCGGGAGATCTTGACAGATTGTCTGTCGCTGCATTCAGTGCTACAGAAACAGTTCCTAAGCGCGTTGGCGCGCTGCACAAGCGACTCGAAGGAGCGTGCTTTTCTCGCCAGTCTCTCATCCAAGCAGGGCACCAACCACTATCAAACACTCATCTTGGAGCGAGGATTGTGTATGCTGGATTTGCTGGAGTTGTGCCCCAGTTGCCAGCCAACGCTGGCTCTGCTTGTCGAGCACTTGCCTCGCTTGTTGCCACGCCCATATTCAATATCGAACAGTCCCTTAGAATGCTCCAAGCAGCTGCTGCGCATCATTTACTCAATACGCACACACAAAGCAGGCGTCACCACCGCCATGTTGGAAGCCAAGATTAAACAGCATGAGGAGCAACTGCAGCAGCAGCAGCCAGTTAAGCTCTTCCTTTATCCACGCATACAGAACGCATTCCGCTATACAGATCAAGAGCTGACTGGCAATCAAATACTAATAGCTGTGGGCACCGGATTGGCTCCATTTCTTGGCTTTCTAGCGCACAAGCAACGTCAGCATCTGGCCACAGGTGAAACCTGGTTATATGTGGGCGCCAAGACTCCGCAAGCGATGCTCAAGCAGCAGCAGCTGCTCAACTGGCAAGCATCCTCGATCCTACAGCGCTTAAGGCTCTGCTATTCGCGCAGCTCGACGCCGGAGGAGCCGAAATATGTGCAACAACTGCTCGAAGAGGATGCTGAGCAGCTTGTTGAACTACTCCTGCAACCATCAACGATTTTGTATGTCTGCGCCGATGGTGCCAAGATATCCAAATCCATTGAGGAAGGCCTGCGTCGCTGCCTGCAGCTCGCTTTACAGCTGGAAGAGATGGAGGCAGTGCAGCGGCTCAAGGAGATGCGGACGCAGGGCAAATATCGCGAAGATCTCTGGCTTTAAAACAGAATTCAATACTACTGTCATTTAAAATGAATCTTTGCTCTTTAAATAAATATAATTAGCTGGTGCTTGGACAAATTGTGCGCATTTATCTTTGGCAAAATAATTCGGGAATGGGAATCCCCATTAATTATATCACTGACTGATGATTCAACAACAACTGAATTGAAAGAGTAATTTGGTCGAATAAGTAAATAACGATATATTTAACAACACAAAATAAAAATTACAGTGCAAACTAAAATAATACATACAATTGTGCGTATAAAATTGTAAATAACCGTTTGGTTAAAATGTGTGCAGTGTCTATTTATTTATAACTAAATATATGCATAATCTTCTCCCACAGCTCGCCTCAGCTGTTATTTGTTTAAAATATATATATATATATATAATTGTTTTGTTTTTGTTTTATCATAAATTGCAAAAAATTATTATAATCATTACAATTAAATGTGTGATATATGTTTACGACTTAGGTATGCAAGCGAGTGCAACAAAAAAAAAAGTATGAAATCTTATTGCATGGAATTTTACACTGTGCAAAACGAAAGCGGACTATGCGTCAAAGGAAAAAAAAACGACTAACCATTGGATAAAACACATTTTTCGTTAAGTTCCGTTTTGCAGTAAGTATTTGGAAGTACTTATTATTATTATTATTATTATTATTAATATTATTGGCGTAAGTAATATGCATAATATGTATTTAAACTACATTTAATTGAAATAGCGCCAATTGTGTTTGTATCTATATTATGTATATATATAGATATATATATATATATATATATATGTGTGCATGTGTGTATATATCTTTGCTTGTTTTTATAAGTTACGAATACAACGGATTAAGGATTTATCAAAATTTCTTGGATGACATACAGTTTTCTCATAGTTCATTTTGTTTTTGTGTTGGTTTTTCTTTTTTTTTTTACAATTGCAATAAAAATTGCGTATAAAAAATTTATGCTACCATTTTAAAGACTTAAGTTTCGTTTCGTTTAATTGTTATCATTGCCACCTTCTTCGTCTTATTTATCATAATCATCTATTATATTTGTTTCTTAAATTGTTTAAATGCGCTTGGGATTATGTATGTTCGGGTATGTCTCCGTTAACTGCCAACTTGGCTCAGAATACTCTTCTATATTCAATATATCCAAAATACTTTGCGTTCGTTGCCCTGCCTAATAATACACTGTCCAATAAGCGATCTAATCAAATAATGCTCTAACTTCTCTTTAAGCTCTAAATTATGCAAAAATGCATTACGTACTTATTTGCTGAAAGTATTTTGTTTTGTTTTTTTCGTCTTCTTTTTTCCTTTATAGATAAAATTTAGAACACACTGCAAATGCAAGGCAAGAGTAACGAAATAATAATAATTATCGGCTTGAAACTCATCTAATACTAAAAAGAAAAAAATGTAAATATTTCAATTTAAAATTGTATCATTAGTTTGTCACTCTTGCATTGCATTTACAGTCAATTGGGTTAAAATAGGACTTTTTAAAAAATTTAACTATGACCGTTCTTCAGCAGCAGTCTTTGTTCTGAAATCTATAGCCGGCCCTGTTGTGTGTTTGTGTGTGTGAGTGTGTGAGTGTGTGTGTGGAAACGAGTTTGAATAAAATCCGCTCACTACAAAGCTACTGGGTGTATTATAAACAAAAAGTTGCTTATTTGTGTATATTTTAGGTGTATCTATAACAAGTAATGAAAGCTAAGCATATTCGGCACACCGAAGATATGCATACTCTTTCCAGCTCAACATTACACATTTCTATATATTTTTTCTAAACTGACAGTTCGATCAAATTTTGGAAAGAGTATTCAAATATTTCAACTAAATTGAATGAAAAAAAAGAGGACAAAACGTAAACTCGACGACTATTTCGGCTAAGGTATACACATACATATTTGGAATTACACTTTTTTTCTTGCTTTGTTTTTCTCTCTCTCAATATTCCTTTCACTTTATCGTCTCCTATTCCATTCTACTTCACTGCTATTCGTATTTGGCATCTGCGCGAACAATTTCCATGGGAACTACAATTTAGTTATGTGCATGTGTGTGTGTATGTGTGTGTGTGTGTGTTTGTGTTATACAGGTGTATAACACTCTATTAAGAATTATCAATCAATTATTTTTGACACACACATTACCGTTATGCGCAAGTATTTTGTTCAATTAGCATTTATAGTTTGTGCGCTTAGTTTTATGGCATTCAATTCGTTTATGCTTAGCAAAATTTCAATATCGTCAACTGTACTCTATGGATTATTATGCATTTTCTTTTGTAGCTTTAATCTTATGTTTGTACTAATTTAAATGGAATATAGAACCACGTCAACTTTTTTCAATTTGTATGTGGGAATATTTGTTGATCTGTAATACGTTGTTTGTTTTTAGTTAATGCTGATAATTTGTAAGATTTGTATTAAGTACCTATTCAACTAGGGAATTTGTTGTTAGTTTTTTGCTTCTTGATTGGTTGTCGATTTGTTTTCGAATTTTTATTGATTTGTTGTCGATTTGCTGCTGTTTTCTTCTCACTGCTGCTAGTTAGTCCTAATGGCACTTGATACACTCATCTCTCATTTCTACTTGTTACATTTAACTCTTTTTGCTCAATTTGTTTTTTTTTTTTTTTGGTAATTTACAACAAGTATTGCATGCTTAGTTTCAGTTTTTATCGTTTTGCTCTTTCGCACTTAGAGACTACAGACGAATTTTATGTTGAATTGCATAATGCAGCTTTGATAAAATCGCTTAAATCACATTTATGTATATTTATATACTATGTAAACATTTATCATCATCTAGTCTCGTCTCTTAACAAATACAATAATTATACCATACATATGTATCTATATTTTTGTGTGCGTGTGTGTGTGTGTGCACAACACAACACACGTTCGTTGAAACATAATTAAACTATTGTATGTTTATCGATCGATATCGTAAGTGTAATTATAATCGTAATCGTAATCGTATTGCATATACCACTTGGATATACACTCAGGGCACACTCAGCCAGTCATATATACTAATAATATATAGCATATATGTATATATATATATATATTATTAATGGATGTATTTGTATGCATGTATGTATATCGTGTGTCTCAGGCTAAATAAAAATGGTTGGCAAACAAGTCGAGCAAATCATCGCCCATCTAATCAACACCAAAACAAACGTTATCATAAAAGCTACTTTCTCAAATCGGCTTCTGCTTTGGTTCTCTGCTTCTGGTTTCTGTTACTTGTCGTCGAGTTATTGGGCTCTGCTGTTGTGACGTCACTCTGGTTATCCTACAATATGCTCTGCTCCTTGTTGTTGTTGTCACGTTGGCCTTGTGCTGAAATAAGAGATGAGCTTTTCTGTTATTTCCGTTACAATTGTGCAAACATCGATTATGAATCAGACTTATAATATATACAGTTGCAAAAAAAATAACAAGAAATGAAGAAAATGAACAAAACAAAATATTGCAACATTTTTGTGCACTTATAACTATGAAAATTATAAATAAATAAACGATATCTATAAATTAAGTAGTGCTATTATTTTTTCGTTACTTTTTCCTTCAAATGAAAAAATGAAAACATAGATAAATGTATGTATATATAATTTGAAAAGAATCCCAGGAGCAGTACTAACTTTAATTTATATGGCGATTACTTAACAATATATTAAAAATCAACAAGAGAAAAAATTGCAAAGCTAATCTTTTGTGTTTTCATTCGTAAGAACAAATGTCGTAGTGATATTTTTTTTGCGCAACTTATTTTATTATGACTCATTATAAAACTATTTTTCAAATCACAATATAGTATAGAGCGCACACGTGCCTGAAAAATGCTATATCTTTGTATGACCAGCAGCATTTCTTGTTATGTTTCCAGGCTAACAAAAGTACTTCAAAATGGTTTTGTATATATACATATACGAGTATATATACATATATACTTATTAATGGAGGCAGAAAGAGATTAACAAATCGAATATTTCAACAGAAACAACTAGAATAGTGTTTGGATATACTTTTGTTTGCTTGTTAAACAAATTATTTGTTGTTTTTTTAAGTGCCGCTGCTTAGAATACAGATGTAATTTTTTTCCCTGTGTATGCCACACACTATTGCAAAATAGTCTGCCTGTTATCGGGCACATGAGAACATTCCATTTACATTTAAAGCAGAGGCGTACGTGATATTTTAAGCCTGCTGCCGTTAATCAGGAAACTAAAGGTGGAACCAAAACTTATTTAAACTGCTTTGAAAACAAACCGAAATTAGCAAGCTGAATTTGAGGGCATAAATCGACAACTAAAAATTTCCACACAAAGTTTTTGTAGACTTTCAACCCCAAACTTTTAATCTGAGCATAAATATTTGCAATGTTGTCTGCACAAACACTCTCTCTCTCTCTCTCTCTCTCTCCTGGCCTATCGAACGGATTAAGAGTAAATAAAATGAGATGTGCTTTAACAGAGCATATATACATACACATACATATACATATACATTTACTCTGTACGCTTGAACTTTATTTCAATTAACATTGTGACCTTTGTAAATTGCGATAACAGTTGCATAATTTGAAAACACACACATGCATACAAACATTCAATAACAAATGACAAGTGTGTACATACATTTTCTATGAAATGCGACACAAAATTCAACACCGCAAATAAACATTTTGCTTGTGTTATCAATTGATTTCTTCTTTTTTTTTTGTTGCTGTTTATGCGATTACAATATTGACTACTGATTAAGTTGGAAAAAAAAATGAAATCGAATTACAAACAAACACACACACAAGCAACTCTTGCACTTGTCGGCATGGCGAATGGCAATGGTAAAACAGAGAAGAGGAGACCGGTGCAGTTTAATTGGCCAGTGTTGTACTGTTATTTGGGCACTTGCTCTCTATGCGAATTTCGTCTTTTCTCTGTTCGCCTTTTGCATAATCAACTTCACTGTTTCCCTAACATTTATTATTATTATTATTTTTGTAGGTCCGCTAAGCGCAACAGGTTTGTTTTATTAGCGAGTGTATGGCACGGCATACAAAATACAATACACACACAAAGAAACGTTGCCTTGTTTATTGTTATTCTTATTGTTTTTTTTTTGTTATTGTTATTATTATAGCGATGGGAACGCATCACATACAGCCAATTATCAGCGCAATAATTGTCTATATATGTGTGTACATATGTGTGCACATGTATTTATGTGCATGTACACATATATATACATGTATGTGTGTATGTTCACATTTATCGGCATGTGAAGCGCCCGCGCTAAAGTCACGCTTAAATTTCAATGACAAAAAAAACACCAGCGAAATTTGAGCCCGTGTCCCACTCGGCTCCCATTGTGTTGTTATATTTATAGTTGTCCAGATAAGACCTGACGCGCTCTTCTCTTCTCGCTACTCGCTACTACTACAGAAATCAAATTTTCCACACAATTTTCCGTTGACAAAAATAACATTGCGGAAGTTGGCGCCTAACCATTATTTATTTCGAGTTTCCCATTGCATGTAACATTTTATCGAGTTATCAAAATCACACACTCCAAATGCAATCCAATGAACCGGTTACTTGGAACTGACTTGAGTTCGAATGATTCACTTTCTTAGAACTTACTTATATTCCATAGGAAAACTAGCACGGCACCTATACAAAACGATCTACCCGTTCACGTACATTTCACAGACAGTGTATAAGCACAGTTATGTCGGCGCAATTATCTGTAGCTATTCATGAAAATTAGTACAGAAGGCAGCGGCGCAGCAGATCACTCAAAAAAAAAAACAGAGCCTTGTCCCAGTTTCAAGTGAGAGCGAGAGAGAGAGAGGAAAAACATACATTGTATATTAATTCAGAAAAAAATAAGCTCATTGACTTTGTTCGGTTGGCTTGTGTCATATGTGGAGGGCATGTGGAATTGTGGAATGGAATACTGAATAAGTCACAAAAAAAAAAAAAACAGAATCCATGCTATTAATGAAGAATGCCCTGCGTAATCTCTTATACATAATGTTGTTATAAATCCAGCAGAATATGATAATTAAAATATTCATAGTACATTTATACATTAGTTGGGCAGTTTGCGTGATACACATTTATGTAAAATGTCGCACAAATGTGATTGCTTAGGCAGCGCCGTCGACAGCGGAGTCGTCGGCGGGGTGTGGGAAGGTCGCCATGTTTGTTATGAAAAACGAGCTCTCGACACGAAGTCCCCCCCGAAAATACATTGTGAATGAATCATCTACAATTCCGCGTACAAACAACAACAACAACAAAATGAGACTACTCATATGGTTCAATAAACGAAACAAAACCAAAACAGAATGAGGAAAAAAAACCAAATCGTAAAACCTTTTTGTGCGGGGCGCACAAGGTGAACTTATTATCAGTATGGTGAGGGGGAGGGGGCGGGCGCCGCCCGATGTTTGAAAATTGAACGCACGAATGGATTGGGCTTAGTCATTCCTCAATTTTAGTTGCTGTTTTTCTTTTGTCTTTTTTTCGGGTGTTTCGTCTAGGCAAATACAGCTACAGCCACAACTACATATATATGTATATGCAATATATACGCATACATGTGAATGGCTGCCATTCAATGTCGTTCGCAGAAAAAAGTACGAATTTACATACACACATGCATGCACATAGATACACGCACATGTATGTATTTATAGGGCCATATGCAAGGCTTATACGCATATAAGCGTGGAATTCAAATTGTACTTTGGCCCCAGCAGCGCCACTCCCTGCAGCAACAGCAGCAGTAGCCGCAGCCGCAGCCGCAGCAGCCGGCAAAAAGACTGCAGAAAACTGGAAATGCATTCCAGTGCTGACAATTCCTCTTTTTTGCCGTCAAACTTAGCTTTCTTTGACAATGTGACAGCATTGTGGGCAGCGGAAGTTTTAGCTTGTTTTTAGATATTTAGTTTTTATATTTATTCATACTACGTATGTTCAATTTTTTTTTGTGATATTGATATGTAAATAATCAGCAAATCGGAATCGTGAAATTATGCTTTTTTTGCTTTGTTTCTCCAATGAGTTAGCTTTTTTTTTTACTGACAGCACTGATGCATATAAGGAAAACGTATGTACGTGTGCTTGTTTGTATGTGTGTGTGCAGATGTGTACATGTGTATTGCACATGTAATTTAAAAGCCTATATTGATTTCCTGCGCTAAATATTTGCAAAATGATTATTCATTGTGCTGCTGCTGCTGTTTCAGTTGTTTGTTATCATCGTCGTCACTTAAACATTTGGCCGTCACACAAAAGCTCAAAAACAAAAACAACAAAGCTTCCAACTTGACGTTCAGAAAGTGACACTAAGCACACACACACAAACACACACAGACACAGAGTACACATACAGCAGCTGCTGCTTCCCCTTTTGTGAGTAGCGAACGCAAAACAGAAAGCAAAAGTATTTGCCGCTAATATAAACAAATAAACAGCCAAAGATCCGGTAGAAAAGTGCACGGACTATCCTCAACTGAGTATGTGTTGGAGTAGGAGTGAAAAAGAGAAGGAGGAGGAAAAATCGTGTGAGTGAGTGAGTGTGTCTGTCGCATAGTTACAGTAAGTGAGAGCGTAAAAATAGCGCAGCAGCAGCAGATTGTCCGTCTGTGCGCGTCGTCCAGCCAGCGATCGCAGTCAGCGTCGACCGAAGCCACTGCAGAAGCAATTAAATTCAATAAGTGGATGGCGGTGAGTGAAGAAAAAATGCAGACAAACGGAAAGAAGAAGGAAAGACAATAGTGGAGACAATGAGAATTAGTAGTTGCACAGCAACACTGACACTGCGCATAAACATGTACGCTTTGGAGCCAGACAAAGATCGCAGCAGCGTTTTATTTTTTGCGCTTATCGGTCTCAATTTTAAATGCCACAAAAAAAGTTCTAGGAATTTGATAAAAACAGCAGATATATGTATATATGTGTGTATATGTGAACTGCGCGTTTGCTTTTTGTGCTGCTTGATAAGACAAAAACGAAGAAAAACGGAGCATTTGTGTAGGTGTTGCTGTCTGCGCTTATGCGCAGTGTGTGAATTGAAGTTTTTTTCCCAATTTTTTTTCTTCTTTATTGTTATGTATGAGTTTTTATTTTTATTTTATTTTTTTTTTTTGGCAGACAAAGCGATATTTCAGAGTCTTTTCTTTGCTGTCCAACAGGAAATGCGAACGAGTGTATTTAATGGCGTTGGTTAGCTTCTGCCTCTTCATACGTAATTGTCGTTGTTGTTGTTGCTACACATTTGCATATACATGTGTGTGCATGCGTGTGTGCCAGTGTTTATGTGCTACTTTTCAATGGATCTTGCGTTTTCAGCAAAGCGCATTAAAGCTAGCTTCAGTAGAATTCCTCAAGTCGAAGCATTAATGCTCTTTTCATATGCGACACACATGCGATCGATTAATAATCACAATTTCATACTATTTTCATTTTTTTTTTTGTGTAGTATTAACGCAACCGCAATTGCGAAAGCCTCTTTGTTATACTGTTATACTGTAAGACAAAACAAAATAAAAAAAGCTGACGAATCAAACTCTTGCAATAAAACTGAGTCTGTTTTGTCAAATATGTAAACACGTATGTATATATATATATACCAATGTAAAACAAATATATAGCTTAAAGGCGACCTTGATCGAGTTTTATCTGTTTCACAGGTATTAAGAGAGCCACTGCTTAGGGCACCTCATTAAATTTTTGTGTACAGCGTGTCGCCAACTCTTCCCTTCCCTCTCGCTTCCACCCTTTTTTCTTGCCCTTCACTTCAAACCTCTTTTTAGTTTTGTATTTTTTAACTGATGCAAAAGATTGTATTGAAAACCAGTTAACGATGACCAATTTTGATTGTGATGATGACAACGGCAATTAAATACTAATTTTCGACTATTTACTTTGCTGCTTAAGCAGCTTTGATAACAACAACTGGCGACTTATTTCATTATCACGCAAATTTCAAGTGTTTTGTAATGTTGAACTTTATAGAAAACACAAAGTATCTTTTGTCCTTACTCCTTATGACTAGGATTTAACTAAAAGACTTTAATTTAGTCAGAATTAAAATGAATCCTTTCAAGTTCTTCGTTTTGTTAAACGTTGGTCCAAGGAATCTGTTGATCCTGATACGACCCAGATTCTTTTCACTCTTCTTGTATGTCCAGTTCTGGAATATGGATCTTGTGTGTGGTCTCCCCAATATCTGATTTATCAATGCAGATTGTAATCTCTGCAAAGTCAAAGACTTCCCCTCCATAACTAATAATCGTGTTATTTTTGTAATTCGATTATTAAATGGTGAAATACATTCCGCTGAGTTATTGGGCCATATTCATTTTCATTTTCCTCTAGACCCACCCGTCAATTCTTCCCGCTTTCTCTTTCTAATGATTAAAATTGAGTTTATTCCCCTTTTTCTATCATTAGGAACTCAATTTTAAACATGTCTCTTTTTTCTTTTTCATACCAACTATTTTTTTGTTGGTCTAATTGGGTTTTTTTATTCACGGGTTTTCCCCAATTCATGCAATAAATTTTATAAATATATATATTTTTTCAATAGAAATTTCATTTACTTTTTACTTTTTGAATTTCTTTATGTCTACTGACTTTAGTTGAAATTAAGTAAATAAATATCGATGTAAAGGCTTTGTGTTAATTCATCAATATTAAAGTCTTTTTTTATGAATCAATGAAAAGCTAAAAGTTTTAGATAGTTTTTATGTATAACTGGGGTATAATTGATTTTTTAAGTGCATCTGGGAAATTGCATTATTTATATTTTCTGAATTTGATTTTCTTATCTCGTGGGGCTTACAATCTTTATCGCTAGAGTGATAACTAATACTTAGTTTGTAGACTTACCAGTTAACAATGTTATCGGCCGGCGAAGCGATATATATATATATATATATAGCCATATAGCCAGAACAGACGATTTACAGTTGCCAGTTGCAAGATTTGTTGCGATTGGTGTTTTGTTTGTTGTTGTTGTTGTTGTAGTTCCGAATACACTCTAATGAAAAACTAATCAGCATTTTGTTCCAGTTCCAAATTTATACAATCCAATATACACACAAAATGTGGGTAGGGGTGTGGGTGGGTGGTTAAAGGGGGTAATTTATTGGAAAAGGAGTTGGAGATGGGAAGATGGATTGGAAGTTTTTTTTTAAATCCGTCACACATCACATCACGCATAGAGGACTTTGGCCGTCCGATGATGATGGTGATGATGATGTTGATTGGACATTAACTATACATTGCGTCGAAGGACCTTCTTGGCAGCCTTGATGTTGGGCACCAGAGCCTTGACCTCGCTGCAATCGTCGAGGAACGGATGCTTGAGCAGCTCATCGGCTGTCGCCCGACGATCGACCTCCACCTGCAGACACCGATCGAGGAAGTCCTGCAGACTGGGGCTCAACTTGTCCCAGCTCTTGATATCGGGCCGTCCATTCGCCGCGATCAGATAAAGGGCGCGCAGCGGTGTCTCGTACAGATACGGCGGCTGTCCGTCGATCATTTCGATGGCCATGATGCCAATCGACCAGATGTCCACCTTTTTGCCGTACTTCTTGCGGGTGACGACCTCGGGTGCCATCCAATACGGTGTGCCGACCATTGTCTGACGCTTCTCATCGCCCTCGATGTTGGCACAGAAACCGAAGTCGGTCACTTTGACACACCCATCCATGCCGAGGAGCACATTGTCCGACTTGATGTCCCGATGAATGATGCCCTTGGCATGCAGGAAACTAATCGCATAGAGTACCTCCCGACAGACGCAGGCAATTTGGCGTTCCTTCATCACTGTTTCGGTGACGACATCGGTCAGTGGGCCGCCGTCCATATACTCCATTATCACCCAGAGCTGATCCTCCGGTTCGAGCAGATATGCGTCGAGGAAATTCACCAGATTCTTGTGATTGAAATCCTTGAGCACACGTATTTCGGTGAGTATGAGATCCTTGGACGATTGATTCTTCATCTCGATGGTTTTCACAGCGACCTGCGATTCTGATTGATTATCGCTGGCGATAAAAACAATGCCGGATGCACCTTTGCCCACCTCCTGCGTCGTCTTGTAACGCTCTCGCGGATCGTCTGGGTTGCATATGGCGCGCAACTCCTCGTAGATTTCGGCATCGGTTTTCTGAGCACGCTTCTCCTTGGAGCGCCGCAATATCGCCTCATCGGGCGCATCGGCATCGTGACCATCGTGGCCGGGACTGCCCGCACCCGGTGCCGCCTTAATGATGATGGTGTCCGTGTTGATCGTCTTGTGATTATCATCATCCAGGGAGCGGAGATCACGTGAGAATTTGTTCGGCATAACGCTTGATGGCTTTGGCTTGATCTGTGGCTTCGGCGGCAATTGATGTGGCGATTTCTTGGGCGGCACAGGTGGCGGCACCAGACCACCATCCCCTGCCGCCTTAACCGGTTTCAGTGTCTCCCGCCCCAAATTGGATTCCAGCTCTTTGATCACATCGTTGAGAGCATCCAACGGGATAACAGACTGTTGACTACTATCGTTGAGGCTGCTGCTGTTGCTGTGTCCCGCCGAGCTGCCACAACCGCTGCTGCTGCTCGTCTCGGTGGCCGTTGAACTGCCGCTGCCGTCGTCATCCGATGATTTGTCCACATCCTGCGATTTGTGTTTGTTCTTGTAGTTGACATAATTGTCGATCTCCTTGGACTCTTCGTGTATGACATCCTCGGTGATGAAGGGTTTGAATACCTCCTGCTCCTTCTTCTTGATCGAGTAATTGTAATATTTGACCGCATGATATGCTGCATCCGGATTCTTGTCCTGCTCATCGCGGGTAATCTGTGTGTTCATCAAGCGGACCCATGGCGTTGGCAGACCTTCCAGATCGCCCGTTTCCTGGTTGCGTGAGACATGGAAATGCCTTTGGAAATTTGTTGGTCCACTGATCTCGGAGATTTGATCCTTCTTCTTCCACCACTTAAAACTCATCTTTGTCACGTTTCTTTCTCTCTCTCTCTCTCGCACTCGCTCTAGCGCTTTCCACTCTCAATATTCAATACTATTTCTTTGTTTCCAGCGTGAAATACACGTTGGAAATTTCTTCAAATGCGATTTGTTGCGCTCAACAACGGGAATTTCTATTCAAGCGCGGCTCGCTGTTCTTCTGCTTCTTCTTCTTCTTCTTGCTTTTATTTTGTTGTTGTTGTTGACGTAGGTAACGCTTCGCCTCTCACTTGCACTCGCACTCACACTCAGAGTCGATAGCACTCACTCACAGGGCCAGCCGTGAGTCATAAAAACACACGCACGCACGTATGCACACGTTGATATATATATATATATATATATGCGTGTGTCTATGCCTTAATGTACGTTCGCTTATCGCTTTTAGTTAAGTTTGCTTGAGCTTTTGCAGACAACGGCGCAGCTAGCAGAAGAAATCCACTTTGCCATTTTAGAATTTTCACTTTTTATTGCAGACTACTCCGCTCGCTTGCTTAATGCAATTAATTTTCTACTACTTTTTAATTTCATGCAGTAATCACAACTATTTTTTTCCTTTTCAATTACAACACACACGAAACACTCTCGCACGAAACACTCACACACACACGCACGCACACATTACTTTTCTGGAACGAGACAACAACGGGCACAAAAGGAGTGGCCGTCGTCACAGCAGCGTCTTGTTCTTTCCCTTGCTATTCTTGTTGTTGTTGGGCTGTTGTTTTTTTGTTTTATTTTGCTTGTGCCGCATTTACTTTGCTTTTGGTTCTTGACCATTCATGTGTGCCATTTTTTGTTTAGTACACAAGCTTTTTTTAAATTTTTTTTGTGTGTAAATTTGCTGCAGCAGAAGCTTGCGCTGTAAATTGACAACTTCTTTTAACTTTCCTACTTTACTGCAAGTCGCGCTGCACTCGGCCGTACTGCTATCGCACTCGCACGCACATGAACAAGTGACTGTGTGACCGTAAGCGGCAAGTGATAAAATCCTCGATTTTCTACCTAAAATACTTGCTGTGATAACAGAATATTAAATACAAATTTTATTAATTATTTTAACAGCAAATCTAAATTATCTGGAATGACGAATGACGCTGTAATATTATTTTCATGACTATAAGCCTAAAAATAATAAATTTATTTTAAGAACTGTAAATACTAGAAATTTGAAAGTGAGTTTTTAAAACAGAAATATATTTAATTGCAATCAGAATGGTTACATTGTTTAATATATTTGATTACTAATGTCATTTTGAATTCCTAATTACGTATTTTAATTCGATATTGCTACAAAAGAACAAAATAATTAAATATGCAGGTGCAGTGTGGCCGTTTATGTATGTAAATCTACTTGAAAGCATCGATACTCTGCTGCTGTGGATGCGTTCAGCAGCGATACCAAAGTAGCATATCGGCGGTAACGTTTATTTGTAGCAGTATTTCCAATCCGTCGCTGGAATACCTAAACTTATCTCTTAACATTAAACATTTTCAAATCGAAAGCTAATAGATCGAATCCTGTGCATAAATGTCGTCGCCATCGAACGGATCCGAGTGTCGCGGCCGTATGAGCATACGTGATGCTTTCACCAAATATTCGTTGTGCTCGTTGTTGCCCCAAATGATACTGTGCCCATTTAAATTGGATTGTGCATCCTGGCAGCGATCGAACCACCAGCCACCATTGCACTCATCATTCCCATTACGATCATAGGCCCGGAAATCCATGCGATTGTGATTGATCAGCGCATCGGGCATGCTGCTATTTCCATTGCGTTGGCCAATCACCAACTGATAATTGTAACTTTCGCTATCTAATCGAAAGAGTCCATATTCGGTCCACAATTGCGTTCCATTCTGAAGCTGCAGCTCGA
This sequence comes from Drosophila basisetae, assembly GCA_035041595.1. Taxonomy (NCBI): domain Eukaryota; kingdom Metazoa; phylum Arthropoda; class Insecta; order Diptera; family Drosophilidae; genus Drosophila; species Drosophila basisetae. Next base: position 824,292 of record JAWNLB010000048.1, on the reverse strand, counting down.
TGCGCAGCACGTAATCATCGCGATCCACAATGCGATGAATGAATTCGTTGCCAAACCAAAAATCTTTCGCGAAATCACCGAATCCCGTGCGATATTCATTCCAGCTGCGATTGAAGTTGTCCAGCTGGAAATTCCCCACACTGCTGCGTCGCTGTATTATCGTCCAGGCGGGGCCGGTGGTGGCAAAATCACAACTACGCTCGTGGAAGTCACGATGCACTTCATTCCATTCGGGTTCCAGCAACTTGTAGACACCATCCACACGCTGCTGCTCATCCAGCTCGGAGCAATCCGCTAAGGCTGGCTGCAAATATGCCGCTTAGGCCAAACAATACTCAACTGCCAGGTGAGTGTGTATTACGAATAGTATTCATTCTCCAATTACTCACCCATTGCCAATGGTTTCGTTAAGTTGCTCTCATTGGTTGGATCCAATTTGATGGCTTCTTCGTTGTGCCCAGTGCTACTTTGGCTACTCTTCACGAGCAGCGCAAGCATTGCATGCACCTCTTCCAGTCTGTTAATGTGCTCGTGTCTCTCATGCTCGCTCTGCCATTTCTTAACATTCTGTTGCATTCTATTCAGCAGTCTGTTGCTGTTGCGCTCAAAGCGATCCATGGCCGTATTCCAGCTGGCAGCGAACTGCGTCATGGAATGCCTTCCAGCAAAGGGCGCCTGCTTTGCGTGTGTGAGTGTGATGAGCTTGCTGAGCACTTGATTGAGCTTAAATTCCATGCTTAAAAGCTTGCGCTTTTGCTCATCCTGTGCCCGGCTGATCAGTGTCAGCTTTTGCTGCTGCTGCTGCTCCCATGTGGACATTAAGCTCTTTGATTGCTCGGCTCCTGCGTACGTCTGCGCATCACTATAAAGTGTGACGCTCAATGCGAGCACAAAACTCATGGAAAGCTGTTAGTGCGAGATAGAGAGAGAGAGAGCGACAGAGTGGGGAAATAGTAGAGCCTTTCCAATGGAAGATCAGCAATCTTTACCAGCATCTCGTTGTTTCCACGCCAATGTCTCAACTTGAACTGAAATAAATGTTGGACGCAATTTGGTGACAGCAAATAGAAATTTGGTACACCCCACTTGCAACATGTGTTGCAAATTAAACAGGCCTTAGTGATTTATGTTTTTTTTTTGTTTTTCTTTTTTTTGTATGGTTTTTTTTTAATTACGAATATAGAGTTTTGTGTTTGCTGCTTAGATAGTTATTTTGAATATACACATTTCACTTTTTCAATTAATTAACGGCTCGTACATGAAGTTTGTGAGAGATTGAACACACACAAAAGCCATTTACATCATAGATTAAAAGAAAATGAAAATAGTAATTAAAAAAAATATAAACATTTCATAAAATATCGCATGTATGCATGTGTGTGTCTGTGTGTGTGTGTGTTTCCAAAGTTAAGATTAAGCTTTACATTTAAATGTCTACAGTTAGCAACTATTTTTGCTTGTGCTTAAAAGTAGATTAAGAACTTAAAGCGCCTAAACTAACTAAATACATGAATTCATTTGACGTGGCGCATTTTACATATATATTTATATATATATATTTTTTTGTTTTTGGATATTCATTAATTGTTGGAAAAGGGGGCAAACAGGCGCAATAACTTTTGAAAACGGCATTAATGTACAGTTGTTTGTTGTTGTGTTTTGTGGCTGTTATTATTTTTGTTGTTTGTTTGTTGTTTTTTTGGGGTGCGCAAATACATTTTGAAATGAACAGTAACTTTTTCGATTTTTTTTTTCCATTTATATGATCTACTACATAATAACTAGGTTAATATTTATATATATATATTTCTTTTTTCTTTCTTTAAAAATAACACACTTTCGACTTGTAGCCCAAAGTGAGTTTGTTATCTCTCAGTGTTGCCTAAACTTTGTGTGTGTGTGTGTGTGTGTGTGTGTGTTAAGCTAATTTAGTATTAATATTATTATCATAAACTTTATCCGTTAGTGTTAGTTTCATACACATATATATATATTTATATAACCTCTATTATCTCTTTACGCTTAGCTCGTTTATTCCTTTAGTTTTATATTTACATTGAATATTTCAAGAGTTTTGTTTTTATTTAGAACTAAATAACTAAGAAATTGATTAGAAATAACCAGCAATGCTATTTAAGTTGAGTTTACAAGTTTTGATTTTATTTTTTGCTTCTTCTTTTGTAATTTTTCTTTGAATGTGGGTACTGGCTGCGTTTTAACAATAAACAAAGAAAAAAAAAGAAACAACAAAATCGTTAAAAACAAGCTAAAATATGTGGGTGTCGTTCAAGCGATTACTTTTTAAAAATTGACGAATTATTTATTAAAAAATGAAATTTATTTCACATGGTGTTGATAGCTTTGGATTCGTTTGGCTGACAGTACTCGTTGTCCTCTGCTTGTTACTCGCTGCTAGCGGATAGCTACTCGCTGCCCGCTGCTAGTTACTCCCTTGCCAATGGATGCGCGCTACTCGCTGCTTGACACTCGGTACTCCCTGCTTGATACTCGCTACTTGAAACTCGATAGTTGCTGTTTGATACTCGTTACTCGCTGCTTGACTCTCGCTACTCGCCGCTGTCGTCTTACATTCGCTTGCGAATGCGCACACCAATGCTGCGTTTCCATTCGGGATCATTGGGATCATCGTCCAAGAACGGATCATCCGCCAGTTCCTCCTCGTCGAGCCACCCTGGCTCGCCGATATAAGCATCGATGCTGGCATTGTACAGACTCGTCTCAACCGCCTTGCTGGCGGGCTGGTTGCCATCCTCGGGCGGCGCCAGATGATGATGATGATCATCATCCTCCTCCAGCAGCATTTCTTCCTCCTCCTCCTCTTCATCGTCTACTTCCCCCTCATCCTCTGGCGCATAGTCAATGCCATCGTCATAGCCAACAGCGTCGTCATCGCCATTAATATGTGGCGCTGCTGCATGTTGCCGCTTTTGGCCACCATTCAATTGGGTCAGTGTTGTTGCCGTTGCTCCCGTTTGGGCCAATTTGCTGATGTTTGTGGCTTTAGCTTTGCTGCTGCGTCGACTGCCTGCATTGTTTGAGTGGCCATCGCCGCCATTGGAGGAGGAGACGGATTTGCTCTTGCTGCGCTTGACTGCCGTAGTTGCAATCGTTGTCGTTGCCTGTGGCTCCTGGAGCTGGGCATTCATCTGTTCCAGCAGTCGTTCATTGACCTCTTCGGCGAGCGGAAAGTGCAGCGGCTCAAACGGTGGCGGCTCCAGCGTGAAATGAAGCTGAAAAATTAAGGGAAATTGGGATTAGTTTTTGAAATCAATATTCGTAATGGGCATTTATACAGTCTACATATTTATATGTATACGAGGTGTGTTCAAAAAGTATCGCGAATTTTGAATTTTCGCGGGTTACGTATAATCGAATTTCGATTTTTTTGTAGCGTTATGTTGGTACTCATGTCTCTCACTTATGCCATTCGATTTTTATCAATGATTTGGGCATGAGACGGGTCGCCGCGAAATTCGTACCAAAATTGCTCAATTGGAACCAAAAACAGCATCGCATGAACATTGCTAATGAGACGTTGGACTCTGTCCGCGACGACCCAAATTTGCTCCAGAGGGTCATAACTGGTGACGAATCGTGGGTTTATGGTTACGACGTGGAAACCAAAGCTCAATCATCTCAATGGAAGCTGCCGCACGAACCAAGACCGAAAAAAGCGCGCCAAGTTCGGTCGAATGTGAAAGTTTTGCTGACAGTTTTCTTCGATTGCAGGGGCGTGGTGCATCATGAGTTCTTGCCACAGAATAGAACGGTCAATAAGGAATATTACCTGCAAGTTATGCGCAATTTGCGCGAAGCAATCCGCCAGAAACGCCCGGATTTGTGGAAGAACAAAAATTGGCTTTTGCACCACGATAACGCCCCTGCTCACACATCGTTGCTTGTGCGCGACTTTTTGGCCAAAAACAACACACTAATGATGCCGCAGCCACCGTATTCCCCAGATCTGGCCCCCTGTGACTTTTTCTTGTTCCCTAAACTGAAGAGGCCCATGAAAGGACGACGTTACGCTACGCTTGACGAGATAAAGACGGGATCGAAGGAGGAGCTGAACAAGATAAAAAAAAATGATTTTTTGAAGTGCTTCGGAGATTGGAAAAACCGTTGGCACAAGTGTATAATATCTCATGGGGATTACTTTGAAGGGGACGAAATAGATATTCATGAATAAATAAATAATATCTGAAAAACACAAAATTCGCGATACTTTTTGAACACACCTCGTATATAGCTAATAATAATTATACAGATGGGATAAAGATGAAATCATTTATATACCATTTTTTTTTTTAAAGATGTTTGTTTCTTAAAAAGGTTTTAATGTTGGGAGTCTAAGGTCTGCCAGGATGTGTAATCTTCGACGTGTCTAAGACAGTTGAGTTTTCTCGTTTTTAATCAGTTTTTACGACCTTTTTCTTCCCTTAAAATAATTTATAATATATTTAGTAAAACATAATCCCGTATTTTAGAATCTATTTGGCAACTAACATTAAAAACAACAAAATGTCAAAAAGCAATGCAAAGCGATAAATGATGCTTCACTTAAGATTTAAAAAAATTAACTTCACTAAATGAAACACAATGAATAATTTAAAATACATTATTTTTGAGATGTGCAACTAAAATAAGTAGAATATTTTACTTTTATTAACTATCGGAATACGGATATATCCCTCATATCCTGTAGTCAAGCAGCCATAAACGCTATAATGGGGACGAAGATAACATCAAAAGTAGTCCATGAGGTACGATCCAAGGCCCCCTACAAGCCCGGAAACATATTGTGGCATAGGAAGACAAAAACTACGACTGGTACTTAGAAACGAAGAAAGACAGAGGCGACAACCGAACAGGACTACGACAAGCCACTTGCTTTTGGGTGACTACAATCATAAACGATTTAAGCAAGTGATGACCATGGGCAAGAATTGGCTTAGGATACTCACCGGTCTACTGACAGGATATTCTAGACTAAGAAGTCGCCTAACTAAACTAGGCATTTATAGTAACGAACTTGGCAGGTTTTGTGAAAGCGAGAAGGAATCCACAATTCACCTCCTAGCAGAGTGTGTCGCCTTAACTAGAAGAAGGTGCAGCATCCTAGGAATGCATGTTGTGAATTTCAAAGACATAGAAGCCCTCAAACCAGTAAAGATTCTCGCATTCATGCGGGAACTGGGGCTATGGGCTAAGAAGGGGACACAATAGATCGAGTAGGTCGCAGTGTGGGAATCCCAATAATAATAATAACAATAATAATAAATTTCGACAGTTTTCCGCTCAAAATACTAATTAAAGCCAAGGAAAAATAGGAAATTGTTGCTTTAGATTTAGCTACAAATCGTAGGAATTGACTCACATCTCTAACGTCTGGTGTGGCGCTGCGGCGATCGTGGTCCTTTAGCTTGCTGGATGTGGTGCGCCGGCGCTCCTGGCGCTTTGTCGCCGCAGTTGCCGTTAGCACGCTATCCGCCGCAATTGTGTCGAGTGGATGAAGCGCATGATGCAACATCGTTTGCGCCAGCGGTGAGGCTATGCTCTCGTTGTCAGCGGCGAGCGGTCCAGCTAAATTCGATGCTGCAGCCGGCGAGGCAGGATCCGGTGTGTTGGCGCCACTCGATTCGGCACGACTGTCAATACGTCGATTGGAACGCGAACGTTTGCTGTACGGAAACTTTAGGAGGGTCTCGAAGCGACGTCGCTCCTCGAGCAGCGCACGCTGATGTCGCATTATGTACGCCTCATCCGTGATGTCCTCCACCAGTTCATCGTCATCGGTCGAGCTTGGTTTGGTTGCACACAATTGCAGTTTGGGCCGTTTGCTGGGCGGCTCCAGAATTTCAGCTGCGACTTCTTTTTTTGTGTCGTTGATGGCAGGGGGAGCAGCAGCAGCAGGATCAGCAACTGTAGATGTAGCTGCAGTTGGAGTCGAGGCAGGAGCAGGCGCAGTTGCAGTTGATGCAGCATTTGCCTTATTTACATTTACATTTACATTTACATTTACATTATTCACAGGGTTCTTTTTAATTTTGTGCTTTTTGGTTTTGCCATTCAAAGTAGTAGTTAATGGTGGCTTTGTCGGCGGCTGCTGCTGCAGTTGCTCCTTCTGCTCTGGCTTGCCATTGATTAGCCCATTGCTAGGTGGCTGCTCCGCTTTTGCAGGTTGCTTGACAGGATCTGGCAGATCCTTCGGCTTCTGCTTCTTTTTATTGTTTTTTTTGCTTGACTGCTTAATGCCATTGATCTTCGAAGCCTCCTCCATTTCTGTGTTGTTATTTGGCTTGACAGCATTTTGTGTGGTTGTTGTTGTTGTTAATGTTTCTCCGGGTGTTTGCGAGTTTGCTTTTGCGGTTTTTTGGGGTAGCGTTGCAGGAGGTGGATTTGTTGCTGCTTGCCCTTCCGCACATCCGTTGCTCAGCTTTTTAGTGCTCTGCTTTGACGGACTCTCCGATTGTAGCTTCTTCTCATTATCACTGTCTACAATGCGCCACCTGTTTGCAGACATGATTGTTATCTAGACATTTTATAGATGGCAATTTATCAATTGTACTCACTTTGGTGTCGGTATCTCCTTATAGGGCAATAACTCGATGCGGTTCAGCGCCGCCATGCTATGGGGTATCACGATGTTGTCAATGTCGTATTTGAGTCGACTGCGTCGATCTTTTGTGCTGTGAAAGGTGTAAATTTAAACATGAACATTTAAATATAAATTGGAAGAAAACACAATTAGACCAACAAAAAAATAGTTAGCATGAAAAAGATGCGAGAGACATGTTTAAAATTGAGTTCTTAATGTTAGAAATAGAGGAATAAAGTCTATTGTAATCATTACAGAGTACAGAAAGGGTTCATCAAAGGAATAATTTGTTATACAGCGATTAAGAGAAAGTGGGAAGAATTGACGGATAAGATCTAGAGGAAAGAGAAAAATTAGTAATGACTTTAAAGCTCAGCGGAATCTATTTCTATTTAATAATTTAACTACGAACATAAAACGCCGATAAGCCAGGAAACGAAGGCCAGTAAGGAGAAGTCTACGACTGTGTTAAGGAATGCTTTTGCAGAGATTCTAATCTGCTGTGCAGATCATGCACAAGAAATTAATGTTTATCTGGGTATAAGGGTATTAAGGTATTCGCATACCTTCATTTCATATATATACGAGGTGTGTTCAAAAAGTATCGCGAATTTTGAATTTTCGCGGGTTACGTATAATCGAATTTCGATTTTTTTGTAGCGTTATGTTGGTACTCATGTCTCTCACTTATGCCGACAAGCTCGGCCATTTTGAATGTTCACTTAATTGTTGACAGCTGCTTTGCTTGCACGTGTTTTGGATCGTCTTCGATTTTTACCTATTCAAAAAAATGGATCAAAGAACCTGTATCAAATTTTGTGTGAAAAACGAAATTAAGTGCGCGGATGCATTCCGAATTTTGATTGTGGCATACGGAGAAGCTACCTTGGACCGAAGCAACGTTTATCGGTGGTACAAAATGTTCTCGAGCACTTCAACAACAGACGAAAAATTAATGGAGTGGAGAAAATGGTATTGGCCAATCGTCGAATCACCGTTAGAGAAGTTGCTGAGGAGCTAGACATATCGATTGGCTCATGCCATTCGATTTTTATCAATGATTTGGGCATGAGACGGGTCGCCGCGAAATTCGTACCAAAATTGCTCAATTGCGACCAAAAACAGCATCGCATGAACATTGCTAATGAGATGTTGGACTCTGTCCGCGACGACCCAAATTTGCTCCAGAGGGTCATAACTGGTGACGAATCGTGGGTTTATGGTTACGACGTGGAAACCAAAGCTCAATCATCTCAATGGAAACTGCCGCACGAACCAAGACCGAAAAAAGCGTGCCAAGTTCGGTCGAATGTGAAAGTTTTGCTGACAGTTTTCTTCGATTGCAGGGGCGTGGTGCATCATGAGTTCTTGCCACAGGGTAGAACGGTCAATAAGGAATATTACCTGCAAGTTATGCGCAATTTGCGCGAAGCAATCCGCCAGAAACGCCCGGATTTGTGGAAGAACAAAAATTGGCTTTTGCACCACGATAACGCCCCTGCTCACACATCGTTGCTTGTGCGCGACTTTTTGGCCAAAAACAACACACTAATGATGCCGCAGCCACCGTATTCCCCAGATCTGGCCCCCTGTGACTTTTTCTTGTTCCCTAAACTGAAGAGGCCCATGAAAGGACGACGTTACGCTACGCTTGACGAGATAAAGACGGGATCGAAGGAGGAGCTGAACAAGATAAAAAAAAAATGATTTTTTGAAGTGCTTCGGAGATTGGAAAAACCGTTGGCACAAGTGTATAATATCTCATGGGGATTACTTTGAAGGGGACGAAATAGATATTCATTAATAAATAAATAATGTCTGAAAAAACACAAAATTCGCGATACTTTTTGAACACACCTCGTACATATATATTTATAATAGTACACCCTTTACTGATTTTCTTGTTTAGTTTATATCAAGTGCAAGTTCAGAATATGTGTGTATCAATTTATCTAAATCAAGTCTGTTACAAATAAATTAGTTTGCAAGTCAGGTAGATATATATATATATATATATATATATATATATTGAATCAGGCAAATTTCAAATAAACTGCTTATTAAGCCAGATAGATAAATAGATGAAACGTAAATGGGTTACAATTTATAGAACAATTGCTTGACTACACCAGGATAACCCCCACTGGCACCACTGGCCACCCACTCACCGTTGTCCGTGCGTTTCGGCGGAGCTACGTCGACTGTTGTGTTGCTGCTGCTGCTGCTCCCAGTGGGAATCGCTGGTGAAGCGACTGTTGCTGTTGTCCCCAACGCTGGCCTGTCGACTGTTGCTCCCACTGCTGCTGCTGTTGTTGTTGTTGACTTTTTTGTGATTGTTGTTGTTGTTGATGTTGTTGTTGTTGTTAATGCTGTGTGTTTGTTGTGTGTTTGAGGTTTTCGATTTGCGTGGCTTTCTATTGTTGCTGTTGCCATTGCTGGAGATCAGTGAAGAATTTCTATTTAGCTGCTGCTGTTGCTGACTTGAATCCGACAACGGAAGAGCAACTGTTGTCGCCGTCTGCCTTTTGCTCACTGCTCGTCGTTCCGTTCCACAGCAATTAAGGACATACAGACATATATATAGAGAGACAGAGAGAGGGAGGAGTGTGCGGCAAATGCACAGCAGAAGTTTGGAAGAAAAACGGATAACAAAAAAATAAAACAAATGTTGTTCGTTTCGTTTGTTTTGTTTGTTTGTTGTTTGTTTGTTGTTTGTTTGTTGTTGTGGGCGTTGCAACATAAAAGAAATGCGTAAAAAAAAGGAAAAAAGAAAAGAAAAAAAAGAAGATGCAAATTGTTGTTGTTTTATGTTAATAATCAATTATCGAATTTATCATGTTTACAATAATTTACTGTTGGCCCCGAGGGGCGTTGTAGTAGGCGTAGTAGAAGAAGTAGAAGTAGTAGCAGTACCAGTACCGTTTCCGCTATCCACCAGTCCAACGATGCCTCCTCCTCCTCCTCTGCTGCTGCTGCTCATGTTGTTGTTGTTATTATTATTGTTAATGTTGTTATTATTGTTTTGTATGGTTGTTTTTGTTGTTGATGTTTCTTTGTTGTTGCTTCGGTTGCTGTTGTTGTTCCTATTATTATTATTGCGCTCCTTGCGTCGCACATAGGCACGACGCTTGACGGGCTCGCCGGTGCCGCCGTTTCGACGACCGCCAGCGCCAGCGCCGCCGCCATTCGAAGCGATCGCCTCGCGTTCGGCCTTCCACACGCCCCTCACAATCGCCTTGGCCTGGCTGCGCATCACCCGATGTTGCCAATCCGGCTGACGGCTAATCGCCTCAAAATGCACCGACTGGCAAACGTCTGCAAAACGATCACAAATACAATAATCGATAAGTGATGGGGAAGAAAACACCACTCACCATTGGAAAAGCTCAGCATGGGATGATAGCCGGGATCAAGCAGGGCAACACGTATCTGAGGCATCAGCGTTTCGGGCAAGTCGCGCGGCGCCGTCGGATCTGGGCGGCCGGTGCAGAGCGTGCAGGGCACCTGCGGCCATTGGCAGCCACATTTGATGTTACTCGGCCTGGCCGCCTTCTTCGATATTGTGTGCATATTCGTCGTTTGGAAGAGTTTGCGCTTACGGAACTCGGACAGCACCAATGGACGCGCCCGACTGCACAGATGATCGCCAGCAGATGATGCTAGTTGATCCCCGTCCATTGGCAGCGACTGCATTTGTTGTTGCTGCAGCTGCTGCTGTTGCTGCTCCTTGTAGCCATTCTTTGGCGCCGGCGTCGATTCGAGCAGCACTTTGCCCTCGGAGCGACACAGATCGTTGTACACATCGTTGTGCTGGCGGATCTTCATGGCCAGATCGCTCACCTGGGTGCACAGCCAGGACCAGCGCAGCGCTATATTGGCACGATCTTGCGAGTAGCGCCAAACAGCTCGTCGCGCTCTAAAAAGAAACATCAAAATACAAAATTAAATGATGAAAATTTGAATCAATTGTGGACTTTAGCTAATCTTTGTTTAATACGAGTATACAATTATTCAATTTGTGTTATTGAATTTATCCTAAAACTATAATATGACACAAGATTATAGGATGCAAATGCATCAAGTGCTATAAATGATTTTAATATAGATGATTAATTTCGCTGATCTTTGATTAATATTAACTATTTAATTTCTGTTATTGAATGGCAAGCTTTATCCTAAAACTACAAAATTAACACTAAATCAGCAAAGGCAATTATTATAACATGGATCATTAATTATTGATTCCTATATTGAGTTATGATGATTGACAGCTATTGGAAATATTACTTTAATTACAAAAAGCTAACATGTTAAAGCAATCAACATTTTAGTCTGCCAAAAAAAAAATACAATTTTTTTGAAATGACTACAATTTTGTATGGCCATTTTGAATAACATTTAGGTTAGGTTAATCGGTTGTCAACCTGCAGGTTGCGCTAGATATGGGGGATGTAGCTCGGATTTCTACTACACTCGTGTAAAACCTAAGATCAAAGATTAAAGCAGCCAGTTGCGTTTATAAATTTCGCAATCTTAGCCAGTCTCATGCTCGCTAGCTGTGATAAACTTGGTTGGGAGTGGCTTGCCAAGGTTGCAAATCGCTTTCTGGCAGAAGTGTTCCGGAGATACTACTTGCTCCTCATCTGACTAACATTTAGTTGCTATTAACTTAAAATTAGCTAGCATTACCAATGTTAACAACAGATAAGTGGGGATCAACTTACATTGGCAATGACAACTGTTGGGAATTGTTGTAGTTGACCATCTCATCGGCAGATTCGCCGCCAGAGCTCGACTCCGTGGCATCCGAGTCGATGGCATTTTGTACCTCACGCATTTCCGTGTGCAACAGACCCGAGACATGCGTCAACTCGCTGGTCACATTGCTATCAAAATTGGGCACAATTTCATCGGTGCGCGGCATAATCGTCGACGCCGTGGACATAGCATCGGCGCCGACAGCTGTGCTGCTCGTGTTGGCTGCATCCAGCACTGGCTGTGTCGTCGTTTTGCGTGGCCGCTTGCCCGGCTGTGCGGCGCTGCTGTACCACGACGAAGAGGATGCCAGCGATGCGGAGCCACCGCCAATCGTGTGACAGATTTGTTGCTTGCGCGCCGCCGTCTCAATGTGTCGGAGCACGTTGCTCATTTGGCTGGCGGGCAGTGGACGCTTCGTATCCTCCCAGAAGCTGCTGTCCGGCCGGCCGGTGACAGTCGAGAGCACAGCGGCCGCCTGTGGCGTCAGCTTAACACTACTGTGCACCGTGGGTGCAGCAACATTGACCGACTTATTTGAAGTGCGTGCCGACCATTCGAGTATGCCGGCCACTTCGTCGCTGGCATGGCAACACATATGGCGTGCCTGCATTTTGCGCATGCGTCGCAGCATAACGGCCAGTTTGCGCATCAGCACATGCTGCTGCAACACCAGCTCCGCATGACACTCGTCCCAGGGACGAAGTGGTTTGCTGACGCTGTTGCTGCTGGTGCTGCAGCTGGCTTTTGAATCATCCACAGCGGCAGCTGCTGCTGGGGATGCTGCCCCAGCTGCTCCTACGCCTCCAGTTGTAGTTGCTGGCGTTGCTGTGCAGCCGCCGCCGGCTGCTGCTGCTGCTGTAACGGCGGCCGGATCCTCCTCGTTGCAGGTGAAATCATTGAAGAAATTAAAATCGATCGTATCCGGATTCACATTTTTAAGTGCTTTCAGCACCTCCTCAAAATCCTGATCCTCCAGCACGGCATTAGCAGCGCCATCCTTCAGAAAATTTATCGAGCTACTCGTGCTCTGCGGCGTTAACAGTGCGTTCGCCAGTCGACCACCTGTTGAATGTTGTGGTGAGTTGAGTATCTCCGGCTGTTGTTGCAGCTGTTGCTGCTGTTGCAGCTGCTGCTGCTGCTGCTGTTGCTGCTGCTGCTGCCTGATGGGTGTCGTTGGCAGCGTTACGCTTCCAGCTTCCAGAGTTGTCGAGCTTATGTCAACAATGTTGGGGCTGCCATCGAGCTGACTTAGCCGTTCTGTGAATGAAATCATATCATCAATCATCAATCAATATTTATGGTTCGAATATGAAAATAACTAATTTGGTGTTAATTAACATGCGGGAGAACTTAACGGTTTTAGTTGTATATATTTCATATTTAATAATAACTAAACCAATATTAAAAAGGGTTCGACAAAAAAAACACTTTAAAATTAAACTTTATGGTTCAAATATGAAGAGAACTAATTGGATTTTAATTAACATAATATTTGCATGTTTCAGTTAAATTCAATTTTGTTTATTTATTTTTATTTGATAAAAGGGTTGGACAAAATAAATAATTGAATAATAAATACACATACAAAATAAAATTGTAAGCGACTAATTAAACTAGAATTTCAAATGAAAAAATTAAATTCAATTCAAATAAAATATAAAAAGGCAAAAAAAAAGAATCGAAGCAAACAGATAATTCATATTAACTTATTCAGAATACATAGATAATATAAATCACGTATTATTATTAATAAATTAGGCAAATAATATATTGTCAAGCCAGAAAAAATGGATCAGAGCAAACAGTAAATCTAAAACTGATTTCAAATAGGGAGACATGGAATAGAATAACAAGTTAAATACAATATGAAAAAAAACTAGATGGAATAGAGAATGTGTGGAACTCATTTAAAATAGGAATATAATAGATATCAGATATTATTATTAATAAATTATGCATAATATATACAAAATATACACTTTTGTTTCTATGATTTCTTTGTCAGACCAATTCTCAGCAATATCGAGTTTAAAGCAGAGCAAAAACAGATGTCATATGAATATTGTATTCTATTAAATTTATTAATTCCAATATATATGCGGGACTGAGTTGTTGCAGTTGTAGTGTATAAAACCGAAAGTGGCTTTTTTATATGGCATATGTAAAACTCCGGACCAAGCTAGAGGTGCTAGTAACGCCACAATTTAGTCCCGCATTTATTAATTTAATAAATCTATATTTAAGTTAACACAGAGACTATAACTGTAAAGCTGACATTACATTTTATTCAAAAACGAAACAAATAACGGAAAAACAGATTCGTTTAAAAAAACAGAAACTAATTGCAAAAATTGGGAGAGCTGCTTACCTTCGATATTATCTGTGATTTCAGCTGTGATTTGAGCCGCCAGCGCCGCGCTGCTCAGGATGTGTGGAAGCGCCTCCTCCTCCCCCTGTTCCACCAATTGTTGTAGGGACTCTGACTCTGGCGCTGTCACTGGACTTGGAGTTATTGTTGCTACTGTCGCTGCTGTTGCTTCGGACTGGGACACGGCTGCTGCTTCAGCGGTTTCTGACATGGACACGTCCGCAACGGGCAACAATTGCTGCTGCAGGATTTGTTGTTGTTGTTCGGTAGCTGAAGTTGGTGGATCGGCGGCTGTAACTGCTGCGCCTCCTGGCGGCTGCTCCTTGCCGATGCTCACCTCGGGCAGTGTTTTACGCAGGCAAATCTCAGCTGTGATCGCCTCACCAAAGTCACTCAAATGCGCCAGCAGCTCGGCCGCTGAATTCTCCTTGTTGCAGTTGTTGTTGTGCTCCTCGCTGGCGGCAGCGGCGACGACGACTGCTGGCGCTGATGAGTCGCTGCAGCTACTGGATGTGGCTGCAGCTGATGTTGTTGTCGATGCCGCTGCTGCTACCGCTACTGCTGCGTTGCCGTCGCTGCTTGAGTGTGTTGTTGCTGTGCTGAGGCCCATTTGAACCTCAGCTGTTTTGAGTTCGCTGCTGATGCTGAGGCTGCTGCTGCCGTTACTGTGGTTATTATTGTTGTTTGTTGATTTACGCTTGTTATTATTATTGTTGACTTGCTGCACACTTGGCGAACCCGTACGCTTTGCCGCCTCCTTGGAGCGTGTCACACGACTCGTTGTTGTTTTTGTAGTTGGGATCGGCGTCGTTGTGGCTGTAGTTGTTGTTGCTGTTGTTGTTGATGCTGCTGCAGCTGTTGCTGTAACTGTTGCGCTTCCGCTGCCGCCGCTGGTGGGCGCGTCCAGTTTACGAACGGATTGTCGCGTCCCTGTGGCCGGCGAAGCGGTGCTCGTTAGCTTCTCCTTGGGATTGAGTGGCTCCGCTGTCAGCGCTGGTGCCATGCTTGTGCGGCTCTACTGCGAAGGGACCAGCTGCATTACAGGCTCCGGGCTACGTATCACTTTGGCCACTGTAAAAACGCGGATCTCTCGTGTCCAATTGCCAATTTCCAATGTTGTTTCCGGCTTGGCTCGCTTAGGCTCGGCGCGAGTGGGTAACTTGTGTGATCGCTTCAAAAAGAGATATGAAATCAATTTTTTCAAAAGTCAATTTGATAATTTATTTTCCGAACTGACAACGAACTGAAACGCACTTTGTTATAGCACAAAAATACAAACAAAAAAACACAGGCACACACACACACATAAAAAGCTGGGCACGTTTCGTTTGGCCTACTGTGGGGAAATAATATTTTGGATAGTTGGATAACTAAAATGAACAACAACAACTAACATAAGCCGCTTATGTTATTCTCATTATCTCAGTTATGCAGACTGCTTTATCCAAATTTGAATTGCCATTTCAACTGCGCGGCGTGCGTATCGATAATAATCATTACACAAACTAAAAACGATAACAATGAGAAGAGCAAAAAAAAATTGCTGGTGTTATTTTGGTTTGTCTCTTCTCCCTGTTCCTCCTCTTCCTACTCCTACATTGTAGCCTATAGGAAATCTTTTCCGACGCCGCTTGCGCGTATGTGTGACGCACACACAAACTCACACGCAGAGACACCCGAGCGCCTATGCGTGCCGCATGTGAGAGCAGAGCAGAGAGAGAGAAAGAGAGCGGCTATTGCTCATTCACAATGATGCGCAATAAAAAAAAAGCTGTATAGAATACGGTCGCTGCTTCTGGCAGTCCGCTTAACAAATGCAAATGAAAAACTACTGACGAATTCTCTGACAGCGCTCACGAAAATCCAAATTATTTCGTCACACGTTGATGTTCATCATAACTGCATTATGGTGTACGGATTGCAGTGATGTGCCAAATTCCAGTGCGTGGTGGCCGCTTGGTATTCATGTTCTTTATTTTTTTTATGTAATTTCGTTTATTGAATTTTTCATAGTTGGCAATTAAGTACCTCGCGCCTTTACAATATGTGCGCGCACACATCACACAAACAAATAAAACACACACACATACAAAACACACACAGAGTGAGAGACACACACACTCTTACATGTGGGTACAGACCCATGCATGAGGCTACTGATTGTATAGATGTGTTATGTACATACATACATACACACACACACACACAAATATTGTCTAGCACTATTTTCAGTTATTTACACAAAAAATTTCATTATTTTTCCGATCATACCGCAGTTATGGGCACATACCTAAACGCCTCAAAATTACAAAATATATTAAACAATTTCGCTTTTATCGCAAAACACTGTGTATATGCACTCATACATATGTATGTTTTTTTCCGCTTTAGCGAAAAAGTAGTAGAAAACGTTTTCAGCGCGAAAGTAACCAAACTGTGAACTGCACACATACACACGGACATACAGAAGCAAAAAGCACGCAAGAATTTCTAATTGCTTAAAAATTATTACTATTTTATACACACAATTTCAGACGCTTGCACAACGCTCGCAATTATTAAATCTGTCGATTTGTACAGCGGCGTGGCACGCGCTTGATAAATTTGTCCTTCTTGTTCCACGAAATTTTTTCATTTATATATTTTTTTCATTTGCTGTCTGCTACGCTTTTGGCAAAACGACGTGTATTCGGAGCTGTACTCGTTTCTGTGCTGCCAGACCAAAGTACGCATGCTGGTTATACGCTTGTCTCGCTCGCACCCATGCCGTTGCAAGGGCGATTCCGCATCAGTGTTGCAATGCGTGTAAGTGAGATGTCGTTCTAAATGGTTACTTTAAATCGTTACTTGGTCGCAAATGGCAACACCCAAACGTGAATAAGTTACTACATAAAATGCAACTCTGCGTTTCAAATAGTATTATATTTGTTATTGTTCTTAATAAAATGTTATTTAAATGAATTGTTCTGTAAAAAATAATATGAATAACGCCAACTTTGCAATTTTAAGTTGAAATATTGTAGTGACACTAGTTGATTTGTCCTATGAAAATATAAAGTACTCATTTATATGTATTTTTCCAAGTGTTTTCCAATTTCAGTCATCTAGTGGAGAAACATCTTTAGACTGACCCGAATGGACCCTACAAGTGATGTCTAAACGAAACTATCCAAACAAGCTCGATTTCCGGACGATGAATAAAATTTTATGTAAGCTACTCAGTTAAATAAATAAATAGCGAAACAAAAACACGTAATGAGTTTTTGGGATTAGGGATCACAAATTAACGGTGCTTGCTTCGTGTTATAAATATTTGGGTGTTAGATGAATCAACGTCTGATTGAGAAGTCGTTGAAGTTGTAGTTGCTAATCCCCTTGGTTTCCGTAAATACAGCCTTATCAATTCTTGAGGAGGGACTACCTGTGGTCTGCAACCAATGTTTCCTGCAAACAGTTAGTGTTTTTTTCACACAAAGAACTATTGAAGAATATTAAATGGAGTTGGTCATTACATTTCGTTAAGGGGAGCTAGAGGTGCCTCCAATATACCCTTGACGGTGTCATCTCTTGTATTCATGCACCAGCCACGCACTCCCAGTTGATTGGCCTGCTTCTCTGTGTACTACAATATAGCAAAATGAATGCCGTTGCAGAAACTCTCGGCTCCCGGATTGAGTAATAATCTACAACTACAACTTACCTTGCGAAAGAAAACACCTGAAAAACAAGAAACAATCAAAGAATGGAAATTCGTAACAAATTAGTAAGGTTTTTGCAAATGTGGCTTGCGATCGGCGAAATTTACCTTGCACTCGTCCAAAGACCTCAAAGCCGCACGAATATAAGCCTGACATTTCGAATGTTGACGATTTACCAGCTATAATTTGTGTTGATATTGCGAGCACAAATAATATTCTAGTTATTTTGAGCACTAAATCTGATTTGTATGAAAACACCATAACGACCAACTAACAGAGTTGCCAGCTTGTCACACTTTCCCAGTATCGCAGCCAGGCGGCAGTGTTGCGTGAGTAGCAATGTAAAATTGATAAAAATTCAACTTTCACCTTCAAATTGTATTATTTTAATTAAACTTATTCTATATAATATTATCGCGAACTTTGTTTGTTCATAATTGCTTGCCCTATAACACCCTTAATAACTATTAACTACAAAAAACCAGTTTCTACGCAGTTCTGTCCAATTTAGCCTCAAAATTTTTAAATAAATTAAATGACGTAGGAAATGGTACACAAGCAATAAAATATATTTATTTATATGAAACTTGGTCTATTTTAATCTACAAGTTGTACGAGTCAACAAAATGTAAATTGTTTTTTTTTTGCGCAATAAAAGAAAGAAAATATCCAAAGTTAAATTTTTTATTATTTTACTTTATTAATCAATTGCTTATTTGTGAGTATGCCGGCAACTCTGGTGAACTCCTTGATGAACATGGCCAAACCGAATGAAAAGTTTGTTGGCATTATTCGTTCTGATTACATGTGAATGTAGTCTATCGTTGCTTGTAACTAATATATATTTATACATATATGGATATATGTGGTCGTTATGTTTAGTGGCTTATTGTTAACGCTATTTGTTACAAATTATTAGTTGTTTTAAATAGCAAAATACTATGGCCCAAGCTGCCCCCAGGCAGCTGATATTAAATTCGGTAAAAATTCGGTTAGAAATGCAAGCCGCGGGCTGTTGTCGATTTAATGATTGCGCTTGGCGGAGCTGGCCTGCATCTTGGCGGCTTGGATAGTGTTATGCATCAGCATTGCAACTGTCATGGGACCAACGCCACCAGGCACTGGCGTAATGTGTCCAGCAACCTGGCGGACTTCTGCAAAAAAAAACAGAAAAAACCCAATGAATTTTTGATTTAAATTTGGTCTTTGATTTGACACTAACCATCGAAATCGACGTCACCGACCAGCTTGTCGTGGCCCGCCTCGTCCATAACTTTGGTGATGCCCACATCGATGACACAGGCGCCTGGCTTGACCATGTCCTTGGTAATTAGACCCGGCTTGCCGACGGCAACAACAATTATGTCAGCGAGGCGGCAATATTTGGCCAGCTCCTTCGGCGGCGTAAAGCGATGACAGATGGTGACGGTGGCGTCCAGCGCTTTGGTCGCATTCCTACCATCCGAGCTCAACAGAATGGCAATCGGCAAACTGACATTCTTGGAGCGACCGACGACGACAGCATTGCGTCCAAATGTGGGTATATTGCTGCGCTCCAGCATCGTTTTGATGCCGAGTGGCGTAGCCGGCACAATGCCCGTCATGTCAAGGGCCAGACGGCCAACGTTCAGCTCATTGAAGCCATCGACATCCTTATCGGCACAGATGGCATTGCATATGGTGCGCTCATCGATGTGCTTGGGCACCGGCAACTGAACCAGGACACCGTTCACATTGTCATCGTTGTTCTTCTCCTCGATCAGCTGCAGCAGCTCCTCCTGTGTGGTGGCAGCGGGCAACACAATTGTCTCGCTACTCAAGCCCACGTCCTTGCAAGCAATCACTTTGTTCTTCACATATCTCTCGCTAGCCGGATCCTCGCCGACAATGATGGCCGTCAAGTGGGGGGCACGATTGCCAGCGTCGACAAATTGTTGCACCTCCTTGCGCAGATCATCCTGTATATCGGTGGCCATCTGCTTGCCATTGATTATTTGAGCCATGTTACTGTAAAAAGATTAACAACCATATTTAACAAAATTCGAGTCAAATTATTGAATTGAATCATCAGTTGATTCACTGCGGCTATTTGTCAATGCCACAAATAAATAAAAATAGAAAGCAACAAAAAAACCCAACATAATTTTTGTTCTGGTTCAGGGACTTTATTACTAGCACTACTCAATTTGAATATGCATCTCAATCGTGGATATATTCGATTTGAGCAACCGGGAATACTTCGGACGCAAAATATACATATTTCATATATTCCAGTTTTAGTAGATTTTATAAGCTGGTGATTATAAATCAAAGATTATACAGATTATTGTTTATTATTTGGTACGAAGTGCTCAGGTATTTATTACACTTCGTTCTCAGTGGAGAGACAAAATGTAGCAATGGTTTGTATTTGTGACTAGGTGTTGGGTATTAAGGGGTATCTCCAGTTCGATCCGTCGCATTATTCCCAATGACATTGATAAGAAAGTATCCTAGGGGGAAGTACATACAGCGATAGTCCGGTAATTCCCCATTGTACAAAATATTTTTAGAACGGAAATGTGATTTACACGTGTTGTTTATGATGCAATTCACATAAAACAAACACACACACACACGCACACACACACACACAGACAGACAGACACACCCACATTGACATCTATACTTGGAAAAACGAATCGGGTGATTACCCAGTTCCAGAGATAAATGTTAACTTTATTAACCATCGCATATTTCTAGGTAATGTACAAAAGAATCGTTAATCTTAATAAATATTTGTGTATATATGTATATATATATTTATATATATAAAATTATTAACTACTGCATAATTTGTTCTAGGTATTTAGCATGCCCAGGTCTTGTAGCGCTCGAGCGAATGACCTGCACTCCTGATCACTCGACTTGTGGTGTATATATTTCAGCATGCCCTCTGAACTGGACCAGAGGAAGACCAGTTGACTGAGCAATGATTTCTCGGCGAGCTCCTTCCATTTACTCAACTGGGGATTGTGGCTGCTCGGCTCGTTCAGCTGGTTAACCAATTGATCAAATTTACTCTTGTTACTCAGCAATTGTTCCAATTTGATTTTCGGATCTATTGCCGCATCCGCTTGCTTGGCGTAATCTTCGTCCACTTGTTCCGTTTTCAAATCCATATCCATTTCCTCCGTTTTAATGGTCGACAAGGATGATGACGACATCGATGATGTCGGCACATCTGGATTGCTTTCATCGTCATCCTCAGCTGACGAGGAATCCATTTCCTCTTTGACATTCAATGGTATCCAGGTCATCGCGGATTCACCCTTATCGGGATACACCTTCTCCAGCAGCAGTACACAGTTCTCATTGGCCTTGGCCCGTGCCAGCTCCAACGGTGTATAACCAGCCGAGTTCTTTGCCATTAGAATATCGGTTAGATTCTGTGCATCCAAAATGAGGACAAGCAACTCAACATTCTGTTCGAGAACGGCCATGTGCAAAGCATTGTTGCCATCGGTTGTGTTCGAGACATTAATGGAACTGCGATCATAATTGATTAGCTTCTTGGCCACATCATAGCTATTCTGTCGTATGGCCATGTGCAGCGGCGTCAAACCGTCATCGTTTTTCAGCGACAAATCCAACCGGACACCGTTCGGCGCATTGAAAAAGAAATCAATGCAATTCGTGTGCTCCTCCTTGACGGCCACATGGAGAGCCGTGTTGCCAATGTGATTCTGTTGATTGGGATTACAGCCGAGTGACAACAGTGGCCGTATATAATTGGGTCGATCATGCTGGCAGGCGACATGCAATCCACTGTCGCCATCCAAATTTAGAACACTGTGTGCCAGCTCCTGCAGCTTAAAGTATTCGATGACCTTAAACGTTTTGATGGCAAGCTTCAGGTTATCCGTCCGCTGGCTAATCACCTCGTGCAGCAGCGTGTCATTGTTCACATTCTTCAGAGCATGGGTCGTGAAGAGATTCTGGACTCTGTTGCACGAGTTGGCAAAGACTTCAGGTGAATTTTTGCCGGTACGCCGATTCGCATCGTAGATCTTAAAGATTTCGGCCAGATAGGTGCTGCTGCTGTGCAAACGATGTTGTCCAATGCCAGCATAGCTGGACTCTGTTCGTGCACCACCAAGTCCATCATGCTCCAGGGAGCCAATGTCGGGCACACACAGTTTCTCCAGCTCGGAGGAATTGGGTTCAAGTATTTTGCGAAATGATTCCGAATTGAGCAACTGATCCACTGTGAACTCTCGTCCAAATTCCTGACTGATCGTTTGATCGTGCAACGAAACGTTTGCGGCTCCCATTTGTGGCACTGTCTTGGGCAAATCCATCGAATTTTGCAGACTGCCACTGCTGCTGCTGGTTAGAGTGGAGCAGGTGCGTCGACGTTTGCGCGAGATTATCGCATCGCGTGGCTTATAGCGGAAGGGCAGCGGTGGAAATGATCGCTCATCGTCCGATGGACGGATTAACTCAATGGAAACGGCCACCTCACGCTCCACATCCTTGTCCTTGTAGGCGGGCGTTTGGCAAACAATCGCATATTGATGATGCACATCGGATTCCCGGAATTTGGCATATGCCTCCCAAACGGTCTCCCCATCGTCGTTCTCCTCGAAGAAACGCACCTTGATGTTCTTCTTGCTGACCTTCTCCACGAGCAAAATGAGCTCATCGTTGCCCATAACACTGCCAGTGGGTTTACTCAATCTGGTTATGCGCAATTCACCCGTCTGGGCCGATTTGCGGTTATTAATGGGATTGCTGAAGATTGGCGGCGCTATCGGTGTCCACTTCTGATTGTTATCAATTTTAAATGCCTCAAAGCACAGACGCACCTGCAAGCAACAGCATTTAATTGGATTATCTATATAGAGAAAAGTCATCACAATGACATACCTGATTCAGATTCATATCCTTCGCTTCGCGTTCGGTTTCCTGGTGCAGCTCCTGCAGCTGCTTGGTGGACAGTTCGCGTCGTCCCATTTCAAAGACGAGACGATCCTGTTTCTTTTTGAAGAGCTCTTCGATTATGAATTTCTTGGCCGTGTGTATGATGCCCATATTAATGAATTGTGCCACGTAGCCTCGCTCCTGAGACACATGCAAATCGTGCGGATCGCAAACATCGCGCTCATCCTTGCGCACCACCAACTGATGCGAATGCGGACTGTCCAGATTCGTTTGGAATAGACTGCAACGAATTACCGCCGGACCCGAATAATTGCGCAATATTACCTCTGGAAACGTTTTCGGTGTACGTTTCGAATTGATGCCGTTGAGGGATCCATGTGTTCCGTGCATTTCGCTTTTGTAGCGAAAACGAAACTTTTCCACCGGCTGCTCGGCAATGTGCAGCTGGGCGCAATATTCATTTTTAATGCCACCAGCATCGATTTGATGGAATCCGCCAATTGTTTGCTGTGGTTGCGTCGCATAAAATTGATCCACTGGCATGCTGTTGATATTGCTAAACGTTGCGTTGCCATTTAATATGCTCCCAATGCTGGCGGCATTGCCATCGATTTCCATGCAGAGGTTGCCATTTGCCATCATTTGATTTTGATGATATGGTGACCCTCCCAATTGCTGTAGCCGCGGTGAAGGTGAATTCGAAAGCGCGGGCAAATTAAGTTGGGCGAACTCATTCTGCAAATTGAGCGTCTCCGGTGAATGAGATGGCGAAAGAGTCATTGATGTAGGCGAGTTGTTGCTACTATATCCGCTCGTACTGCAACAATCATTAACATAAGGGATATTCTTGCCCTGATCCAAATCAAAGTATTGCTGCTGTTGATTCATTTTGCTTGCTGTCTTGCAATAGTGTTTTTTTTTCACGTGCTCTTCTGCTGCTACGTCGTTTTTTGTTTCGTTATTTATTGTGGGTTGCTTTTGCGTCGCGGTTTAGAGCAAGATATTCGACCGTTTCGCTGCTCATCAAAAACGACAATGAAGCGATCGTTTCACACTTCGGCTCTAGTACAGCTATTGCGGTTCGTTATAGGTACTTCCCCGATGTTGTCCGACCGCCAGTAATAAGCAAATACATTTATATACATGCACACACATATATATACATATATAGTAAGTAATTATCAGCCACGTCAGTATGACTCATGGGTTATTTTGATCGCGTGTGATTTTTTTTCTTTATTCGCAATATGAAGTAGTAGTCGACTGCTTGGTTCACTGAATTTCCATTGTTTACACAACAACACTAATTCGCGAATTGAAATATATGCATATAAAAACACAAACACAAACAGACAATTGCAGGTATTATACACGAATAAGAGTCGTGCGCGCCTCGTTCACCAATCAGAACGTCAACTCTCCACTGCACGTACAGAAATGAGCGAACGCAGACGAAAACGCGCAAAATCACCTTAAACTAGCACACACACTAAGCGAAGCAGTGCTGATAACAGGTTTAAGCTCTGTGCTTAAAGCTTTACTATGGCAACAATAACAAAATAAATGTCAAATTTCCCAAGCATGGCGCAGGTTTTCACCACAAAAACGAAAAGAACCAGATTTAAGACATGTAAATTCAACAACGGCTTGCGTTGCCACACTTGGTAATAGTAGTCACTAAGGAAGTGGCAACTCTTGAACAGCTGTTCAATGCTGACGCACGTGCCAATGTTTTTTTCTGCACATACACATGGCAACAGAACTTTTCAGATGCATTCCTTCCTAGGGCCATTTGTTTTTGTTTATTTATGCAACATTTTCAACTTACTGTTTCGATTCAAGTGCAAGTTTTTTCAAGACGTAGAAATGGTTGCCAGTTGTATGCAACTGCATTTCTAGTCGTATTGAATGTGGCACAACAAATGAGCCGAGCAGCCGTCTCCACATTCTGCACACAAGCAGCAAATTTCCAGTAAATAAATTAACAAATGTTCAACGTCTCACAATAATTATACATATAGTTAATAGAATCGACACTTTTACTTTTGAATTTATCTTGCAAATTATATTTTTTGCACAAACAGAATGGAAATCAAAAATGTTGAGAATGAGAAACGATAAAAAACTGAATGACTTTCACAAGCACACACACACACACACGCACACACACACATCTGATAGAAAGGCTTTGGGTGGTAAACACAAACGAAATGCACAAGTTGTGAACTTTTTGTATGAGTGTGTGTGTGTCACACCCACACAGCTGACGTTATCAGTGTAATCTTGTTTGCTTATTTTTATTAATGCACATGCAAAACAAATTTGTAGACTTGTTTTGGCTACCTGCAAAATGTAATTCATATAAATATATATATGCAGACATTTACATCCACTTCACCTCTTTTGTACGCTGATTTTCCGCCGTTGGCAAAAACGAGAACTGATCTGCTTATGTGCTATGAATGAACTGCATTCAATTGGCAATGTTAACAAGAGCAACACGTTTTGTAGTCTGCGAGCTTTTTATCGAAAACCGAGCACGATGGATAGCAGCCAGACAGAGAGAGAGAGAACATGACTTTAAAAAAAATGGACAGTTAAAGCACACTCGTCGTCAGCAGTTAACGACCAAGCAGAAACGATGCACGAGTATTTTTCCAGCTGCTCATTGTTTTTCGCATTTAGCGAATGACGAAATCGGAAAGAGTGATTACTAATTGCAGCATAAGGCAGTCGCAGCTGTGACGCCAACAAAATCTCCGGGGGATCGATCGATCGGTTGTCTACAGCTGATAAGCCACCTTAAAGTGCACCCCAATAGCAACCCCTTAGCAACGCTTTATTCCATATTTGTTAAAATTAAGTAATAACATTAATATAACAAAACAACAGCTTAAGCGTCATTACAAGTGATGCTTTTGCTCCCAGGACAGACGACAATGTGTCGATGTGTCGTGATTGAGATTGAGTTGAAAAACATGTTATTTTCGAAGTATATATTGCCTGATAAGCAAGGGAAAGTGTGAGTAAAAAATGTATGAAAACAATGTCAATCGATGGCGCATTATAAGGTAAATATAACTAAACCTTCAAAGTGGAACATGATTGAAAAGAAATAAAGATTACACTTTAAAAAAGGAAGCAATCGCAGACGTGTTTCAGATAAGATTATTACTCTAATTTTTTTCTGCGTCGGTTTAAACTGGTTTTAATAAAAATTATAGTTTGATTATAAATCTAATTTTGTTTTGCGTCGGTTTAAACTGGTTTGAAAGAAGTGCGGCAGTAAAAATTGTATAATTAAATCGGTTAATAATCTATGAAAAATAGCACAACTATTATCTACAGTTTATATATAAAAAGAAGTCCTTCGATGAAATTTAAAGAGGTCAATACTCTATAAAAATAACACAACTTTTATCGGCAGCTTGTAAATAAAAAAAAGACCTTAATTTAAATTTAAGTAGGTTATACCCTATAAAAATGGCGCAACTTTTATCAACAATTTGTATATAAAAAGAATACCTTCAGTGAAAATTGACTAATCGTAAAAAATAATACTCCATAAAAAATGTTATTAAATTATTTTTGAGCTGTATAAACTTAAACATAATTGTTTGACACTAAATATTACATTTAATGTAAATCATTTTTAGATATGTGTTTTAACGTATGTATTTTTGAGATATCCTTTTTTATTATTATATTTTATATTATATTAAAAAGATCATGATAGAGTTAAGAAGCTTACCTTGTATAACGCATTTTGAGTTGATAATATTGATTTCTGGCACACGTTTTTCTTATACTTATAAATGATTATTTTTGGATTGCACTTCAGTGATTTTTATAATTGTTGCACTTGTCCACTTGCTGGTTGGCTTACTATATATATTTAAAATGTGTTGCAGCCGCGCGCTTTTTATAATGCATAATCGGGTATTTTCTAGCACATTCTGTGCAGGTATCGAATGGTATCGATACCTCGGCATGCACACAAGTGGCAACACCAACGCACAACGAAAAAGATACAGGAAAACAAAATACCACGAAAACTTTAGCAAGCGACAAATTGAACTGAAATCAGTTGCAACGCGTGGATTTACGTGTGAAATGCAGTAAGTGGCAAACTCTTGTATGTATAAACATATATATGTAAACAAATTGCAGGTCTTACGACAGCCCCGACCATCCAAACAACTTGCACAAAGCGGAGCAGCGCGTGGTTTTCGCCTATCCGGCGACACATCCTTGGCTGCTCGATGGCATGCCGTGGATGCTAGCGACAACGAATGCCCCACAGCCCGGCGGCGTCATGCAGTTCGGCTCGAATGCCAACTACAATAGCAGCATTGAGGCTGATCCTCAATGCGGAAAGTGGCAGCAGAAACGCAAATCTATCGAGCAATTCGCCTGCGCGCTGTTAGTAGTAAACAAAGAGATGTGTTTTTGTGCTATTGTAATTAATATAATTAAATCATCGTTGACAGGCCGACAAAACAGCTGATCACCGAGGAGCGCATCACGGCACATTTCAGTGGCCTGCAAATCTCTGGGGATGCGAACGGTGTTCGCGCTGGTCGCAATACCAAGAACAACAACAGTGGCACAACGGTGAATGGCGGCCTGGCCACCGATGATATACCGTCGACGAGCACCGGTAAAACACATCATCCCAATCCGGCCTATCAAATGGCCGCCATGGAATTGGAACAGAAACTGCGCAATGCGAATCGCATCGTTATCTGTGATGAACTGAAACAGGGCGTCACGAGTCCCAGTGTGGCCAGTGTGGTATGTGGCGGTGTCATTCCTCCCGAGTGGCTGGTCAAATCGATACCGCGACCATGCACCGCTCTGGTGCCGTGGCAACCCCCGCCACTCCAACTCCAGCTGGCCAAGGACGAGGAGCAGTCATCGGCGCGAGGGGCACGCAGTATGGCGGCGGCGGCGGCTGCTGCAGGTGTTGAAGCTGCTGCAACAGTCGACCTCGATGATTATGATGATGAGCTGCAGTTCTTTGATAATAACAATACATGCAATGTAAATTTAAATAAGTCTGATGAACAAATGGATGAGGACCTGTAGCAGTGAGGAGCAAGCTGATTGATATATGTTTAGTGATAGTTTTAGAAGCATTTGTGTGTTTATAATTTGATTAATTTTTACAAAGAGTATATATTCTTAATCTATTCATATTCATATATTTTTATTCTAATTTCTTTCCCCATTTTGAATCACATTAAAAACTAATATGTTAACATTGTGAGGTAAGTTTTACATTGTAGCTGCCTGGTAATCCTCGCTGCTCGCTTAGCAATGTTATTGTTTCAATGCTGTAAGGACAGCTTTTAAACTGTACATTTTTATTTTATATTTCTGCTTGCAAAATAAATGGCAAAACTGTTCTGTTATATAGTTTTTAATATTTTTCATATTAAATTTCAATTAAACAGCGTCTTTGAGGTGTGGAGCATATGCTTAACAGAGTCTGCAAATGCGTAACAGCAGCAGGCGTTAGTGGATTAACATAAATAACACACACAGATGGCATTTGTGCAGCCATCAAGCGACGGTCACACTAACCAGTCGCATTTCGTTTTTCACCAAGTATGGGTGTGTTTTGCGGACGTGTTGCGACGACGTATTAAAAAAACTTCGATAAGTGCTAAAATGGGTAAAAATATAATCTCTTGTCTCCAGCGAACGTTTTTTTGCCAAGTGTACAAATTCAATTTCGAGCTGCAGATGCGTTACAATTGCACGAATTGTGTCGGCGCTTTTAATAGATTTAATTAATTATGAGCCACATATGTGGCTATATATATGTATAAATAAATATATATATATGTATATATCTATATATATATATATATGTATATATATATATATATATTTGTATGGAATATACGTATGTGTGTGTACGGCCGGGTCGTTATATATATATATATATATATATATATATATATTAATATATCACATATATATAGATATGCATCTATGTGTGTATACCTGTCCAATATATACACGCATATTAATTATAATTAAAATTCATTTCGACGCGTTAACCAAATGAGTGTAATTTGGTAAGGCTAACCGCACAAAATCAAATAAATAAATAAACTCTGCCTAACCAAAACGACAGTGTCGGCTTCGTCGTCGTCAGCTAGTTTCTCAGTCGCAGTCGCTGTCTCAGTCGCGTGGTGACGCTTCCACTCACAGAACGAACGAACGAACGAATGATCAAAAAAGACCAAAAGGCAGAGTCACCACTAACAATAACAACAATACGAAAAAAAATAAATAAATAAACAGCCAGCTAGCAGAAAGCGAAAAAGTCGTTGCTATCAAAGAGCATATGCTCAAGTGCAAATTTAGAATATTTATTACAAGTTCACGGGAAATGTGAAATGACTAGATACGCAGTGTGTGGGCATGTGTGTGTGTGTATGAGTGGCAAATATGATAAGTGAGCTTTTGTATTGCTGCTGTCGATTGACGAAATATGTTCGTTAAATTTATGTAAATGCCAGATGCAAGCAACCCACTACTTGCAGCACAAAACATAATTTGATGCATGCGACACGCACGCAGGCAGCAGGCAGGCAGGTATCTGAGCCCAACGCTGCGCTGCGACTGATGAACACACCACGAATTTATTTTTTCTTCTTCATGCTGACCTGTGAAATAATAGCAGCAGCAGCAGCGGCAGCAGTGGCGTAGCTGCACACATAACACGTGGGCGCAAACGAAACCCCTCACGAAATTAAAGCCGAGCCCCTGACGTAGCAGTGCAGAAGTAGGCAGGCAGATAGTCAGCAGCGTGGTGAATTTTACACATAATAACAAATGCCCACTGTGTTGAGTTCGCTCGCACTCGACTTGTTCTGTTTGTGGCTGAGCTCAGTCGTCTGTTCGCTGACTCAGTCGGTTCAGTCGTCTACGTCGTGTGGGGGAGTGAGCAACAGACAGAACGCGTGCAAGCCAAACGCATCGCTGCGCCCAAGTCCCCGTAACTTTGCGTGCGTGTGTATGTGTGTTTGTGTTAGTGTATTTTCGCCCTGCTCAATTTGTATGAAGTAATAAACGCTGTCTGCAATTAATATTTTAGTGCGTGCTAAACTAAAATAAAAAGAGTTAAATAAAAAGAACAATAACAATAACAAACAAGTACATTGTCTGCAGGTTTTTTAATGTATCAGTTTCAGTTTGTTTGTCTCTCTAGCTTACTCTCTTTCTCTCTCTCTCTCTCTTTCCTCTGATTACAGCAAGTAATTAAAAGTGAAAAGTGGCAAAGTGAAGAAGAGCAACAACAACAACAGCAAGAAGAAGAACAACAACAACGTCAGCAAACCGCAAGCAGGCGCTGATTAGGGAACGAGGCGTACAAAAAAAAGAGTTAGAATTTTTTTTTTTTTATAAAAAAAGTACAAGTGCATATATATAAGA
Organism: Drosophila basisetae; assembly: GCA_035041595.1. Classification (NCBI taxonomy): domain Eukaryota; kingdom Metazoa; phylum Arthropoda; class Insecta; order Diptera; family Drosophilidae; genus Drosophila; species Drosophila basisetae. The sequence goes on along the minus strand of JAWNLB010000048.1, from coordinate 794,477 downwards.
TACAACGATTTTGTGGCGATGTCCACCGCCGAAACGGGGTCGTCGCCTGGCAAAAGCAACACCAACAGCAACAATAGCAGCAGCAACAGCAACAGCGTCCCTGCGAAAGGTGTGCAGCGCCGACAATTGGTGAGTAGCTAAACTATCATTTAACACAAACAAAAACCTCCAATAACAATACAAATAAGAACTTCATGTAACATGGATTGATAGCGGCGCTGTTGGGCTTGTTGCAAACTGTTGTCGTCATTGTGTGATTGGCAAAGCGTAAATCATCATTAGCAATCTATATAAATAAATACACGTTCACACTCTCACACAGACACATTCGCGCTCTCTCTCTCTCTCTCTTTCTATCAAGCTCAAGTTCTGCCTGTGCTCCTCTCCCACAAAACACACAAAAATAGAGAGAGAGAGCGCGAGATTGAGAGAGGCCGTGCATGCGGCACTGCGCCCGTTGAGCACTGAAGCTCAACTGATGCCGCCGCATGACCAAAAACAGTTTTTCTTTGCCATTTTGTTTGTTTGTTGTTGGCTGTCGTCGTTCGCATTTCGTTTTCAGTTTGGTTTAGTTTTTATGCTTTTTTCTTCTCGTTGGTTTGATTGTGTGAGTGTTGTTCTTCTGGTATCGTCGCTGTAGATAACAGAGCCGTAGCATATTTACATATTCTTCGTACGGACGGTCACACTACATTTCAAGTGTGATTATTTGAACACTTCTTTGTGTGCGCTTTGAGCTAACTCTCTTTCCCTCTCCCTCGCTCTGTTGCTCTGTTTGCTTGTGCATTTGATTAGCACCAAATTGGGACAGCAGCTGTTGCTGTTGCTGCCGCTGCTCGTTGGCCAGGCCAATAATAATAATAACAACAACAGCTACCTTCTCATTCGTTTGCCGCCGCCTCTGGCAATGTCATCCAAATTCATGAATATTTCAGTTGGCATATAAAACATTGTACATTGTACATTTTAAATGTGTCTTTGCTGCGAGGTTGCGTGGCTGTTTTCTTTTGTGGCTGAAAACCAGATTTTCGGTTTTGTTCTTGGATTCGTTTAGAGATGAACAAGATACTATTTACTACTTACTTACGGATTATTATCGTTTAAATTTATACGCAATAAGACGTTTACTTGATGGCTTAAAGTTTTTTTTATTAATTTTTTTTGTGCATTTTTGGTGCGATATAATATATAATAATTATTAATTATATTCGATATTTATGTATTGATACTTTTGATATACATATGCATGTGCATATGTAAAATCAGAAATTTCAAAGAATTTTACAGAATTTACATCATTTAAATGCGATAAATATATTTGAATTAAAAAGAATAAATCAGTAAAAAGCACGACTTCGATACCATCTCTAAACGAGCTTTAGTTTCAACATTTTGTGGCTTATGAAAAATGTATAACAATAGTGACTAACCCAATCCAATCCCAGCCGAGCACATGCCGCTTGCTATTAACGGACACTTATCGCTGCTTGTGTGTGTGTGTGCGTGTGTATGTGTGCGTCTATGTGTGTGTGTGCGTCTATGTGTGTGTGTATATGTGTGTGTATGTGTGTGTGTGCATGTGTGTGTGTGTGTATGTGTGTATGTGTGTGTGTGTATTTATGTGTGTATGTGTGTGTGTGTATGTGTGTGTGTGTGAGTAGTGTTGCCATCTGTGAGTGTGTATGTGTGTGTGTAGATAGCCGTCAGCAATTCCGTTGTGTTGCGTCCCTGCTTGGGGGTGACCCTCTTCCTCTACTCTCCCCTCCCTCCACCCCGCTCATGTGACAGTGGCGTCCGTTCGCAATTAGCACCTTAATAGAATACATTAAGTGAGCCCAAACACAGCAATCTGGCAGCCGGTTAGCGTTACGCGTGGTGACGCCACACTCACCACACACACACGCTCACACATACAACAAATACAATAACAACAACAAGACGAACCACTTGTCCAACCTCTTATGCTCTCACACACCACATAGATATATATATATATATATATATATATATATACATATATAGACACACATACATTTACGCACTTTTATGCTGCGTTGTCTTTTTTTTTTTAATTTTTCTACCTGTCGATTGTCCCCTGGCGTTGCCAGACGTCTTACAGCCAAAACAGCTTTTTTACTGTCTGACAAAAACAACAGCAACAACAAAAGTAACAACTGAAAAATCGTTTAGAATACGGCAAACAAGTTTCTGCATTTTGTTTTGGAGCATGGCGATCGCAGGCGGGTGGCGGACAGCGAGTCGCTTAAAAAGGATATTAAAAAAGTGCACACAAAGATATGCTGCAACCAAATGAGGACAGCCCCATAAAACAAAAGTAAAGACACACACACACACGCACACACACAGATAGAACTTTTATAGATTTTTCGATACAAGTCTACCACAGCTGAGATTTACAGCGCCTGCTAGAAATGCGAAAATAACTCGAAGCCGCAGCCAAATATACACACACACACTTATATATATATATATATATATATATATATATATATATAGTGTTGTTCTTGATGGAGCTGGTACAAAACGCAACAGTCGTTTTGGCTACCACCCGCCAGCCGGCGCTGCAGCATATTCCATAAATACACATACGAAACACACGTACACACATGCATACATGCATACACATGCAAAATTATTTAAAGTGCAAGGCCGGTGCATGCGCACAGAAAGGAGACAGCAACAGGAGCTGGGACAGCCGCTGCCGCTGCTGTTAACCATTGCCCTTTATAAAAGTGCATGAAAAGCACTGCTATTGCCTGCCCTCTTCAATTGCAGCCCAGCGCCGGGTGGGTTTTTAGCATAGCTTTTGCCGCCGAAACTGCCAGAAAAATACGACCATGAGATGAAAGTGGCATCGGCAGCAGTAGTAGCAGCAACAGCGCATCAGCTTCCTTTCAGTGCGTCCCCAACAGTGGCGAGCAGGCGAATGAAAACGAAATGACAAAAACGCCGAACTTTAAACGAGTAGGGCGAGCCCCAGTCGGCTCTGGTAAAGGTGCACGAGAGCGAGAGAGTGTAGAAGAGCAAGAGAACGTGGTGTGGTGAATAGAGCGAACGTTCGCTGCTCTGGTAAAAGATGAGCAACTGTGATTCATTTGGTAGCATCAGCAAGTGTAGCAACATCATCAGTGCTAGTGGCAGTGGTAGCGGCAGCAGCAGCGCTGTTGACGCCGCCCTCTGTGTATTTTTTTAAGGCACCTATTCGCTCTTCCGACTCCCGCATAGTTATTTATTAATGTGTTCCGTTTTCTCTCTCTTTCTTGGTCTCTCTATGTTACAGCGCGAGCGCAAGCAGCGCAAACTTTACCTTGAGGAATGCTTAATGGGTGATGATGATGCGGAAGGCGCGCGCGGCTTCAGCGTCGCCGAAAAGCTCGAGTCCTCCAAGTTTGCGCAGGCAGGCATGGTGCGAGAGATGCATGGCAGCGATCTGACAGTCGCGTAAGTAAAATTAATTTCAATTAATTAAAACGCCCAAATGTTAAAAATGTTGATAATGATATTTTTTTTTAAAGATTACTAAGATTTCTGCAGATATAAAGCCCTCATAGCTAGTTACGGGGCAATTTTTAAATATTCCTATGATTATATTCCGTTTAATTTTGATCATTATTTTTCTCTAGTTTCTCGAATAATGGAAAAAATTTTCTCCATCTGAAATTAAAATTTGTCTAAAAAATCGTTAAATTTTATTTTTAAATCATTAAATATGAAAAAATGTAGAACTATTCAATTTCTTTTCTTATATGTATATTCTAAATTCTTGATTATTATTTTTCCTCTAGAATTATAGAATATTTGTTGAGAAATATGCCTTTATTTGAGATTAAAATTTGTTAAACATTCTTTGAAATGAAATTATAAATGGAAAAAATGCAAAACTATTCGATTTGTTATCATATCTGTACGCTGTGAAGATTATATTCTATATACTCGTATTTGCGATCATTTTGTCGAAAAATATTGATTCATTTCAGATTAGAATTTGTTAAAAATAACATGAAATGAATTTGTTAATCCTTACCATTTGCCATTTGCATATCATAAAGATTATATTCCGGTTATTCTTTCCTTGTCCATGTAGTTTCCTGCAGCAGCATGGCTTCAATATACCGCTGCTGTTTAGGGATAAGACTGGACTGGGACTGCGGATGCCAGACGCTCAGGAGTTCACGGTGAACGATGTGCGATTGTGTGTGGGATCACGACGACTGCTGGACGTGATGGATGTGAATACGCAGAAGAATCTGCAGATGACAATGAAGGAGTGGCAACAGTACTACGACAGTCCGCAAAAGGAACAACTGTTGAATGTCATCTCGCTGGAGTTCTCGCACACTCGTCTCGATCACTTTGTGCAGAGTCCGGAGATAGTGCGCCAGATCGACTGGGTGGATGTGGTGTGGCCCAAGCAGCTGAAGGATGCCCAAAAGGAGGGCACCAATCTCCTTGGCGGCATGATGTATCCCAAGGTGCAAAAGTATTGTCTGATGTCCGTTAAAAATTGCTATACAGATTTCCATATTGATTTCGGCGGCACCTCCGTCTGGTATCACATACTCAAGGGCAGCAAAGTGTTTTGGTTGATCCCGCCCACCGATCGCAATCTGCATCTGTACGAGAAATGGGTGCTGTCCGGCAAACAGGCGGACATCTTCTTTGGCGATACGGTTGAGAAATGCGCACGTGTTTATCTGACGGCGGGCAATACATTCTTTATACCCACCGGCTGGATACATGCCGTCTATACGCCCACCCAATCTCTTGTCTTTGGCGGCAATTTTCTGCACTCCTTTGGCATTGTTAAGCAGCTGAAAACGGCCAGTGTTGAGGATAATACGAAAGTCCCTCAAAAGTTTCGCTATCCGTTCTTCACGGAAATGTTGTGGTATGTCCTGGCCCGGTATGTCTACACCCTGCTCGGGCACTCCCATCTGCAGGGTGAGCCGTCGGCGAGTGACGCTGAAATGGCGGCTCGTCCGCACACGCATCTGACGCACTATGAACTGTTTGGGTTGAAGGAGATCGTGATGTATCTGTACGATCTGCCGCCGCAGAAGAAGAATGTGCCCAGTTTGGTGCTGGATCCGGTTGCCCTCATCAAGGATGTGCGCACCCTTGTCGAACGCCACTGCAAGGATCAACAGGATATGGCTGTCACTGGCATGTCCGTACTGCGATCAGCCACAGATCAGCCCGCTATCAATTTTCAATTGTACGATCGGACGCGTGTCAAGCAGGAGATCAAGCAGGAGATTGTACGCAAAAATGCTGAGGTCATCAGGGAGCAACAGGAACTCGAGGCGGCCAGGGGTGCCGAGACAGCAGAAGCGCAGGCCGGCGCCGGCAATCACAGCAACAACAACAACAACAGCAACGGTTGCAACAACTCCAGCAGCAGCAGCAGCGGCAGCAATAACAACAACAACATCATCAACAATAGCTACAGCAGCCAGGGCATTGAGTACAGCAATGGTGTCCTCAAGAAGGAACAGATCGAGAATGGCACAAACCTTGGCCATGGCACGCAGCCAGGTAATATTACTAATTTAGTTTCATTAATAATCATTTAATAATTTAGATTCCCATTTCGATGCTGGTACGCAAAGTTGAAAAACCCGTCAAGAATTAGGTATTCTTTCGATGTTTTTTACGATTATCCGTTTGCAGTCTTGTGTAGCTGACTGCAAACTACTCTGTCAATCAGAAGAAGGCTCATTGCTGGTATTGCATCTGATGAAAAGGAACCTTCTTGCAATATCAGAGATATACTTGTAATATAACTCGGTTGGTATTTTAAATGTACAATGAAATTGAGGTGTCAGCAGAGGGACTGAGTTCTCCATGGGTATTTTCGGCAGAAGGAAGCTTCTCCAACCCCAATAAGTATATATGCTCTTAATCAGTCAGTCCAAGATGTCCAACTCAACGCATGAAGTCAAGTCGGTCCGAGAAATACAATCCAATCGCTCAAGAAGAAACACGCCAGAAACACAATTCTAAATATTTTGTCAGAATTGTTTTTACACGTTTTTTGTTTACATGTCAACAATATTTTCAAATGTTGATAGATTAAAAGTAATGGAAAATACGAAACAGTCGTCAGTTGTTGCCAATGTTCCGTAGTGAACACAACTGAAAAGCTGTTTTTGTTCTTAATCAGGATCAAAGGACGAATCGATCAGTACATATAAGTCTGACTCTACAAGAAACTAAAGACTTCAAATTGGGAATATAAGTACTCGTAGATAAGTACTCGTACGCCTCATCGATATTTTGGTTCCAATACTGTCCCGAACAGATAATGTCAGTTGCAGTATTAAAAAAATTGTTGAATTCAGCTTTCGATTCTAATTCCGATTCCGATTCTAAGTTTCAATCGGTAGACAGACGATTTCGCACTGATCATAAGTATATATAGTTACTAGCGTTGTTGTATTATATTTATAGATAACCATCTTATCTATAGAATTAATCTTCTAAAAACGAACCCAGAATCATTATTCAAACCACAACTCAGCTTCATTTGAAAAGGGCATTTTTTAATCAAATATATTTTGCTGAGAGTTACACATTGGATTGGACCCCAAAAGGGAAGAACTGCAAGCACTTCGTGGAATTGTCCATTATAATAGAACTATTCATTATCAAGTTTTTCACTATGCTTTTAATTTGTTAGTCAAACTTTTAGCTTTACTTTAACTGGATTACTTTTGCAACAATAAATATTTATCTTCTCTATTACTATGTCATAATTAATTAATTTATTTTACCTCTACACATATATTCCAGAAGCCACCTTTGTGCTGCCGACGGACACACTCAAGTATCGTCCGCCCAAGAAGATGCACTTGGCCAACGCTGTGGCAGCTGCCGCCAGCAGCAACAACAACAACAGCAATAATAACAACAGCAATAGCCTCAACAGCAGCAGCAACAGTCCCACAAATATTGGCAACAACAGCAGCAATGCTGTCAGTGTGATTGCTACCTGCTCGAGTTATGCGGACGGCGTCGGGAGTGGAGGTGGCATGGCTGCACCGCTTGACAACTGCCACTCGCCGGGTGGTGGCGGCGAGATTGGTGCAAAGCTGTCGCCGCATTTGACGGGCACCGGACAGCCGAGGCGACGGCGTACGCGTTGCAAGAATTGCGCTGCATGCCAGCGTTCCGATTGTGGCACGTGCCCGTTCTGCATGGACATGGTCAAGTTTGGTGGACCGGGTCGGGCCAAACAAACGTGCATGATGCGACAGTGTTTGTCGCCAATGCTGCCAGTGACGGCACAGTGTGTCTATTGTCATTTGGATGGCTGGCGCCAGGCGCCAGTGTCACCGCAAACCAAACAACTCGCCTCCGTTGAGGGCCCCTCCGCGCTGATGGAGTGCTCCGTTTGCTATGAGATCGCCCATCCGGACTGTGCCCTGTCGCAGCTCGATGGCACTGTGGATGCCGCCGATGCCAAGGGTATTGTCAACGAGGATCTCCCCAATAGTTGGGAGTGTCCCAGCTGCTGTCGATCTGGCAAGAATTACGACTACAAAGTGAGTGAAAAACGAGACTGCATTGCAATGTTAAATCTTGAATGACTGTTAATATTAGACTTTGTCGGTTAACCGTAGTTTAACAGTGTATTTACTTTACATTTAAATGTAATTGATTTTTGAAGTGTTCATTTAAAGCTTAATTTGGTTTGATAAATAAGCTTTTTTATTAAGTAATTTAGATTTTCTAATATTTTTCGCTCGCCTTTGTCAAACAACTTTAAATGCTAATCTGTCAAGTTCTTAATATTCATTTTAAATGGCTTGTTTGTTCAAAATTTTCCATAAATTGATTGTACAATTTAGAATTTTAATTATTATAGTAACGGAAAATCCTAAATATGTAATACACATATCATATCAGGCTGTTAATGAGATAACTGCTGTTTAACATAACACGCAAATGTTAATAACAGTACAGCTTTCCAAGACACGCTTGAAATTTGCCAAAAAGTACTTGCTTAATTTTTTTGCACATCGTGTTTATTTTTTTTTAAGCTCTTTTATTAATGGCAAATTTTAGAAATTTAATAATTAGCTCAGCTTAAACCAAATCTGAAATATTTGTCATATTAAAATCTCAACTGCTAAACACAACATGCAAATGTTTTTAACAGTACTGGCTTCATTCAGTGTCAACTGCATACAGATGTTAATAACAGTACTGCATATGCACACAAACTGCTGTTTAACATAACACACTTATGTCCGATCAGCTTCTTAACATATGCAGCGAATGTTCTTCAGATTGAATAACATTGAATGTGAACGGGCTCCAAATTATTATAATTATTATTATTCCCTAAGGTTGTTATTACATTAATTGCTTTTGTAATTAAATTGCAGCCACGCCATTTTCGCGCACGCCAAAAGTCATCGGAGGTGCGACGCGTATCAGTTTCGCACAGCAACAATGCTGGCGAAGGTCACGAGTCTGCTGGCGGCATCGGAGGTGGCGGAGGAGGAGCATGTGGAGCAGCTGGAGGATGTGGCAATTTGTTGGCGCCACCAGTGGGCCAATACAATGATTTTGTGTTTACCAGCGAATCGGAAATGGAAACGGGCAGCGGCAACAGCAGCCAAATGTTGCATACAACACACTGGAAGCACGGCATGAAGCGACACCATCAGTTGGAGGTGAAGACGGAGCGGAACAACAGCAGCGCATGTGAGACCCCATCGCCGGGCATATCGCCAAATGCCCAGCATCTGCTCGCCCTGGGCGAGAAGGCGATGAAGCGACGCAAAAGCGATGACGGCACCAGCATCGGCAGCAGCATCCACGATGGCAACGATGCGCCCGGCTCCACTTCGATGGATGCGGCCAACCATACGACGCAGGCGGGGCACAGTGCTGGAGGAGGCAACGTTGGTGGAGGAGGAGGTGGCTCTGGTGGCGGAGGCGGTGGTTCACGCAAGAAGAATTCGATACGCTCACAGTTGGCACAGCAGATGTTGAACTCGTCGACGCGTGTGCTGAAGAAGCCTCAGTATGTGGTTCGTCCGGCGCCAGCGAACAGCGGCTCCTCCTCGCTCCTCTCGAGCGGTGGCAGTGGCAGTGGCAGCAATGGCGCCAGCAATGGTCTCAACAATGTTGGTGGTGGCGCCGCCGGCAGCAGCAGTGGAGCAGGCTCTGCGGCTGCAAATGCAAATGCTGCGGGTGCAGCAACTGGTGGCCAGAGCAGCGTCGCCAGCAATGGCGCCAATGGACACACCCATCATCATCATCACCATCATCACCACTCGCATCATTCGCATCATGGCAGCAGCGGAGGAGGAGGCGGAGGAGGTGGTGGCAGCAGTAGCAACAGCTCCTCACAGAATCTCGCACTGGATGCGACCGTCTTGAAGATCATCTTTCGCTATTTGCCAGCCGAGACGCTCGTCACATGCTGCTCGGTGTGCAAGGTGTGGTCGAATGTGGCCGTAGATCCTGATCTCTGGAAGCGCATGAATTGTGCCGAACTCAAAATATCCGCCTCGCTGCTGACGGCAATTGTGCGCCGCCAGCCGGAGCATCTGATACTCGACTGGACGCAGCTGGCCAAGCGACAGCTGGCATGGCTTGTGGCACGTCTGCCCGCCCTCAAGAATCTTTCGCTGCAGAATTGCCCGATTCAAGCGGTGCTGGCCCTGCACACCTGCCTCTGCCCCCCGCTGCAGATACTCGACCTGAGTTTTGTGCGCGGGTTGAATGATGCGGCCATTAGGGACATATTGTCGCCGCCAAAGGATTCGCGACCGGGTCTAAGTGATTCGAAGACGCGTCTGCGCGATCTCAAGACATTCAAGCTGGCTGGCACGGATATATCGGACGTGGCTGTGCGTTATATTATGCAGTCGCTGCCGCATCTCAAACACTTGGATCTCTCGTCCTGTCAGCGGATTACCGATGCGGGCGTTGCACAAATTGGCACCTCGGCAACGGCCATTCTGCGGCTGGCCGAGCTCAATTTAAGCGCCTGCCGGCTGGTGTCGGAGAACTCGCTGGAGCATCTCTCCAAGTGCGAGAGTCTCGTTTGGCTGGACTTGCGGCATGTGCCGCAGGTGAGCACCCAGTCGGTCATACGCTTTGCCAGCAATTCCAAGCATGATCTCTGCGTCAAGGATATCAAACTGGTCGAACGGCGACGGCTCTCCCAGTGCAATAGCTGGCACGAATGAGCCCAGGCCTGGTGACGCCACCAGCTGCAACTCCATCAGCAGCAGCAGCGGCGGCAACAATTGCCACCATTTACTGGCTGAAATTCTATGGCAATCTATTGGGACATCTCTACACAAACGGGGAGGGCAAACTCCCCATCTCTACACACACACAACACACACAACACACACACAGAACACACTCAGTTTCAGTCTCGTTTTAGTTTTGAAAAGTCTTCTTTGTCCTGTTTTTAATATTTGTTTAAAGCACTCAATCTAGAAACAAGTTCAATCCATTATTCAGATACAGCAATAGCCACATATATATTATTATTATCATATATATATATATGTATATATATATATATATAAATATATATATATATATATATTTAGAAAAACCAAAGAATTTTCATTTCAACACAGCAAATTGAAAGCCCTTCGCATTGTGTACAGAAATTGCATATATATTTTATATATATATATACATACATATATATATATATATATATATATATATGTGTGTTTATCAAATCGAAAACGTTTCTCTTAATTTGTATTTGAAATGCTTTACTCAAGCAGAGATTTTTCTTTATTTATAAAATGTTGTATTTGAAATGACAAGCCCAAAATATCAGTTGAATATTTAGCAAGCTTTAACTGATTTAATTTTAATTTTAATTGACATAAAACAAAGCTTTTTGAGATACTCAATTTAATATATGTTCGATTTTACTTTTGTTCGATTTAACTTCTTTTTTTTTTATCAATTTGAATACATTTTTCTTTTGTGACTTTTAATTTTTGTCTAAATTTATTTTTAAGTATTAATTTTAATCGAGTTATTTGGCCAGTTTAGGATTTATTTTTAAGCCACACAAGCAATGCGCAGGGTATACAAAATTCGGTGCTGCCGAATATGAGAAGAATAAGCTAATTAAATATGCAAATTTTTGTTTTAATTTCTATTGTCATTTTTCACAACATTTAGTGATTAGCGAGATTAGCATCATGTATATATATATATATATATACACACACACACACACACACACACACACACACACACACACACACACACACACACACACACACACACACACACACACACACACACACACACACACACACACACTACATACACACACATACACACACATATACATATGAACATATTAGCATTCCCGATTAAGGATAAATTGTGTGTGTTTTTTATGTGTGGCATGGTTAATTGACTGTTGTTCGAATGCAAATCGGAATAGTGTGTCATATGTATACATACATAATGTAGCCCCTAAGCGTATATAAGTGAGAAACACACACACACATAGAGAGAAACAGAATACTTCGCATACAAAGAGCTGGAATTAATCTTAGCTTAGTGCAGTTCATTTGTTGTATGTATTTGTGTGCAACTAGCAAACCACAATCCACCAATCACCTCCAATACATACACACGCACACACATATATATATATATATATAGGTATATATAGTCTGTAGTCTGCCCCGACTTCGTACAGTTATAATTCCTCAGCAGACGCGCCACCAACTCCCCCAGTAGAAGCTCAAAAATCAGCACGACAAAGTGAGGAATTCACAAAAACAATATCGTAAAAAATATATAAGCATAGTGATAACGTGTCTAAAATATACACAGATATATATATATATACAGTATATATATAAAATAATACATATATGTATTTGTGTGAGCAATTAAGAATATATTATACATGTACACCTACATACAAACTTATATTTAATGTTTTACAACCAATTATAATAAATAGTGCATAATGTTTAAAATCTACAAAAAATATCGAAAATCTTTTTTAATAATTGAAATGTGTTTTTTGCTCTTGCATTTTTTATTTGTACTCAAATATATTTTAAATTCCGCAGGGATTCACTGAGACTCAAATATATATATTGGAGTAGAAATGAAAAACACAAAAAACATATTTTGATTACTAATTTGTATTATTTAATTTTCACCTTTGTCAAGAGACAATAATTTAAAAAGCATTTGACAACTTTTATATTTCAAATTGAAAATCAGTTTTGAATTATTTCAAATTATGCATTTAAATTATTTATTAATTCTATGCAGCAATTTGAAGATGCGCTTGCCATTTTGGCCAATTAATATTTGGCAGATTTGTAGTCGGGCTCATCGCCACCACCAGCACCACTTCCACCGCCGCCGCCAGCACCACCACCGCCATCCTTGGGCAACTTGCGCTTCTGGATGATGGTCTATAAAGAAAGGATGTATAAGAAATGATATATATATATTTAGTATATATAAATCTGCACCTGAATCTTTTGCCATTCGCGATCGAGTTCGGCTTTTTCGTTCTTCTCGGTTTTGTTTTTGCGCGTCTTGCGGCCATCCTGCATCTTGACGCCGTACTGGAAGGCGGCCTTGGGCAGCGCCTCCTTGGTGCTCATATAATCGGAGTACTCCTCCTGCGTATCGAAGTCCCAGCGACCGATGGGCCCTTTCTTGTTGCCCAAATCCATTTTGGTGTAGTCGACCTCATCATCGGAATCATCGATGGCATCGTTCATCTCCTCCAGCCCCGGATAACACTCGGCATAGCCTTCCGGTTCGTTGGCGAACCGGGAAGCCATCGCCTTGGATATTTTCGGTGGTGGCGGTATGCTTGTTATCACCGGCTCCGCCATCTCTGCCGGTGCATCACCAAAGTAGGATTGAGGAGCACCGGAGCCGGATTGATTGATTGATTTGGATTGATGACGTTCGCTGCGTGGTTGCATTGTGGGCTGATAGTCGCCCACATCATCGTAGATGTTGTCGCCTGCTGCTTTCGCGGGTTTGCTGCCACTGTTGCCACTGCTGCTATTGGCAGCTGCTGCTCCTCCACCTCCGCCTGCTCCCCCTGCCGCTGTCTGGCCGCGCACGTGCTCCACTTCCTTGTCGTAGAACAAGGGCTTATCCTTGTCGCGCTTCTTGTTCTTCTTGTTGCGTCCACCAGCGCGTAAATAGCTCAGGATTTGCGACAACTTATTGATGACAATATCATTGGTGGTCAGCGTGGCAATATCCTCGCGTGCCACTGGCACCTCATACTTGGATCGCTTCAGTGTCGTCGGTATATCCATCTCCATCTCATCCTCCATATCGATGACATACGCCATTCGCCCGGGCGCAAACAGCTCGTTGCGCGGCACCTCCTTGGAGCGGCGTGCCTGGATCAGATTATAGATGTTCCTCGCCAGTGCACCATTGATCGCATTTATGTCCTCGGCCTCGCGTCGCTCCGCCTCCAGTTGCTGTGCGGCTGCGGCGGCTTCGGCGAGTTTTTCGCGCGCCAAGGCGGCGGCCAGTTCCTCCTCCTCGGCCTCCTTGGAGTGCAGCTCGGAGCGCACCTTCTGCAACAGGGCATAGTCGAGACCCTTCACCAAATGCGTATGCTTCATGTCACCGCCCAAGAACTTCGATTCCTGGATGATGCGACGACGTCGCTCCGCCGCGTCCACGCCGGATTTCATGTCGGGAGCAACGGCCCGATAGGCGTTCGTGTTGCTGCCATGGCCGGGCGTGCTGCTCGGATTCTGGTAGTCGGGATTGACGTTGTCGCGACGCTCGCGCGCCCGATCTCTGTACTTTTCGGACAGTTCCTGCAGCTTGACATCCTCCTGCTTCTTGAGGGCCGCATAGAAATTCTTCTTTTTGCGTCGCAAATCGTTGCGTTCGCTGCTGCTGCTGCCGCTCGAGCTCTTCTTCTTCTCGCCGGGCGTTGCGGGCGTGGCAAATTGGGCGGTGGCCAAATAACCGCTACCAGCACCGCCGCCGCCGACGCCGCCAGCGCCTCCGCCAGCTCCGCTGCTGGTCGAGGAGCCTGGCGGCGGCGCACGCGGTGTGGCAAGCAGTTTGCGAAAATCATCGTTGGTCAGGCGCACCGACGGTGGCGCCTCCAAATGCGCTTCGGACATTGCAAAAAACAAATCCTTGAAAAATTATATTTCTGTATAGATTTTTCTTGCTTGATATTATTGATGCATATCGATAGCAGAACTATCGTTGTGACTATCGTGGTGTTTACAGCTGTTTGCTGTTAATAACAGTTTCCACAAATGTTAAGCTGCTGTTTGTGCTAACAGCTGACTTTACTAGGGCTGCTTAATCACATGGTGAACAAATTGATAAACAAAAAGCAATTAAAGCGTGTAAATATTGAGAAAATGAAACAATTTATACGTGAATTACCCAAAGTGGAGCTACATGCACATCTCAATGGCAGCTTAAATATCGAAAGCATCAAGCAACTGGCCGAGGAGCTGTACGGCGAGCAGACAAAGGAATTTGCGGCACTTTGCAAACGTTTCATCAAATTTGAGGAGGGCGCCAAAATGAACGATTGCTTTGAAAAGTTTGGCTTTGTGCACGAACTGACGGCCACAAAGCGGGGCTTGCAACGTGCCACCGAATTGGTGATACGTGATTTTGCCGCAGACAATGTGATTTATGTGGAGCTGCGTACCACGCCCAAATCAAATGAGAAAATGTCCCGGCGAGATTATCTGCAAACGGTGATCGATGCCATAAAAAGTGCCAGCAAACAATATAAAATTATGGTTAAATTGCTGCCATCCATAAACCGAGGTGAGCCGTTGGCGGTGGCCGAGGAAACTGTCGCTTTGGCCGTGGAAATTGCGCAAACTGAACCAGATTTAATCGTTGGCATTGATTTTAGCGGTAATCCAAATCTGGGTAAATTTAGCGATTTTACCGCCGTGTTGAGTTTGGCTCGAAATAATGGCCTGCAATTGGCCGTGCATTGTGGGGAAGTTGATAATCCCCAAGAGATTCAAGAGATGCTGAAATTTGGCATGTCCCGTTGTGGTCATGGCACCTATCTAACTGAAGCTGACTACGCGCAGCTGAAGGAGCAGAATATCCCAATTGAATGTTGCCTCACGAGCAATGTTAAATCCGGCACAGTTGCCAACTTTAATGATCATCATTTCAGGCAACTGATGGCGGCGGATGTTCCCCGAGTGATCTGCACGGATGATTGTGGTGTATTTGATACAACACTGTCTGACGAATTCCATTGGGCCATGGAGAGTTTTGGCCTGAGCCGAAGTCAGTGCGTCGACCTCACAGTGGAGGCGATGAAGCATTCGTTTGCCACACCCGAAGAAAAACGAATTATGCAATTGCTCATTACAGAAAGAGCCAAATAAAATATTCTAAACATAATCGTTTCTTTTAATTGCGATTAAACGGCTAAGTTGGCGGTTTTATCTCTTTGGTGATTGTTCCAGCTGGAGACTGTTAACAGGCTGTTACTCTCTCTCTCGCTGATGTTGCTGTGCAAAGAGTGAGCCAACTCAGCTACCTTCCGTCTGTTGAACTAACATACATTCAATAAGCTAGATTTTGATTTAAAGCTTGCTCACTTGGGTCAATGTTTTATGAATTTTTTACTGAAAATATTATATCAAATCATGTGTAAATTTATTTAAGTGACATGAATGTTATAAGCACTTGTGAGACAAAAGGCGGGTATTTTTAAAATTAAATATTTTATATTTCACACCCTGTTTAAATTTTTAAGAAACGCACATCTCTAGTTGGAACTGTACTGTTAACATAAATTGCCGACTCTGATTGTGTGCTGCACTCGTGCTCAACTTCCGTGCCCGACACGATAATTCTTTTCAACATAGATCTATTCTTATAATGTAAATTATAAGGCAGCGATGCTCTAATACCATCTGCTCACTTTTAAATTATAGTATTGCACAGTTTTCTTTAAATTAAGTCACATTTAATGACACGCCGTTCAAATATCGCTGTAACATCGTGTCATGCTGGCACACGTGTCCATCTCTATGCTGTTATTGTCGCGCTCTTATAAGAAATGTTAACAGAGTTTTTCCTCAGTAACAATTCTCTTGTACGTGCGTGTCGTCGCGTCACTGTGCCGCTCCGTTCGCCGCTGGTGTTTCGCTACGTTGTTCGCTGGGTGTTCGTAAATAATAATAAAGTGTCTAATAATTTGAATATATCATCAAATAAAATGATTATCAGCCGACAAAAGCAATTAACCGCTATGAAATAATGAAATAACAAAAAGAAATATATTTATAAATGCAGCATTTAATAACAACAACATATGCTTTTCTTTCTTTGTATGCCAAAATAACGGTGCATCAACATCATTAACAACGACAAAAACAATAACAACTGCAGAATAACAACAGAAATCTAAGCGCCATATCGAAATTAGAAAGAAGAAGAAGCACAAAGTGCTGCATACAAGTGCTGTTTGTTACCGCTATAATAGTGCAGGCGTTCGTATGTATTAGTGAGCGAGTGAGGCGCGATTGTGCATGTGTTGGTGTTTTGTGTTTCTGTTTGTGATTTCATGTTGTTGTTATTTCCCCCATTCCGCAATCAAAAATATTGTATAAATGCAAACATATTTCAGCATATAAACAAATCAATGAATGAATAAATTTATAAATATTGCAAAGCGCAATCTGAGTGAAAAACAAAGTCGTCCCCGCCATTTATAGTTAAAAGGTGAGTAATACAAAAACAAGCAAATAAATCAATTTTGAAAAATCACAAGTGATGAAAGTACCGTTCCTGTGCGTGTAAACGTTCTCATGTAAGTGTGTGTGTGGGTGTAAAAGAGAGCGCGCGCTTTTGTTTTTGTTTTGCTAAATAACTTGAAATGCGGTCGACAGAAAAAGACGAAAAATTACTCAAATATTTGCGTTAATGGGTAAAAATACGTAGCTGCAGCTTGTTGCATGCAACGCCGACGCCGATGCCGACGGCTGCCGGGCAATTCAGCTCCCGTTTTCATTTAATTTTCGTCGTCAGCTTTGCTTTGCTGAACCTGTCAGCATGCACATTTTCTTTTCGTTTTGCGTTTTGTATCTTCCTTCATTGTTGCATTTTTGTCGCTGTTGTTGTTGCTGTTATTGTTGCCGTTTATTTATTATGCGGGGCTACATCATTTTCTTATACGCACACATTTATATATACATGTACATAGATATGTTTATGTATATGTATGTTTATGTGCTGTCTGCGTATTTGTTGTTGTCCTCTTTTGCTTTTTTGTTTGTCTGTTTGTCATACCGGTTTTGCTCTCACTCTCTCTCTCTCTACCAATGCTCCGCTTCTTCTTGGTGCTCTCAGCAGCGCTCAGCCGAAACACGCGCTCTTCTGCTCTCAATGTGCTTCCTGTTGTTGTTATTATTATCTTCGTCGTTGTTGTTGTTGTTGCTGCACAGGTAGTTGTTGCTGTTCATACGTAGTTTACTTTTAGATTTCTTTTCTGCGCTTCTGTGCGTGCACCATGTTGTTGTTGTTATTATTATTTTTGTTAGTTTTTCTCTGTGTTTGTTAGTCTTAATTGTGCTTTATTTACTCACAGCAATTATTAATCTGATTTCTGATTTCTGTCTTTGTTCGTTCTCTCTCTGCGTCCGCATATTAAAAGTTAATTTTCATTACTTGTTTGAGCATTTAAATGTTGATTCTCTTCCTTTTTTTGTTTTTTGCTTTCCTGTCTTCTTTTTTATTGTTTATTCTACGTTTTGTATATTTTAAAAATTACTTTTACATTTTGAGTGTCGTGTTGCCAAGACTGTTGAACTTTGTTAATGGATTTTTTTAGAATATTTGCTCAACTTTCAAATCTTGGCAACATCTTTCAAGATTTGTTTTTGTTTTGCTATCGTTTGTTCTGCACTTGTTTCCAGTTTCATTGCTTTTATTTTCTTGAATTCGCTAGCGTCGATTGAGAAAAATCATGGAAAATAAATATTTCCACTGTTTTCTTGATTTTTTGTTTTCTTTATTTTTTGTTGCCTTTAGCCTGTTGCCATGTGTTCGTTGGGCATTTGTTATTTGACGTCAGTTTGAGAGAATATCTTGATTATTGCGTAGACGAAATTACGATTAAAAGAAATAGCTCAGTACAGTGATCACTCGTATATCGAAACGCTTTTCGAAACTGTCGTTGATTATGCTCAATGAAAAATTATTTATTATTATTATAATTTGCTACATATATGTTTAAAGAATCTAATAATTATAATAAACTGAATTAAAAAAACAAGCATTTGGAAATCACAAAAAATAAAGAGTAATAAGCAAAATGACGTTTGTTAATTGAGTATGAAAAGGGTCCCACAAGCCGGATATTATTGAGCAACATTAAATATATAATAAAAAAAAATAGCTTGCACAGAGTTAATTCACTTGCCTGATAATTTGGGATTAATCTTAATTAACATACGCATGTATATATGTGCATATATATATAACTGAATATTAACAAATATTCGTTGTTCAGATTTGATCCACAAAAAGCTTACTTTAACGCAAGCAAAAATATACACAAAAAATGCGCAATAGTTTAAAACCCAAAAACCAACCGAATTATTCATCTTTTAGATTGAGTACTTTGACGTCTGACGCATCTGTCGATCGACCGACCGACCGCAATCGAAGGTCTCTGGTCTTGAGTGGGGAGCGTAGTGGGTGGAGCTGCCTGGGCGCCTTTGCCTCGTTGCCTTGTGTACATAAATCGTGTCCAATTATAAGCATATTAAACACATTGTACTGACAAAAAGCCCAAAAAAAAAAAAAAAATACAACAAAATGTGGGTGTGCGTGTGTGTGTGTGCGTGTGTGTTTGAAAAGTAAAAGGCAAAAATGATTATTCTATTAATAGTACTAAATTGATGTGCCATCGAGCTTGAGCTCTCTTGTGGCCAAAATATATTATTTATTTAATATAATTTAATATCAGTCGACACAGAAAAGTTCAAATAAGTTAATTTAAATATAATTAAAAATCAAACTTAATATGTATGCATATTAAATTAAAATAAAAATATTTCAAAATAATTTTTTTGGTTTTTAATTGCAAAATTTGTAAACATTTGTTGCAGGGATTTCCGCAGAAAATCCAATAAGATTAAAAGTTTGAATTAGTCATGTGGCCAAAGCTCAAAATTATGCGAAAGTTTTATTACAATAAAATCTGGGATTTTTTCTTTCTTAAATTGACAGCAGAAACTTGTTGACCGCCCTCAGAAAAAACAATTTTACTTTTAAAAATAAGTTACACTCTTTGCGCCTAGTTTTCTAATTTTATTATTCAGAAAGCAAATTTTTTAAATTTAAGCTTGTGGCTTTCTAACATCCAAAGTTTGCATTTAATTTCTGTACGAAAATATATTTAATTTCCAGTGTTGCTCTCTTTTTGTGTACATATAGAATTCTTACATTGTTGCAAATATTATTATTAAAGATTAGCATTTTAAGATTTCATTTTGACAAGCATTTCCCATAGTACATTTATATAACTTGGCCTCTAAAGTAGACAACAGCTACATTTAAATATAATAATATAGAGAGCAATTTCAGAAAGAATTTCAGTAAGGACATTTTCTAAGAATCATGTTTTTTTAGAAATGCATTTTTTAATAACCTCTAAAAACTAGAAAAGATCTCGATATTTTTCGGTATGTCTATTTAGAGTAAGCTTTTCAAGCCTTACGCAGGGTGAATTATATTATATATCGATTTTCTACATTTCTGAACGTTTTTCTGAGTGTAGGTATAGAAACCACAGCTCGATTTGTAAGAAAACGCACACTGAGCGAGTGAAAAACCCAAGAAAAGAACGAGAGCTGGTTCAAGAAAAATTAAATTTAGACATACGCAGCAAAGTAAAAGAAAAACACACATTTGCTGAATACAATATGCTATAATTTTAGTTTAACCTGTGCGCACAATGCCAAGAAAAAATGGTATATATAAATACTATATACATACATAAGTATAATGTAAATTATAACAAATCAGACAAAAGTTTCACACGCCTTCTACACAATATAAAGAAAAATCGCATTGAAAATACGTTTTTCTGTTTCGCTCGATTTTTTTGCTGGAAATTCGCTTAAGAATTTGGATTCTTTTGTTGATCTGTTTATATTCCAGTTCCATTTTAATTTTTTTCCGTTCTCTACTTTTGTTTAGTTTATCATTTGGCTTCTTGGCCTTTACCCACAAGTTGCTCAACTATTATTAAATAAAGTTATTTACACAGCGAATACTGCCTAAATCACCTGCTGTGCCCTTAAATTCAACTTTTTATTTCCCTGGCTCACTTTTAAAATATATAATAAATTATTAAAGCAGCGTCGTGAGGCACCCAAAGACCATGTTTCTTTTTGCTCTGACTGACTTTTCTCCGATCCCATAATAATTGGATGGGTCTTAGAGGGGAGTCTCAGTCAAATTAGACCTTTGTGCTCATTGTTGACAAGTGTGTGGAAATATCTCAACATCTACAACTACATGGACATATGTGGCACAACTGTCGTAATGAAATCATCTAAAACTCTAGCGATGACAATCAATTAATTAATTAATTGCATACAATTGTGGTCAACACTAATTAACCAAATTGCTCTTAAATTGATTGAAAAACAAGTAAGATCGGCTTTCTTAGGCATGCCGAAGCTTAAATGACCTTTAAAAAACCCATTGATTTTTGCTATGTCAGCTTATTATATTAGTTCGATCAAAATGAACTTGTGTGTTAATGTGAGGAGTTCGTTTTTGTTAGGGTATCTTCGTAAACAAAAAAGATTTTCATACAAGAAATCATCTTTCGTCTTCGATTAAGTCTTACAAACTTAACAATCAAATTCAAGAAGAGTTTAAGATTTATGTCATACAAAACATAACAACAATATTAAATTAAAAAAAAAAATGTGCTTCAATTCAAAATAATGTGTACTAATTAACTATCGACTGTTAAATATAAATCTATTTCCCTTTTTTTTTTAAATTAAATTAGAGATTTATGAAGAAAACCTTTAATTTCCGAGCTTCTCTTTTCTCCATATGATTTTTATGTACTTCAGGCTGTTTTAGTTAAAGAAAATGCTGCCACATCTACTTGCAACATCTTTGTTGTAGATGGCGTTTGCTTTTGGCTGTTGACTTGACCAAAGCAACAAATGTGTTTTGATGGGATGTAAGCGGCATTAGATAGACCTATGTATGTATGCATGTACATAATGTATGTACGTATGGATGTATTTGCTTGCTTTTAACTGAAAGACTGGGGCGTGACTCTCTAGATAGATGAGGGCAGCACGACGTGGGTGTGCCCCGAGGCGAACAGTTTTTGGCGCGTGGCCAACTCTAAGCACAAAGAGGAAAGTAATAAAGACAGAGAGAGAGAGAGGGAGAAAGAGTGTGTGAGAGAGAGCAAAAATCTAGCCAAAAATGTAAATAAGCAATTGTTACATGTGCGCAAACCCAAAACAGTTCTTAATGAAATGCTGGCCCAATATTTGCAGATCTATCTTTATGTATACAGTAAGGCAGTATGTCGGTCATTTAGTTAAATTATATTTTGATACCCAGAACCCATTCAAAAGGGGAGGAGTGTAAAAAGCAGACAGTAACATAAAGTATATATAGATTCCTGATCAGCATTCACAGGTGGGTCATGACTAAGTTCGTCTTTGTGTACAAGCTTGTCTCAGAGACTATAAGATCTAGAGACTTCAAATTTCTAATGGGTTTAATTTCATATCATCGATGAGCGAATATAGCCTGCCAGTTGATATACCCATGCATACTATCGATGAACTGGAGAAAAACTGATTTTGCTTACCAAAATGTTTTTTCATATTTGCCACAATGTATTTAGGGTGTCTGCTAGTCTGTTAGCACTCTGTCAACTAGCTTAAGCTAGGGCCAATCCTCTTTGGCAATATCGGGTTTGTTGCGCTGTTCGGGGCTCAATGAATTTTTCACAGGAATGCGACACGCACGCGACATTGACAAACAGCAACAACAGTTCGTCGTCTTTTCACGTCCGCTTTTCAGCCTTGACGGCAAATTACAAACAAATTTTTTCCAATTTACCCTCCCTTCGCCCAACATCTACCTCCGGCTCGCCTTGTACCTTAACAGCATCTCTTGATGGCGACGGCGGCTTTTTCTTTTGAGCTGCCCTCGACGTGCAACGCATGGAAAAGTGAGGAAAAAGCCGGAAAACTGTTTGACATTGCCATTGTTTGTCTTTGGCAGTTTTCAAAAAAAGCGGAACCAGCTACACACAAATACACACACACACACCCACACACACACCAACACACACACACACACACACACTCACACAAACACACACTCACACAAACACACACCCACACACACACACACACACACACAAACGTGCTCACGTGTATCTATGCAGTTAGTTAGCTAGCTGCAGCCTAGTTTCTCAATTCGTATTTTGTATTTCGTATTTCGTATTTTTCTCCATTCGCGCACCAATTCAAACTGTCTGCGCGATGACGCAGCAATTTCGTTTGTCTCATTTCTTTAGCACAATGAAAAAAAATAAATAAAAAGAAAACGAGCAAAAGAAACGAGACAACAACAAGAACTGAAACTGCTCACACAAATTACCGGATATAGCAGATTTTGCGCTTCTTTCACTTCAATTGTGCTCTCTCTGCTAAACATTTTCCATTGAGGTTTTCGCACTTTGCAATTTTTGGCTCTTTTAGCAATTTTTGACTAGAGTTCATTTTTGTTCTATATGCAAAATTTAATAATTTCGAAAATAATCCGGAAAAGATCAAGCGCTGAACTCGTGAAAATGGGTAGAAAGGGTGTATTGGCTGGCAGAAAGAATCATCTCAGACTCCATTAAGTACACAGAAAATACATGTTTCAACTGTTGAGTCGATCTGTCAATGCCTACGTCTATCTTAATGCTCCGATCACAGAGACTATAAGAGCTAGATCGTTCTTTATCATATCAGTCCCATCTTTTCTTTATGTTCTCTTTCACTCTTTTTTTCGTACCTTATTTCTAGTACTAATAGTGGATTTTTTCTGGGTTTCTCGTAAAATTAAAAAAACTAATTTGCTTTTAGTTGTATATTATTTAATTTCTAATATTAATTTTAATTTTAAATGTAATTTAAAATATTCGTTTTTAATGCCTTTTCCCACAAAGGTAAATTCATCAATCAGGGTATCTTCTAGTCAAGCTCTTTCGACTAAAGCCTTTTTAGTCATTTTTTTTGCAAATTGAAAGAGGAAAATAAATTAGCCTCGAATGAATATTTATTTCTAAAATAAGAAATGAAAACTAAAAGTGGAAGTTAAAGCAGATTCTAATAGCCTGGACTAAATATTTATTTAAAATTTGGTAACACTCTGTTGCACACACTTCTCAACATTTGCAAGCAACTTCCACACACGCTGTACGCACCCCTGACACATTTACAAGCATGAGTCAAAGCTGTCCATAAAAATAATGTAAAGTGTATACATTAAACATTAGATGTGTAAAAACAGCTTCTATCTAGGGAAATGACTGTCAGTTGTCTAGCAGCTAAAGTATAATAAAAGTATATATAAAATAAATAACATACACAAAATATGTACATATATAGAAAAAAGAACACAATGATATTTATAAGTAAATCTTTTGATTGTTTGTCTTTACAAAACTCGACAAACAAAATTGGCCTTCAACCCCTTTCGCAGACGGCACCTTTTTTTGAGGGAAGCTTCTGCAGTTTAACACTTGATTTGATATGCAAACATGAACAATGCAAACTTAAACAGAGAGACCAAAGATATTTATGTGAAATAACAAAATTTATGACATTTGTTGTGACGTGTTCCCCTTTTTTGGATTTATTTTTTTTGGTGTGAGCAACTTTTGTGTGCAATGCCAAAAGTTGTCGTGGTATTTGGAATATTACTCTGTTTCTTATGGTATATGCATATCAATATTTAAATAACGCTTATACAACTTGGCAAATGGGCCAAATAATATTAATCAACAATACAAATAATATATTGTCTGAATAAGCAGCGAATTCAATACTTGATTTTTTTTTTAATTTTGAAAATTTATTACATGACTTAAATTTTATATTATTTATATTTAAATATAATTTCTTTTTATTTAATTTATTGTTACCTTCTTTTTATGTGTTTGTGTAGATTGATTAAATCGACATTAAATTAGAAGATTAATCAAGAGAGAAATTCTTTAGTCTTATAAAATCTACCAGAAATGCATTTTTTTTTTTGCTCGACAAAACTGTATATTTATGATTATATTTATCAGCCAATTCAGTGTATTTGGTCTGTTGGTTATGCTTGGTTTAAATGCAATTCTCGTCTTTCGCTTGTTTTGCACTTGTTTGCCAAAGTTATACACTGTGCTTTATATGCTGTGTGTACTTTTTGGCACGTGACAATAAATTGTTGTTGTTTGTACTCTGTTGAGTTCTGCTCGCTGTTGTTGTTGTTGTTGTTGTTGCTGTTGCTGTTGCTGTTGTTCTTCGTTCACTTCTTCTTGTTCTTGTTCTTTTTCAAGTTGCTTGGAAGTTTTATGTAATTTTGGAGCCAAGTAAGAAAGTGTGTCATAAATGTCATAGTTAATATTTGCTGTTCAGTGCTTTTTGGCAACTGGCTTAAAATGCCAGCCATGTAAGTTCACAGAGCTGCCACAAAAGAACATGCCTCACACTATGTACATATATGTATATGTATATGTGTGTGTGTGTTTGTTTGTGAGTCATATGGTTTTAAAAATAAAAGCATTGCGCGCTCTGTCAACCTTGACCCGTTAGTCAATTCACTTGCCGAACAAAGAGCAAAAAAAAAAGTGGAAAAAATCCATGTATAAAATTGCAATGCAGCGCATTTATGGGAACAGCCCACTTGTAAGTTTGTAAGTGTGTGTATGTTTGTGTCTGTCTGTGTGTGCCCAATCCATAACCAATAAACCACAAAAGCTGCACAGACACATACATCTGAGTGCCTCATACCTTAAATTAGATGATGGCCAGCAGAGGCAACCAAATGGAAAAACAACAAAAGCAACTAAAACCAAAAAGCCAACAAAAATACACAAATTTTATTGCAATCTGTACGAGAAACAAGTAAAACTGTTTAGGAATCGAGTGCTTAAATGAAAGATACCCTATGCGCAACTTTACAAACTCCATCTGCAAGAAGTACATGAAAGACAAATAAAATAAATAATAAGTAGTAGTAGTAATAGTAGGACGAATCTTTTCCGTTTATATGTAAAAGACGGTCTAAGTGACTGTTAAAGCGAGAAATTTCCAAATTGAAATCTAAGCTATCGTCTAACATTCGGAGAACATGTTTATTATATCTAATCGAATTCTATTCCCGTTAAGCGAATATCGATACAAATCGATTTCCGATAGCAATAAAATGCAGCCTTCTAATTGGTCTTTAATATACCTTGAAATATTATTGGTCAACTGTAAAAATCGCATCAAACTGCAAACTGTTCTTTGCTAGTCTCCTATGCATTTCGGTGCTAGCTGTGTTCAGGGTATTTACGAGTCGAGCCCTTTCGACTATGCCTTTCTAACTTGCTTACATTACACCTTTTCCATCCATTTTCAATGGTTGCTGGCGAAAAAATCTATCTCGATTGACATCAAAGTAAAAATAGGCTAAAGCAACGTGGATGCAGTGGAGTTAAATGTACAACTAAATTGTAACTGTGTCTGGTAAAAGTGTTTGAAATGTGGCACATGTAATTAATCATGTGGCAAATGTAATCGAAATACCTTGTGACAGTGTTGAAAATTTCAATGCTTTTCAAGATGTCGATTTCAATTGATTTAAGTTGCTGATATGCAATGATATTAATAGCATTTCAAATATATACATAGTATAGAGTCTAGTACATATCGGATATAAACTTGTTTTTCCAGACAGTTCTGTAATTTATACTAACAATAGTATCGGTTGACAGAAATGTGGAGGTCAGATATTAATAAAATTTAAATATTGTTCCATCTGGCTTTTAATTCGTAAAGTATTTAATAGTAATTAAATTAAAATCAAACTTACATTTTCAACACGAAAGAGTTTGTTTTATTAATGCTCAATACTGGATAAATTTCCTGCTCAAATGTCGTCAATAAACAATTTACCGTAAATCACCATATCACAACTTTTAACTTGGACACCCCACAACAAAAATGCAATATCCTAATACGTATTAAGCTCTTGACTCAAATCCATAAACAAAATTGTGCGCAACGGAAAAAAACGAGCGAAATTTGTTGTCTCGAAACGTTGAAAAGTGCAACGTGCAACTTGCAACAATAAATTGTGCACCTTATGACGTGCCAAACACAAAACCACTCAACGAACATTTTTCATTATGCTTTTTAGGTTGATTTGTTAGCCCTCCACCACCCCCCCGTTTAAAGAATTTTTTGTGTTTATTTTTTTGCGTTTTTACTTTTTGCTGCTTTTAGTTTCTGATTGCTGGCTAAAATTATGGTTGTTGCTGTTTCTGTTGGTTGGCTGACTGCACTTGGCCCAAAGTTGATTGCATGACATTGTTCTTAGTTTTCGCTTACATATCGTTCCGTATATGTATAGGTCCCAACAAAGCTTTCGCTCTCCCCCTGTATCCCACCCACCTCAATCCTCGCACTTCACTTCACCTAGCTCTTGTTTGGTGAACGAACGATTTGTTTACACTGATTTTGTTGTTGCCGTACACAATCAGAGGCACCGACCAGTTTTTTTTTTCAGCAATTCGCAATATTATTGAAGAACACAAAAAATAAATAAAATCGAGTAAGAAAGAAAATAGAGAAAGAGCTCGACTGGAAGATGCCCTAAATGGGGAAACTTATCGATAAAATGAAATGAAATTTATCTTTTTATGGAGAGCGAGAACTTTTTCGAAGTCTCTAGTTCTACACAAGAGGCAGACGGATATGATAAATCAATTCGATTTTTCATGCTGGTCAAGAATATATATGGAATTGCTTGCTTCCTTCTGTTGCATACAACTTCATTGTACCCTTTTTACACCGTCTCATGGTAAAGTAAAATAGAAGAACACTTGTTGAACTTTGATTTATAATTTATTTGTGGTGGCTGCGTTTTGCGGCTTTAGTTTTACGAGGGGTTAAATCAACTATTTTAAACTTTTTAAAGTGAGTAAACTGACTGTTGGAAAATTTTTGAGTATTATATAGACAGGCAGAGCATTTAATCTTCTTCTAACCAAGCCGACAGTATTTTCCCCCCAATTTTTTGATTTTTTATTTAATTTCAAAATACTTGAGTGCATTTCTATTCATTTTGTTGCATTTTGTTTTGGACCATGCAATGATAAATGTTCAAGTAATAAACTTTAGAAATGCCCATTGTAAGGCGGCATACGGGTCGATGGTGGGGTGGTCGGTGTGGATGCGGTTTCCACTTGCACTCGTTACTTCCCCTTCAATTCTCAAGTGTTAAAATCTTTCTTTGTTGTATATACTCGTACATATATTTCCCCTACACTTATTTGGGCCAAAAAGTGGTCGAGAATGAGAGCCGTGTGCGAGTTGATGATGACTAAGACAAATTGTTTTCACCGCATGTGTCAGTCAGTGTGTTTAAAATAGTTGAAATATGGCAATTCGAAAATAGATAGCTTAGTTGTTTTCTAAACTTTAGCACTTAACGCAGTTCTCCATCAAAATGAGCATTAAGTACTTTACGTAATCACATTTAGTATAATTAATATGACTAAAAAAACAGGTGGGCTGGTGATTAAACCTTAAAGCACTTGCCTTTTAATTAACTTTGTTGGGGGAACTTGAATTATTCCACTAAATATAATGACTTGTATATTGTATACGGTTTTTTCTTTACTATTCTTAATTTAAATCATGCTCAGTTTCAAATCATTCCATCAAGTCTTAAGCAAAGTTCCGTTTGCAAATTGCAGTTGGTTTTTTGCATTAATTTTTTAACAGCGTCCGTTCTGAACTTAATGACCCATTATGTGTCTCAAGCAATTTAGTTCAGTCATTGATACGAGACCATAAAAACGAATGACGCTTATGCAACATGGGTCTGAGAAACTTTAAATATAATGATGGAGTCGAAGTCGATGTCAATCTCGATGTCAGAGTATAAGTACTTATATAAGTAGAAAATGCGAGAAAAGAAAAAGCCATTAAAAAAAAAGACTACCACACTTGACTCACATTTATTGCAAAAAAATGATATGCATATAGCTTGAAAGAGTTGCAAGAAAGTTTCGTTTTGTTGCGTTGCCTCCCACATCAGCCAGCATCACGCAGTGCAGGAAATAATTTAATGTATATATATATATATGTATATGTACTTAAAAAAAGTGAAGTGAAGTTTTCTGTACTTCTCAGGACATTGTCATTGGATCAAGCCCTTCAATAGAGTTGTTTTCACGTTACAGAGTTGAGACCGTGTCAAAAGATGTTTAACATTTTAACATTATGATTAAATTAAATATGGTTCACCTTTAAATTATTTTTACAATTGAAGAGCGTGTAATAATTTGATTGTAAATTTTGTAACACATATTAGGAAAGTCTCCGAACCCATAAAGCCGCACAAACACTAGGAGCAGGTCTGATCAAATGATTATATCATTATCTCATAGCAACAATCGGTCGAAAGTAGAGTCTTTGTATGAGGAAAATTTTTGTTTACCAAGAAATCCTAAACAAATTCATAAACTGTGCGTGTTGCAAGCAGGTAATTCCTAACAATAATTCTAATAATAATAATAATGCGTTTTAGAAAGTTCATCACATCTTGACAAAATGTCATCTATATCGGGCATCTATATCCTATAGCATTCATAGCAACATTCGGTCGGTTTTTTTTTTTTTTTTTATAATATAAGATGAAATTTAAATGTCGGCCTTTCAACTGTGTTCACTTTAAAGGTATGAAAACTTTGGTGTCCATCAGATATCTGTTCTAACTTGTTTTTGTTGCATATTGAGAGTGCGTTTGTGACACGACATGCGCTGTGCTCATCTCTGGCTCAATAGTGGCAACATTTTGGGTTCAGCCTCTTTGCTGTAGCTGAATTTGGTTGACTGCTGCCCGTTGACATGTCTTTGGCACTCTGACGACTTTTCTGTTTTTGCTTGCTGCCCTGTAGAAAGCTGAGATTACTGCTGAAGTGAGTCACGCCGAGTAACAATTTTTGGACTCTATACGATTTAGTTTTGCAAATAAAAAATAAAGTTTTTTTTTTTAAGTTTAATTTAAATTTAAACTCTTCTTTAAAAAGTCTCTGTTGTTAGGGTATGTCGCGTTTGATATTATTCACTTTCGTTGCACTCTGACACTGCAGCATTTAATTAAAGTTGATCATGCTGCTGTTGCTTTATAAAATTGCGTTTTGCGGTAGTCATTGTTGTAATTGATGCGGCTCCTGCTGTTGCCGCTTAATTGAAGTGTCATTAATTTGTATGCACCAACATAATTACACATAATTATGAATAAGTCATAAGCCATTTTGTTAATTCTGAAAGAGTTTCATGTATCTCCTCCTCGACGGGAAATGTTTTAAGCTGGCTGCCCCAGTCAAAGTGAACCGCTTCGTTGACCCCACTTACTCATTTCCCATTGTTTTTATAATTATTATTATTTTTGTTGCTTTTATTATTATTTTGTATAGTTTTTGGGTGCCACAGTTGCGCGTGAGTGATTTACATGCTTTACACATAACTGGGGGACCCACCTATCTTTGGTTTTTTATGCGGCTCGCTGGTGAGCGCAATTTTCCATATGATGCTAAAGCAAAAAAGTTGGAATACTCTAGTAGGGAGACCTCGAACAGGAGATACCCCTGATTACATGATAGGCTTGTTGTTCAATATACGAAAATAAGTCTGATCTGATTACAATTTTTACTGCTTATCTACAATATATATTATAAATAATTCGACTCTGCTTTTTACGCTAGTCAAGAATATATATAATTTATGGGATTGGAGCACCCTTTTCTGTCTATTACACAACATTTTGCACAACTTCAATATACCCTCATTTTCAAAAATATTGACGTAATAAAATAAATGAATAAAAAACAAATTAAAATACCTCCATTACAATATCTTCTCATGTGCAATCTGTTCATTTTTATTGTCGTTGTTGTTGGTTAATCTTTTGAATTTTATTTATTTACTTTTTTTTCGGAACACTTAATTTACTGAGGTTTGTTGAACTTCCTGTGATGTGTTCTAGTTAGTTTAATGTTTGTCATTAATTTGGTTGAATCTGTTGTGATGTTGAATGGTTCTTTATAGTATAATAATACTTTCTTTTTAAGATATTCCGTGAACTATATTTCTCTCATATCAATCTCCTTACTGTCTTGTATTCTGTATTCTTGAAAGCTCGCCTATTATAAACTAAAATTGACAACATCCTCACACTTACTGCAGATATTCGTATAATTCCGCATAATTCGGTGGTCTTGTGTTAACCCAAGCTATCTCCTTTGCGAGCCAAAAGTCACGTACCACACTCAAAAATTGACTTCACACAGCAGCAGCCGCAGCAGAAAAGCCCGTTAAATTGATTTTTGTGGCAAGTAAATAATCAAATCAACTTTTGCCATTTATCGTCGTCTTTACATAATATGAGAGCGGCGCCAGACACAAAGCTCCAAAACCGAAAAATCAATCTTTGCGCTTGGCCCCATCAAACGAAAAACGCCTCAAAAATTGTAGTCATTAGTTCTGACAAAAAAAGAAGAGAACAGATGACCAGCAAAACAAAAGTCAAAAATTGAAATTTTTGTATATATGTATGTATATATATATATATATATACATATATATATATATGTATGTATATATCTTAAGTTATATATATATATACACATATATGGCGTAAAGTTCATGACCATAAACACAACTACTTAGTCGTGTTAGGAGTCGAGCCGCGAATTGGCGTTGTTTAAACTGCAAAATAGCGCCACATCTCTGCGCATTTTTCTGTCCGTGCGTGTGTGAGTTTCTGAGTGTGTGTGTGTGTGTGTGTGCGTGTGTATGTGTGTCTGCCTGATGAGTCGCATCAATCAGCGCTGCCATTGTCTGAACTTGAAATCGATTTTTAAAGAGACTGGCAGCTCGGCTTGGCGCAGACCTAACCAGACCAGGACAGGCCAACATCAGTTAGGCAGGCAGGCAAACATAAAAGCCTAATGATCAGCGCCAGCGATTGAGTTACATGCAGCAAATCTCTGACGATCTGACTGGATCGCAACTTTCAACTCGCAACTCTGCTGCCGTCTCGTGCCTGCCTCTTAACTGTCCACAGTTAATCACGAACTGGCCAAAAAGAATGCCGGATTAAGTCAAGAGAGAACCAGTTTTTTTTATATTCATTTTTTTTTGTTTGCTGGAGCGCCGGCACTGAACTACCCTTGTTTGTTGTTATACCCTAGACAAAGAAGATATGATGGGATTGGACATTAGTTGTGAAGTAGTTTCTTAGTAAACACTTGTATACTATATATCTAATTATTAACATTAAAATAAAGTATAATTAGCTTCAAGTTGAAATTATTGGCTCTTAAAGTTATTTTTTAGATAATTTTTTTGACTTGAAACTCTAATTTGTAAAAATGCTCCATTAAAGTTGATTGATATTTTGAATTATAAAGTGAGACAGGCAGCTAGAAGTGAAAAGAGAGACGAAGAAAATATGTATACTGGCTGAGGAGACAAAGTGAGAGGCCGATGGGTAACGAGCCAGTTCTATAAATTGAAAACATATATACTAAAATGAAAAATATAAAAAAATACAAAACCAATTCATTTACTATATATATATATATACATATTTATCATTCTATTATCCTTAATTTTAGTCTTCTGTTAATTTTGTTACACCAACAGTTTTGTTTATAAAGTTGCATTACATCAAAATAAATTTCTCTTCACTTCAGTTAATACTGTACAAATTTCCAAATATATAAATAAATTTCCCGGACTAGTAGAGTAAACAAATATAAATATGAGCATTTTGTTTATATTTATTTTTCCTTTCCTGTTATATTATTTTGCTTTCATTTATATTCTAAGCAAAAACTTAGCCAGCAAACAATCTATTTAAATTATATGTACTAATGTGGGTTGAAGTAAAATGATAGACCTAAATTTACATAGACAAAAATGCGTATAGGCTATTAAATTTATAAGCAAAATGTAATATATGGTTTTTAAGGTAACTCAATCCACAAGATATTTCTTTTACGTAATTTTTTTTTCCTAAACATTCTTTGGTTTTAGTTTGTTTTTTGCTAGTTCAAAAGCAAAACCGAACAACTTGTTAACATTCAAAAGGATGCAAAACAAGTTCAACTTTCGTGGTGAAATTATTAAACTAGGCTTTTGGGGTTGGCACTAAGAGCATTGAAACTTCGACTTTGCAGCATAGTTTAGCATTTTGTTGGCTTGTTTTTGTTTTTTATTGTAAATCAAGTTTTGCAGTTTTGGAGTTGTGTATTGGTTGGCGCTGCTCGATGTTTGTTATTCTGCGGAACGTGGCGCAACTCGTTTTTTTTTGTTTATTTTATTTTTTTTTTGGTCTTGAGAGCTGCTTGGGCTGCTTGGGCTGCTTGAGCTGCCTGGCATATTTGTTGCCTACAACAACAACAGTCAACAAGCAAAACGTGCACGCCAAAATATGCAACTCCAACAAGAACCGCAACATCAACAGCAGAAGCAGCAGCAACAGCAACAGCAACAATTGCAACAATGGGCAGAACCTTGGGGAGCGTCGTCATTCCGTCTAGCTATGTTTTGGTTGACTTGTTAGTTGCTTTTTTGGTTTTAGGGTCGGCACTCGCTCGCCTTGGCTATCTGCCAATTGTTTGGCAAATTAACAGCGAAAAGGAGTTGGCAGCAACACACACACACAGACACACACACACCCGCCAATTTAGCTCCTGCTGTTGCGTGTTGTCCTTCTTCAACTCCTCTTCCTCATTGTGTTCCTTCTTCTACTTCTACTTCTTCTGCGTGCAAAATGTTGCCAAACATTTAAATATGCCTTTGTTTGGATTTCCAGCTCAAATGAGCTTGTCGTGGCCAAAAGTTGCCGCCGCCAGTTGCTTCGGCGTCTTCTGCGTTCCACGATAATCTCCTGCATACCACGTTTGTTGTTGTTATTGTTATTTATGTACCCTGGAGCAACTGAACTGAACGGTATACACGCCGACTGACTCTAATGATGCTTATGTAACATATTTGATAAATCTGATGAGCAAATCAGTTACAAGCGGCTTGAAATTTGAAAACATATTGAAAGCTTTATGCCGAAGCATCAACAAATCTAACATGAGATTAAAACTTTTGTTATATATATAAAAAATAGGGGATTTTGTTGTATTTAATTATATTAATACATATGTGATTAATCTGTTGAGAAAAGAAGCACATTTGAAGCTTTTAGCTAGAAAATCAACAAAGTTTAAAATGAACGTGAATCTTGAATATTATTTTATTATTATTTACTTTTATTAATTGACTTTTAAGAATTGTATTATTACAATTATTATTTATACTTTTCTGCAGGCTTATACAGGGTATTTCGCCGCATATTTCAGTTTCAGCTCTTCGGTTTGTTATGGCTTGGGCTCTTTGTTAGTGGCAACGTCTTGGTTCCTGGTTTAGTGCGTTTATCTTCATTATGCCATTGAATTTATTCATGCATCCATATTTAGTTAAATTACATGTTCGCGATAAGCTGAACCCCGATCGTTTTCGCAATCACACGAGCCCAGACTCCAAATCCACATCTTTCATCTCAGTCGCAATTCAACTCGAACTTCAACTTCAACTGCAACACTCAACTCGTCTGTTTAAACTAATTAGTTGAGTGTGTTATTTTTGAATTTTGTTGGTGTTGCCCTTTTATTTTGGTTTCCAGGAAAGTCTTCGAGCCGATCTCTTCGCTTTACGTACTTACTAATTAGGCAACCCAGTTTTGCCTGCACCTCAATTCTATTCAATTACATTATTAAATTATACGACCGGCATAAAAAGCGATTTTCTTACGCATTTTTCGGTTTTCTTTGCAGGTGAGCAAACCATTTTCCTTTTGGACAGCTGAAGCACAACTTAAGTTTCTTTTTTTGTGGCCAGGACTGGGTAAATATTTGCATTTCTTAGAAGTTTGGAGTGTTTTTTTTCTTTTGGAAATTGTTGGTTTGTGGATCTACGACTAAGGCTTTAATGTTATTGCATCCTTTTTTTGCGGGATGCTTTAAAGCGTTCATAAAATGCAGCGCAATGATTATGGTGATGGAGATAATGAGTAAAAGGGGTTATGCACTCAAAGCTGTTATTATAGTAAAAGTAAAAGGGGTAACAGAAAAATGCATTCACAGGTGTTATTATAACGTTTGGCTTACCGAAAACACAAGTTGCTGGGGATTGAGTTTTTGTCAGAAATACATATTTAAATAAATTATTTAAGTTAAGGTTTATTTTATGAAGTAGCCAGACATTTTTTCCAGCATTATAACTGTTCAATCAGATCTTATTGCTTTTCTGTTCACCAATCGACCACAAAAGTGACATGAAAACTGCAAATGATTTTGGCCATTCTTTTCCGAAACGTTTTTCACTTCTTTAGCCGAACCGATATGGTGGACACAGAAGAAAAATAAAAGTAATAAAAAGCAGAACTAAAATTAAAATCACTGCATCGTCGTTGGCAACTGGCTGAAAACCAAAATGTCAGCAAGTTTTCAGTTGCATTTCGTCTTTGGGACTTCTGACGATGCTGCTTTTATTTTTATTCGACTATATATATGTTGTACATATCCATATAAATATATATATATCTACATGCATATAAATAGATGGCAGTAGAATACGCTTTATAGGTTAACTGCTTTGGCTTTGGCTGACTTCACCTTTTTACGCTCGATCAGCTTACAACAAAAAACTATATACTCGTATATATACATAAATATATATGTGCATATATACAGAACTATGAAAGCAAGAACAAGTCGCTCGAGTGGCGTAACAATAAATGTGAGCCAAGCTCAGCTTTTTGTACTTTAACGCTACCAATAAAACAATAAAATATTGACTTATCTCTACACTGCAAATCAATTGCAAAATTAAGTAGAAGTTGAGGCAGCCAGCACAAAACTTGGCCCAAAACGGAAATAGACAGTCTGTCGGTCAGTGAATGGCAATTGCATGGTTCTTAGTGTTTGTTGTTGTTGTTCATTTTGGTATTGTTGTCGTTAAAGTTTTGCAATTAAAATGCCATTGAAGTGTTGGCTACATTGTTGTTGTTGCTGATTATTCTTTGATTTTCGATGGCTTTAATAAGCCAATGGCCTGGGCCATGTTACCAGTTCAATCACAAAAAGTTGCTTAACAGCATTTGGATGTTTGGCCTTAGCTGTTGTCGATGATCTATCAAATGGTATTAGAAAGTCGTTGCTATTATTTGCTTTTAATTTCTAGATATCTTTTTTTTTTGTATAGAATATTTTAAGATTGTATTGTTTTCATTAACTCTGGTAGCGAAGGAGGAAGCGTATTTTGTCTGTGATGCTGTCTGTCCGCCTTTCTTTGGCACCCTAGAGAGGCTTGAAATTCGGATTATATATTTGTCTAGCCCGCGTCAGAGAGAAATCGATAACAACGATAAATTCCAATCGATAAAACATTTTAATTTTCATAACTTGCAAGTTTGAGTTATCAAATTTGGAGTTTGGATTGTTGGTAAAGTACTTGAATATGTATATTTATACGAGAAACAATAAATATATATGTATATGTGTATATATAAGTTCATATTATTCATCTACGACAACTCCAGCCAGTCTGAGCCACTCGTCTAAAAATACATGTAAAAATTTGTTATTATTGAGTTGAAATAATTAAATTCTGAATGTACATTTATGATTATTTAAATATTCACACCCACAATAAGCTTTTTTCCCATATATTATCAGTTCGTATTAATTTGATATCAGAGTATTACACATTCGGTTACGCCCGTCCGCAACGCTCTCAATTCTTTTGAAACCCGGTTTGCCAGCTTAATTTTTTCAAGAAGCTTTTGAAAGCATATTCTTTAGAACATGCCAAGCTATTGATGAAACACATTCTATGCTGATTAAATGTATGCCTTAATTTGTGTGTCTAGAAAGTTCTACTCACAATTCTAGTCAAAAGTAGATGCAACGTTTTAAGTTAAATGAGCTCAAAAAATGGTTAACTCTTTATCAACTGTTTGAAAGAATTAGCATTTAAAGCGATAATTGGAAATAGCTCGTAGTTAGAGTACAAACTATAGTTTTGCGGCAAATCGATAAGTGCTTTGCAACAAACAGGCACCGGTTCGTGCAGCTTTCTCGAATTGCAGCTTGCTAAACTGATTTGCAATAGACGCTAAGGGATTTTGACTGTCCCAAAAAGAGTGCAGCAAACCAACATGCAAATGTCAAACTCATGTTGCATGCAGCAGCAACAACAATAAAAGGGAGGCAGGGGAAGCGCGAAAGTAGGCTGAGTGAGTGGGTGTGTGTAATAATATCCATCAATGAATGTATGTAAACTTGATGGCACTGCTAAACAAAACGGCACTTGCCCCATTTCCCCGCATTTTCCGTTTCTCATTGCCATTTTTTTCTTTCATGTGGCTGTCAACGCCAGCTCGCGACTGCGACTGCTGCAGTGTGTGAGAAATGTAACAATAATTGAAATTTAATAGCCACGACGACAGACGCGCGCTCTGCCACAAGGGGCAACATCATAAAAAATAAAGTTGCAAGCCCGAGTCTCGCGAATGCCCGC
Organism: Drosophila basisetae; assembly: GCA_035041595.1. Classification (NCBI taxonomy): domain Eukaryota; kingdom Metazoa; phylum Arthropoda; class Insecta; order Diptera; family Drosophilidae; genus Drosophila; species Drosophila basisetae. Next base: position 757,536 of record JAWNLB010000048.1, on the reverse strand, counting down.
TGGCAGCATACTGCCAAAGTAGAAGAAGCAAAAACTCATTCACTTTTACTATTCATAGGCACAGCAAAAAAAAAAAGGAAGAGAAAAAATGAAGAAAAAAAGATTCATACACGTCGCTGAAGTTGCCGCTGGCTGTGGCTCAAAATAAAAGTAGGTCAAAAGCTGTAAATGATATTTGTACTACTTGTTTTCAAGATGCTCTGTGTGGACATTCATCCACCCACAGCTAACTTCATTTATGCCTCTTTATATCCGATTTGCGATAGTGTATAAAAACAAAAGAAAACCAAAACTGCATAATCATCAGAAATCTCAACAACAATTTCATCATCATCAGCAGCCTTAGTTCAGCTCCGCCAGCAGTCATTAAGATGCTGAAATGTGCTTTTATTTATGAAAAACGAAGATGATATATTTATGTATACATATATCATATATACATATACATATACATATATTCATGCTCATTTCAATACGTGTCAGATTTAAAAACAACTTAATTTTTTTTTTATTTGAATATGTGCTCTCTGTCAAAATGCGAGCGATGCCATTGAACTTTGATTGGGATCGTTTCGTCAGTAATGCAATCGGTAAATATTAACATACACCTGTTGTTGTCTGCCGGCGAATCCACTTTAAAAGATCGAACATCAGCAATTAACACATGACCGCTAAGTAACCACATCACATGCAGAGCCCCCCCCGCCAAAAAAAAAAAACCAGTTTCATGAACCATGTCACATTTTAAAACCATACTTGGCCAGCGATTTTAATTCATTGTGTTCTCTTGTTAGATATGTTGGCAAGGCGAAGGTCAAAACACATATAAATTTGACAGATAACCAAAATCCAGCAAGCGAACAGCTCCGGTTAACTAATTCATTTAGGAGTAGTGGAAAATAAATGAGCGTGATCGTCATAACCGTGAACGGAGTAATTGTTGGAAAATTACAGTAATTAAGTAAGAAACTCCGAATATAACAGATACTTGCAGGTCGAAGTCAACATGCTGAAATTAAAATTGCTATTGAAATTATAAATAATTGATCGACTGTTCCCTTAAAAGCTATATGAAATACAAGTCCTTTGTTGGTGTTTTTTTTTTTGACCAAGTGTGAGAAGTATTATAGTTTCCTTTGGTTTATTTGGTAATCGAAAAAGTTTCTCATACATAATAATTAGCTTTTTAACGAATCCTTCAATGAGACGTTTAATATATAGTAGCTCGATTTTTGTCAAGCAAAATAGAAGCTGATCAAGAATATATTTAGATTAAGGGGACGAAAATGTTTCATAAAAAATGTATTAGATAAATCATAAATATTTTTATTTTTCTAGGGTATTGCAGGTCTAGAAAGCCCAGGCAGAATATTCATCCATTAAACCTGGTTTTATTCCCGCTTATAATCAAATGCCTTGTCCCTCTATTAAAAATCGGATAAAATTGCAGTTGCTTGGAAATAACGTGACTTACTAATTTGTGATTAGTTACATCACAGCATATTATTATACTCAGACCACAAATCGCAATTAACTATAAAGCCTGCCAAGCACACCGAATACAAATCGTTTAATATGTAAAATAATTTGAAATTCAAATTGTTGTTGTCAGCTCATTGAAAGTAACTGTCTGGGAAATAATGCACTTGACATTTGCAATTATCAAATACGTCGAAAACAGGGCACTCTGACAGTGATGGAAGATTAACAAATGGAAAACATTTAAAAACTACGTTCGCAATTCTGGCAAAACAAAATCATTGCTTCTATTTACAAAGCTGGAGAGTAAATACAAAAACAAATAGACAAATGTATATAAAATGAAAACATTTCCTGTTTTCGACTTTAGAGATGAGCATCATCATAATTAGCATTATAATTATGAACAGCATTGACTTGCGTGTGGGGTGGGGCAATGGTTTTGCGTCTGCCACATTTCCTTGCCACATTATTAATATGCACAAGTCAAAATAAAGTTGGAACACCAACAAAAAAATTTTAATGAAAGCTTTATTAGGTTTTATGAAAACATCAACAGCCGTCGGCAACTTTAGGCTTCCAATTTCGCCCCCCCCATACACACACATTTTGTAAGTTTTTCTAGTGGGGTAGGGTGGTGTGTGGTGGGTTGGTTGGTCAGCCAGAGTTGCGAGACTGTCCTCTCTCCGCTCGCCTGTAAATTGTATCAAAGGGGTCGCCATGGGGTCGTTGAGCGGGTTCATTGCGGGTCGTCGCTTAATTTATTTATGTGGCTTTTAGTTTTTTTATAGCTATTTTTTATTTGGGCTTGTTGCTATGCATAAGTTTTGCTCCCATTTTAAATTAATTAATTGACTTCCAATTTCAAACTGGAAAACTAGTTTTATTTTTCTTTTTGTTTGTTATAGTTAAGCTCGTTTGTTCATTAATCAATTAAATGGCAAATAAGCACATTGAAACTAATGCGTTTGTTTCAATTTGCATTTTTAATTGTAAATGCATTACTATTCCCATATAAATAATTTTTTTTCGGCCCTGATTTGTGTATTTATATAATTTGTTAATTTGTATGGTCAAACTGCGGCTTAAGTCCAGAGATAAACAATTCACAAAATTAGCGCTTGTTGTGAATATTAATGGGAACTTAACACGGTGTAAATTATTGTACATTTATAATTATCGTAGTAATTATTATTAAAGTACTGGCTCAATTTGATGCCAGCATCATGATTATAATATAATAGCTATTCACATTTGATGACAGCAATCTATTGAAACCGAAAGTTTTATTTGGGAATCTCTCAATCAAAAATTATTCATTGAGAAAAACTGTATAAAAATTGAATAAATATTAGAGTTCAGAAATAAATATCAGTTATGGAAAAATCAAATTGAAATCTAGTTTTGCTATGGGTTACGACATATTTCGCATTCCCCATGAAAATCAATTAGATTTTTTATTGATATTGGTGACAAGAAAATATAAGTTTTTGCTGATTTTTGTTGTATTTTTTTTTGAATAGTTCTGACATTTACAACAATACTCGCGTGTAGCAGGCCACGACCTATAAAATAAATACATCAAAATATCATTTAGATATCAGGAAATTCAATTAACTATCGATTTTGATAACAATGGCATTGATATTGACGAAACTAGCCAAAGGCCGATCGACTACTTATCAGCTGTATGAGGAGTGCTAGAAAACAATTTTCAGGCACAAGCACGGGTGCATTCTAATTAAGCAATTTAATTATATAAAGTTAGTCAGCCGGGGAGGCGTAGCATTATAATCAAATATATGGCCCATGTGGGTAGTTGACATCAGCAGGTCGAGTGCAGCAACCTCATTTCCCATTTCCTACCCTCGACATGAAATACGATGACCACCAAAGAGTACAAGGTGATGAAACTGGCACAGGGTGTGTGGACAGATATGTGTTGTGTGGGATATTGAGAGGGTTGGCTTCGATTCTCAACTCTAGTCGGAGATGACAGCAGCCACTCAATGTCCCATACAATACGTGCGAAAAATGCGATAGAAAGAAGACTGTGGAAAACTATTGAAAAACTGTGAACAGCTGGTCACCAGCAATGGTTGTCGTTGTTGTTAATTCCAGGGGGGTTGGGATCGGATGAGGGTGTGAATTTATGTGGTTGAATGTCTGGCAACGTGACTAGATGCCAACTGGCTCTTCACTTATCTAAGGTGTTGTTTCGTTGGTTGGTTGGTTGGCTTACTGCGGTTTTCCCTAGCGACTACGCGCCCGGATACACGCGCCGACTGCAAACGGATGTAATTAAGGATTTTGCGTGCCAAAAAGAAAACTCAGCGCACAATTTGCCACTACTACAATTGTTGGTAGAGTGAGCGGAACTTGGATTCGACTTGGAATCAACAATTTATGCGGGTTCGTGCGTGTAGATAGATTTTAGTTTTCGATTTTATTTTGGCTTGTCTTGAATTTTCACGGAGTACTGTAGTACTTCATCAAATCGTTTGTCTCTGTTATTTAGTGCCTACGTGCTGTGTGTCCTACAAATAGGGGTAGGTGGCATGTGATTAGCTTCTCATGCTAATTACATGCACATCTGCAGTTCAGATCAATTGTGACTAATGGCAGGGACAAGGCATGACAGACGTGTATATTTAAAATTGCAAAATCAGTGATAGTGATGACATTTATTGCTTCGATTATCGATATTATCGATTGTCTTAAATATTTAACATTCTTATACCTTAAAGTCTTTATAAATGTGTTATAAATTGTATAATGAAGTTGTGCATGCAGAAAGTATGTTGGTATGATTGTGCTAATTTTAAAGACTTAAGAAGGGAAATGGAAAATCAGTCAATCTCAGAACAAGTTTTTTTCGTTTCCCGAATATCATTAAAGATCAATTACCGATAACAATAAAAAGGCATTTTCAGCGTAGTTGTTGAACAGTGGCGAATGAGTTGAGTTTGGAGTATCTTCTAGTCGAGTTCTCTCCAATAAATCATATTTATTATTTTTTATTAATATATTCATTTCTTCATTTTCAATCATACTGTTCTATTCCTTAAGCGTAAGAAAAGAAAGAAAAACACCACCTCAAAAGATGCATCTAAAGAAAAGCCCAAGATAAATAAGTTGCCTGTCAACGTGCTTTGATTGCGTTTGGCCATCTGCTCGTTAATAATTCTAAGCATGCTATAAATTAAACCAAATCACAATCAGAATCACAAAATCACTTTTAAATTTAATTTATAAACATAAAACAACTACAAATTCCTTTAAGTAGGGATGCCCGCCGCAAAAAAAAAAACGTTTAATATGCAAGAGAAATAACGAGTTTTGCTTCTTTTTCGTTTTAAAGATCTTCACTAATTTGGGCAAATCAAATAAACAAGCAAGACCGAATAATGTAATTTATGGGCAATCCGCACAAATTTATTCACTGCACTGGCAGCAGACCAACCGACGACTCTCTGGCCAGACTAATAACCGTCCAAAATCCTCAAGTCAATCCCGAGGGAGTAAAAAAAAAAAAAAAAAAATAGAGGAGAAACAAAACCGTTGTCACGAGTGTATAATAAAATAAATAGCACCAACATGCACATCATAAAATAACTATATATACTTAAGATTAACGGCAAACCAAAGATGACGACGCGTCTTGAATTTCTACGCAATTTAACTTTAGCATATATGCGAATATATAGCAACAACAACCAATGTTGGATTGGCATAATAAATGCGATAACCGGGCTAGCGTAAAGAAATACGTTAAGCCAACAAGCTGTAGCGTTGTAGTGCTTATAATAACGTTTGTATATAAAACGTATATATATTGATATGTTTGTCTCTAAAATACATTGTGATAGCCAATACTTGATGATGTCAAATAGAGAAAAAAAAACAAAAAAAAAAAAGATCAAGGCAAACAAAACAAAACAAAATAAGGTTGACAATATTAAACCAATAATGTCTTAGACTTTAGCGACTTTTCGCCCATGTCCGAGCATAATACTCTCCATGAGGTCATTTTTTTTATTTATTATATTTTTATTTTTAGACCAAAAACTCATTTATTGCGAAACGCAGCGCAGCAAAACGAAAATGTCCAAAAAGGGCAGTAAAAATCATTGGGTTCGCCTGATGATTCACAAGGATATTACGAATCTGTCATCCATACAATATTTTTAGCTCAATGCTGTAATAGATTTGTATAGATATGTAATCAGCGGAATCAGTTTTATTATTCATACTATCCACACTTGCATTATAAATATGATAATAACAAATTGGTATTTATGTGTTCTCAGTATAACAAGCTAAATCCTTTATCTGTCGATCTATAAAAATTATTGGTAAAAAAGTCTGGAGTTATCAATGCTATTTGATTTTATATCGTTTGAATACTTGGCAGTTTATTTTATTGTTTACTTATTCGAATATAATTCAGACATGGTTGAAGCACAAAATTATTGAAAATGTCATGCATAAAATTTTGTTTCGAATTTAGAGTATGTCTGTGTCGACCTTGTCCACATTTATATCAAATTTTCATTGTTATTTTGGCAACATTTCGCACATAATCTGGTGATTTTCTGTTTCTCTTCCTCTAGTTGTTGTTGTGGTTGATATAAGTACAGAGTTGATATTTCAGATGACAGTGCTGGCATTGTCAGGCCGGCCACATATATGTAATGTAATCATGATTTTAACCAGCTTTAATATAATGCCAACTTCTACTTCTTTCATACCCGCCCCCCAACCCCCCTTCGGCTGCTTGGGGTCGTTTAGACGTCGACTCGTGAAATTTTTATTATCATGCCGAAAGTTTTTGGCTGCCTATGTTATTTTGTGTTATGTGATAAAGATGAACTGGTCAGTAGATCTGACCCCACAAAGATGCAGCCGGCATTTGCTTTGAAGCATATGGAGTATATGGAGTATAATAAAAATGATAGCTCTTGCTATTTAATGTAATGTGAGGAATTTAATCTTTTGAAATTGCGTGTCCCACAACGCACTTTGATTTTCTTTTCGGTTTCGGTTTCGGCTTTCCGTTTTCCGTTTTTTTTCTCCTTTTTTTTGGATTTTTTATGTTCGTCAAGATGTGACAACAAATTGGATTGTGACGTGCGTAATGAGCGGCATTTTCTTGACTGAAAGTTTTATGGATATGGATCTCCTTACGAGGCGCCTCAAAGTATCCTACAATTCTTTGTTGGCATTATGTGGCAAATTGCGTGAAAATCTCTTTGATTTTATGAGGCCAACTAAAGTAATTGGCATTTGAAGAGAGACAGAGAGAGGGTGACAGTTTACATATATGCGTATGTATTGGGTAAATGATGAGGGTCTACAAATGTTTGAAATGTTATTTTATTCGAAAATTTAATAAATTTAAACGTGAAAACAAATAAATAAAATTGATTGCACACTTTTGTGTTGTGTTTTTTTTTGTTATTTAAAATCTTTCCAATTTTTAATAAATATTTTTCCAATATTTAATACTACAACTCTGCAGACTTATTTATTACTTACTTATTTGCTTTGGCTAACATTTTGCTCCTTTACACAAACAACAAATATTGTTTTGAATTACATTTCCGTTCTCCAATGCTAACTTAAAATATTTGATTATTTTATGTTGCACAAGTTTTGGAAAAAATAAAATGTACGCAATTCCGAAATTTTAAGATTGTATTAAATATAAATAATTTTTTATTTTGCTCTCAACTTAATTTTCGTTTGCCCTTTTATGAGTGAACTGCAATGCGGCAGCAACAACAGCATGTTTGCAGGTTGCAGCTGCAATGCACTCTCTAAGTTTCCATTTCGTTCTTTTTAGGTACCTTCTTCTTCTCTTCAATAATTTATTTCAAATATTATTTAAATACATTTTGAGAGTCAAGTAAATCTTTACAGTGGCAAATACAAATTGAGAGTGAAAAAAGTTATGGCCTTTTTTTAACTGAATGAATGACGAGTTCGGATGTGATAAGTGAAGGCCTGGCTTATCGATCTAAACACAAATTGTCCAGATAACTGGGCTCGAATGGAATGCTGCAACTCGTTATTTCGTTCGCTCTCTCTCTCTCTATCAATCCATCTCACTCTCTCGTTCATCGTTTAGTGAGAAAGCCTTGACATGATTTGTGTCTCGTTTGATGAGTAAATACATTTGTCTGTTTTACAGATTGATTTCCTCACATGCACATTCAAAACTACACAGACGTATTTTTGTATTGGTTTCTAACTTGTATCTTTTGTTGTTGTTTTGTTTATCAAGTTTCATTGTTGATCTAACGCTTGTGCCTATCAGTTTTTATTGGCGTCACTTTATTTATTTATTTTTTTTTTAACGTATTTTTTTCATGCGATAACACAGCTTAGCTGAATATTGCGTTTGATTTTATTAAAAATTCAATCGGCGCGCTGAGTGGAAATTCGTAGTTTTTTGAGTGGACTTGTATTGATTTCATCATATAAATGAATTTTATAGTTAATAGATGCAATTGTGCTGTAACTTGATTTATAAAATTGTTACTTTTCTTGATACATTCTAATAATTTTAGGGCTGATTGAAATTATTTTGTGAGTGGCCCCAATCATTTACTTTCCAGTTTAATTACTAAAGTGTTTTATGTGAAAAACCTGATTATAATTTTTGCTAAATGACTTTCGTTTAATTTTGTGCTTTGGTGACATTTCAAAATCACAAACAACTGCAGGTGGGTTTAATTTTGGATTGTTCGCTGTCAGGCGGAGCAAAGATACCGAAAAATCCATTAGAAATTTTCGCAGTGCTTGTTCAAAAAAAAAAGAGAAAAGAAAAAATTGAAAGAAAAGAGCAGCTGGCAACAGCAGAACACGGCGTCTAACAACAATAGCGAAATTAATCACACCTGGGAACTAAAATGTCAGCACTGTCATCCATGTCAACAATGCGGTTTATACAGACGCTTAATATTAGATTTACTCAGAGAGGGGGAGAGATAGTGGGAGAGACAGAGAGACGGAAAGTGCGAATCCAGATGGTTTTTGCGCGTCGAGGAGCTACACCGGCAGCAATTGCGGCTACTCCATCCTTGTGCGTTGACAAAGTGCGTCGTCGTAGCAATGTTTATTGTCAACCCCGGCCGACTGTGGGGCGCCTCAAGTGTCTGTTGTCGAGTGGGGCAAACCACTTTAGGTGCGCAACGTGTTCTAGGCGCCAGGCGTGCGAGGCCTTTAAACGGCGTTGCTGCCACGTCTTGGGGTGAGCGAAGGGGGGAGGGGGAGGGTGGCACACACTTAATTCCCGTAGGTTACACTAGTGGTAGATGGTCCTGCCGTGTGCGCCTGGCCAGAACCGGCTTATACTTTACACTTGTCTGGACATTTGATTAATGATGCTTACGTGTCTGCCACTCTTCTTCTTCTTATTGTTGTTATTGCTGTTACTTGGCATTTTTATTGTATTCAGTGTCATTCGAGGCTTTTTAATAACTGATTCCTTATGCCCGGAGTCCCTTTGGCTTAATTAATTTTACGTCTTGGGGTTGCTTTATTTTGCTTTACACCCCTCTCCCTCCCTCCTATGTCTCGAGTGCTTCAAAGTGGTTCCTGTCGCTGTCTCTCTGTGACTCACGCCAACTCAGGTATGTGTCTGCTGCACTGAGTCACCTCGTCACAATTGCACCTGTTATGTTTGTCTTCTATTTATTGTTGTATTATATGTTGTATCGATAAAATAAACTAACCTACACCACCTAGATATTGACTTTATTGATAAATTTGCTGTTTGTTTAAGTCCATTGAAAACGAGTAAATACAAAAAAAAAAGTATAGTTAATATTATAGGTAAAAAAATAATGTTGGAACTAATCTTTCTATCTGCTTATAAGAGATAATGATATTATATGTATTTTAAATATCAAATGTAATATAAAACTTAATTCATGTACTTTATCATTATTAGTATTATTTTGAAATATTAAAGCGCTTGCGACCTGGGCACAGAGTATCATTGAGTCGAGTTAATTTCACTACTCGCAGTCGTCTTTCGCCCACAAATGTATTATAGCATTATTAATTATTAAACACGTATTCATAATTGTCAGCTAATTGGATTGTTGTCTCCTCAGCTCATCAAAGGTTTTACTGTTTGTCATTAGCAGCATTTTATATGTCTGTTTCTAATTAATTTAAGTTGCAAAACAAATACAATTACATACATTGATTTTATTGCGATGCATACATGAATGTCAGACACAAGAACACACACACACACACACACACACACACACATACACATACACATACTCACACGAACACAGAGACCTTCAGAATATGCGTTTTTGTACTTGTTTATGTGTGTAACACCTGATGGCGCCCTCTTTGTAATGGCGCATGCGATGCAGTTAAAGGTAATTGGATTGTTACTACAACCAGTCTGTGTAAGTATGTTTTTATGTGTGTGTTTTGTGTGGGTGCCATATGTGAACAACGCAGTACTCGCCACTCTCTCCCCCGTCCTTTGACTGGTGACACTGCATTAATACTGGCCATACTGAAGTGAAGTCTTTGTAGTTGTAATTGAGGACCCTCAAACTATAGTTCCAAAAAATTTTCACATACTCCTGTTACCATTTTTTGTGCATGGAGAAAAAAAACATGAACATGATTTCAACAATTAACTGGAGTCTGAAAAATCGTGTTTAAAAATGTAACCTGAACAATGAGTACGTTTGCACATAAAATTACGGCCAAATGATTTAAAGTTATAATCAAATCGGATATGTAATGCTTATTTTGCATAGTCGATATTTAAATGCATTGATGAAGTACATTTCTTAATTTCAACAGCTTGATTTCAAATTCGAAATCTGTATGTTTAAAGGTAAAGTTTGACTATTTGGGAATATTTGCTTATCTCATGCCTCTGTCGTCAATATCAAGTATATAACTTGGTTAGAAACTTCTTGGAGAATTCACTTAATAACGATAATTCAGAGTCTATTAGATTCCGTTGCGGACATTTGTTACAGTTAGGTTTTAAACCCGTTTATTAGACCTGTAAGAATTTATGAAAATTATGTACAATGTACTGTTAAGTTTTCACACTTACTTTTTTTGACTGACAAATACTACATGGGGTGAAAATATTAGTAGTAGTAGGTGAAAAAATCTCCCAGTTTATCATAAGGACCTTAAATAAATTTTGATTTCTTTGATTACAAAATACTCCTTTATTTCCTTAATATGTCTGCGAAGAGCTTCAACTCTTTCTAAAAATCGTACTTAAGCGAACTCTGTTAATTAAATTGTCAGCTGCAGCCGATAGCATTAAAGTGTCTCTCTTTGGGCTGCTCTCGCTCTATAAAAAATACTTTGCTTGCCTGCAATTCAGTCAGTTGTACTGTTCTCGATCATATTAAATTTGTTGTGGCTTTGAGTCTCGTACTTGCGTACAACTTAATAAACACGATAACGTAGTTGAAATTAAATTTGTGTGTGTTTTTTTTTTTTAATATATCAACCATAAAGCTATCAAAAGCTGAAAGTGCAAATGAGGAGCTTTAACCTAATTGAGATTATACGGTTTATGACGCAGCGCAAAAATTAATTGATTATACGAGTATATACATTAAATATATGTTTCATATAAATGTATATACATATTTTTTTTTTTAATTAAATGTATTTAACAATAGTGTACTCAAGTGTTAGAAGACAAGCTACAACGGACTATGGATTAGTTTCTAACCTAGTATTTACTTTATTTGGCGAGCTTGTTATTATTTAAAGCGCATGTGGAATTTTTAACCGCCTAGTTTTCTCTCTCTTTCCCTCTCTCTCTCTCTCTCTCTCTCTCTCTCTCTCTCTCTATCTCTTTCTCTTTCGCTCTAACTTTTGTTGTCGTCATTCGCTGTTGGCCTGCACTTGAATTGCACATTTGCCTGTCAAGTGCATGTTTGTTGTTGTTGTTGTTGTCGCTGTCGCGGTTACTTTGTGCAAAATTCAAAATAATTAAAATAGAAATTAGTAGAGCGTAACTGTGAGCCCGACTCCTCTGTCAGACAGGCCACTTTCCCGTTTAAATTCACGTGGGCGTTGGTTCTTTTTAAAATTTTTTTTTGTTAGTTTACGCCAGTGCTTTTTTTGTTTTTTTTTTTTGTGTCGAGTGCTGCTGCAAGGTTGCTTTTAAAGTGTTGACTTAATTACAGAGTGTGTGTGTGTATGTATGTGTGTGCTGTGCGCTTTACACACGCTCACTCGTTCTGTGCATTTTTTTTTGTCAAGTGCCCACATTTTTATAAATAGCTCGAGCGTTTTATCAACTATTTAGTTTGCTTTTAATCTATATGTACTTAAATTAGTTACTTTAATATCCCCTTGGCAGTTGGATTATCTATTCATTCCTCTCTCTCTCTCCCGCATGAAAAGCAATTAAGTGATTTTTATAATATGGCAACATAAAAAAGTTAAAAAATCGACAAGAATAAATGAAAAAATCCCACAATCTTCAAACTGATTAAAATTTTTGTTTTGTTTTGTTTTTTCTCTTCCTTTTAATGGCCCAAACGATTGAAGTGCCATTAAAGCAAAAGTACTCAAAAGGCTTAGTAATTAAATACAGTTTGAAGAACAATAGGCAAAAGGTCATTATGCTTAAGGCTTTAGGGCCAATTTATGTGCCGACAAATGATGTTAATGCACTTCAAAAAATAGTATAAGCATTATGTCACAAGCTGTTGAAGCTTTAGGTTTTCTATGTTTTATATTTTAGAATATAATTTGCATATATATTTCAATGTGTAATTTCTTTCTCCAAAACTTCGCTATAACTTGTTTTGTTTTCGAAGTATTTCAAAAGTTCTGTATATTTATTTTTTGTGTTGTGTTTTTAATAACATTTACTTCTTGTCTTAAAATATTTTAATTAGCAATTTCCTTAAATATTCTCTCAGTGCTTGTGTGTTAGAATAGGTTCTTTTCAGCTGTGTTTCTCGGTTGCTTACAACTTGTTTACTGCCGCCCATTTTTGCCAACAGTGCGCATCGTTGCAATATGTGGCACTAATAACTGTGGCTACCGTTTCAAGTTTGTATGTGGCTGCTGTATTCTGTTCTGCTGTTCTGTTGTTGCTTAGACCGTTAAGCATTTTATGCCTTCTTTATATAAGCTGATGTCTGGTCTGGTCACTCACCTACTGGACGCACGTGGTGCTGACGTGTTAGTACAACAGCAACAGCAACAGCAACAACAACAGCAGCAGTATCGTGCTGCAATTGCATTCCAACTATCTGGTCCCAGACCAGACGCATAATGTGCCTTGCATTTGACATGCGCTTCATTTTTCCTAGCCTCAGTTTCATTCTGGGCTTTTCAACAGTTCATGTTGTTCTGTTGTTGCTGTTGTAAGCTTAATGCTTCACCCCACTTCCTTTTCGCACACGTTTTAATTGATTTTACCGTTTGCTCAGTTGCACTGGTGCACTGCTGCACTGCTGCACCGCTGCAACACTTTTCAATTGTCCTACACATAACAATGAAATTCTTCCTGTTACAGCCGCTGCTTGCCCTCCTGCTGATTAGTTTCCAGTATTGACTTTAAGCAATGTTCTTTTGCAATTGCTGTCAAATTTGGCACAATGGCCCAAATCCTTAATTGATTTTTCAATTGCAATTAGATTTTCTCTGTTTTTGGTTTCTCAATAGGAAGAGATTTTTGGCCAAGACTGGTGTGGTTTACGGATAATGGCTAATAAGGTTTTGGACAAAAACTTTTGTCCTTTTGTACTAATGACTATTAAATTTGAAAATGTGGTTCTTTATAAGTGTTTGATTGAAAGCTCGAGAAAAGATGGAAATATAACTAAATGTCGCTATAAAAAACCCTAATAGAATATTTAACGATTTTTGTTCAAGTAAGAAAAGAAGAACTTAATTTCTAATAAAAGAAGAACTCATCTTTCTAATAATAGAGGAACTCATCTTTCTTGGCTATGGGAGATTTATGATAACGCAACCTGATCTTAATGATTTGTTGTCAAAATGTTACATTATAATGCATATTGAGAACGTTTCGTTCGGATATCATATCATAAAATATGATTTTCATAGAAGAACTCATCTTTAGAGCGATCGCTCCTCTGATAGAGATCCAATCAGGTTAAATCCGACTTATGTACTATATGCAGTCGGATATATTTAAAGACAGCTTTAAAATTGAGGGACTAGTTTGCATAGAAACAGACGGACTGACCAATATGGAAATGGTTATATTGACTCAGCTAATGTTCATGTGTTGATGAGCTTGTCAGATCGAAGATGTCTTAAAATTTCACGAATTATAAGAAACTCTGCAAGGCTATGCAAATTTTTATTTTTTACTTACAAAAAAATATAACTCAAGCACTTAACATTTATTTATTCAATATTCCAATTGTATTTTCAGGTACGTACGATCTGTTGATTCAACTTTAGTCACGCGGCAACAACAACCATTATTCCATTCATTCACAATTTTTCAATACGTGAGTCTAAACAATTAAGTATATTTTTTTCTTATTTGGGTTTTGAAGTTAGCCGAATGATAAAATACACAGTGAACATTTATTTCCGTTCAAAACACAAGAATCACAAAAGAATTCTGAAAATTCTATCAGTTGAATAAATAACAAAATCTCTAAAACAAATATAATTTAACCGCGCTTTGAATTTTGATAGCGACCGAAAATTGCAAGAATGAACTTGACACAGATTTTTTTGTTATTTATGTGTACATATATTTCTTTCTTTTTCTTCTTTTTTTTTTAAAGAAGAACAACAGCGTCGCCAATTGTCGTCGAAATGTGCACATATACATTTTGTTTGGTATTTGATTCATTTAATTAACACAAGAAGCGCTCGTCGAATTTCAATTTCAAACAAAAAACGTGTGAATACAGACATCAAAATGCGGTGAGTCAGCTGTGTTGAGAACGCCACAGCTGTTGTGGAATGTGTATACATACGTACATACACATATACAGACTATATAATAATATGTAAAGACATATATGTATGGTTCCAGCGACGATTTGCTAAGAAGCTCTCTCGAGAGCATTTCACAGCTGTCTCAATATTTATTCAAGTAGCCGAAGCTTAGTTTAATTGAGTGTTTGTTGAACAAATCTGTTTGTTTTTAATATTGTCGTGTGACACGTGCTCATCAAACAGGTGATGCGTAGGGAACATTGATGTAATCAGACAGAGTGGAAAATTTGATTTTATATAATAATTAAATACTGGGAAAATTTATGCAACCAGACAGAAGAAAGGAAAACTTAATTTCTTTAATTTTATTTCATGCAATATAGTATTTTTTTGATTATTCTTTTACACACATTTTAATCATTAAATATTTTCTTTTGTTGATATTCAAATTAATTGCATATAAATACTTGAGTACAGGGAACCACACAGAAGAGAGGAGATATTAATTTCTTGAATATACTTTTTATGCAAAGTAGTACAATTATTGCAATTATTAAATATTTTCTTTTATTTGAATTCATGCAAAAACTGAATTTCAAACAATTCTCAACTCTTCTTTTCCTTAAATCGTTCGATAGTTTATCTTTTTTCTTTACATATTGAATTGTTTCCGTTGTGTTTATCATTGGGAAAACTTAATACATTGTTATTTCTCACTTCATACAAATTCTTGACATCTACTAAGCAACCGTTTAAGCCTCAAAACATGACAACAACAAGAACACAAATTGTTGACCCAAATCGATAACAATGACAGATTTATGTATTTAGAAGGTTCTGTCTCAAACTCAAACCCTTTTTGGAATGATTTGCATAATAAGCACGGATGAGAGTTTGTTGTCTCTGAAGGTGGCAGACTTAGTTGTTGCCCATACTCTCCTTAATTTCGTACGTATCTACATAATAATTCTTGCTTGACAAAATTGAAAACAAATTTAAATGTTAATGCCTATTCCCAATTTAATATATGCCACACAATGAGGCGTCGCCGCCGAGATTAATGAAATCCGAAACTCCCAAGTGTGTCTTAAAGATCTAGTCTTGTGTCTTGGCAGTGTAAATGAAAGAGTGTGCTTAAATGTGTATGTGTAAGTGAAAGATTATGTGAATGTATATATATATATATATGTATATATGAAAGTATATGTGTATATATTTACATAGTCAGCTTGCGGTTGTCGCTCAGTGTCGCTCGGTGAGCACCAAGCAACGCAACTGGAACATTATTATGTGATTGTTGTTGCATGCTATTTGCATATTATTATATTTAATATTAATAGAAGTAGATTGATGGATGATACTGTGTCTGATAATGGTGTTTGTACTGGCTGTATGTCGTTTGCTCTAGAGAGATAAGATACGAACATAATTAATTGAAAGACACCAGCTAAATAAATGGCATTTAATTTTTAAAGTGACAGAGAAGAAACACTTATCTGTATGGAATTATATAAAGTTATTAGATTACATCATCATTTTACTAAATACCTAAATGGCCATTATTAATTGAATTTATTTTAATTAGATTAATATATTTTAAATGACTTAACAAAGTCAAAGTGATTTGTGAATATTACAAAACAGTGGAAATTGATCACGATTGAGAGTTTCTAAAATCCAAAAATAAATTCAAATGAAATAGTTCAATGCTTTTTAATATTTTATTAGTATTTTTTATTCTGCATTTGTTTCACTATAACCTAAAATATATTGATTTTCTGTTCACGAGATATTTATACTGATTACTTAAGGAAATAGCACAGAAGAAAATTCTAAATGCTAACTGATAATAAATCTTTTATTACTGTTATTGTACAAGTGCAAGCATTTTGTAGACCAAACACATACAAATCGCTTTCCAGCCCACACAAAAAGAAACAAAATAGGAGAAACCTAATCCATTACCATCGTCATGACGGGCATCATATCACAATCTACGGCTCATGATCATTTCCTTTGGTGGTGTGGTGTCATCAGTTTTATGGTGCGCCACTGTTGAAAATGCGGCCTCCAAAAATGTCGCTTGTGTGTGTTGGTAGTGCACGTAAAGAAAAAAAAAAAAAAAAATGGTTGCGGGCGTATTAAAAAAACAGAAAAAAAAATCGAGACGGGGTTTGATTGAGAGAGCGAATTCATTGAACTGTGCGTTCAGGCGCCAGCAGTGATGTGGATTTAATAAAGCATGGCAGGCTTCAGCTTAGACCAAACAAGCATACAGCAACAAATGCACAATGATAAAGCGAGAGAGAAAGAGAGAGGGAGAGAGAGAGAGAGGGAGCGGGTGAGCGAGCGAGTAAAAGATAGTGTAAATGTAGCTAGTTCAGTTGCAGACACTGCAGTCTGAGCTGATGCTATAAAAGCGATTTATTAATGTCAGTCAGACAAGTGGCGGTTGCATTTGTGTTGGTATCTTTCAATGTGTTTGTGTGTGTGTGTGTGTATGTGTTTCGGGTACAAAGCAACAGCAGCAGCCTCTGTCGCCGCAATGCCAAGCGCATGTTTGTAATCATGTTGCTGGTGATGGGCAACAGCTCATGTTGCTGCTGCTGCTGATGATGATGATGATGATGCTGTTGCAGTTGCTGTTGCGGCTGCTGTAGCTGTTTACTCAACTAGCTGGGTATGTGTGAGCGGTTGTTGTGTGCGGGTGTTGTGTGTATGTGTGTGCTAGAAACAGTGAACATTAACCCAAGCAGTACGCACTGTGCACACAGGCAATTGGTCATGATGACATAAAAACCTTACATTAGTGTCTAAACGAATATGTGCGTGAGAGAGAGAGAGAGAGAGTGAGAGAGAGAGAGAGAGGTGGAGTGGCAAGACCTGGCAAGAAGTGCAAATAACAAGTGAAAATTTGTTGAAAATTGAAAATGCGTGTACGAAAACCAAATGCCAGTTTGCTAGCAGGCAACAGCCAGGGTATTGAAAATTGAGTCTCAGAAATCGGCTTGTGTGTAAAGATCGACGCTGCTATGGATGCTGATCCAGAATATGTATACTTTATGGATACTTCTTTCTGCATGTTACTTTAATTTGCAAATCATTAGATTTTTTTAAAGATGTTCAGTGTTAATAATAATAATAATAATAATAATGATAAATAATGGTATATGGTATAATATACGTTGACGTTCAAACTCTAATCGCATTATATTATATAATGGCAATATTATGTTTTACTTTTCAATAAAGGATTTATATCTCAAGAAGCATACTTTTGAAAACACATTCAAAATCAAAATCTTGAAAAGTCGTCAGTACTGTTTTTGCCAACGTGCATCAGCAGTTTGTTGCCCTGCTGGTGTATTTGTCTCATCCAAGCCGCATGGCAACTGCAGTTTGCTTGCCATTCAACTGGCTGTGTCGCAACATTAATGTTGTTCACATGCCAACGTTGGGTACATGGACTTGTCTCTGGCAGCAACAGCAACAGCAGCAGCAGCAACAGCAACAGCTGCTGCCTCCAACAGCCTCCCACAAACAGTTAGTCAGCCAGCGAGGCAATTGTAATCACCCCTCTCTACGAGAATGCTGCGCTTATTATTAAATTGTTGCTCTGATTGTGAGATTTTAAAAGCTGCCTGGAGGGCGGTAATTTTCTTTTGTCCATTTATTTACTTAACTGTTTTGCTGTTGTTGTTGTTCTGTGAGATTTTTAATTTGGGTGTAGAGGGCGACAACTGTATGCGTGTGTTTGTCTTTGGTATTGAAATGTTTGTTTGTTTGTTTATTCTTATGATTTTGGAGGCCCGCTTTTTGTTTGTTTTATGGTAAGAAACTCTCCCTCTTTCTATATGTCTGACTGGCTGCTTAGGGGAATTCTGTTGAATCATTAACATGTGTCATTTATGGTAGCTAAACTCAATTATTAGCTGCATTTTTCTAGCTTATGCGCAATAAACATATCGATTAGCACTTGAAATAAGCTGTAAATGGTCACACAGTGTCAATATACAAGGGTCAAAATTGTTCCAATATATAGTTAAAACTGTAGACAAAATATGCCTTTGGGTTTAAAATATTCATTAAAGCTCTTAGAAATATTATTGAAGTTTTCTCTTGAATAGTTTTGATTAAAGCATCCTTGACTTAAATGACTTACTCTGTTTTTAGCTTTTAAATGGTAATAATTTGAACTACATTTGACTACTATCTCAAAATTTTCAAATTTAAAATATAATGTTCAGCCTGCTTCCTCAGAATTACACATCTTTTTAAGCTACTAGGATAATGTGTGCTGGAAATTTTATTCAATTTCCAATAGTTCAATAAACGCTCAACAAATAATTTAATAATACGAAGTAAGGATTCCTGAGTGAAACCTTGGAAAAATCTCTTCTTTCACACTCAAGTGAAACCAATCCAAGAAAAACTTAATAAACTTATACCATGACGCCACAAACAAAATGCAAACTAAAAGTTGTAGCCAGTTTAACTGACAATTCCCATAAATATGTAGCCAATCTATATATATATATATATATTTACTATATATATCCAGCTCAGTTGGGGCTTCTATCTGAGCTCTAGTATTAATTAACCAATGATGAGAAGGAAAAGGGGAAACAGTCGAGTTCAACGAGTTGAGGAATCTTTTGCGCCAGGTGCTCTTCACAGCGGTAAGCGTAGAAACTTTTACTGAAAGTTTGACATAAATAAGTGCACTTGTGACTCATTTGGGGGGTTTGAGGCTGATCACAGAGATAAGTCGTAGGAAAAACGGAAAATGTCACCTCAATTCGCAGGTACAGAGAAAATGTTCAAATTACATTTAAATAGGAATTTATTTTGTGACTTATGTTTGAGGAAATTAGCAGTACAGATCACTCTCCACTCTCTTTTCCAAACATTGCAAATCGTTTGCTGAGTTGTGATTGTGTTAAACGAATGTACAAAAAAAAGACCACATGGGGGATAAACTAGAAATAGCTAAAGCCTCAAGCTCCGGCACATAAATTCCACTCGACGATTGGTGGAGTAAAAAGTGAAATAATATTAAAATCAGTGGTGCAAAATAAAAAAAATGTATTTGATAAGGGTTCAGAATAACAAGCGAGCTGTTTCTCTTTGCCACCCATCCCCCCAATAAAAGAAAACCCGAGCAGAAACCACAACACGCATATTTCACACACCCACACTTCCAGACAAACAACAAAAAAAAAAAACACGACCCTAATTTCATTGTTTAGTGTAGTCGAGAAAAAAAAGGAACGTGCAAAAAAATAACAAAAATTATGTGCGAAATGTGAAAAATGTGCGATTTCATGTTTACTTTTTGTGTTTACGTGGCTGGCGGGCTTCTGTTTGTAGCTGTAGCCTGTAGACCCGCATCTAAAAACTGGTCTAGGTTTAAGCCTTAGCCTTCATATTGGGCTACTCTCTCATATTTCGCCCTCTACTTTGCTTTGCTTTATTTTTGTTGGTCATATAGTTGAGTGAATTTGACAAATTGTAAGAATGGCACAGCCGAAAGCAAATGGAACTAAGTAACAACATAAAAAATGAAGAGTTAGAGACTGAGAGAGAGAGAGAGAGAGTAAGACAGAGAGAGAGAAAGTGATTTAGTAAGAGGCAGCTGCTGGGACAGTTTTGAGACATATGAACTACAGTTTGTGTTTTCTAGAATGAGAGCCATGTGATATGCATGAACTAATGATTATTAATGCTCATAAGGATTTATGCAAGTGAGCTGTACCCATTTTTCTTTTATTTTCGTTCAACTTAAGAGATGTGGGAGATGGGCCAGTTGCCTGTCTATAAAGTGTCATGCAATTGAAAAGGGAATGGAAAAGAATAGTGGAAATGAAAATGGTTAAGAACGGCTTAAATATTAAAAGGCTTTTCTTTTTCTTCTAAGAATAAATGTAAGATACATTAGTAAGAATACGATTTACATTTCATATAAATATGTTGTTTTTGAAATATTAAAAATATAAAACATTTAAAAATGAAACAATTTCAGTTCATTACATGAATAATAATGAAAACAATGAAATGAAAGCAATAAAATTCAAATATCTAAGCTTCGACCGCAAATTGCAACCACATCTATTTTAAAATTCATTTTTTTTTGAAACCATAAAAACGGTATATATGAAATTCAATCTAATCAAGTCTGTAATTCAATGTTTGCCCAATAAACTGAATAATTAGCAATTAAATTAGGAAAATTAATATTCATTGCCACAAAATGAAAATTTTATTATTATTATGGCTGCAAATGAATATCATATGTAATTATATGTATGCTAATTAAATCACAATTAGTAACAGTTTTTTTTCTTGCATATTTACATATATATATATACGAGTATATATATGTATATATATATATGTATATATATACATTGATATGGTATCGCATGGTAGGAAGCAAATAACAATCGCAAAATCCACATAAATAATTAAGCCGTATTTTATATATTTGAATAACAATTCTAATTGCTGCTAATGAAATGCAATAATAGCCACGTAATGCAAATTTAATTGTCACCAGTGCGATAAGCAATATAAAACTTTGCGACCAACATCAGGGCTATCAACTGTTTACAGCTATCAAATAGAAACCAAATAGGCAAAATGGGCTTAATAGCTGAAAATAGGAACTCAGATTTTCCAAGCAGTTAAAAAAAAAAATACATAAAAAATATGTAAATATAATAATTTTATCAAATATTTTCTGAAAAAAAAAAAAAAAATTAAATTGCTTAAAAAGAAGAAAAAAAATTATATATAACTATATACATAACATATTTATATAAAATTTATACATATCTATGTATATTATATATATTTTACCATATTAATTAGCTGAAATATCCTGAAAGTTAAGAAAAATCTGTTTGCCAAACACATTAGCAAAATCCCATTTCAAAGTGCAGCTAAAGCTTAAAGGTTAATTAAGAATCCTTCATTAAAAAATAAGATGAAATGTGACAAATGCTTTGAACAGCCAGCAATCAAATTTGTACAAATTTTAAAAGTAAACTTTTTAGGCAGCACTTGTCATGTTTTTATACCCTATATAAAAATACAAGGGGTATATGGCAAAAAAAAAGTTAGCTGAATGTTTATCAACATCTTGGTATAATTATTCAATATCAATGAAACGTTTACGAAACTTTTTAAATAAATCAAATTATTTTTTTTTTTTAAGGATTAAGTAAAACATTTAGTTGAAATAAGATAAAAACTGTATGGGAAATCTTCCTGTTCCAATCAAATGTTTAAGGACGACTACAGAGTATCTGCCAGTCAAACTTATTATTTTTGTTTATTTATTGTTTTTGATCCGCTC
Source organism: Drosophila basisetae (assembly GCA_035041595.1). Lineage (NCBI taxonomy): Eukaryota > Metazoa > Arthropoda > Insecta > Diptera > Drosophilidae > Drosophila > Drosophila basisetae. Next base: position 735,740 of record JAWNLB010000048.1, on the reverse strand, counting down.
GAGTGTCCAGGACGTGCCAAATATACCTTAATCCATTGGGTATAGCTTCAAACGAAGCGAAACTTTTCCGTCTGCTCTTGATGCTAATGATTGTTTGATATGCCCAAAGTAGACTTTCAGCAAAAAAAAAAAATAAAAATAAAAATCAACAAAATTGTAGGGATGTTTATCAAAAACAGAATGAGAGAGGCGCTCAGAAGCATCGACGCTTTCATAAATAAAACGATAAAGTGCCGAACAACTAGCGTCTGACTATTTTTTGGCCATCCTTGTGCTTTTTGGACCTTATGTTTTATGTATCCTTTGCGTCCTGTCCTTTGCCTCGGTTGCCTGCTGCTCTGCCAATATGCAACTTGCCAAGCACAAAAGTTTCGTAATTAAAACACATCCAGCTCTAAAATTTAAAGGCCACCACCAAAATGGCCAGAGTCTGTTGCGGCACAAGTGCGTTAAATTTTTGAGATTTGTCGTCTAGTTTATGGTCAGGGCCGCGTGCCACAAGTTATTTTTCTCTCTGTTGTTTTTTTTTTTTGCCATGTTGTTAAATTCGTTGAATTTAGTGTGGAACTTGTTGGAATAGACCTTCATTTGAAATGAGAATGGGCTTCTTTTTTTGAGAATGTGCTGCACTGTGGTGCATTGACTTCTGTATGTGAGCTTGGAAGGTTTCTTAATATTGTTACAGCTGGCTTTTCATTTTGACGATTTTTTTTAACCTTGGTTTTTTGTGTGACATTCATATGCGTTTTACTGGCGCTTGTGATTTGTTGCACTAATATTTCTTCAACACTCAGTAAACTGTGTGCCACTTTAAAAAACTGTCAGGCTTTTCTTAAAGCAAGAATCCTACATATCATTTAAACTTGAAAAAGAAAGAAAATCCGTTGCCAAAGCCAAACTTTCTTTGATCTTATTTGTTAACCTAATTAGTGAACAGCTTAAAAACCTATTGAAACTTTATACATTTTCCAAATACACGGCAACCATCCGCCCATTCCCTTCCCCCAATGATAATTTTATATGCACACTCATCCTCCAAGTGAAAGAAGGCATTGTGAGTTGGACTTTTGTAGTTTGTGTATCTTTTGCCACACAACCTTTGAAGACACACACTGAAAAGCTGTTAAGCGCTCACTTGACCCATTACACGCTGGGTTAGGGGCATAAAACTATCAGTTAAAGTGAGATAATGACCACAAACCTAACCAGTAGCATAAATAACGATTACGCAAATTAACAATCCTGACCAAAAGGCCAAGAGACAAAGCGACCAAGGGAAAGCAAATGCGCCTAGAGATCTCTTCAAGAGTTTCTAATTAAAAGTTGCAACCTTCACCCTTCTTACATGCAAATAAGAGAATATATCAACACACCCCCCTCTGTCTCTCTTTCTCTACCTCCCCACACTTATGAACTTTTTTTTGTGTGATTGTTGTTTGTTTTTGGTGTCTCTGTCTGCGTATGCAAAAATGTTGTTGACAACGTGAAATTAATTTCTCCCTTGGGAGTTGTTTTTTTTTTTATTTCCTCCCTTTTTTTTTGGGGCTGCAACAGTTAAATTCCCACATGCGTTAGCATTCATAACTTGTTATCGCTTAGGAGTCTCTACAACTACGTATGATGGTTGCACAGGACGAGGAGGAGGAACAGGAGTAGAAGAAGGTGGGAGCTGGAGCACATCAATGTTTTGTCTGGGGACTTGTCTGGAGCGTTTTGAACATGTTGCCAGAGTTTTTGGGCGAACAAGCGAACGATTCAGCGCACCAAAAGCAATTAGAGAGCAACCAGTGATAAGCCAGCGTTGGCAACAATAACAATAACACTTGACTCTATTTGTTATACCATGGGGTAAAATCGGCTAAAGGGAGGGGAGGGTATATTAACGGTTTGCATAAGAGCTTTATGCTAGAGTTAGACATATATATTTGAAAATACGTATATAATATGTATGTATGCAGCTGCTTTAGACTATGATGATATTTGTGTTTATGTATTTTTTGCTAGAGCCACATATGACAAGTGGACGATAGTTGATTTAATATGTGAGACCATTTTTGTGTAATAGGTTTTACATACGTTTTTATACATTTTTCTGTTTGTTGGATAATTTCTCGCAAAAGTTGTCCAGCTAAATGGCCGCTAATTAGAACTTTGTAATAAACTCATTTCAGCAGATTTCAATGGAATTCACTTCATAATTGTTGCATTTTGCAATGTGCTTTGATGGTTGAGGGGCCCTTTAGCGTAACCACAGTCAAAATTCCATATTTGATGCATTATTATTTGGTCAAAAATAATTGTTTACCCATAAAACTGCTTCTGGTAAAACTTTGCAAAAATATTTAATGGCTTATGATTACGTTGGGGCGCCAAATGAAAACGTGATAATTGCATTTATTTTGCCAAATGATATTTCAATTAGAGTTCCACAGCTGTATTATTCAGCGCTATTTTTCTATTCATCGAAAGTTCGTTGGCGAGAAAAATTGTGGAATTATTTGCAATATTACTTTTGGTATGAATCTAGCTAGGTTTAGGTTTCAATCATAAAAATATTTTCTTATCTTTTAAATTCAAACAATAATTGTGAATAAATTTGAATTACACATTTGAGTAGGCTGCAAAAATAAAAAAATAATAAACATTCACCATTCATAATTATTTCAAATGAAAGAAAAATATTTCGCTTTTAGTAATAGAAAAGTATATTTCATAGATTTCGAAATTTAAAAAAAAAAGTGCTCTTGCATCGGCCGGGAATCGAACCCGGGCCGCCCGCGTGGCAGGCGAGCATTCTACCACTGAACCACCGATGCGACGCATAAACACATCGTTTAGCATAATCATATGGTGCTCAACTTCAGCTAGACCAGACTATAAATAAACATTAGTCGGTGGTCTTAATTAAAGCGCGAACTGCTTGAATTAAACGAAATCACATATAAACAAGTATCAATATATGACTGATAAGATAACAGTTGGCCAGCTGACGACATGAAAATGTTTGAATATAGATGTGTACTTTAAAGTAAACACAGAAACTGTCTGTGCATTGATAAGGCTGGCCTTTGTATGGCTTATCGGCTTGTGAAGTCAATTGATAGGCATTAATTGTGTGGCTTTGCTCTCTTTTATGTATACTTATATATACTATTATATACACTTTTATATATATTTATGCAAGCTCGACATGAACAACAAACAGAGTGAAAAAGCAGTTTGTTAACATAAGATTTTTATAGAAAAAAATAGTGTATGTATATTTTAATGTTAACAATTTTGTACGTTATCTATTTCAATATTTCTTATGTAGTTTTTGAATAATTTCAACTTTGTTTGCAAACTTTTTGCAAGCGCTCTGCATTTTAAATAAATAACTTTTATAACGCAAGTACAACAACAACAAATGAGTAAAGTACATTTTAGATTATCATTCAAAACAGTTCCACAAGCGCACAATAAAAAAAAAAGAAAACAAAACAAACTAAACTACGCGTAAATTGAGTGGTTCATGATAAGAGCCAAAAACAGAGTCATAGCAATGTAAAAACACAGAAACAAAAAAACAAAACTGGCAACAAACTGCAAGTAAAAAAAAACAAACATTAAAAGCAATTAAATGCAAAGCAAATAAATTAATAAGAAAACATGAAAAATACAACTTTAAGAAAACAAGAATACAAACGAAATAATTTAATTTAAATGTAAATGAGCGCAAAGTGAAAACAATGCGAACTGTGGGCTGGGCCAAACCACACATCTCAAATACTGGTAGCAAGCCGTTGGCGGGTTTTAGACTAATTTGTATATGCCTTTTGTAATTAGATCTCATTGATGGCAAAAAAAAAAAACAGGTAGCGAAGCCACACACAAATAATTGCACATTTGCGTCTGTAGAAATCAGAGGTTTGGCACCGAATCTACTTGAAATGCGGCTCAAATCTGCATAATTATGCCAGACATGCTTGTCGTTGAGCCTTATTAGCCAAATGGCCAAAAGGCAGAAACCAATAGGCTCATATCAAATAGTATTCCAGCAAGCTCATCGTTGTTGATGTTGTTATGGTTTAACTTGTTAAGTCAATTTCGTAATTAACATTCGTGAAGAGTTACAATATAATTTCCATTCCCCACACACAGCTACACTTAGGCTAATTGAAACTAGTCAAAAGCAGGACCACAGCCAGATCTACAAGTGGAACATGAGCCAATAAATGAAACGAATCTGAAACTAAATCTGAAGCAGCAACAGTAGTTCATTCGATGGCATTCCATCTAACTCCATGTATAAGCTGTAAAATGCAGCCTTTGGTTATGAACGGCTTGAAAGTTAAGATAAAGTATTAGTGAGTTTTATTAGTGAGCAATATGCAGTAAAGTTCTAGCTTAATGCAAGTATAATTATGTTTAATCTGAGTGATTTTGGATAGGACACTTGGGACTTATATATACAATTATTAATTAATTAAGTAATAAAATATTTATCATTCCATTTTTCTATAGTGCCTAGTAAATGATATAATAAAAAGTTCTTGTAAGCTTAAAGCCTAAATAAATAATATTCAGTTTGCTTTTATTAACTATATATACACATCTGGGTATTTCTCAGTTGAGTTAAACATATTTGATCAGTCTAACTTTTGTTGTTCTTAATGTGCTAAGAGATTCACTTGAGTTTGCTGCCTGTCATTTGCAGTTAGTAGTTGCTGTTCTAAAGTTGTTGGTTCATTTCAATGAATGAGCCTTGTGCACTTCGCTCCACTTCACAGCCGCACTCGACTGCAAATAGTTGAGGATGCGTATGTTATGAAGAGTAAGAACTTATTAATATAACTATCTACACATCACATTTCTCATTTGTTGAGCCTCTCGTTGGAATTTTGTTTCTGGACTGCAAAACTAATTATGTTAGTTTATAGTTTAACGGGCATTTGAAGAAGATTTTCTTTCAGTAAACATTTTCAATATGTACACAGTTAATTATAATTATTGTAAATAAATCAATTGCTGGTAGTAAATTAAAACTTTTCACTTTATGATTGCTTATAAGAGCTTAAGAGATTTATTAATCAATTACGATTTTTTGTTTTAATAAATTTGACTTTTTTTTTCTTACTTACAGGTAAGCTTTAATGAAGGTCTAACATATTTTGGGAAACGATGGCTTAAGCGGTATGAAAAATTTATTTTAAAGAAACGAAAGAAAAAGCAGTATAATTTCCAGCCGGAAATTTTCGAAATTCCAATCAAAACAATGAAAATTAAATGGAAAGAGGCGTGCAGGGCCAAAGCTTTTGAAAACCTGGTCTCTTTACTCTCTAGATTCGTATTTTGTTTAGTTACATAATTAGGGTACAGTCCCAAAAAACTATTACAAATACATTAAATAGACGCATTTGAGAACAATAAATGCTTTATTGATCAGATTTGAAGCTTATCGAATGCGGTTAGTTCGCATAGGAACGATTACTTCCTAGAAATATATAAAATTGGTTCATGTGCGTAAATATTTATAATTCAATTGAACCGCAGCTTAAGCTGTGTCAGATATTTTTTTTATTATTTTCATTTTTGAAGCTTATCAAATGCGGTTAGTTCGCAAAATAGTGATTACTTCCTAGAAATATATATAAAATATATATACAATAGTGATTACTTCCTAGAAATATATATTTACTTCTAATAAAACTGAACCGCAGCTCTGCTGATGATGACGTGTTGATGACAAATTTGGTTTTAACATAGATGTGTATATAAAAATAATATATTTTCGAATATTTTCATAGTAGCTTGCAGTCACGCTCAAAACTACTTAGCTACACTGTGATAATATCGACACCGTAATTGCGCATGATTTTATAAGTAGGTAAAGCATTCAATTGAGTGCACATAACTGTGTTTTTGAGCGTCATCGCACCTGCTAATTGATTTGCTCCAGTTTTGAAATGCCTACTCGTGCAGTTCTTCATTAGCTTGTTCTAAATTTGTCAAGCTCTTTTGGGAGTCTGTCCAGGAATCTGTGCCATAATATGGCTCATTAGCATGCCAAACCGTAAATTGATATTTTTTTTTTGTAATTTTGATTGGCTGTGGTTTTTATGTATCTGTGAAATACATTTTGCGCCTGACAGTCTTACTACTGCACAGCTAATTTGTGTTTTTCATTAGCATCACGCTAATGTGTTCATTAAATGGCGCCTCGTGCACTTCATTTTTCATCTTCTATCTGCTATCTCGTCTCGTAGTTTTACTGATTGCTCTGATTACAACATTCGTTTCAGAGAGTTCAGCAACCTACAATGTCTGTTGCACTCATTATTGTCATCTATAAGGGAATTATCTTGTACAAAAGTATCTGGGGAAATTTGTTTAAAAGCCGCTTGATTATACAAATCAGTTAATTATTATAGAAATCTCTGGGATTTTCAAAATAAAAAGCATAATAAAAAAGCAAATTTAGTTCGGCTGACGTTGTGGGTAAGTTTCTCTAATAAATAAAAATAAAGATTACTTTGATGGGTTGATAATCACAAGACGCTCACTTATCACTTTCTTGAGCTATTGTAAAATATTTTTGTTATATCACATCACATCATATAAGATAACACAGTTAATTGCGATAAAATTCAAAACCATATATATATATATATATATATATATATATATATATATATATATATATATATATATATATATATATATATATATATACATATATACAAAACTGTACCTGTTGACACAGCAGTTGCGATTGTTAGTAGTTAGTGTAGATTGTTTGGTTAGGTGAAGATTGTGTAACACACACCAACTGCAGTTAGCTGATGTCGTGTTTATTGACTATAATTGTATGTCGTTTTTTTTGTATGGGTTTTGCCCTATTAGCTGACCCCGCAGCCCATCGAGAGTCTCATTAAATGCAATTGATTATCATGAATTTAAAAACGTATTTTCAGTTGCTATTCATTGTTGTTCAGTTTTATTGCTCGGCAGGTTTTTTTTTATTATGGAGATTAGACTAGTAGCATCCAGTTGTGTATAGACGTTATTCCCAGAGGGCCTAGCTATAAAGCCAGAGACTTTTTTGGTTCAGGTAAGTTTTATAGTAGAGAAAAAATAACTATACAAAACAGAAATAATAAGTAAATCGCTGATTACGAAAGTAAATGACTTATTTAACAATGAACAAAACACAGTACATATAAATATTAAAGCTCACCGAATTATATAGATATGGAGAAAAATATAACTAGTAACAAAATGTTCTTAAATGTTTTTCTTTTTTCTTACTGCATTTCCGTTTCATTAAATCGTAAAGGAAATATACTTTTCAGATAAGGCAAAGTAGAGCACTGCAAAAACTTATTTTAAGAAAAAAGTTGAAAGAAGCATGTTAATAATTTTTAAGTAACTCATTTAAGTATTTATTGTACTGCAATCCAAGCAATTTTTTGAGGAGGAAGATAATATTAATCATATTTTTTCTTAAATGTGATTTTCAGTTCTTACATATTGCACAACGATTTATTTAAGGTTCTAAAGCATACTCGTTTGACGGTTATGTTATTTATATTTTTACATGTATAATGTGCTTGAAGCTAAAGCTTCAGTTAACATTCAACATTCATCGTGATTCGATTCCACATCATAATAGCTTATCGTAATAAACCACAATTATTTTATAGCTAGATTTGAAAGCACTCGAGATGTCAAAAATGATAGACAGGGAGACAAAATAAATATATACTGAAGACGCAGCTTCCGCTTATTGAATCTTTTGGCTTTCAATTGGAAGCTTCAATAAATAATAATACCACGCAAGTGTATTTGAGCAATTCAAGGTCAACAATTCAATGTTGAGCTATTTTTGGCAATCGAAATGCTGAAATTATATTATATCTAGCTTTATTTCTTTCTTACGTCTTCTTTGGTTCAATGTATATGTATATATATATATATATATATATATTTATATATATATATATATATATATAAATTTGATGCGCTTTTTGACCACATGCGAACAATTAACTGAGTGAAGAAGTGAACGGACCATGAAACGCATTTCAATGTCAATGAACATGCAAATGAAACTGTGTGGATATCTCAAGACTTTGAGAAACTGAAGCCATTTGTCAGTACATAAGCATATACTATGTATATACTATGTATTAATGACCATGCCGAAAGGTCAGCTCAGCCACTCTGCCACTCAGTCTCCAAATTGAATTGTGTAACTTGAACGAAATGTATATATGTAAAGCAGCCTCATGGCACTTATTAAAGATGCATCAGCTGCTCAAGTTGCTTGCGGTCTTTTGAAGTTGCGGCACATTTTAAATACGTGTAAAAATATGTATATATGTATTTGATGTCGATATCTCTTTGAGTTGCGTACAGTAGCAATACATCTATAGCATTAGCTTTGATCTTTGATATTGCTTTTGCCATTACAGTTTGACTTACAACAGAACATTCATAATTGAGGTCTAAAGTTCAATTACAGTTGCCAGATCTAGAGCACATAAAATTAATTAGATCCTGGGTAAAAAAGAAAATAATGCATGTAAAATATAGAAAATAGTTTAAAAACAATACTTTGGTAGAGAGAAATAATTAATTAATTATCGTAAGACTTAACAGAATGTTAGAAAAGAATTGAATTAAGTCAAAATCACTTCAAATTACTTGAATCAAATGCTTTAACATCATTTTGATGAAAGCGCAAAGAAATCAAGCTGATTATTGGAATTTGAACAACATGCTAAAACAGAGCCGTTGGGAACTGCATTAAAAAAGAATCATAATGAAAGAATGGAAAAAGCGGAATGTGAAATAGATGCGAGCGAATTGTGGGAGCTTTCCAGATGACCTGCTTTTCTTTTGGGCCATATTGAATCGAATGGAGCACGTGTATAACACGTTACCTACCTGGTGTGTAGGGTGTAGGCTGTGTCTGGCATGTGGAAAATGCGGCCAACATACGCTTTTTTGCCTTTACAGCAACTTTTCTATGCTTTGTGTATGATTTTCATTTCACTTGCCTTTGCTTGCTGCCTTCATTTCAATTCGATTTACGCACTTTGCACTTGCACAATGTTTCATCTAGACCACAACCCATTTGCCCTCCTCAGCGCTATTTACATCTCTCTCTCTCTCATCGGGCTCATCATAACCAATGCAGGCGCATATGTAACCTGGCAGGTGTGCCTTTTTTGGTCCACTTTCTTTCTCGAAATGAGTACTATATATAACAGAGTTGTGGCTTTGGCATATCAAATGTCTGTTTAATTGAAACAGTTCTGAGAGTCTCAATTAACAACTGGTTTTGGGATTTGTTTTCCACAATTTAATTACCATAATTGTCATGAGTTCGATTTACTAACAATCTAAAATTTTACATAATGAATATTTGAATTTAATTTAATTAATTTTGAGTTTCGCATACATTTTCAATTCCATATTAAGCAGTTTGAAATCGACGTGAGTTGCAGCTTAAGACTGAAATCTGAAATGAGATGTGTGACATTAATTTAATTAATGTTCAAAAATTTAAATCTCTTGCATATATATGAATATTCGTTGACTATTTAGAATCGATTTATGCCATTTTTCTGCTGCCTTTATTATGCCTGTGTAAATGGGATAAGCACCAAAATGTAGAATTTTATCTCTTGTCCGAGCGATTATGTATGCTCAAAATGAAGTTACAGACCCCAAATTACCCCCTCTGGCAAAATGAACACAATCATTGTTGTTATTTCTGTGAGTGTGTTCGTGTGTGTGTGTGTGTCTGTCACACACAACAAACTCGCGAAACCCACCCAAAAAAAGCAATTTCGGATAAAAGCCACAACAGACAAAACCAGAGAAGCAATTCCAGAACATAACTGCCGCAGATTCATTCCCAATGACAGGCAGACATATGAAAATAATGCGTGGTGAACATTCGCACAGTTACACAACACGCAGAAACCGAGACGATAAAGCCCCAACTCCAGTTCCAACTCGAATCCTCAATCTGCCTAACCCACGCACAAACACCCATCCAAAAAATGTTCATTGTCAAACTGGTGGACAAAGCCAAAAATCTCATTCGCTTCAGCTGGTAAATTAGCATAGATGTAGAAATGTGTGAAGCAATTACCAAAACACAACACAAACCCAACACAAACCTAACTTGCAGCGGTCGCACACTCTCAACACACACACACATTTACACACACAGGCAGGCATCCGTATGGAAAGTAACCCCTTTGGGGTAATCAGAGTTTGAACTGCATTCAAATGCAATTTTGGTGCTCTACAGGATCAAGTGGCGTCCCAAAGTGGCCAATAACCTTGTGCCAGGCTTACAAGTGTCTGCCAATTTCAATTGCTTGTCAATAATACACATAATTAACCCACAAGCACAATTAACTTACTTTTAAGAATTGTAATTGTTTGCGATGCTAAATTTAAATTATGAAAGCTGAAAGCAGCTGCCTGACTGCCCCTTATTTGCTTGTCTCTGTGTGGCTACTTGATGAGTGCCGCCTGCAGCATTTTGGGGGTTGGTTTGCTGCAACCCTTAACTGTATTTTGGGTCCTCCCAGTTACAACATTTTCACTGTCCGCTTAACCCAATGCACTTTAACGTTAACATGTTTTGTGGTAAATGCCACAATTAAGTGACTTGTCAATTGGTTTGTCAATTGCGACGCGCTTGTGTTTGAATTATAGAAGGGTTCCTTTTGTTGGGTTATGGGTTTGAAGGGTTTGAATTGCTAACATATCCTAGCTTGTTGGACAGGTTTCACGTTTATTGATTGCTGTGTTCTTTAGAAGGCTTAACAGATTATAAAAGGTATGCTTAATAGCAATTGTTGTTGGTTTTTCAATGGCTTATAACCAATTCATTAGACTACATAATTGCTTATATTTATTATATAATTGTTGCGGGGATTAAAATAAAATACTTATTCTATATTCAGTTTATATGTAGATAATGCGATTCATGGGGATTAAAAAGGACAAAAAAGCTAAAAGCTTCATTGAGTAGATGAGTTTAATATAAAATTAATATAATATGTATTAATATATGCAGATAAAAAATGATATAGAAAAACTAAAAATACAACCGAGAACCGGAAACCGAAAACTTGAATAATAAATTAATACAATTCATTCATTAAAAAAAATCAAATTGTGTGGGAAGAAATGGTAAAACATTTTACTAAAACCGCATTCATAAAATCTTTAATAATATTTTACAATACTAATTGATTTACGGTATGTGTGCTTCGGCACATTTTGTGGCAACTAATTATGCGTTGCAACATTGTTGCATAATCCATTTTTAGACTGAAAGGCCACGCTTGTTTGTTTTGGACAACATGCAGCGGCAAACGCAGAGATAAGCTCTGTTCTCTACGCAAAATAACAATGGCTGTCATATTTGCACAGAGGCAACCTATGGACACGCTGCAGACCCACCTCCAACAGCAGCTCCCCGAAAACCCCTCCATTAAAGCTTTGCAGTAGTTTTTGGGCCTAAGTCCTTTGTCAAAATATGGCTTAAAATATTTTTCGCAAATTCCTTCAGCAAAGGTGCATGATATGTTGACAGACTGTGTTTGTGTGCATATTGGTGTGTGCGTGTATGTATGTGTGTGTGTGCATTATTGTCAACTTGTCCAATATGAATTTGTGTGCATACGTTGTTGTTGTTATTGCTGGGCCTAAAACCCGTTAATGAAGGGCGCTCAACCAAATAGCAGATTTATTGTTTTCCACGTGTTCAGTTGTTATTGTTTGTTTGCTGTCATGTGTATAACTTTTCACACTCTCTATCACTTTGGCCAAATCGTCTTTTCATCATGTGTCACCAGTTTTGGTTCAGGTTCAGGTTCAGCTTCAGGGCTCGTTTCTCTTTTCAGCATACTCGTACATATCTACATAGATATTTGTATGTAGCTAGGCGGTTTTCATTGTTAATGTGCACTTAGAGCAAGCAAAATGATTTATGAGCCTGGGCCAAATTGCCATTTCGCCTTTTTGATAACATTTCTTGTGGTGTTTTGTGGATACCGGAAATAGTGCTATTGTTGGGCGTGCAAAGCTGTAAATATCTATATATTTGACTGTTATTTGTTCGTTTAATGTTCAACATGACGATGCATTAAAAACTTGTTTTGGAAAAGCTATTAAACCTTGTAAAGGGTATTACCATTCTGTTGTAATGACTCTAGTGCAATGAACAAGTCATCTACATAAATTATATATATTCTTGATTAGCATTACTCGCCGAGTCGATATAATCGTGTTCGTCTGCCGGTTTATGGGAATGTTCGGTTGAAAGATGAGTTCTTGCTTAAGAAACTCTCCTAATCAAACTCATGAGTTTTGCGTGTTATTTTGCTCCTCAAGGACAAAAAATATTCAATATCGGAATAAAGTCTATAGTATATATAAGGGTATGTAATCTTTGCCGTGCCTAAGATAAACTTTCTTGTTACTTTTTTTGTTGTTGTAGTTTTTGATTATTTATCATACGCCATTTTGTCAGCTTTTGATTTTTCTATTAATCGGAAAACATGACAGTTCCAATTTGTATTCATAATTCTTATCAAGATCCAATAAATTGCAATATTTTTGTATAAATAGTGCAGAAATGAAGCAGGAAAGTTTTCCTTCAGCGTCTCGAACTCGAAAACACCACGACTCGAAATTGTATATGATTTATGTAAGCTCACAATTAGAATTACAAATGAATTACACACACAATATTTGAGTTATTCTCTAGTAACTTTAGTATACGTTAACTTAAGCCAATTAGGTGGTTTATCAACCTGTATATAGTCAGGTAATTCAATTGACTTGCAATTCCAATTATCGAAGTGAAATCGTGTGCAAGATGCAGCTGTGCCTTGAACATGTCAATCAGGGCTTCGACACAAGAGCTGCGCTCATTAGCTATTCACTTCACAGCCAATTTCATTTGCATTTGCATAGTAACAGCAACAACAGCAATGGGAATAACAATAATAAGTGCAAGAAGGGAAAGGTATATAACCTGTAAAATGATAAGAGATAGAAGGAGCTGGAACTAATTAGTATATTCAGCAATTAGCAGTAATTAAATCATATTCAAAACATGGTCGCCAGCTACGGCAACTGCTTGTTTGTGTCTTGTGTTTATTCAAAACCATAGCCAAGGACTTTACCACGCAGCGGCGTTAACTTTAGCGATTTGCTTTTGACCTGCCACAAGACGAGCTAAATGAATGACACACAGTCTGTGCCAGCCTAAATGACAGACAGATAGACAGACCGACAGACAGACAGAGGCAACTCTTGAGGCATGTTGGCGACCGAAGTCGAACTGAATGCCCTGGGTGGATGCAGCCAAGCGGCGTCCACTTGACACACATAACCATCGGTTGCCTCCAACCTCAGCCACACAATACACCCTGCCACAAGACGGCAAGTTAACAATGCGCAAGGCTTAAACTCGATGTGGGTGTGTTGGGTTGCGTTGGGTTTGTTTGGGGTGGGTGGTTGGGTTAGGTTCGGTTGGGTTGGGTTGGTTAGGTTTGTAGATTCGGTGTGAGTCGGTCTGTGGTATTCTTGACGTTCGTCTGTCGCGTTCCGGTTGCGGGCAACACCTTTGCCAAAGCAAAGGATTTTCCACGCTGCAGATAAAATCGTTCACCGCAAACTTGTGCAATTTTCCATCTAGTTTTTTTTCTTTAGCCACAACTTTTGACTGAAATTTTCCGTACCCTGCAAATTGTTATGGAACGGTATATCGTTGACAATAAATAATGTGAATTATAAACAAAAATATTTCTTTTTGAATTATAAATATTATTGTCTTATATATATGCATATTATCTACTGAAACAGAATTATTAAGGATTAACTATTGGTTAATTGATAGCATGTTAAAACATTTTAGAATTTACTTGTTAAAAATAGTTTGTCTTCAGTGCCGAACCAATTCACGTAGATACTCGATCTGTGTACAGGGTGTTCTCTTATCATGTAGCTTTGCAGTTTTTTCTTGTTGATGTTTATGTTTGGCATTTGAATTCGAAGCGAGTGCAGCTTATCGAGTATAACAGCTTGAAAACACAACTTTTGAAGCTCAAGATTCTGTGTGCTAAACGTTCTCTTTTCGTTCAGTTCAATTCGCTGCAAAGTGTCTACTTGTTTAAATTGGTATTTGAACAGTGTTAAGATTAGTGTTGTTGTAAATCAAAGCTAAGAGATGTTTTTGATGTGCTGTGCAGACCACACAAATCAACACACAAATTAAGTGCTTAAGCGACTTGTCACATCCGCCATCGATGGCCGTAAGTAGACCCATAAATAATCAAACAAACAAACAAACAACCAAACAGACAAGCAAATAAACGATCTCTAGAAATGTGTGCGTTAATTTCGCTTGAAATATCTGGAATATCTGGCAAGTCTCAATGAAAATAAACATTGACTTTTTTTTGCGAATGGTTCGCACTCAATTGCCAGTTTGGCGCCTAACACAGCAAATAAAACTAATTGAGTCGACTTCACTTGCTTCCTCTTAATACATCTACACATACGTATATATATATATATATATTTATGCTTACTTATTTACTATGTTACCTATCTTTTGCAGTCAAGTTAGCTGAGCGTCTGGCATCTGGTTTCTGGATAGTCCTGCAAAGTTCTTTTACTTGAGCACATCAAATGTAAGTGTTAATTTATGCTCTAGCATACTTTTCGGCGTTAGCCAATACATAAAACGCAAGAATATATATATATATATATATTTATATATACTTATTAATATATATTTATAAATATATAAGTATATAAGTATATATATATATTATATATAAGTATATATATAATTATATACGTGTGTGTGCAAACAGCTGAAATCACATTTGAATTAGCTAAATGATTTTCAATGGCATTGTTAATTTGCTAACAGCAAGCTTCCACTCTGTTCACTGGCCAACAAGAAATGAATAGTTGTCCGAATATTAATTACTTCGCATTAATGTAAACTTGAAGTGTTTCTGTAATTTAAAATAATTCTATTTGTAGCATTTGATTATGATTTCTGTTTATATTGATTTGTAATCTAAGTTGTTTAATTGGTAACACGTATTTCGTTTTATATATTGTTTATTATGAATTTGAATAATTTATATTTATAATTGTATTATAAACCCTTTAATATTGTTAACTTGTAAGGACATACGATGAAATCGTTGGGTTTTTTTTCGTTGGGGAAATTTAAGTTTTTTGCACTAATTTGTTTCTTAGTATCATCATATTTGATATTTTTCTTGTACTCTAGTTTTTTTTTTCTATTAATAACGTGATTTTCATAGCCTATTATTATTGGGCTACTTTTATTTTGCTGAATAAATTGAAGTATACTTTTTTGGTGACTTGATTTGCATTTATTAAAAAGGCTGCATCTGTCAGGCTCTGAAAGAAACTGTCAAGCCGAAATGTATATTGTTGTTGAGAGAAAAATTGCTATGAAATGAGAATAAATCAGAAATGTAAAGTGTTCTTATCACTTCAGCCCATGGAAATCCATTTCATTATGCATAATTTGAACATTTTTTCCACGAAGGATTTCTATCTCTTCTTTTGTGGGCAGCAGCTCGTGAAAGATGTGGGCGTGTGGGTGGGGGAAAAGACCGGGAACTCCATCAACTTATTTGTGCTAGATATTTACATAAAAATGCAAATGCTGTGGAACTATTTTTGTTGTTGGCCAACCTCAAATCCATTTGGCTTATTGTCAGCTTTTGACAGTTGATAAACACATCATCAAAATAGTTGGTTGGCATTTGAAAAATAATATATATATATATATATATATATATATAAATATAGTATATAGGGTAAATACTATATCTTTCTGCATGTAAGGCTTATTTGTAGTCAAATTTCTGACCTTGCATGCCTGCCGACTGCTATTGTGGCACAGCTTCAATTTCAAATCAAATTGCTTTTTTCAACAATGTATATACATTTATATGTATTTATATATGTCCTGCTGCACAAATATTTGCCTTCAGCAGCAACAATAACAGTAATAACGACAACGTTGACAAGAAGGCCAAGAAACGAACAACGAATGCCAGCGAAAACATTTGACATTTTGTTTTTATTTAGCTGTTGTTGTTGTCGTTCCTATCTGTCCCTTTCCTTACCCCCCACCCCCCCTCCCCCATCTCCCATTTGAACTGTCGTCGGTTTGACAAAAAAAAAACATGAAAATGCGATTTTTAGTTTTTCGTGCTGCCGCCAGCGATGCCATTGCCATTGTTTTTGTTTATACTTATACCCTATGCTTAAAATAACATGTGTTGAAAGAATACTTGAAATTAAAGTCGGCATATATTCTTTTGTTGAAGCTTTAATAACCGCACCAATCTATGTTCAGCGTTTATTTTATTAAGACATCCAAGCTAATGGTATTGGCTAAAAAATAAGAATTAAAAAAATTCCAATTTAAGTAGTAGTATATTATAATATTTAACCCCATAATTTCTAATTCATAAACTAACTTAATTTGATTTATATATTTTAGAACTTTAAAGTTTTGATTACAGAATATCATATAGTCGTTCAGGCTTTGTTGCCATTTGTCATTTTCAGCAACGGATCTCTAACATGATGGCACGCTAAAAGTATTTGGCGTTTAGGGCTTTTGTCTTTTACTTTTTTTTATTTTTTTAGCATCCCGCACGTGCCAGATTCATATTTTTTATTTTTTTTTTTGCTGAAGCGCTATGCTCTATGTCAGATATGCCAAAATTCCCTTTGATACATTTTAAGTGTATTGCGTCAGGGTTTCGCATATCAGGAATACCAATAAATATCATAAGCATTCAATTATGTCGAGTGAAGCCTCTAGTGACAGCTGAAGGTGAAGTTAATAAAAAAAAAACATAATTTTTTTAGGCACGATTGGTCCTTTTTGGCATATTTTTCTGTATTTGACATTAATTTGAAATATTTGCTTTGAAATCTCATTCTAATTCTTTACCAATGAACGGTATTTAACTCATGTACTTTGTTTTAACTAATCTACAAACCAAATGTTGCATGTGTGCAGTATTTCAAAGGAGCAAACCCAACGGCGATTAAGCGAATCGCAAATGAATAATGGCTAATGATTAGACACAACAAACATAGACCCGAAAAAAGAGCCAGTAGCCATTTCTAGCCATAAATTAGTAGCCAGTTGGCCTACAAAATAAAAAAAAATAAAGGCAACCATAAAGAGGCAAACCGAACCGAAAACAAACTGCACGTAAAAACGTCTGTTTTTCCTATAATTGGCCACATATTTTGTTGGTTTTGGTCATGGCCACGAAGCCTGGCCAGGTGGTATGGCCAAATATGTAAGCTTCGTCTGCAGCCAAGAGGAATTCGTTGTTGGTTGTTCCCCAACCTCCCCTGTGTCTAGGGGGGTGTACCTTGTGGGTGGGTTTGATTTGCGTTGCCAACTGGGGCACAACCGGCTTATCAATATATTTTAGTCTGGATGTACACATGAAAATGGCAAACGTGCGCTAAAAACTGTCCCAGGTTGATGTTTGTTATGGAAATCCTTCCGCAGAACACTCAAATAATTTTCCGAAAGGGCTGTGTGTGGTCCGTTATGGAAATGAGCCCAAAAGAGATTTGCAGATTGAAAAAGTAGCAATGGGAATGAGAATTATGTGAATTACCATTGGCCACAAATAAGCACAGGTAAAAGTTGAAAGGGTCCATCGAATTGGAAATGGGTATTAAAGCTTTCTATTAAAGTGCAGCTGGCAAGCAAAAATATAACCATTATAATACCAGGTCCTAAATACAAAATGAAAAACTATAATTACATTTATTTAATTAATGTTATTTTACAAATATGTTGCATACTTTTTGGACTACATTAAATATAAATATTAAATCAAATCATCAAAAATAATATGCAGTACACAAGTATTTCAACTCTAGAGGTAAACAATTTAAAAGTTACTTCAAATTAATAATAATTTAAAACCTAATTAACCGATTATCAAAACCAACTAAAAACCATAGGACCAAATAAAAAAAGTAATTTATTGGTGCAATGAAACGTCTTTACTTTATTTACGGGACAAGTATTAGAAAGAGTTGAATGAAAATAATGGGTATGTTTGCGAGCAGTGGAGACTAATGGGGGGAAACACACCAATTGTCAGATAGTCAAAGACAACGTCGAGTCAGTGATAAACTACAAATAAACGCAGCTGACAAGTAAAAAGCTGGCAATTCAATAGATGACACACAAATTATAGGGCCAAGCAACGGGCATAAGACACGATGACAAGGACGAACCTAGAATCCGTGCAGGACTCGGCAGCTCTGCAACATATTGGCAAATGTCGTTTTCTTGCAGTTGTTATAAAACAAACTCGAGCATAAAGATATGCAGACAGATAGACAGACAGCGAGACAGATAGACATGCAGGCAATGCACAATGAAATTCTTATGATATAAAGTTTACATAAATGTTTTCTTTGCAAATAAAAATGGGGGGAAACCAGCAGCAGTTTGGGGAGGCAGCAGACTGCACGGAACTGGAAATTTTCATGCTGCTTGTCAGTAAGTCAGCACTAAAGGAAAATGATTGTTTTTCTTTGTCTTTTTTGTTGTTCCGTTTTTTGCTGTCTCTCTCTTTCAGGTTTTTGTTGGCTTTTGTGTGTCACACACATGTCGTATGCTTGATTTTTGTTCGTTTTTTTTATACTTATACATCCAAATCTGTACAATCATATTTGTCTGACCATTTATTTTAAATTTGAATTTATTCCAGATTTTGTATAACTACAATTGGATTAATCTTTTTGTATTGAATATGACATTCAATAAACTTTAGAATACAGGGTATCTCGATGGCTTGCTGCGAACAGAAATTTGTTTTTTTTTTTTTGGCTGCATTATAGCCAAAATGCATTGTGTGCATTTCCTGCGGTTTTAAATTGTATAATTAATTTTTGGCTTGATTGATTTAGATGATTGATGACCAAAAATCAAATATCCTGTGGACTGTTGAATATTAAATTATTTATTAGACTTCCATTAAATTTGAGGCACCAGCTTATTGGTGCTTGAGCTCACGTCCTCTAATTAAACAGCCTTGAGCTGACAGGTGGATAGACAGAAACACAAATCCGTTTTGTTGTGCGTTACAATAATAAATATGGCTACCAACTGACAACCGAGGGCTGTCCTCCTGGGTTCCATTTGGCAGTTGCGACCTCGTAGCGATTGCCATGTGGGTCAGCTATATCAATACGTATCACTTTATATATACATAGATTGACCACGATGTGACAAACAAACCACTGGCTATTCATAGTTGAAACGTGCAAATAAAATATTGTCTTGCGTTGTTGTGTGTGGCAAAGCTTCAGCACTGCGAATGATAAACAAAATTAAATACCAAATAGCAATTGACCAAATCAAGGCAATCAAGTGCGGCTTTCATATGCCTGACCTAAAACGCGAAGTGGTAAAATCGGTGGTGAAGTGTGAATTTTTGTAACTAGCTCAAAAAGGGCTTCCTTCAAACTGACAGGATTTTTACAATATTTGTATCGCTTTCAAAATTCATTAATTAAATTATTTGTCTATATGCAAATATGTGTCTTTTTCTATAACAATTCGAATACATTCCGTTGCAATTTTTCGTTAAGAGTATTCCCTATTTTACATTGGTTGAGCGCTTACGAGGACTACGCGCTGCACTATGAAAATAACAATAACACCAACAATTTATGCGCCACAACACTATAACAATATCAATAAATATACCCACAGCTAAAAAAATATAAAAACGAAATCATAATAATAAAAAGAAAAGGTTTATGGATACTGTAAAATGGCAACCATTTTGCACAACCTTCGGCGCTAAAATGTTTTCTTTATTTTTATTGTACACATATTTATATAAATATATATATGTATATATGAATGTGAAAGTTATTGAACAGTATTGACTCTACAACAATAACCATAGCAATATTTGTTTTATTTTGACCCTCAAGCAGGTTTTCTAGATGCACACCCAGTATTGACATGACTGACTGACTGATTGATTGATTGACTGAATGTTCGTCACTTGCTTGTAGCTGTTATTTTTACTTGTCCCTTGAGACAAGTATTGTTTGTTATTGAGCAATTGGCAGAACAGAAGTACAAAGATAAAGAACCATCATATAAGGGTTTATTGAGAAAATATGTTACGACAGCTGGTCAAAACCTCAATGGATTCATATTGTGAATGGTTAGGCTGTGAATGAATGTTTGAATGCGTGATGGTCAACTGTGTAGTTCTTAATTTAAAATTCGCTCAAGTTGCATTTTACAATTCAGTACAATTCATAGCAAACAATATCAGATAATGCAGTTACCAAATTTTGAGTCTTTAATAATAAAAATGTAATAAACTTACTTTAATATAGAATACTCTATTCAGAGAGCTCTCGACACATTTATTAACAGTTATGAAACCTTGAAAAATCAATTAAATTTGCAAGCTAAGGCCAAAGCTGAATTAAAAATTCTTATTTCTTTATCAGATAATTGCAGTTGTTTACATAAATATAAATAGCCCAATTAAATAAATTAAAAACTGAAAACGATAAATATTTAATAGTAAACAGAAGACTTGCAAGGGAAGTGTTCAAACAGCAGTTACCCTGTAATAACATATTAATTGACATTAATTTATGTATTAAAATGGTATTACAAATTTAATTAGCCGCAGGTATAATTAATTAATATTATGGGTTTAAATATATATGATTATGACAGACAGATACAAAGTCAGCATATTGACTATTCAAAACCTTAACAACAGTTACAAGATAACAATAAATTTCATTTTACGATACATTTCATTATTGATTTGATGCCGCCTTGCTATTTATTTATTTACCTGCGTGCTGCAAATTTATATTTATTTAGTTTTCCAATTCAATTGAATTTCCATTAACAAATTGCGTTGCGGGCCCTGGGGTTTCACTGCTTGTCGTCAATGATGATGTTCTCTCTGCTATTGTATTTTTTCCCATTTTTTTATTTTTTGCACTGTTTTTATTGCGGCCTATTTTTCTGGTTTTGCTGGATTATATATTTATATCCGTGCTTTGCTTCATGGTTGTGCGCAAAATTAAAACAATTTGCACAGGTTTCCAGCGCTCGTTGTTTTGTGAAGATTTTTAGACATTTAGTATTTGGCAATATTAAATTGATTGTTAACTTATTGTGCGAAAGAAATTTAAATTGACTACATTCATTTGTTGCGAGTTTTTAAACGATTCACGTAAATTTATGCTGTTAGTTAAGTTTTCATGCTTTATGAAAATATAGCACTCAATTTTTTTTTTCATATTTTTGAATAAAAGTGCATGCCTTTTGAAGTCTGTTTAAAAACCCATTGAACATTTTATAGGTTTCTCAAATACAGCACACTATTTTTTGAATAAAAAAATTTCAAAAAGGCTATTAATAATAAATGATGGTCAACTTGATCTAATAGATTTACTTCCAACTCTTTCAATGTAAAATCGCGATTAAAACACTGTCTTAAAATTAAGATGGATCACTAACTAAAGCAAACATCAACAATTTTGTCTTGCATGTTAAGAACTGTTTATCCAGCACTTAACTAACTATTGCCACACGCCACATAATTCATAAACATTTGCCTTTTCAAAAACATGTCACACAGTTGACCCAAAACCCAACACTTCAACACTTTGCGGTCTTGCCAGGCACTTTACGGTACACTTGACAGCTGCCACTTCCCTTCCATGGCTTCGATGCCCACCGCCATTCCTCCAGACGCCCCATTGGCGTTCATTTCAAACAAAAGCATTTCCTAAACCTAAGCGAACTTTAAGTCAGCTGCTAAATTATGAACAGTCTTTATTGCTGTGCTGAACCTTGACCTGACCGCATGACAAGCTGAAAATGTTAAGTAAAGCTCTTTTGGCAAATGGCATCAGGAACCGCAGCATGTCAAAGACTCTTTTTGGATGGCAACCGGAAACCTTTATTCATAAACGTTCGAGTTAATTCGCCTTTCCAATTATACAGTCGATTAGCTTTCATGTGACATTTTATCAATATACTCCTTTAATTGTATTATGAATTTATATTGGTTGTATATATTTTAATTTGCATTTAAATTATATTGACCCCATATTTTTTACTTTACCGCGATTTTTTCTTCTTTGACCCAACTTCGTTAAACGAAACTTTATAGATTTTTCTTCACAGCATTTTGATAACCATTTATCTGTTTCCATCGCACACACATTCGTTTTTTTTTATTGTTTTCATAGTAATTTCCATTTAAAGGGTGCTTATTAATTTTTTTCTCCTCTACACACACCTTATTTGAATGTCTTAATTTAAGGCCTTGCTTCACTTAATTTTTTTTGACGCCCCGCTTGGAACTTGACGTGCCGCACATAATTTCCAATTAGGCTTGACGATGTTGCATTAAAATGAGTAAGTCGAGCATTTTGCACCATGCTGAATCATAAATAATTGAATAAGTTACTCATTTCAACGCTGCCTCCACGCAGGCAAAAACAATTTCTTTGCCCGACACCATTTTTGTTGGTGGCGCGTTTTGGCGTTGCCATTTTGTTTGCCCAGCCACTCTTATCTAACGCTGACATGCACATTATGTCTTCATTCTCTGTCTCTCTATTTCTGCCTCTCATTTCTCTTTTTCGTTTGGTTAAATTTGTCACAATTTTGCAACTGCAATTTTCTCTCGCTGGTTTCCTTGGTTCCTTTCATATTGACTGGGCTGCCAGTTTATCAATCATAATGTACTCTGCTGAGTAGTCTCATTAATGTTTGCCCCTTATGATTCTGCTTGACTGCTGTCTCTCTTTCTGGCGCTAGGCTTCCATTTATTTTTTTTATGAGATTTAAGTTGGCCAAGCGACTGCCCTTCTTATTGCAGCGTTTGCACCGTAATTGCTTTATGAACTGATTTATGCTTATCTTTTATCTTTTAGTCATCTTTTCACATTTACCTTTAATACGCCCCATCGCTTTACCGTTGCGTCGTGGCACAGTTTGACCCTATTTCTTTAAACTTAATTTTGTCTGTCTGTGTGCCTGTGTGCGAGTGTGTGTGTATGTGTGAGAGTGTGCTTGTGCATCAACGTAAAGAGAATTTTTTGTTAAACATAATGGGTGTTCTAGTTAACCGTTTTGCTCTCCTGCTTTCTTGGGAAAGCAACATACATTTAATGAAAGTCTTATCTTAATGATATTTTTACTTTATTTTATTTTACATTATCGATAAAGACAAAAGATAACTCTGAGAATTTTATGCAAATCTGCCTTGTGTTGCATTTAAACCCTATTTCTCTTTTCTGGTGATACCCTGTATGTCGCTGGATAATCATCATAAAACTGGCATTTGGTCGCAAATACCTTCACCTGCTGACATCGCCCACACAACATCCTCCACTTCTCACACACATGCGACCATTATTTCAAATTTTCACACTAAGCTGCACGATGTTTATCAATGTAATGACTAGCTAATGGCTGTGGCTTACAGTCTGGGTCAGCTGTGCTTGCTTATCGGTATTTATGTGTGTCTGGCTGCATATACAAACAGCTCTATTTTTCACCATTATAATTATACGCATAGATATCTGTTTGTCGAGGTGATTTTATGCCACGCACGTAATGTGTAAATCGCACAGCAATTAATGACTTCATTCTTATCCTATAGCCATGATTATACACTCGCATTCATTTCCGCGCTTAATCGTGAAAAAGACGAGCGGGATCAATTAAAATATGCAAGATAAGACAAATATAAATGAAAGGAACGAATTTAGCAGTAAATATATACCCAGTAATAAGAATGATGAAGAACCTGTTGATTAATCAAGTTTTGTAAGGTAGTTGGAAAGATTTGTAAGTTACTTCGATCGGAGTTGGCTAAAGCTGTCTTAAGAATAATTTAAATTCAAAAATAGTTTTGTAGTTTATTTTTACTAAAGCTTAGCAGCATGCAGTCTGCAATACCCTCTCTGTTTTATTCAAGAGGTATGCACAGATGAGCAGCGAGATATCGCGTAGAGCTTAGTGGCCTGCCATGTTTCGCTTGCTTCCAAATTAAATTAAAACACAATCAAGCCTTGAGTGCTCTTCTCTGTGCTTCTCCATGTTCCTATCTCAGCGATGCCTGCGTGACTCGACATTAATCTGCTGGACTCCAGCTCAGTTGCAGTTGCTTCAACCTCTCGCTGCCTTTCTCTCTCCCTATTTTGGATTCAATTTAAACATAAATAGTGTGTTTCTGTGGTGTTGTTGTATGCGTACGTGCCTGCAACACCTAACTGCATGCAACAACAATGGTTTGGCCAAGAGAGAGACAGAAAGAGAGAGACAGAGCGAGAGATTTGGCCAACGTTAGACAATGAATGCCGCTCAAATTGAAATTCTTTATGTGTAAATGCGGTGTAGTGTTTTGTTTGTCTAAGCGGCCTGACCCTCAGCAGCTCCACACTCCACTGCAATCTCCTCTCTCTGGTAGAGCATTGGCTGTTCACTCTGGTTGCCTGGCTTTTGCCTCTTGGTTGTGTCTGCCTAGTAAAAGTTTTGTCAGCCTTAATGTATGCAAGGGATTTGTTGCATTTAAAAATCTGTCTGTCTGCTGCTAGCACAAAATCAACTTGAGCCGAGGGACTTGTTGGGCATGTCAGTTTCCTCTACGCTTTACGTACATTTTTGGGCATGTTTGAAATCATATTTTCATATAACCAAGTGCTTTTTAAAAAATTCATATTACATACATATTTATGCTAACACCAATTGGGCATTATTTCGAGCCTGATTTTTTTTTAAAAATATAAAGTCTCCAGTTAATACTATTAAAAGTAGAGTTTTACCTCAGCAGACTACTACTACTAACATGTCTAGAAAGGAATATCCTCAATGTTGATTTCTTAGATTCATTTTGTTCATATATTTTCCATAGAATGCATTTTAAAGTAGCTGAAACAGTTCATACTGTATATAAATATAATGTAATAATAATAATCAAGTCGTGTGCTTAGTCTAAACTTTTAGGTTAAGCACTCTTTTGCTTTTCTAAACACAACAGCAATTGCCAATCAGTTTAATACTAATTAAATTGCAAGCGACTATGCTATTGTTGTCTATCTATGTAAATGTCACTTGTAGAATGTTTTGTAATTGATATTGTCATTGCCATTGTCATTGCCATTTGGCATTGATGTGTGTCATTTTGTTATCGTTTCCATTTAAATGACCAATGCGAAAGTGCGATAACAACGACAACATGAGAGGCCTTCACATATACGTTTGACAGCTGCTCGGCAACATGAAAAATGTGTGTTTGCAAATCGTTAAAAGTGCTTTAACATGTTTTTCTCCCTATCCACTTGATGAGTACCAAGAACTTCATTATGATCTGCTGTCTGTTTGTTGCTTGCAGCAGGATAAAAAAATAGAATAAAAATATGTGCATAAATTGGATTTTTAATTAAAATGAATTTGCATTGCATTGTTGCGGACGTGGCGCACCTGACACTACCATTTTCTTTGCAGCTGGGATGTGACACACACGCACACTCGCACAGAGACACACATTAGTCTACTCATTTCAACAGTGCCTGCAATTCAATTAGAGCCCAAAAATGAGTGCAGCACACACTCGAAACACACTCACTCGCACACATTCACTCACACTCGCATTTATTTAATTAAATACATTTTGTGTGTTTCCTAACGTCATAAACATTGCGGCGGCAGAAGAAGCCATAAAGGCATGAAAATGAAAACATTTAACCGTTCGTTACGTAGCGTGCCATCCTCACAAAAAAGGGCTGAAGCGATGTGGTTTTCGGTTGTGTGTGTGTGTGGTGGGTGTGTTTCTGGATGAGTTTGGCTCTTTCGTTTAGTTGGTTTGTTTGCATAAAATGCAAAGAAAATTGCCTCAGCAGCTGCTGCTGCCGCCGACAACTATGCAACTGCATCATTTTGAACTCATCGTCAACAGATTTTGTGCCTCGTATATAGTTCTAAATACACAGTACAAACTTGTGTAGTATATTTAATAAAACCAAGGGCCATATATTCAGTAAGAACATTAAACTGTTTTAAAAAGAATACCACTCAAGTTTACTTTTCGATTTTTAATTACTAAAATTAAATAGATAAAATCCAATCCAAATCCTCTCTGATTTTTAATAAATACACACAGCATTATTTAAGCTTGACGTCACTTTCTTTACTTTGCTATCCCAAGAATACTTTTAATGTGTTTATGAAAAAATTCCACTTTGGTTTTTATTTCATTTAATTTGCATGCATACTCATTAACACAGTAAGTAACTCAATTGGAACCGATTTCCTTTTTTGGTTATTTTTTTTTACTGTGTATACATGTGTGTTGGTGTGTGCGTCTATGTGTTTGTGTGTTGCATGTCGCTTCGTTTTGAGGTTGCATTGCCGCGCACATAATCAAATTTAAGTTGACTGCCTCGACGAGTCGTTCGTTTTGCCTGTTGGCTGGTTGGTTGGTTGGTTGTGGCTTTTCTAGTTTTAGACTGCTTGGCCGCATTTAATTGCACATCCTGCATAGTTTTCCAGCCAGGTTTTTTGAGCTGAGCACTTTTCATTTGTGGACCCTGCTTTATCCTAATGAACGTGTACAATTCGCCATTTCGTTGAGTTAATGAAGTCCAACATGCCTAGTACTACTGACGCTTTATCCAATCTACTCTCTCTCTCTCTCTCTGTGTGTGTGTATTTTGGTCTGAAACTTCAAAGTGTGCAAATTGAATGTTGGTTTTGGGCATACAAATTCTCTTTTTTGATTAGGCGAATGTCTGAGAGACTTGCAATTTTGTAAAATAGTCGGACAAATACTAAGTTTTGCACTGTGTAATTGTGTTTAAAAAATCGCTTTAAGACTGGCTTAAAAACATTGTACGAGTAAGCCCCATTGGAAGTACTTTCAAATGATCTCTTGAGAACGGCCCGAAATAAATCGTGTAAAAAGTGTATGCTTATGAAAAATTTCAAAAATTAATTGTTGATTCTTTGCTTAGATTAGTTGGTACTTCAAGGCGTTAGTTTGCAATCGTTCCGTCAAATACATCTTTTCCAAACTTTTCAAATTAAGCAGCATATTTAACTTGAAAACAGCTTGCTGAGTGCAGCATTGCAGCGTTATTTCCCCAAACTTTCAACTCACAAATATTTGTACAAACAAAACAACTGTCCGCAACTACTACTACTGCTAATTAAGCAACATTTTAATGCCTTCCACTTGGTGTTTCGTCCACATTCACCACCCATAACACCCACGGCACAACAATGGATGTCATTTGGGACTGGCCAGAACCAAACTTTGCCTTTGGCGCCTGCATGTATTTTGTGGCATTGGATCTGGTAGTAAATTATAATTATTATTATTATTTTCGGGGATGTGGCGTAGAAGTCTGCGACAGCTGCAGTTTCTGGCTCGTTGGTCGATGTGGTCATCCAGTGTCGAAACTAAATACTAAGCAGGCTTAATAAAGCCCCAAAGGCTTTGGAGTTTCAAATCAAGTTGTTGGCAAATGGGTTTTGAGGCTTTGATGGGCTTGCTCCCAAAAATTAGGCAACAGCAAATAATTATTTTGACGAGTTTGAATGTTGGCCCCAAAAAGCTTTAGCATTGGCCAGACCGAGCATAATTGTCTGTGGCTTTGCTCGGCAAATTTTGTCATTGGTTTCTGTGCGGTTCCAAAACTGTTGGCACTTTATATTTATCGCCTCGGGCCTTGATGAGCTTTAATTAAATACAAATATTTATTTAAACATTTGTTGATGTCTTTGACTAGGAATATTTAAGAAAATGATTAAGCAAAGAAAATGTTAGATATGGAATGTTGAATATTAAATAATATGAATTACTTGGGTGAGATCTTGCTTTGGCTTTATAAGCGATTTTAATGTTATTAGACTTGTAATATATTAAATAGCAATGTATTATAAAATTTTCTTACTCAAGGGAAATGCGTATGCCACAAATTCCAATGAGAAAAAAAAACAATAACTTTTTTGTTCCATAAAAGGCAAGTTTAAACTTTAGCTCATTTCAAGCAAATATGTTGTTTTTATTTTATTTAACTGAGCTTGTTTTCATCGCCGTGACCTGTACCACATTCCATGCCCAGCCCACCCGAACAAGTAACAATAATGCAAACAAAATAATAATAATGCTTTAGCAAAAGTTTAAGCAAATAAAACGAAACAAATACAAAAAATGTATAAATGTATATAAGCTTAAGGTAAGTAACTTTATGTAGAAGGGCGGTTTCAATTTAATGCTTCGTTACCTTTTGGCAGCAAATTTTTCAAGTGGCCAAAGCTCTTGGGGCACAAGTTTACAGTGTGTTATTCAAAATATATTGAGTTACACCCCGGCCAAAAAAAAAAGAAGAGAACTTGTGCCCCAAAGCAAGCCATAAAACAATAACTGAAAGAATTATTGCATGGCTAGCTATTTCTTCTTTATATATGGGCTTTTTGTTATTTTTAAATAATATTAGCTCAGGATTTTTAAGAGCATAGAAATTTTAATATAACACGAATGATTAAAAAAAAAAACCAAGTTAAGCGCAAACTTTGCCAGTGCTTTTTATTTTATTCATTTGGAGCGGACTAGGGGAGCCAGGAAAAGAAAAGTGATAATGGGAAAAAACGGCAAAATAAGTATTAACTGCTTGCTTGCTCCCAAGCCCAGTGAGCCCGGCGGCTAAACGGGAAGCAAGAAGGACGCATAATGAAGGAATCTCGGAATTTGAGAAAAAAAGGCGATGCTGAATTATAAATAGCATGATGTAATATTATCAAGGAACGAAGTGATGACGGAAGATGTGGTAAACTAAATTATTTTATAAAATGTAAGTTGAACCATCAAGCATATCTAAAATTTTCATAAATTAAGCCAATAAATTTTGAAAATATACCACAAACAAACACTGGAACACAAATGCACATACATGATCGCTTTGAAGTCCCCTTTTCCACGTATTCAGCTATTTGTTGTGCAGCTTGACAAATCTTTAAGGCACACAGAAATTTTACAATGGCTTTAAATGAGTTTGCATGCATAATTAGCTGTAATTTGATACTCGCCTTATCATCTAAACCGACAGCAAATCGCTCCCCCACTATCCCTCTTAACATACATATTTATATATATATATATATAAATATATATATATATTTATACATATATACATATACATAGACTCCGCAGTTATGACGCATGTGTGACATTACCGCAAACATCGGCCCAAATTGCCACCACGAAGTGCTGCCCGCTCAAAATGAAATTAAGGCGATTGGGGAATGTGAGCTTGGAATATAAATGGGTCTGTTCTGCAGCTGTGTTTATCTCAAGATAAACACTTCAAGTGACATTTTATATGTCAACCAAAAGGATTTTACATATTTTTGTTGTTTGTTATTTTCCTTCTGGGTTGGAGTTAAACAAAGTTTTCCGATTCGGTTTTAATTGCTTAAAGCAAACATTTGCTTTATTTCATTTAATTTATTTAACGTTTCGCAGTTCTTTACATTAATGTTTACTTTTTTTCCATCTACCTTTTCATCACAATTTCCATTAAGCAATACTATTTGTAAACAAATTCTTGATTTTTAAGTACTTTACTTTGCTTGAATTGTTTTTAATTTATGCTGTAGCTATTTATTCAGTTAAAAAGTGAATAACCTTTAAAGCAGTGGTTCCAGACTGCTTTGTTTTCTGCTTGATGTGCAGCCTTTTGAATTTATATTTATGATTTGCGCTGCGCTGTCAGCCAACTTTAAATTGAGCTCATTTTGGCCAATGGCCAGTTAGTGTTTTTCCTTAGCAGAAGGTTGAAAGCTTCGCCGCTATCCGCTTACCTATCTCGAATGCTTTCTCTGTTCTCTTTCTTCCTTTCTCTCTTTTACGAAAACTTAAAAAAAAGAAACACTTTGACACACTGTTGAATTTAGTCAGGTGATTTTCATGAATTTCAGCACTTGATTCATATTTTAAATTTTGGATTGCATCCTGCCTAGCAAAGATATTAATCTGATTATGCAGGGAGCCCTAATGAACAACTTGTGTCTGATTTGCTCAGATTAGGCTTCAAACTTGGCAAACTCGACCAAGTGAACTGGGAGCAAAGCGAGTGCTGCCTAAAGTTTATTACATGTTGTGTTGCCTTTGTTTTTCACAATTAATTGGGTAAAATTGGTTTGCAGTTAATTAAAGTATATCAAAATTGACCACTCAATTATGTAAATCAACTGAAACTGTAAATTTACTGAAAATGCAGTCAAATAAAATAAACATTCATTTTCTTTAGCTCATAACCGCAATTTAGAAAGACGTTGAAATGTCACCGATTTTAAAGGCGCTTGCTCCATAATAGTTTACGACTTAAATTTGCCTCAACGTCACAAAAACTTAAATTCTACATCAAATTTCCATTTGGCTATAAGCTCAAAACAAAAAAAAATCAAAAGATAAACGTTACCTGGCTTAAAAAAACCTTGTCTCGCGGCAGACTCTATAAATAGCTTCGATTGCGCCAGCTAAAAAATTCCCTCCACTTTTCACATTAATGCTTGGGGTGTCAATAATGAAAAAAGAAGCGACACTTTTTATATCTCGTAACATTAACGTTAGCTCATCAGCCCAGTGGTGCGGGTAGGGAACAGAGTGGGTGATAAAAATCAACATCCTTTGCATGTCGTTGATGAATTTTAACTTTTGGCTTTCAAGGTTGTTTGTTTATTGCGCTAGCAGATGGGAAAGAGTTTTGTTGTTAAGAAATGAATAAAATATTTAGGTGTCTTTTATATTTTAGACACAATGATAAGAGCATTTTTTAAACAAAAAAGCTTTTGATATCATAACTATCGAAATTATGTTTATTATAATTGAACTTATCACAATATGAACTAACTTACGGTATTACCAATTAAGTTAAAATGTTAGCCTGGATATATCAAATTCGGTTTTTATTTTATTTTTTTTGTGGGTCGTTTGGCGTTGTCTCCTTGTAATTTTTAATATGCTTGTCATTTGCCATAGATATGCGGCTATTGAGATACTTTTTGTAACTTTTGAGGGGTGACTTTTTTTTTTTTACGTTCCATTCAGCTGCCATTAGCTATGAAATGGCTGCCGGGAGTTGGAGTTGGCCTTTTGTGTGTTCTCGGTGCAAAAAAGACAGTTTTGTAATTATGCTCTTAAAAAATGCATAAAAAACATTGTTTTTGCACTGGGAATTAGCACGGTAAGCGGTAAGGGAAAGATGGTGTGGGTATCTGAGTTTAAAAATGTTTTTTATATGCTTAATTTCCTTATGCATTTTTAATATGATGCGCTAACTTTTTTAATGAAGTTTTTATTTGTTCGTCCTCTTTTTTTCATGTATCTGCGCAGCGTCAATTAATTGAAGTTGTTTTTTTTTTAGGTAAGTACCGCAATTAATTTAATTGGCACAAGTTCGTCGAGGTCCATAAAATTAGCCAGATTTATTATTAAAATTCTGTCTTTTGTTATCTGTTTTATTTATTTTTTTTCGTTTTGGAAATTTCGAACTAAGCTGCGTTTAGTTGTCATAGAAATTGTAAAAAGTTTTTTTCTGTGCCATTAAGCGTAGCAACCTCAACGCAAGCCAACTCATTAAAGTTGACCTTTTGCCGCTTAACTTGCTCTTCTTTAGCCACAAAAACAAAAAAAAAAAAAACTGCTTGGCAAATTTCTTTGCCTTAACCGTAATTTTAATTGCACACGGATAATTAAAAGCCATACCATAATGTATGCAACGGTTTTTCGCCTAATTGCAACCGCTTGGCACTAAAATTTTGTCTAACCCCGTGAAGCATGTCCCTTTTCTACCTCAACTGCAGCTATTGCTTGAGTAGAAAACGCAGACTTAAACACAAGAACCGAGTGTAATGTACAATTTTTGTGCTGCGTTAGCACGAAGTTTACTTCAATTCCGATTTTAATAGACTTTATCTTTTCCCATTTAATGTGCAACGTTTAGAATTGGGGCTTACAGATTTAGAAAAATTAAGATTAAACTCGCATCTGTCAACTGTTAAGGTTTATTAATTAAAAACTGGCCATGGATTACAATTTTTGCTGTAGAAATGATCAGATTATAAATTTAAATATATGCTTATTGAAAGCAGATGGGTAGATTTTTATCATTCACTCAGTTAAGGCACTATATGTGTAACGAGTAGTTAAAATGGGATTACAGTGATATTGGGTAGCAACGCTGGTTAACAAATCTAACAGCAGCATAAGTATTAGTCGAATAAGAAGATTCGTAGATGAACAGCAAAACGAGAGAGTCGAGTTCGTGAAGCGCAGCGTTAATATCGTCAATAAGAAGTCGTCAAAGTCCCGAGTACCAAAAGTTGTAATTTTGTCGGTGCGTCGAGGAAATAAGTCGTTGTTTTATAAAGTCAAACTCATATTTCACTATAATATACTTATAACTATTATATTACTAATAAACATGACGTAATCAGTCATACATATTTGAATTATTTGCTTGCTATGTGGATATTTACAAAGTTTTTCCTCAGCAGCGCCGACTAACTTTTCTATTTTATTTCTACGCAAAGTTTTTTTAAAATCATTTTTCTTCTTTCTAATTTTTGATTAGGCGCCGCAAATTATGCTAACAAATCTGTGAGCCAAGTTCTGATGCAGTTTGATTGGATTTTTGACGTTTCACGATTTCAATCAGTGAATGCTGTCGAATCGATTTCTATACTTGTTGGCTTTTTATCGATAGCGTTGATTAACTTTTTGCTCAACCTTAGTTGACGGCTCTAATAGCTGCGCATAGCTTCATTAAGCAAACACAAACACACCCACACACACGCAGGCAGCCCGCTAGAGTGGGAGAGAGAGAGAGAAAGAGCGGCAGAGACTTTAATCGTCTAATGCGCATATTGAGTTTCCCACTTTATTTACGCCCCTTGGCTTAGGCCAATTATGCAATTGGGTTGGTGGGCTGGTGGGCGTGGCAGCTCGTTACGTGAAGCACTTGTTGCCACCACGTTGACCGTGTTGCAAGTGGCAACTTTGTCAGCGTTAATTTACATGCTTGTCCCTTAAGTTTTCCTACCTACTTCCAAAAAGAGTTGTTTTCAATTTCTCTCAAACACTTTTGAACACAACACAAAACACACAAGGCAACTGCATGTGCGAGTGTGTGCATTATTAATGTCTTTTGTGTGTGTCTGTTAAAACTTCGTTGGAAATTGCTAGCTGCTGCAACGTTTTGGTGTTTGCTGATGCGATTAGAAGCAAAAGGTAAAAAATGTAGCTGAATGCACATGCTTGTTTGCGTGTGTGTGTGTGTGTGTGTGTGTGTGATGGGTGTGTGCGTGCGGGATACCATGCATAAATTACAATGAAACTGAAAGTACTTTACTGCGATATATGAGAGCTAATCAATTTTGCAGTTAAGCGCAATGAAATTCGAGGTAGAACTAGTTAACTGGATTAAATTAAGCTTGGAACATTTTAATGGGTTTAATATTGGAAATAAAACAACGATTGTTCTAGAATTAATTTGGAATTAACTTGAAATAAAATTAAATTTTTATTGACTTTTATGCATTTAAACAAGTACTTACAGATATTTAGAGATTAAAATTATAAAATCATTTTGAATTTTCATCTAATTAATCTCTGGAACTTGAGAATACTATTTATTTGTATTACTTTTACTTACTTGTCAACATTTCGATAGCACTCGCAAATTTATATCTACAAGTCTACGAATTCAATTGATTCACATGATGGATACACTGCTGTGCCACATCCAACAAAATTAGCAGGCATACAAACATACATAAATGTTTTATGTATGTGTGTATATATGTCAGGAGACGTTTCACACGTACGACAAACACCACCCTCTTAAATCGCAACCATTAGGAACAATTTTGACGCGACCACGCATAAATTGATGAGAGCCCTCGATGTGGTGTGTATAGGCTATGGGGGGCTTTTGGGGTGCTTGGGGGCTTACGGAGTGATGGGGGCAAACACGTTGTGCGGGTTGCAGTATGAATGGATACGCATTTAAGCGGTGGTCGTATTACTGGGCACAGATGTTGTGCTTGGTCTCAAATAGCGAGCAGCGTCCACCGCAGACGACCAACAATTGTCAATTAAATTGTTTCTGCTGCTCGACAGATGCGTCTGCTCCGCGCTGCTGCAGCTTTCCCCTCTTCAGGCTCACACTTTATGGGCGTTGCGTATCAATTTGCATAAAAAGGTTAAACCTCCCCCCTTTCACTCTCCCCAACACTGTTGTATGGCTGCCAGCCCCCCTTTTCGCGAAAGCAACTCAAAACCGAACCAACTGTTGCTGGCAGCCAACCCTCAATTTATGTTGCGGTTCAATTTCCATGCGTTGATTAAATTTTATAATTCTTACGCACAATTGAACGTGAAGGGTGAAAGGTAATTGAAAGTACGGCCCCCTTTTGTTTTTTTTTATTGGTTTATTGTTTTTGGGTTACGTTTTCACAATCAATGTCTGAATGGCTTTTAAAACTTGCTATTAATTGTTACCAATCAAAATTAAAATTGATTAGTCGTTAATTGACACAAACAAAAATGTATTTCGATTTTGCTAGACTTTACCAATTTATTATTTATTTATTCTTTTTGCTATTTGTGAGTGGCATTTTTGTGGTCTACTTTTGGTCTACTATTTGCTTAAAGTTATAATTATATTATAATATTCACTAGCATTTAACTTAATCAGAATTCAATTAACATTAATTAAGAATCTTTACATAATACGGTTACGGTTTAATTTGCGTGCATCAACCAATTACTTATTATGTGGCTTGTTTTGAATTTAACTAAATATGTATTGGTGGCAAATTATTTGGTAATGAACACACTCACTGTTCTTTCAATGTTGAATAGTAGCAAATTTCAAGCCATGATTAAGGAGCGCTGATTTTTGATAATAGTCTTAGTTTTGTTAGTTATGGCTGTGGAAAGTTTTGACCTGTTTTTAATAAGCAGGTTTTGAGGGAATATATTAATTAATAAAAAAATTGAGCCAGAATCGCATTTTAACTTTGAAAACAGCCAAATCATGATTTGTAAGCCCTGGTTTTTAAAAATCAGATTACTTTTGACAATTTTATGGCTGTTGAAAGTTCTGAATCGTCCCTACACTCAGTTTTTGAGATAATAATTTGGCCATATTAAACGAGCTAGAGCCGCGTTTCCAACTTTAAATGTAGTTTTAGTCTAAAATCAAAAAAAAAAAATAAAAATTAGCTGATTCATAAATTTCAGAGCACTTCTGACAAAGTTATTGCTGTGGAACATTTTGAACTGTCCCTACAAAAAACTTTTGATAAACTCTATTGATAAAACGTACAAAAACTTTGTCCTATGTTAATCTGGTCAACTTTATAATTAATCAAAAATAATGCCGTGTGTTTTCAAAATATGCTCAGTTGAATATTTAAAATTTTTCTTTGCTTAATAAATGCGCGTTTTGATTGTCGCACGCTTGAAAGTATGCAATACTTTCTGTAGATGTGTGCGTGTGTATGTGTGTGATGATGATGATTTTGTGAATTTACTCAAGAGCTCATCCAATTGCAGAAGCATTCTGGAAAAAGGTCGAGCTGTGTTGAGTAACCTTTCAAACATTTAATTTCCTTTTTGCATTACGCTTTTGGACTTTGACGCTTCGAAAATTTAATTTCGTAATTGAATGATCCGATGCACGTACCCCACTTTGCGTTGTGCAGCCCCACTCGCACCATCTCGTGCCCCAATACCCCTGTAGTACCCCACATGTGCCATTCGTAGTGCCACTTGACTTGGCTCTTGTGTATCAACCAGCAATTTAATTGAAAATTTATCAGTTCCACATATCATTTGCATATACACTGCCTTCCTCCTAGCTCCCTTTTTCAGCCAAACACAAAGGTCCGGGTAAATGCAACATTTTTCCAATTTGCATCGTTGACATTTTTAGTACATTAGAATTGTAGATGCCTGGGTGAAAGCCGCAGTTGGCCCCAATTTCCACAAGTCTGCACCTCACAAATATTTTGTCCACAAATTGTTATTATTTTCGGATCTCCTGGCCTCAAATTGAGCTCTATGCTTTCATTTATTCGTTTTAAATATTTTGCTTAAAGGTTTGTGCTACATATATACTTGGAATACATGTAAGGAAGTATGCAAGAATATGCAAGGTGTTTGTAAATGGTTACACTTAAATTATCCTTATTGCGAAATATGAAATAAAAATGTCTGCATTCACTGACTACAGGATATTGTCTTGTTGAGTATACTCAAGCAGATAGCAGTTTGTGTTTGCCAGACTGTCAGATGCTGATAAATATTTCCAACTTTAACGCACTTTTATGTCTCGATTCATTCTAATTAAGTGATGGCTGTGCGAAACAGAGAGAGAGAGAGAGAGAGGGAGAGAGAGAGTGGTTGAGGGTGAGGACCTGTTGAGAGAGAGTTGGTAGTTATGGATACTAGTTGGTTTGGGGTTGTTCGTGTCCACTTATTGATTTTGTCTGCTCCACAGCAATAAATTAATTAAAATTAATGAGAATTTTGTTAACTTGAGCATGAGTAGTGGTACGCCCATAAAATCGAATTACTCTGCTCATGATGCTATGCATATTTTGTTGCAAACTAAATTTCATATAAGATTATTACTTAATTCAAAGTGGACAAGTATAGTGTTTACATGACTTGGAAATTCAGTTTTTGGTATATTTTATGAGATATTCAATTTAAATTACCTCAATAATTAAATAAAATACACATTAAGAGCAGTCAGTTTTCAAGCACTATTTTTCAGTGCAAGAAAAATCTGTACAGATCCAATCCACAACAGAAGTTTGTTTAAATTGAATTTATATATTCGACGAGTAATAAATCGCTCTCAGTATCTGCTTAGCACGAAAGACTGCTCTTGAACCATTTATGAGCTGAGCTGCATATGCTCGAGTGCTGATAAACTTGAATGAGCTCTCGGGAGCGGAGCTCCATTCATATTAAAAACATATATCTCTTTCACTTCTCCAAACAATTTCGAGAGACTGCAGCGCAGAAAAACTTCGAATGGCATCGTTAAAATATTTGCGCGGCGAACATTAAGTGCCAGTCGCTTAGTGGGTGTGTGTGTGTGTGTGTGTTGTGCGTGTGAATGATGTTATTAATTTATTTTTATGTTTAATAACAAGCACTGCACTGGCGGCGCCAATGTGATAGCCATAACAAAATACTCAATATGGCTGTAAACTATAAAAAAACAACTTCATTTTGTGGCAATAATTTCATAAATACCAACGCATAAACTGCGTTTAACTTTCTGTCTGTGTGCATTTTAAAGCATATTCAACTACGACAAAGCCACCGGAAAAATATGGTCGCCGTGGTTCTGGGAATACGAATTAATCATTTAGTTCAAACTTTTTTCCCTTAGTTTCCCACAATCGTTTCGTTCACACACGCACAGTTGCCACTATATTCGCTCGTTTACGAATTGCGGTTCTTTAATTAATAGCAAGCTGATTAATTAGTATTTGTAAGAGAAATTCAATAAACCACCCCGACCCTCGGGGTCAAAGTGCTGGGAAATTCATTTCAATTTAATTATGTATTGCATTAAAGATTTCATAGTGATTGTATTGAACAGTTTGTTCGAAATCCGTACTTTTTAAATTATTTGTATGACTTGACTTACAGTGAATAAACTAAATTTTATAAATATTTTATCGATTTTTCTATTTAGCACAAATATCAAGTTGGAACGCATTTTCTTAAGAATGTTGCGCTGGGCTTTAACCACGTGTTTGAAAAGTTTGTCTTAAAGTCACTTGCCATAAATTTAAAAAGCTTTTTGAGATTCCATCTTCATATATATATACATTTATCTCATATGAGTGATTTGGCATCATAAAATAATTTGTATGCAAAATTAATTTTTTATGGCAGCCAGGCAATAAAATTAAATAGAAGTAAACAAAATATTCTTCTTCTTTATGTGTTTCTAGCCGAGCTGCTTGTTTCACTCAAGCATCACATTCCTCAATCCAATTGAAATTCCTCCATAAAACATCTGCACCGCAATATTCAAGCTTAAACATCGTTTCCAGTCCACTTTGTTTGATATTTTTCGCCCTAACCCGACTTGATGCAAACATGGAGTTTATCTTTCCACTCAAACATTCTTGCGTATATTGGAATTATATTGCATTTTTATTACCTACGCGTATAAATGGTGGTT
This sequence comes from Drosophila basisetae, assembly GCA_035041595.1. Classification (NCBI taxonomy): domain Eukaryota; kingdom Metazoa; phylum Arthropoda; class Insecta; order Diptera; family Drosophilidae; genus Drosophila; species Drosophila basisetae. The sequence continues at coordinate 697,322 of JAWNLB010000048.1, read as the reverse complement.
TTGTTTTGTTGTTTTTTTTGTTGGTTTTTTTTTTTTTTTTTTTGCAAAAATCAGCCGCCGGGCACGCAACATTTTAAAAAACAATTTTGCCATATACAATTTCTTGTTTGTGTGTATTATCGCCGATGAGTATGCAAATGCACACGCACACACACTTTCTGCACACAAAGCTGTAAACAACACACATACATATATATATATGTATATAATTATGCGTAAACAAGGCGTATGCGTAATTTTTATTTGCATAGCAGACAGAAAGCGACGTCGTCGTCAATCCACCCTGAGGCAGCTTATCGCATTAAACGAGTGTGTGCGAGTGTATGTGAGTGTATGTGTCTGCCTGCGTGCGTCTGCAAATTTTAAGTGTCTTACAAAACGTTTTCGTTCCAATTTCATTGATAACTATTATAAGGATGGTTATAAAACTATTTTATTGACCCTCGTTCTAGAGCAAATTTTGCTTTCTGTTGTCGAGAGATCTTTTTTTATGTGTGAAGAGTGCGTCGTTTTTATGTCTTCTTTGTCTTAAATTCTGAAACGTTTGGCAATTAAAAATTTGGATTTATTTTATGAGACTATATTATTACAGTTATAAATTACTCGATATTACTCCATATTTGAGAATTGTAAGCATAATATTTGCTGCTTTTCTGCTTCCCTGTTTTGTATATATACATGATTTGTGCCTGAGTGAATAAAATAAACAAGGTGCTTTTATTTATTTATTTTTATTTTTTTTGTGACCAAGCGAAAGGTAAAATAAATAATGGCAGGTGACATTTCAGCTGTACGGCTTGGGTTCAATATACAGAGTGCAAAGCGCCCGTTTTTATGATTGCGTGGTGTCGGCTTTAATGTGTTTTCATGCCTTATTTAAAATGATTTTCGCTTTGCCATTCAGGAAATTATTTTCGCTTATTGCTTTTTGCGCATTGGACGCATGAGATATTCGGTGTGGCTTCTACAGCATCTGTTGCTTCAGTTAATCATTTTGCGGTTGTTGGCAATTTTTCAGCTCAATTACCTGCGATATTGTCAAGCACTTGGTGTTCACTTGTACAAATGCAGACAGAATATATTTGTGAGAGCGACAGGCGCCATTCTCAAGTCCATATTAATCAAATTTCAATTGTACACATTGCAAACAAATGTTAAAGAACAAACAAAAAATGCCGTTAGTGGCAAGAAGGCACAAAACTAAAACGCAATGTGGCACAAAAGCAAAACTCAAGTAAATTGTTCGACGTTTAATTAATCGAGTGGAAAGACACATAAACACACACATACATTTAGACACACATACACACACACACCCATACTAATGTACGAGCACACAGCTCAGTTGAGTTAGTCGTAAACAAGAAAAGACAAAAAAGACAAACATCAGTATGGGGCCAGACCAGCTCAAAGGCGAAGTAAACTTAAAAAGGACCCTCAGGCATCGCAAGGCATAGCAAAGCATTAACAGAGAAATGGAATAAATGCGTATGCGAATGGTGGGCTCAAAATACCCTGTAAATAAATACGATTAATTCAGAACAGAGAGTATAGAATAGTCGTTTACCTGAGAGTAAAGAATAAATGGTTCATTCTCATAGAATTAATAATTTGTCTAAGTTTATAATGTAACCAGGAAAGCAAAAATACTATGCAGCTTATTTGTGTTATCCTCCTTTTATAAAAAGATTGAGAACTATAGAAAAACAGCAATATTTGAAATGCCATTATCCCGCTTATGATTGTCTACAGGGTGTACAAAGAAAAATACAAAGTGAAAGTCTATAAGAATTGTGGCTTGACAGCTCAGCACTTTGTGATGCAAACGAGTTTGGCAAGTGTGCAAGCCTAAGCGAATTTCTATATTATTATCCATATGGAGATTATATGGCGAGAGAAACAAAACCCAACAAACAACAGTGACATTTGACATTTGGATAGGCGTCTGTTGGCCAAATCTATGCTCCAAATTCTTAATTCCCAATTCCAAATCCAAATGACAATGCATTAGCGACGAAAACGAAATGGAAAACGAAAAACAATAGCGTCGAGCCAATCGATACACGTCATTTGAGTGACAAGAGTTGCGCCTTTCAATGTTGGGGGGCGTGGCAAACTGAAAGCTTTTCTTGTAATTGAATATACACTACTTGGCGTAGGCGTAATGCCTTTGCCTTAGCTCCTTGCTGAGAGTCCTTTGCCAATCCCAATTGTCATTTGGCATTGTCATAAACCTTTTCCATGCAAATCTATTGCCGCTCACTTTATTTATGCCGCTCGTTTATTGTTTTATTTGTATAAATTTATGGTATTTCTCCGCAGCGCCCCTTCCTATTTTGTATACTTTTCTCTGTTAGATCTTGAGTTGATTTCTACTTTCAAATTGGTTTCGATTCGCAATTTATTCTTTTATACTCGAGTAAGTTCGAAAATCAACTTGAAATAGTTTGCGCTGCGTACATACTTAAATATATAGCTTTTATTCATGCGAATTTTGCAATTTGTGTATGGTATTTTTGAGGACAGTAGATAAAGAGATAAATCTTGATATGCATCAGAGGTTAAGAGGTGAAAAATAAATAAAATCAAGAAATGGAAAGAGTCTGATAAATTAAATAACCAACCAACTGATTTATTTGTATGTATATATTATTTTGTATGCATATTGACTTATAAATGTTCTCTATTTGCTCTATTTGCACTATTTGCAGGTAAGCAACGCTCACAAAATATTTTTGACTGTATTAATCATGTCAGGCACCAATTTGAACATTCAATTTATCAAACAAGTTCGACCCAAACATAATTGAATGATTCATGCTATGCATATCATTTCAATTTATAACTGATCAATATGCATAGCATACCATAGCAGTATGATTTGATTACATTTATCTCTATTTTTCATCAGTTTGTGCTAAAAAATCAGTGCACGTCTTCTCTGAAATAAAAATGGAAAAACTTTTTTTTGCCGAACACTTTTGTGCTGCTGCAATTAGAAACATATTTCGACGTGGTTGCCTCAGATATGTTTGTTTTTTTTTTTAATTTTTTTATTTTAATGGCAAATAAAAAATGCCGACTCCGCAGACATGTTTATGCATGCCGGCAAACGATTTAAACTGTAAAACAGGCGACAGGCGAAAATGGGGGTAAGCCAGACTCGATGGCACCGGAAATGAGACGGATAAGGGTTGCCAAGTGACTAGGGCTTTTTTATTGCTGTTCAAAAATAGAGAGAGAGAGACAACGATACAGAGGAAGAGAGTGGGGAGAGAGAAGCGAAGATGATATTTTGCTCAGCTGGCAGCCCAGTTGCAACAACAATCGCCTTTCCGCCCAAAGCCCAAGTCTTTTGTTCGTGTTGCCAGACTCGGAGTTTCATTCAATCAGAAGCATCAATCAGCTGAGAGAGGAGCTTGGGTCGAGAACAAAAGGCATCACGGATTTTCAACTTCATTTTTGTCGATTTCGTGGGCAATGAAGCGCAATGGCTCCTTTCTTTTCTGTAGCAGGCGCTAAAACCTGGTCCACGCTGTCCACGTATTTATTAAGTCATGATGCTGAAAGGCAGGCCATTCAAAATGAAAACAACACAACACTCGATCCCTACAGTTCGACAGCCATCTCTTTATTATCATCCACACCAGCCACCACCACACCCAGCATCATCATCATAATCATCATCATCATCATCATCCTTTTCATCAGGTCCGTTCTGTTTTCTCGGCTTTTTGTCGGCTCTTGTTTTCGTCCTCTTGTTCGACTCATGTTTTTATCTTTTGGTTGCTCTTGTGCATTTTTGAGTGTCCAAATCGTTTGAGTGTAATTTTTCGCATTTGACGCCATTTACGCATCATTGATTCGTCCCTCTCTATTTTTGGCCAATCGGCGATAAGTGTTCAAATCATTCATTGCGGTTTAATACCCATCCTAAAAAATGTATTCGGCTAGCATTTTTATTACTATTATTACAACTTAGTTGGAGTGATTTGTGGCATGATCTAAGCAAATTATGTGCTTGATGTAATGGTTGCGAGGCTTACATATGAAAAGTGGCTGGCAAATAAAATTAAGTTGGTGGTATTCAGAAAAAGAGCATAAAGAAAATGAAAATGTCTGCTTGTTCCAAAAATAAAAATGATTATATCGATTATGTTATAGTTAAAAGAATGAACTATCCGTTAATAAAAGAAGTCATATTTAAAGGAATTTTACAACAGTTGAATATCAAATTGTGACAATAGAAATGTTTCAAAAGACATTATTTTCAATTTTCGTTATAAAACGCATCTTATATATCACACAATTCGTTTTATATGGAAATATGTAGCTCAACATCTCTTAAAACCTTTTTCAACAGAACATAACTCAACTCGAGAAAATATTTGAAATTTGAAATTCAACTTTTTGTTTCATAACTCACTTATAGCAATTGGGCTTGAGCTAAACATTATTCTTAGGAATTCATTGTCCAGTGCGGAACTGACATCTGACACGGCTCATTATGCACAATTCTCATGCCTTTGATCGAGGGGTCGGCTCAAGTTCACTTAAGAAACTTGTGCGCAACATTTGCCAGCTGACCCAACTGGAAAAGCATTTAAAGTTTTCTTTTTGGCTGTCATGACTTTTGCCAGCCAAAGGCACATAAATTTTCCCAGCATTCAAACAAACTACGTCTCCGACGACTGCTCATTAGTTCAACAACTGAATTTGGACACCCAAGAATATTATATTATAGAAATAGATATATTTGTGTATGGTTGTGTGTGTGCCTGTGTCTTGGCTTCGCATTTCAATCAATGTGCAAACTTTTGCCGCATACAGATGCATACTAAAAAGTCCGCCAGCTGATGATGATAGAAAAAACCAGCGAGAAAGTTACGTCAAATTGAATTCCGTGCAAAACTTTTTACGTTTGCGCTTTTTTTTTTGCTCTGGTCGAGGATACAAAAATTTTCGTGCATAACTCGGCATTTGAAGGCTTCGGTGTGAATACCCTAGCATTATGCAAATGGCTGGGTCATCAGAATATCATAAAAGTAGGGGGGAGATATATATTCAAGTGCTTAGTTATGTTCTCCTTTTGGTTCTTCGCCTAAGACCTACATCTGTCGTTCCTTAAGTCATATTTTATTTACCAGGGTATCTGCGTTTGGATCACATAACAAACTAATCTTTTTGGGTTTTTCTACAATTTTTTAATTGAATTTCCCGTTATTAGGGGGCAGTCGTAAACTGCTGTATGTTATTGACGGCGCGTTGTAGGCGTCATATACGTTATATATACATATGTATACGTATTTTGTTTTTTTTCGTTTATTTTTTTTTGGCAGCAAAGTGTAGCGGAAACATTATGGTACTGATTTGCAACCGACTGTTGCCAGCCTGTCTGTGTGCCTGCCTGCTTGCCTGCCACATGCAGCTGTCAGTCGGCAACAGAGAAAGGCACACAATAGCCAAACGGAAGTGGAAGTCGCTTACCCAAGCAGCTTTGCCTAGTATATGCCACTCAACAACCAACACCACCCTCCTCTTGCCTTTAGTCGCTTTGTTGCGCTCGCTGTCGTTTACGCTATTTTATTATTACGAGTGGCTTTTCTTTTTTCGTTTTTCTCATTCTTTTTATTTTTTTTATATTTTTTTTCTACTTGTATAATGCTCGCCAGGCGCACATTTGCATATCAATTTGTTTCATTCGTGCACTTAAAGCATTTGCAGCTCGTTCTTTTCTTTCTTTTATTGTGTGCCACATTTTGTTGCATACTTGTGGGGGCGACGAGTGCATTCCGCATTCAGTAATCTGCACTGTTATTGTGTGGGTTCTCCCATTGCACGTAATCGTGCAAAAATCGGATCGGTCCGACTTTTTTGTCTCTTACCTATTTTTTTGTATCAACTATTTTGGTGACTTGTTTATTGGCCATTGTTACTTTTTATTGTGCTTAACGCGGTGACAAATGGGCTTATATGGGCCAAGATTTTTATCTATGTTTTTGTAAAATATTTATGTGGTTGGATTTGCCCTGGAGTTTTTGTCAGAATTTATGGCATAATCGTAAACGTTACATATTAACAGAAGAATGTTTGTGTTTAGTTGCTTTGCTGACAAATTCTATTTGTAGATTGCGCTTAAGTACGGATTTGAGATATATTATTTATAAATCATTTCTTCTATATATTTATATAATGTTTTTAATAGGCAATCCACAAAGAGCAACATTAAACATCTGGTAACTTTCGTGAACATTTTCAAACATGTTGCGAAATATTTTCACAGTTTGTATATCTTTAATCTCCGCAAATGATTTGCTTTAAATTATTTATTGACTTCATCAGTGGAACACATTCCACGAACTTTAAATAAACCTACGAATAAATACTCGTTAAATTATTAAACACTTCAGCAGGAAAATGAAAAACACTATCGGCAGTTATTCAAAATACATACGTAAATAAACAGTTTAAGCAATTTGCAAGCTCAATTCCGTTAACAAATTTAAATGCACGCAAAAATAAGAGAAAAGAGACTAGCTGTTCGAGGAAAATCCGCGCTGTCATTTGTTTTGACATTTTGCTAATAACTGAAAATTATTATTTCCACTGTCAGCGGGTTTGCAAATTGCACACCAACAAAAATCGTCTGGAAACAAAGCGGAATTAAAAGCTTAAACGAAATGGTCCCCAGAGATTTAAAAAAATGGGAAATGAGCATATAAAACCTGGCCGACAAATTTGAATAGAGTTCGGTTAGCTTCACTGTACAAAATATGTTGATTAGTGCAGTTTTATCCACGTAGAGCGAGCCGCAACACAATTTCTTGTTTTGCATATGCATGAGGAGGTTTCACTGTACTCGCAAATGTTCGCAAGCGAAGCTGTCGAAGCTTCGCACTCGAACGAGCTAAAGTGGATTGGATAGAATATGAGGAGTTACAGCACATTGTGCTGCATCAGCAGTAGTCAGACTGGCAGGCAACATGCAACATGTTTCTGAAGCTTTGTACAAATATGACAGACTGAAAGAAGCGCTGTGCTTAGCTAGCGTAATAGAGAGAACATGTGGCAAAAAGGGCGTTTGGCGGTGGTTAGGTGGTTGGTAACTCATTAACAGCTAAACGTTGTGGCGTTGCTTTCGCTAGAGTTGTGGAGGAGGAGGAGGTGACTCTTCTCGCGTTAGCCATGAAGTCAAAACACTGCTGCAACTTTCCTAATAGTTGTTGTTATCACAAAAACAGTTTGCAACAGCAACCACAACAGCAGCAGCAACAACAATTTGTCAATGCAAATAGAACAAGCGTCATGTAAAGTTTTGCTGCAAAGCTGAACTATGAAATAAACAGAGTTACCAGCGTGCCAAAAACTTTGTAATTGTTTGAATTGCACACAAAAACATACACGACGATGTGTGGCAGGTGTGTGAGTACTGTGTTGTGGCACAACCTTACACGATTTTCGTGTTAATTTTTGTTAATGTTTGCAAAACACGACTAAACTTTATGACATTTAGTTTTGTGGTTTTTTTCACCGCCCAAAAAAAATCCAAACCAAATTTAAATTCGCTACAAAATTCTGTACATTTTGTTTGGTAGTTATTTTACAAATAGGGAACCTTATATTGAAAGCTCTTGAATATAAATTGTTTTCATTTAACCTTTAGCAATTTTCGAACAACATTTTATTAATTCTATTATACATAACTGGTCAATTTAACGAGCTTGCTTGCATATTTCATAAATCCATCGAGATGCCTAATTTAAATAGAATTTTAAATTTTATCTATGTGTTTATTTTTTTTTACTATAAATAAAGCCTCATTTTAACTATTATTTTCACTCACTTAAATAGCGTTTTTTTCAATAAAACTATAGCATTTGTTGAACTGGTGGTTTTATTGCTGTTTTCTTTTTTTTTGTTAACATGTGAACATTATTAGCATTCCATATTTGCTGCTCTTGTCGTCGCTGTACTCATTTCGCATACTTTGCCGTTGCATAATAATGAAAAATTAATCGCTGCAAAATCAACGCAGCAACAGCAAACAAGCAGTGAAAAACTTTGTTGCATACACTTTGGCGCCGAGTTTAATTGAAACGACGTCGCCATACAAAAAAGAGAAAAATGAAAGCAAAAAATTGTGAGCGAGGTGAAAATTGTCAGATATGTAACGATAAGTGTAAGAGCGAGCAGGATAAGGCATCCGATGAATAGACGCGCATAAATTTGAACAAACAACTAGCGGCCCCAAAAAGTTTGCAGTATGCTATGTGCATACTACTAACAAGACCATTTTTTCTTCAAACTATCGCTGGGATACAAACATGCCCTGTAAATAGCGAGAGCTTTATGGAAGTTGTATTGAGAACTACATTAAAACGTCAGATTAAAAAAAATATTTACAAAAAAAGTTAGAACGAGTAGCATTCTGTTATATTAGATTTTTATCAAAACAAGAAAGTTTTGCCCTTTTTATTGACAAGGTATTAAAAAGTCGTCTACTTTGTTGCTCTGTATTTTCTCGCCAGTTTTGTTTTTGCTTTGGTAACTGATGCCAAACACTTTTTTTGCTGCTGCGTCTGCCGATGCCATTGGCAGAAAATGTGCGCATATTAAGTTGGTGATTTGTTGATTTACATTTGTATGTCGAGCAACCTAAATTCATCCATCCAAAAAAAATATATATATATATATAAAATCGGATGCCACAAACCGACTGGCGCAAAAGCTGTGATTGGACCAAAGCTGAAAATCTGTATGATGTCATATATTTGAGATATCCATATCCGAGCACAGGCAACACAATATGCCAGTAAAGACAACATTTTCATTTTCATTGTCAGTGCTAATGTTGTCTGCCTCCCCATTAAAGTAGTAAAGCTATCAGGAGCAATCGCGCTCTCTCTCTCTCTCTTTCTACCTCTCCACTCATCGTTCAGCCGAACACCAAAGTGCTATAACGCATCACCTGCATCCAAGTACCTACTTCCCATCCACGTAGACCCCAACTCCATTTCATATACATATACTTATGCAAGCCTGCAGCTTGCGTCTTTATCAGCATCAAGAGGGTAAATAGCAGCTGCCTGCTGCCTTATACTGCCACTGACTTGCCCCGTCAGCTGCAACTCCGCTTACATTGTTAATGGGCGTGTGGCATCATAACTTTTTCATGCAGTTTGTTATCTCGTTTGAAAGTTTCATTTTCGATTTGCATAGATTAAAATGTTGGCGAATTCTGTTGTTCTGTCTTATTGGTGAAGGTGAGAAATTGAGCAGACAAGAAAATTATATGCATAACTCTATTTTGTATTAAATCTTTTCTTAAAATATTTAACTGGATCTCGAAATGAATATTTCAGAAATCGTCCAAATACCTATTGATTTATTTTCTTTCAATCGCTTAGGAGCAAAATAGTTCAATTTATGTAAAATACATCAAAGATAATATTCATAAACATCAACTTCTTCATTCATTTGGCATTCGGAGCATTACTCTAGAATCAAACGCTCATAAGAATATTCTAGCTAGAGTATTTGAATAACTGTTTGCATTTGTAAGCTCTTTCAGGTTTGTTATTTAGCGTTAAATTGTAAAAAACTGAGGGAAGTAGAGGGAATAATTATGCTGTGTTTTATATGAGCAGCGAGTTGAAGTTCAGTTGAGTTGAGTTGTAGGCCTTGAGAGGCTCTTTGCAGGCAGCACTTGAATCAGATGCAGTTGTTGTTGTTTGTTGTTGTTGCTGTTGCGCTGTTGGCGCTGCCTTTGTTTTGTCATACATTTGTAAAGACCTGGCATTGTTGGTAGCTTAAGATGCTTGCATTAAGCGTTATTCAACACACTGAATAGACTGAGGCGGAGATTTGCCCAGCGCAGCCGCTCGATTTTGTTGCCAGCTTCAGCAGTTAATTTCGCAAATGAAAGTAAACACAAAGGGTATCATAGCGAGTGTCTCTACTCTTTCTCTTGCACTCTTGCACAGATGTAAAACGGAATACGCAGTTCCTGCATTTATTTCATACCTGACCATGGAGAATCAATTATGGCGCCAGGCAATTTAATGCAAATTTTATTGCATATTTTCAGTTGGTTTTTTTTTTTTTTTTATCCACACGCACTTTTCTGGCTTTTCATTTCATTTGCATAGTAATTGCACTCTTTATGTCTTTCATTTTTTGGTTTGTTTTGGTTTCCATCGAAATCACGCATTCGTGTTTGCCGCGTTAACAAGAAAATCCGCTGGACGACAGAAATATGTATTTTCGAGATTTTCATCCAAATATCATCTGGCCATCTGGAACGGCTTGCAAACAAAACCAAATAATTGAATTTCTGCTGACCATTTGTGAAATGTGGTGAAACCTTCAATGCACTTTTCATTAAGAGAGAATTTTTATTGAAAGGTGAAACAATGATAATTATATTTATTATTTAAAGACAACAAAATGTAAGAAAGATATACAGTTTCTGAAAGATGATAAAATCCAATAAGTGAATCAATTAGAAGCGCAATCGTTTATTTGCAATAATTTTAATAAAAAATCCAGTACAATTTTTATTTGATGGTCCAATCATTTAATTCTATTGCAGATTTGTATTATTGATTCCGTTATAAGCGAAGTTTTTCTACTTACTTTTAATACTTCTCTACTTATGTTTTTAGGTTACGACCTCAAATGGAACAATTCCTTTCCCAACTTGATTGTACTTTTGCATTGCATAGCTTAAGCTGCACACTACCTGCTTTTGAAATCATATTCAAAAGGCGCAATCGCTCTCTATACAGGCACTCGCAAAAGTATGCAGCATCTTTTGTTTTTTCGATTGCGTGCAAAAGGTACTAACTGCTTTGAACAATAAAATGCCCCACATTTTTGAAGATATGTGAAAGCATTCAAAAAATGTATAATTACCAAAATCGAATTATTATATATATAATAGGAAATCTGTGTTGCTGAGCATTTCTTAGACTCAGAATAGGCAGAGACAGAACTTAGGAAATTAATTCATTTATTCATCGAATGCAGAAATACGACAATATAATACTTTTCGGGAAAACTATGTATGATCTCTTGTAGTACAAACTAAAAGATCCCCAATTCTTATTATGTTCTGAATGTAAACTGATTTAAATGTACTTTGATTTAATATGTAGTTAAAGTCTGCCAAACATATTTCATAGTATATTTACTTCGAAGCTAAAGTCGCAGGACTTCATTTAGTCATCTAGTCTAGTCCAGAGTGCACTGGGAAACTACCGTTTGGTGCTCGCTATCCCATTTATATTTTTCTTGGCGCTGACACTTTGCGTTCTTTGAATGCTCTCGTTTTTCACAAACTCCCACTGTGCATATTTCTTCTTAATGTTTTTTTATTTTTGTTTTGCTGCTTTTCCCCGCTGAAGAGGAAACCGACCAGGAGCTGCTTTTCTGCGGGCGTTAACCGTGCACATTTGTTGTTGACTTTGTGCTCCAGTTGCAGCCGCGATTGCGGCTGGACGGAAAAAAAAGAAGATAACAGGCGAGTAGAGTCGCAGAAGCGTTAGGAAACGGCATATTTGGCTTTGTAGCCAACTATCATTAAACAACTAAACCAACCACAGGCGGCGGAGCACACGCACAAGCAGCAAAAAGCAGCTCTTTCTATACAAACACACTCGTACACGTACACACAGACACACAAACACACACACTGCATTCACATTCACACTAAAAGCCCTGTCAAGAAAAACACAACAGAGAACGCGTCAACAAAAGACGTCAACCCGCACCCCGCTCGCCTTACTGCACTTTAGCTGGCTTTTGACTCTTGTAGCCTTTTAAAGCTTCTAACTGCTGCTGCACGCGTCTTCAAAGGCATCAGCTTAATGTGTTTTGGCATCGGTTTTCAAAGTGTAGACTCGAGGAGGCAATTCCGTCTTCACCCCGCTTAAGTCTAACGCGGCTTTCGTTCAGGATTTGACAGGACATTTGGCATGCACTGTGAGCAATTTGAGTTGCAATTCCATTCGTTATGGTATGGATTAGTTTACATCAATATTAAATTTCAATATTATTTAAATTTATTTATTTCTGTGAAACTTTAATTTCAACAAAATTAATATTTACATTTGCTAGCTTATTTATTCCAAGCAAATTCTCATTCTCTGCACCATTTTTTTGTTGTGTGTGGCAGATGCCGATGCAATTTTCTGAGCAAGTTTTTGAACTGTCAACCACAGAGTCAGCCCCAGCAGCCAAGAGTCAGACTGCTTACCAAAGACTGTAGCCTGTGGGCTAGCCGTTCGCCATCCTCATCTTTTAACTCTTTAGCTGCTGCAGAAGTGTTTTTCCTTACCTTTTTCTATGGAATTTTATTTTGCATTTTGTTTCAAACTATATTTCCTTTTTTACTCCCTGTTGGTCGAGTCTTTGAGTCTCAATTTGCGGCATTTGCAAATGGGCTATGTGTTTTTCATTTTGATCATTTTTTGATTGATGTGCATAAGTGCCCAATTTGTGTTCTTGATTGTAAATTGATAGGTTATTGAGATTCTTAATTGACAATAAGCACAGTATGCTAGGAAACAAAGCTGTTGCTAATGATTTTTATTCTCTCACAACGCTGTCAAAGCTCAAGCCATTAGATTTTTGTAAATTGAACAGCTAACTAGCCCGAATTCGTAAATAAATGCATTCTAAAGACTTTTTTCGATAAGCTAAAATAGAACGTATAAAAATAAATACATTTATGATGCACTTAAATTTACAATTTTGGAAATCTTAGAATTTTCTGTTACAATGATTGTATTTCTTACACTGAATTCAAATAATTAACTCAATCTAACCCAGCAGTAAATAAAACACAGACCTCTGACAGTTGTTTTCACCTGAGGCTGCTTAAAATGCAGCTGTAGTGCTAGTACCTCTTTATTTTGTAAGGGTGAGTGTGTCAGGGATCACATCAATTCTCGACGTGTTCTTGCATAAGTAAAACAAAAACAACATCTCAATTTGTCTGCAAGTTGTCAAGTTAGCGTTGCAACACTTTACACTTGGAGTGTTGCCGACGGGTCGATATCATCGACAACTCCAGTTTTTCCATACACCCACCCTTTTTTGATGGGCAAAATGTATTCCTGTTGTTGGTGTTTTTGCCGTTGTCTTTGACACCGTTTTGCACTTTCCGCTGGCATGTTAGTCCATATTCTTGCCCACGTTGGGTGCCATACGCGCTGACAGTCACTTATTTTCTTATTATTAAGTATACGCTTAGTGTGCCCGCTTCAGTGCAAGTGCAGACTGTGATGCGCACCAAGTAATGATTACTTTATGTCTGCCGCTGACAATTACCGTCAGTCAAAGTCAAAGCTTACCAGGCGAGCAGAAGCAGAGCAGGCAAAAATCATCTGTGTAGCTCTTGTCGCGAGTTTGGGTTGGCTGCAATACGGAAGTCGCTGTACAAAAGGACCTCGTCTGAGTATGAGTGTGTGTGCATCCATGTGCATTGCAGTCGATAAGAGTGGATTAAAATTGCGCTTTGACTGCCTTCCAAAAAAATTAGAGCACAAGTTTTTGTTGGTTTTTGTTTCTTTTTTTTGCACGAGCGCAAAACTTTATTATTGCCCAACAGCCAAAACTTTGGGCAATTTTGTTGCGTAAGTTTGTGGCTTATTATGTAGAATTTTTACGGAAAACTACTTCAACTGTAGACTCATAAAAGTAAAAATTGTAATACATCAGTATAACAAGAAATTGAGTTGAAACTCAAATTTTGTATTGTGTAAGAAAAATTCTTCGATTTATTTGTCACTCAATACGCAAACAAAACTCTATTATTAGCAGATATCAGTCAGTATAATGGCTAACAATATTGATTACTGCAATGGTAGTATAATTGCTATGCACGGCAAAGATTGTGTGGCTATTGCCGTAAAAGGAGGAAACATTTACGACAGTAATAATAATTTATATAAGCTGGGAGCTCGCTTGTATTTAGGACTGACTGGAAGGCTGTCAGATATATTGATGGCTTACAAGCATCTCATATTACGCAAGAATACCTTTGAGTTGGAAAATAATCGTGAGATATTGCCTAAAGAGCTGACGTCAATTCTATCGCAATTGCTGTACGCGCATCGCCTTACTCCATTTCAAATTGAGGCAGTGATTGTCGGCATGGATTCCGATACCCTGGAGCCCCACATCTACAGATTGGACATGATTGGCTATCCCAATGTCACAAAAGATTTTGTTGTTGCCGGCCACCATCATGGACCATTGCTGGGCTTGTGTAAGAGTATGTGGCGTCCGAGCCTGAATCCAAGCCAACTCTATGACACTATTGGTCAGACAATGATACAGTTCTGCAAACCTTATACATCAGTTGGCTGTGGTGTGGAAATTTGTGTTATTGAAAAGTATAAGATCACGGAGCGTTCACTAAGCATAAAACCGCATTAGATTTATGTGCGTTATGCAAAAAACTAAAAATATAAACAAAAGTTTCTTGAGCATGAAATTGGGCACATTTATTTTAAGCTGTTTGCATTTGTGATGATACTATTAAGTGAAATTGCGATGCGATTACGATGATAGTTAAATTAAAGATATTTTTACATTTGCATTTCCATCAGTCCAATGGCCAAACAATCCAACACAAATACAAGCAAAAATATAAGTTTAAGTCTGTAATATGCACTGCCAAATCTCATATCTGTATTTTCAGAATTATTTATCCATTATAAAATAAGAAAACTTTTATTATTTCTTACAAAATATTTTTGGCAATGGCTGACCAAATAGAATTGTCAAATATTGTACCAGTTAGTCGGAAGCTGAATTTATCCTCTGGCCAGCTGCTCAACATATATTCCATTCAAATGCGGCGCTATTGTCGTATGAAAATTTAATTTCCTATCCACTCGACTATTGATTACCATGTCCAAACGTCGCACACCAGAGCATCCTGCCATTGATGTCATGCTCTTGATGCTGCTGGTGATGGTGGTGCTAGTGTTGTTGCTGTTGCGCATTTCCGTTTTAAGTCCCCATGGCTTTAATTATGCGCTGGCCATACAAATCCTGAAATCCGCCTGCTCAATCACAATTGCCTGGAAAATATGATAGTCAGTGTTTTGGACTTGGTTTATCCTCGGGGCCATCATCAGTCATTGGCATATTTTCGACAATGGCATTAGTCAAAAGGCAGTCAACCAATCTCAGTGCCTCATTTGCGATGCCAACTTCTGTTTTGGCAGGGGTGACAATCAATGCGATTTGACCTTAGGCCAGCTAAATGATTGCCAATCCCAGAGTTAGCATCAAATACGCTGCTACTTCTGGCCATGTGGCGCATCATCTGTTTGCTCATAAGTTTTGCTCACGACTAATGAGTGTAGTTTTGTGCCGTTTCTATCCTCTGACTCAGCAGAAACCTCTTTTCTAATGGTA
Organism: Drosophila basisetae; assembly: GCA_035041595.1. Lineage (NCBI taxonomy): Eukaryota > Metazoa > Arthropoda > Insecta > Diptera > Drosophilidae > Drosophila > Drosophila basisetae. Next base: position 681,890 of record JAWNLB010000048.1, on the reverse strand, counting down.
TGGTTGGTGCTTGTTAACAAATTGGATATGTCATTTGCAGGCACTTAACTTTTTTTTTCTTTTCTTAGTAGCTATCTGTTGTAGTGTCCTGTTGCCGACTAGTCTGTGTGCTTACAGCTTGTGCTAAGTGTTGTTTATTTTCTGTATTATACGTAATATTGTTAGGCTACTCTGGCGAATGTGTTGTCATTAAATACTTGTTCTGGCATCAAGTTCTTAGAACTGAAGATCATAAGCGGAGCTTTCTGCAATGAGGATTTATAAGTGCTTATTATTTCTGGTTAAAGTGTAAAGTGTACTTGAAATTAATTAAATATATGAAGACCTTAAATGCATATATGTAGTCTTTGTTCAACATAATATAGGTCCTATATAAAATCTTTTTGAAGTGTTTGCTGGCTGACTTACATGAGACAATAATGCAAATTTCAATCCTATGTTCTACTTGCAGCTTCAATGCGACAGTAAAGCGATTACAATAGCTACTCAACGTGGAGGCAGAGGAAGCAAAAATCACTACGTTTTCACATAAACACGCACACGTATACAGACAGACAGACAGACAGAGAGAAGGAGATAAGTAGCAGCCACGTCTTCAATAAAATAACACAAATCGAACGCACAATGAAAAACGACGTGGTGCGATGGAGCAAACAGCCAAATAGCAACAAGAGCAACAACAATTGCAACAACAATAACTGCAAGCACCATTGCAGCAGCAACAACAGTAACGAACACAGTCAGCAGCATAGTAAGAAAAGGAACGCACAACTCCGGCAACATGTTGCTAGCAGTAGAACTTGTCAGCCAAAAGCGACGCATGCGAATGTTGCAGCAACGATTAATACTTGGCAGCAGCAGAAGCAGCAGCAACAACAACAACAACAACCAACAATCATTGAATGTGATATAACAAATTTAAATTACAATTGTAATTTATTCAAAAGTAGTTTTTTAACGCACAACAAAACGAAAAGCTATCGCAGCAGACACTCGAGAACGTCATTAGTGACGTCAAAATCGAATGCATTGCAGCTGTTTTTGAAAATTAGTGTCGTAGTTTTTTTATGTAATTTTAATGTCGGTTTCGCGGCCAAAGTGGAGCCCGGCCCCGCCCAGTCGTCACTTCTGCCGCCCTACGTCCTTGACTATGAGACGGCCAAAGGCAACGGCGCTGCCACAAGCAGCGGCAGCAGCAGCGGCAACAGCCTCAACAGTGGTCGCGATGCGGGCCACTACACGCATACCTGGGCGGTGCACATACCGAACGGTGATAGCAACGGCATCGCCGATGCAGTTGCCAAGGAACACGGTTTCGTCAATTTGGGCAAGGTGAGTACTCTACTTTAAGAAAACAAAAAACTAAACTAACTAAAAAATTAAAAACTAAAATGTTGATTTTAATGCATATCATCTTTACTTAATTTGAACACTAAGCAAGCAAGCTTGGAAACAATTAAAATACAATTTAAGAACTTTTTAAAATATATCACTGCAAATGCAAATTTCAATTTTACCAAATTTGCCAGACCACTCCAGTTATCTTGTTTGTGGGAAACTCTAAACTATAAAACTAAAAACCACACAAATATGCCATAACTTAGCTGGGAGTTTTGCAGTTTTGCACAAACACCAAAAATGCGATTCTTAAATAAACGACTCTTTTTGATAGATTTTTACACCTGTATGTACTTAGACAAATGAAGTATCCGCGTCTATAAAAATGCAAAAATATGTCCGAGCGTTGCCCTCAAGGTAATTTCATTTGAAATAGTTGCAGTTAAAGTCCAACTAATGTTTTGGGATTAACTAACCATAGTAGTACAGCATCAGCATGAGCATCAGTCCGCTTGAAGTCATGCTAAACTTTAGAAATTGAAACAATTTGCCAAAGCGGAAGTGGGGGTTGAAAGAGTAGGACAAGGTAAGCTTGGAGGCAGGACCCGTTTGTCAGTTTAGCATATCATTAGACCACTCAAATGTGAGACTATTAAAACTTTTACACACACACACATATGCATATCTATGTATGTATGTTTGTCTGTGCTCGCACATGAAAATTCATTCAAAGCACATTTCAAGTAACTTACACGTTTTGGGAGTCCAACTTCTATTCCATGGCACACGGCAGATATTAGAGTGCTGTGTATGTATGTGGTGTGTGTTTGTGTGTGTGTATGAGTGCTGGACAAAGTTTGATTTTCTCTTTATCTTTTGCCACAAGAGTGTCTCCCTGCCCCGCCATGTGCTGCTTGTCTATCATTTGTGGACAGTGGCTCGTTGCTAAGGGTCAGCAGGTGTTGAAAATGCTTTGGCAAACTTTAATCTGATTTCAGTGAAGTGGCTGCGATTCGCCAAAAAAAAAAAAATAATAAATCAAGTGAGCAAGACTGCGAAATACTCTGATACCATAAGTAATACAACGGGGTGGACGTTGCCGAGAAATACCGATCTTTGAAGGAGATTCCTTTCCAATGATTTTAAAATTGCGGTAGATATTGGCTTTTGCAGTTTTTGGGTGTGGCCGAAAGTAAATGTTTCAGTAGTTTCCTAGTAATCTTCCTTCCAAGTTTTGTATCCACAGCTCTAAAATTTCGAAGTTTTAAGCTATTGACAATATTGCAGGCGTAAGTGGGCGTGGCCGAAAAAAAATATTAGAGGTGGTTCCTAGTAATCTCACTTCCAAGTTTGGTAACTGTAGCTGTTAATTTACCGGAGATATTGGCTTTTTGGAATTTTGGGCGTGGAATTGGGCGTGGCATATGCCGATCTTTGAAGGATATCGCCAACGAACTACTAACAAATTTTGGTGTCTCTAGCCTTAAAATTGTGGGAGATATGTAGACAAGACAAACGGACATTGCTGAAAGCTAATATACCACGATACCCTCGGTCTCTGAGTATAAGAATCCCCTAACTGATACACTTTGTCACTCAATTGAAACACAGATCAGACCAGCACCGATACCCCTGCTTCACCACTCTGCATCTCTATCTCTACACTAAGTAACTGTCAAGTTAGTGCATCCAATGACCGTCGAACAAATTGTTTGTAATGGCAGCAAGGAAAGCAACCATACTATATATATATATATATATATATATATATATATATATATAATGCGAGGGTGCTATGAAGAAAAGTTAAGAATGCGGAATTTCAGAACAAGTAGCTAAAATAGTTCAGAACATTAAATTACTGATGAACGCACAGTTGCTTTACATAGTGAAATTAGTGAAGTAGTTTTGATTTATATTTTTCATTATTTCCATAATTTGTTTTCGATTTTTCTGCTTGTACAATTCCAAAGTGTTGATCGGAATCTTTTCTAATTATCAATTATTTCATAAGTTCACCTTATTATTTAATAGTTGAAGTTGGGGGTTGTAAACTTTCCGGTTCACCCTCACTTATACGAGATATCTTTGATTGCCTACACTTACAAATAAAATTTGAAAGTGAAATACGCTATGGCTGTTATTTTTGGTGGTTGTCGGGGGTTAAGTGGCCAACTTGAATTTCTAGTTGGCATTTGAGTTTTCAATTGAGACGCGCTTAGGTGGCGAAAACTGTCAGTGAGCCTTTTGTGCCACAGCTTATTTGAGTTGGCTGCCCAAATTGAAATTGATATCATTCACAATGGACGCCCATTGTCTTAAGCGGCAGCTACAAAAGCCCAAAACTCAATTAATTGACAACCAGTCCTAATGCTGAACTTTTTCCACAACGAACTTCATTTAACATCTTTCCGTTTGGGACCACCAACAAATTAGCATTGAAGTTCTCCTTTCTTCAGTTTGCCAGTTGCGAGTTAATTGAAAATTAATTTTAAATGCCACTGTTAAGGTGGAACCTCCGCTCCTTTCCTTCTCTGTGGAGTGTTGAAATAAATGCCACATTAACATAATTAAACAATGCCAAAATGGTTGTGAAATTGTAATGATTTTAGCTAAGGGCGGAAACTAAAAATTAATCCGGCATTTTCACTACTTGACCTCGATTTTAGTTCAGTCAATATGTATTTCGCACTGCTAATTTGTATAACTTAATATTAATTAATTATCACTGTGCAACTATTCGACACTTGTAAAAAGTTTAAGCATTCCTTATCGAAATGTGTTCATTATTATGGTCAAAATAATGCTAGAAATCGGAATTTGTTAAAAGTGTGATTTATTTTCTTGATTACATAATTCACTGAATAGTTTGTGTACATTCTTAAAGTGAATAGTTTAAAATTGAAGCTACACATTCCTTTTGTTTTAATTGACAACCCTTTTTCTCTGACATAAAAGTAGACCCCATTTCACCCGAGTGTTTGCTAATATTACTCTTATTTCCGCTGCAATTTCTGCAAATTCCATTTGACAAGCTCGACGAAACTCAAACCAGCTAACTGTGCAAACGGCTTAAAAGTGAAACACAACTAGTAACTAACAACAACAACAACAATAACAATAACAGCAGCAGCACTAACAAAAACAAAGTAATAGTAATAAACAGGCAGCCAGCGACTTTTTGCTATTTGCTGTGCAATGAGACTCCCCGTCGTGAATTATTTGCCTTGGTTTTTTTTTTATATTTAGTAGTGGGCGTGACTCGTAGTAGATGCAACTTGCAACGTTGTTTTCCAACTCACAGCAGAGTCGCAGCAGTGCCACGCCCCGCTATCTGTTCGCTTCCTTTGAATGCCACCAAATATGCAGAACTTTTAATGAAAATTATGTCTGTATGTAAATATATATATATATATTTATTTTTATTTTAAATGTATGTTTGTGTTTATGCGACATCAACTTATGCATCATATAAAGTTTTCGCACTGAAATTATAATGATAAAATAGTGCATAAAAAGTTTTCACTCTAAAGGGGTGCTAAGTAAACCAGGCGATGTCACGGATAATAGCAATTAAGTCCATTTTAAATTACTATGCTCTTCATTACCGCTTCCGCCCTTCTTTTGAAAAGAGCATAATAAAAATTGCAATATAAGCAAATTAGAAATCAGTACTGCAATATATTCAAAATGAGTGCTTTTCATGTATTTATATAAGCTGACCATCTCTGCGTTCTGGCATTTTAAAGTGTTGCGAAAACTTTACACTGAATTTGAATATTTTTGCAATGTTTGTCTAAATGTGCGCAAGATTAATCTAGTACCCCTTCCAGTTCGTGTCATTGTTCTGTTTGCCTTTCCTATTATACGCGAAACTGTGAACTCTTTGAGTCGATGGCGCCTTTAACTAACTCCTGACAAATGCATTTTGGCGCACAAGTTTTTCAGATAAGCCAAAAGCCAATTTATGCGCTGCATTAATTTGCCTGACTGCCGACCAGGATACAGTCTGATGTACGCTACACCTCAGCACCAGCAGGTTCTTGAGCCTGATCCGGTTTTGAGGGGTTGCCGTTGCCGCATGTCTGTTGCAGCGATCCAGCTCCTTCTCCTTTTCGGATACAGCGGCAGCTGTTTGTCATTGCTTATCAGCGAATGCAAGCAGGCTTGCTTTCTTCCTTGACTGCCGCTTCGCCATTGTGTTCCGGGACATGGACGTGATATTGTATTTGGATGTATTTACATAACACAGCCAGCCAGCCGGCCGCCATGTCTTTTTCTCCTCTCCGTACCCATTTGGCTTGTGTCTATTGTTCTGCTTGTGATAAATGTTGTCTTTGTCCTTTTGCCAGGACTCTCCGCCCTTCATCTGTGCTCATCAATATAATTGAAAAAGCCCTGTTGGATTCGTTCGTCTCTTCACTTTGTTATTTGCTCTTTGTCTTTGTACGATTTTTCTGCCTTTTTAATTAATTTTCTTCACATTTTCCGTTTTTTTTTTTAAATTTTTCGTTTTTCTTTTATTTTTAATTCCTTTGTCGCGTTCTTAAACTTATCGTTGGTTTTAATTTTGCCGCTACTTTGGTTATTGATTGACACTGATGGGATTTTCGTTCTCGTTCTGCACTTTGCAGTTATCGCCTCCGCCGTATTTACTTTTTTTATTGCATTCGCATGACTAAAATCACGGTCAATGATGTGTTAAGAACAAACCGCTTTCCTTCCTTCCTTCCTTCTACTCGACAGCTAGATAAGATTAATTGTCACCTGGCAAAGGATATTTTCTTGCCCTTTGGCTTGTTGATAAAGGTCGACTGGTCATTAATGAGGGTTGCCTGCATGCTGCCAAGATGAAAGCGGCAACATCTGAAGCACCTTCTGAAAGTATACCAGACTTGTTAATTTCCTATTAAAGTTCACCTTTTAATAAAGCTTAAAACTGTCAAAGATGATAAGGAAAATATCTAAAACAGTGAGAAGCACCGACAGCGATGTAAGTGTATTTAGACAGTGCTATTAAATGCTCAACCTTTTTTACTGTGGTCTTATTTGAGTAGGTTGAAATGCCCAGAAAAATAATGTTTGAATCATTCTCAGTATTTATAGATTCTTAAATTGATGTCATTTATAGTACGTAATATAAATATTGAAAAAATACATTTAAATTTTTAGATAGAAACTTCTGAAAATGGTTTAATTGACACGGATGTATTTACTAAAATAGATTTGAATCAAGGAATATGAGCGTTTAAAGTATGTCAAGTGAGCCAATTGAACACTAGCAAAAATGCCAATAAGCTTTTAGATCGAGTGCTCTTTTAAAAAGTTTTTGCAAATTAAGTTGCAAGAATTTCACTATAAATTAAAATTTATACTCAAAGAGACCAACACCAAGTCGTATTTCTTTAGTTATTATTAAAGCGAAGTACATCAAATGTTATAAATTTGCCACAGATTTCAAAATTACAACATGCACTGGTCGACCTTGAGTCTACATGATATATACATATACGTACATGATATATACATATATATATATATACATAGTGGCTCACTTTTGTGCGTGTGTGCCATCTATTTCTCTCGCTTAGTCTCTTTATGTTTGTTTTTGATCTGGAGTTTCTCGTAGCGGATATCGTTGATAAATTTCAAGTCAAAAACTCGGAAAATATTTATGACTTAACTTTTGTTTGTAACAAAGCAACAGGAGCCTTACACTTACACAATTGTGCACACTTGTGTGCCAAGGCATTTATCTGTCGAGAGCAAAGCTGAGCTTTGCATTCTGCTCGGAGCTTGCTTTCACAATTGTCATGAAACTTGGTTTCTGCTTCGCTTATGTAAATAGCAAAACGGTAATTCTGTTAGCTCAGCTGTTTGTCCATGCAAAACAGCAACGGGTGGTGCTGGACCCGATGTAAAACTTTAATCACATGTCGTGAAGAAATATCACAAGTTTCTATATTTTTGTCATTGATCCACAACTTGGGGCCAGAACTTTGCTACGCAATTTGCTGGCAACTTTTTTGGTTGGGCCTTGTAGCTAATTGAATATGTAAACCCGGGAATGCGATTGAGTGTGAAATGAATGGATTATATATACACATGTACACACACACACACACCCACACACACACACTTACACACACACACACTCACACACACTCATACACACTCACTACACCACTAAAGCAGGAAAAAAGTTTGGCACGATATTAAATTCAATTGAAATAGTCAAGAAGTTTTTAACTTTAGCTCGGAAATTAAGTTTCCTTCTTTTGAGCCGCAAATAAATGAAGTGAATCAATGAGGGAATGTGCGTCCCAGGAAGCATCAATATATATTACAAATTCTTTACATAGATACGTATATATATATATATATATATATATATATATATATATACATGTATACATATATATGCGCTTGTGTGCCTTTTGGCTGGATAAAAACTTTTTGCATGGCCAATTGCCGAAAAGTTGCAGCTGGCTAATAAATATTTCAAAAATTCATTTGAACTTTTTGCTTGATGCTGCCACAAAAAATTACTCGAATTTATTGCTCACAGTTCCGCAAAAGTATGCAGTTTGAAAGCGACTGCTATGAAAGGGCTCAATTAACTTGGCTCTAGCTCTCATTTGATGGCCCCAACAATTTCCGGGCAACCATCGAGGGAGGGAGAGAGAGAGACAGCTTAATGAATTTTCACAGCCTGACAGGGTTGCCAACAGCTGGCAATAGTCCTTGTTATGTGATGGCTTTCTAACGAGCAACACCGGCAATTGCCAATCACGATAATGATCCAACATTATCATTATGGTGGTTGTCGTGATGAGCAAAGCAGTACTCGGGCAGACAGGCAGTTAAATTAATTAGCTGTAACTTATTACAGCACGCATTTGAATATATAAAATATCTCTGTCAGTGTTGAGTAACTTAATGAACTTCGTACTGCAACTTTTTTAGTGCGTAGGGAGAAATTGATGTCCAGTAATTTATCAACATTTTAATATATGTTTCAAAAAAACTATACTGAACTCAATATTAAAATTAAGAAAATTACGCTTCCAACAAATCATGCTACTTCAACTCAGCTTTTCATATGTTAAAAAATATTTTAAACTTTAAATTGAAATTTGTGCATAGCGATATTTAAATCGCAATTTCTTTCTGGAAAAATAGCTCACTTGACTGCAGTATGGAAGCGAAACACCTCGCTTTGAATAAATTGCGCCGGTAAATGTTCACTCCGACAGCAAAAGCTGTCGATGCAAGCATTTTTCTTTATTACAATCTTTTTCGTAAGCCATTTTTCCAATGCATTTTTAAGGCGCTGCATTTGTTGGTACTACGTATAAGAGGCCAACAGAACATAAATAATGCCTTGCGTAAAAATGCTAAAATAAGATGTGAGCGTACGGTGCATTAAAAAGTATGTTTTTCAGAGAGATAGGTTAAAAATATTTATGCTATCGGCTTTAGAGATTATACTAAACTATAAAAATACTCGAATGCTTAAAAACTATGTTTTTTAAGGAATTAAATAGTACTTGCATTTTACATAAAACTAATTAGCCAACACTTAAGTTGCCTAGCAGGATATAGTCTACTTTTTTTGGCCTTTTTATTCGTTCTACTTGATTTCTTTTGCTTTCTTTGTGTATATGTTCTGTTTGTATCTGGGTTTGTATCTTTTTGTTGCTAATCATAGCTCATTTTTGTTTGGCTTATCTGTTTGTGTTTGAAAAGTTTTCTACTTCATTTGAACACACAGCAAAATATTAAAATATGTTTTCACGCCTAACAACAAATTTAATATTCATTTGTGTAGGAACTTCATTTAATATATGAATTTTTGCACCAAAGTTAAAAATTATTATATATATACACATTTTTTTGTGTGTTTTTATGGTTATTTGTTGAAACATTTATTTTCTACTGGCCCCTTTTTGTTGCTCTTTTGCGGGCTTTGATAAAATCCTCCCTTTCGATGTCGGACATCGCTTCCATTGAAGTGAAAAATTGTTTATGGTCACCAGTCGGGGGCACACATACAAAACAAGCGCCAAATATCCCCACTCCGAATCCACACAGCTATTCCCGCTGTCACAGAGACTGCTTGTAAATTGCTGCTGTGATTTTAATTAAAAGGCTCAAAGTGCCTAGCCAGTCACAATCGGAGTCACTGCGAGTGCACAAAACATCGCACCATTTTTGCTAAAGTCAAAGTCAAATGGAGTTGATTTTAGGGCTCTTTTAATTGCCTCAATTGAGGGGCGGTAACAAAAAAAAAAGAGAAAAAGACCAATGGCCAAAAGTCCAGAGAGAAAACGAATTTTATACAATGCTCAATCAAGCGTGACAACTTTATGGCAGAAGCCGAAATCAAAATTGGAAATTGTGGCAAATATTTTGGCTTAATAAATATTGGCCATATTTCTTCCACTAGGCATAGCAATACCCTGCAAGCAATAAATAAAGGAATGATAAAATAAATAATAAAGATATCTTAAGCTTCATTAAGTAGTTTGAATCAGCACCACTCTAATTGAGACTGACCTGTCTGCCTATATATGTGACCTTTCCATACAAATTAACCCAACAAATATCACATAATAAGTGCTAGACATGGCAAAAATCCTTCAGGCAGGGAATCTTCCCAGCGAGCACTCAAAATTCAAAAATTTAAACACAATTTCTTATTGTATTTTTTGCGCTTAACCAAACAAATCGTTAGCATTTGTATTTTTGCTAGGGGTGGTCGGTTGTGTTGGTTTGGGGTCTGTTCGGAAATAACCATGAAACGATAATTGCACAGTCAAATCATCGCTTTACGCTTGATTAACGGTATGTTATGTTTGCCATAAGCTACCGCTGGCAGTTATGAAATTATTGCATTTAGTATTTGTCGAAATTCAATCAAATTCATGCTACACAAATTTTTAAGCAATTACAGTTGATTTTCTGTCCATCATAAAACCTAATAAAATACAACATGAATAAATGTGATCGAAAGTGCAGAGAACTAGTTGTAAAACTAAACGGTATATTTCCAATTGTAAACATACAGTTATCAATCTAAAATTAAAAACAAATATTAATCAAAGGGCAATCAATTTTCAGGTCATCCGCAAAATATAATTTATTTTAATATTATATGCACATAGCATATAATACTAAAGGAAAATCTATATAAATGTATATATTTAATTTAACATTATTCAAGAATAATAAAAATGCGCACTTCCATAGCTTCACAGATGACTTCTCGTTTCGACCTCTCTCATATTAATTTTGGCACAAGCGGTCACAAGCGGCGTATACTTGACATTTCCGCAATTCAATAATTTTTCGCTTACGATGTGTGCGCACAACTTTTATCACTTTTCTCCATTTGCTTTTGGTTTAATGACCGCTGCGCAATTAACTGGCCATAACTTTCTCCGTAGCAATCGCAGTCACAGCTGGCGTTTCATTTCAATTTGGCCTTAAATGTTTTTTTGGTTTTCAACCAGCATAGAATGCAATTTCAGTCTTTGTATTGGGGCCAAGCAACGACGAGGTGCCAAGCAATTCATAATGTGGGAATAAATCATTGAGTACCTCTCCAGCATACACCAGATTGAGCATGTGATAGAGAAATCGAACAAGATATACAGAACGAGGTGAGTTAGAGTTGGTGGGTAAATATTTGATTGAGTTATTCGAGTCACAGTCATTTATCATGACGTTTTGTGTATGGATTGGCATCTTAAGTGCCAGGCGTTTGAAATTAAACTGCCAAGTCAAGTGTGTAGTAAATGGAAATGACTGTGTATGAAAAATGCAGGCGACATATCTGGATGCCACTTAATATTTGAGCTGAAAATTTGAACCTATAAAACTGAATCCCATCGCAAATGGGTTAAAAGGCTATCATATACTTTCTACTATCGATTTCCTATCAATCACCCATTTTCGATTTTCTATTAATTTATATAAATTTTTATTTGCTCAGCTTGTGTTCGGATATTAGCTTGAGGTTAATTGATTAATTTAATCCAATACGATTTTAGCCCTCTATGCAGAAAGCAATCCATAACAACCATTCATAATTTAATAATCTTTAGCATCCGATGAGGCATTGTATTTTAATTACAAAAGTGGCAATCGACTTTTACCAGTCTTGTGTAACATTTTAATAAAATCAATTGCATTTAATATTTATAATTTACATGATTGACGAGGCTTTACTGGCGTTTGTCTAACACAGAAATTGATAATTAAACGAACACTTTTATCTTGTTTATTTAATATTTTGAGTGTCGGCGTGAGCACATAAAGTAAAGTAAAATATTCATGAAGGAAATATGCTCTTATGGAATATGATATTTCTCAGAATGAGCAGTAACGTTGCTACCAGAATTTAACATCTGTGCAAGAATTTCATTTTTAAAGATATGAAAATCATCTCTTTTTTTGCTATTACACTTTCAAGCATTTTAAATATTTAATCAACTTGATGAAAGCATTTTCAGCTGATTGAATAGATAAGTGTCTGTAAAATTATAGCTTTGTTTAACTTTCGTTTTGATCAAAATTGAGCGGCATGCCAAAAGCCTCGTTAGGATTTGGCATGCATTCAAAAAAGTTGCCGAGACAAAAGCATTTCTTCCTGTGCCGCATGACATTGAAAAGTTGCCTGGCAAAAAGGACGCACAAAACGGATGGCAATCAACGCTGCAAGTGTGTGTATGTGTGTGCTTTAAGTGTATGTTTGAATGTGTATATGTGTGTGTGTGTGTGTGTGTGTGTATTGAACTTAGCCGTTGACCTTAGCCTGCTTTCTGCTTTCTACACTTGGGTATTTTGTCATTTACTTGTTAGTGGCACTACAGCAGAAATAAGTACACACATAGAACACATATTTTTGACTTCATATATACATATATTTATATAGAAGAATATAAAAAGAAATCATGCTGCATATTTTTAGGTTGCAAACTCATGTTTTCGTTCAGGGCCAGTTGCTGCAGCCGAGCGGCGCTCAACGTCAACATCAAGTGGCCCACTCGGTGTTGCACTTGAACCGTAATGAAAGCATTTGCTGCCACCAGCACAAATACAGGCACAGTGTATGCTAGCTAAAGACACAGTGAGCGAGATATAACGAGAGAGATGGAGAGAGATAAAGCGACACAGAATTGCACTTGGTTAGTTTTTAGTGTGTGCGATATTTGACACTTGCCTCCACTTTTCTATTGCACTACGCTTGCACCAGAAGCTTCGTAGATGGAATTCAAGATTATAAACGGTGCTGCAAAATGCATGGGACAACATTTTTATACAGATGCCAAACGATTTCTTTTTCAAGTTGAGTGAACACTTTTAAATTGTATTTCTATGGATTAACATGCTGATATTGAGTGCTAAATTAAACTAAATAAAAATAGTCACCAAATCAAATTTATGTTAATAGATTTTCTATATCAATTGGACAACATAAATGCAACGACTTGTGCATTATCCTATTGTCTACATACACAATATAAAACAAATAAAAATAATTATATTAACATGTTATCTCTCTATACTCGTATATAGTGCACATTCAATTAATAACGCAATGAACAGGGCAATATAAATTCAAAAACGGTTCTGAACTGTCATTTTATGTAATTACAAAATAAAATTCAAATTAATATATTATTTTTTTTACAAATGGTACAAATTTAATTAATACACCGATCAATAGGGGTTAGTTAGTCAAAGCTAAATTAAAACAATGAGATTAACTCATGACTATATAAGAGATTGACAAAGAGTCTGCTAGCTGGTGACTGGTATGAAATCAGGAAAATAATATCGATTCGATTTATACGTTGTTCAGTTATTTGACACAATTGACACGCCAAGCAATATCCCACATATCCCATATCGATATCCGATGGCCTTTTAGTTGTTGATGTTGTAATTGGGCTGTGCAGCTGCGACACATGCCACAAATGCCATGCCGCACAGAAAGAATAGCCACGCATCATTAACACGTTCTGTCACCGAGCATAAGTGAAGTCAATTAATTTTTTTTTTTGGTGCGGGCAAGAGAAAAATGTGTCTTGTATGTTTTTGGCCTGCTCTTTGGGCAACTTACTGCATACTTATATACAAACAAACAATGTCCTAGCTGTGTCCATCACACACATACAATTCAACACATTAACACCTATTACGGAACAAACACACACACATGCGCACACATATAGCTTCGAAAAGTCAACGAGGCAGTCGTGCAAATGGCCACATAAATAAAAGCGCTTGTCTGCCAAGTTATGAATAATCACGACAACAACAATGGCCAAACATACACAAAAACAATAGCACACACACACACAAAATGCGCTATGTGTGTGTGTGTGTGTGTGTGTGTGTGTGTGTGCTATTGTAATTAAGCTTTTGGCTTTGGCAAAGACCAAGTGGCGCCTGCATTTGAAATGGCGCCGCTTTGGGCTAATTTTATGGTCAATGCTGTGGAATGGATCGGCAGAAACGTCTGTCTGACAATATACACATACACAATATATCTGTATATCTATATATATATATATATATATATATATACATATATATATATAGAGTTGGGCACGCATTAGCCCTGGCCATGAGCGACATGAACATGACTCAGATAAGAACAACTACTTCCAGGATTATACCGTATGTGCGTTAGCCATACAAATCTCAGAGTTAATTAAAAGTCGTTAGTGTGCGCCGTAATTGCAGCTAAATGAAATGACATGCGGCATTATCGAGAGCTGGCCCGGCAGCAGCAGGAAAAACGAACAAACAAAAAAAAAAGAAAACAAAGAAAAGAAGAAAAACTATTTAACAGATAAGGGAAATCTTTCTCAAGTGGCATAGCTTAAGGCAAACCCAAAGTGTAATTAGAATAAACATTCAGATTTGTTGGTCTTTTAGAGCAGCTATTTATCGATCGAAAAATACTAGTAAAAACTTCGTGATTTAAAATTCGTTGTATATGCAAATATAATACAGATTTTTCTGTGCTACTTTTAGATAGTTTAAATACGTATTCAGTAGTCTACTATTTTAATTAAACAATTCGGGCTTTTACCTTTTAATTTTCAATAATTTATATTCATTCTTCTCTTGCAGGTAAGTAAATGGACAACTTAAGTATAATTTACACTCAAACGGCGCCTTTAAGTGCGTTTTGTAAGTATTCATTTCACACCAAAAATTTGAATGTCTTGGCAAAGGTTTCACGAGTTCTTATAGCGCGAAACTTGTTCAGCTTTGCGTTGTAACACAAAACCTGAGCGCATAAATCAACTTAATGAACTAAATGCTTTCCCCTTAGAGAGGGGGCCTCAAAAGTATGCTATGCGAGTATTTTTGAGCATATTTCCGAGGCAAGCTTCACTTAAAATTCGAGCGACTTATTGCGCTGCGCCTCGAAGTATGCCACAAGAATTTTAATGCGTTGCCATCAAAAATTAATAAATAGGCGCAGCGAGCTCTCTCGGCTGTCTCAGCTCAGCTGAGCTCATTATAATGCACTACTTGGCGAACTGTGAGTGGCACTGAATAAGTTATAATAAAATGTTGAGTAGTACTTTAAGTAATCGCATGGATTCGCATTGAATGGAATTGCGTATTGTGAATTGAATTGAGCTTCAGTCCAAATGATTTGCTCATTCTGGCCAGCTTTTATCGCGAGCTGCGAAATACGCTTCATGAAATATGCAAGTGGACAAAAGCTGGCATCAAAATGGCGACGTTTCCTTCTGTTGCAACCGGCTGTTGCTGCTTTATCCTATTATCTCATGCCAGCATTTTGCTCTATTATTCATTTCTTTTCGCATTCTTTTCTCTGTCTTGTTTTTTATGCACGCAAAACGGCGCAATTCCGGCCAATGTTCATTTTGCTGACTGGGCAAACTTGTTGGCCTCTGCCTGCAAATTACCGACAACTTTTGTTTCAAATACCGCTCCGGTCCCCATCCACTCCGCCCGCACTCTTAGGCTATTTGCATTGGCGGCACGACATTCTGTGAATATCTTCTAACAGAAATAATTTGCCGCATTTTATTTCAACTTTTTTGGGGAATGCAAATGTTGTCAAGTCATGCCAAGCATTTTGTATTAATGACATTACTCACTTAAGTCGTATGCTGCCAGACAAAAAATAAATAAATTGTACAAAACAGAAAATTCTTGTTAATAATTCAATTTATAAAAACTACATTGCACAACTTGACAAAATATTATTTTATCTTAACTTAACTTAACTTTTTCTTAAAAATTGTCTACAAAGAAATCAGTTAGTTATCTAAACGCAATTAGCATTTTAAAGGCTAAAATTTGTCGAGCTTTACGTTTTCTAATATTTTAAATTTAAATTAAATTTAATCCATTTAATGGTAAGTCGAGTCCCGAAACATAATTCAAGTCATTTCATGGCACTATTGTAAAATTTCCTTTGCTTATGTTATTTATAATTTTAAAATTCAAAAATGTAATTAACAATTTCGGCTCTTTCTATTTATACAAGATTTCACATTCCTTATACGCCACGTTTTATTTATATTTATTTGATTGAGGCTATTATTTTATTCATATTAAAAATACTGCATATTCCGCATACGCCACGTGTCACGTAAACATCAAAGCGAAAAAAAGCGTCTGAACCTTGTCTTAAGTTGAACTCTGCCAATTTTCCGGGTATTTTGATATTTTTGAGTGAACATAAATTGAGTTGAGTAACCAAAAACTGCCTGCTCAAGTTTCTTTTTGCCAAGTTGCGTGTCTTAACGGGTGGCGGATGTGGATTTTTGTGGGTAGCCACACTTTATTATTTATTATCATAATCATGTTAAAGGCAGCAAATGGCAAACGCAAGAAAAACGACACGATAATCATGTTTATTAACATGTTAACTTAATCAGCACATGAGCGGGCAACAAAAAAGTGATAAGAAACACTCGACATTTACTTTTGGAAGGAATCCTTTTTGAAGGTGGTTCCTCTTTTTTCATTTACTAAAGTCTTAACACAGCAATTTATGTGGAGTGTTTTGGTTGTTGCTCTCTTTACATATGCGCGGAAGTCTTTTCACAAAGTTCTGAAATTATATACTGCTGCTGAGGGTTTTTTAATTTCTTTATAAAATGTGGAACTTTATTTTAAAATACTTCAAATAAGTCATAAGTCTTCATTCGAGGAAGTCTTTTCACAAAATTCTATGAATACAAATTATATACTGCTGCTGAGGGTATTTCAACTTCTACAAAAAATGTGGAGCTTTATTTTAAAATACTTTAAATAAATCAGTTTGATCATTTACTTTTTTATATTTTAATATGTCTCTTTAGTTATAAAGCGATGTCAATTAAAATTTTAATGAAGTATTAAGTTCGCTTATTAATTTATTTTGTACAGGGTATTTAATGTTTGCTATTTCCCAATTATTCGCTTATTTTTTATTATTGCGGCACACATTTTAATTTTTATTATGCTCGCACACACATATGAACATTTACAGCTGGAAGCTGACTTAATTCTTTTTTGTGTGTGTCTTCAACATATGCTTTTCCATAACTTTTATTCGTGTAATTTATTTACCGCTTTTGAGTTTTTCCCTTTTTTTACTTCTATTTTATCTTCTTGTACATTTCTCTCTTAGTGCCTTGTCGCAACTTTGGTTTGTTCTCATTCGGTTTATCATGCTTGCCTTTTGTGAGGATTTTTTTTTTCTATCACGTTACACACATTAAGGGATAAGAAATGTGGCGGAATAATGCTGGTCGCGAGGGAGTTTTGCTAAAAAATTGTGTACGCATTTTGCATTGTAACATTAGCACTTAGGAATTAGCTCTTTAAAACTCATTGGAAGCAATGCGTAAGCATTTTGACATTATTCAGTATTTTAATAATGAATGAGTAGACTTCATGAACTTTTTAGAATATTATAAATGAGATGTGGTTTGTGTTTCAATTTTAATTTCACTTATTTTGAGTGATTAATGAAAAGTTTCATAGATTTGATAATAAGTACATTTTGTTTTTTATGTCAACTCACATAAGTGAATGCCTTTGAAGTGAATGAATAATAATGAATAATGCATAACATTAATCTAATAAATTAACTTAGCCAAACTTAGTCATCATAGACTTAAAGATTGATGTCCACGTTTGTGTCTTTTGACAGCTAATGCAATTAGAAATACAAACATTTTTCACACACACACACACAAATAAACACACGCACATGCGGATGGTCTAAAGTGCCCTTCCTGTGTGTTTTTTTTAGTTGTAAATGCGAGCGGAGCAGCACTGCACATAAAACATTTTCATTTAATTGAAACAAATGCGTGCTGCGTATCAATTTAAGTAAACTGAACCAACACCAACAGAAACAATGATAACAGTAACTACTACTACTATAAATACTGCAACTATTGTAAGCGCTGTGTAGTGAAGAGCAATAAAAACTAACTACTACAATACGATCAGACTTTGCCACAGATTGTTGCCATCATCAACATCAACAAGTGTGGGGCAGGGAGGCTGTCGACAGGCGACCCCAAACGACAATCGAATGTAACACGAGCAGCATGTGTTTGTGGATGTGTGTGTGTGATTATATTTAACATCATTACTTTATATGTGTGTGTGTATGTGACAGGGGATGCTGCAAAGTCAAAGTGTGAGAGAGAGAGAGAGAGAGAGACCTTAAGCAACATTGTCGTTGTCAGGTGATATATAGAAACTATACCAACAACAACAACAACAACAAGAACACCAAAACTAGAACCACATAAGCGAACCGTAAAATGTCGCCAATTGAATGGCCGTCAATGGGGCTGCCCAAAAAAAAAAAGTAAATAAAAAAAGTGAGAAAAAAGTAGAAATCCAAGAGCTGCTGTTGTGTGCTATCAAAATCCATGTAAATTACATACAATCATCATAATATGCTAGTGTGCGTACGTGTGTGTGACGTGTGTGGTTGACTCTGCCATAAAATGACACCAAGCACGAGCGCACAGATAGAAGCTTTATGGTCCCGACAGCACAACATATCACATCATAAACAAATACTAAGTAGCTATACTAGCATAAAAAAAAACCAATAATAATTCTAAAAAAAATGTCAACGAGGTGCTTTTCGTTGTTTGTAAGTACGACTGTACTTTGGAGGGAAGCAAGCAAAAATTAATGAATTCGAGATTGAGAGAGTAAAGTTGGAAAACCGAAAGTTAATAAAAGGAATCCCCTCTGAAACTCAACACATTAAACTGAACCAAAAGGAATATTAACAAAGGATATTCCTTAATAAATATTAAATTAAAAAGGAATATCCTTCTCCACTATAGCTATTCAAAAGAAACTATTCAAAACAACTCAAAAACTCAATTCAACTCCAGATAATAAAAAACACTCTTTTGGATGTTTTACTCTCGTACTTATTATTGTTCTTTAGTTATGATAACCATACTGAGGTTTTGTGTTGCTGTTGGTGTTGCCATTGATGTTACTATTGCTCTGGGTATACCAAAGACTTTGGGGACTCTGTAGTGCATTGCTGGAGCTGGGGGCGCGTGGACCCTCCCTGCCCCGTGGTCCAGTTGGACCCGTTGGTCCACGTGGTCCAGGTAGTCCACGTGGTCCAGGTGGTCCTGGTGGTCCCGGGGGACCAGGCACTGGTATCGGAATGTAAGTAGTCTGTATATCCTCCTTCTGGGCAGCCGCATCGCCAGGCTGTTTGTTGGGCTGGAAGTTCATGTTGGGCCAGTTGATACCCGTCTGGCCCTGTACATTGAAGCCCAGCTGGACACGTGGCACTACCACATATGGAACTCCATTCACACCCAGATTATTATTGTTATTGCTAATTCGATTTGTGCCTGTGATGATCTGCGGTCCATAGGCCACCGGAATGGTAGTCAACTGGGGCAGGCCATAGTTGATGCTTTGATCGTTGACCATGGGTATCGTGTTGGAGTAGAGATAATCGGGTACTTTGCGGCCATCCTTCTCCTGGTCTGTTTCAACTATTTGCGGCTCAAGGAAACTGGGCTCGTTCTCCAGCTCCTTGCTTAGCTCCTCCCCAGACGCATAGAGCACAAGTTGAGGAGTGTTTTCTGCTGCCTCGTTCTCCATGCTACGGCCCACAGCTTGATGTCTGCGCTGTCCAGCGCGATGCGCCTGAGACAGGGTGAGAAGCCCCACAAGCAATGCTAGAATTGAGTAATATTTAATCCTCAGTTTCTACTTGAACTATTCTATTAGCGTTTGCTTACCAAGTATTTTGACGTTGACTGCCATCGTTGTTAACTAATTTAATATTGCTTCAAGCTAACTTCTTTTATATCAAATTGTTCCATAAGATAAGATCATTTGGTTCTTGGAAGGAGTTCGGCTTGTGTTCGAAATAATTTTTGACCACTTAAGTCACATTGAACTCGCCTTTAATCTAAGGTTCAGTCAACCCATTGTCTAAGTAATCAATTTCAACTGCCTATGCAAGCTGTTTGCTCATTCTGTTTGATAACTGGGTCAGTTTTAAACACCAGAAACTGGTTCTACTTTGGCTTGGCTTATCTATTTGCTGATCTTCTCTAATGGTCCACGGGTGTGGCATTTAAATATACATCACTCATCGTTAAATAAGCTTAGAATATTTTTCTTTATTAGAAACCTCGCATGCTTAGTTAGTGAACTTAAATTTGAGATGGTATTTAATTGTGTTAAAGCTCAAAGCTATTTTGGGGTAAGAAGTAATTGTTAATTACTTGTGGAATGAACCTTTCATTCATCTGGTGTTTGAGATAATCTATGAGTATAGAGACAGTTCAAGCTACTCAATTGCTACAAAATTAATTTTGGACTTAATTGTTAGTCTTCCTCTCTTGCAACAACTGAACAATTAAAGGGCAAGTAAAAACTGGGATGGCTATAAAAATAGCCCGAATTTTATTTCACATGGAATTTCGTAATATTTATTCTATCTAATCGCTAATGCAGCGATGCACCCCCTTTTTTTGAGCATTTTGGCATTTCCTACTTTAAAAAACATTTATTTTCATCATGCAGACAAGCAAACCGTAAAAAATAAACATAAACAACGGAGATGTATATAAAAAAGTGGAATATAGTGAATAGTTGTGCAGCATGGAATGAAACCGAAAGTTCAGCGCAGTTATTTGTGAAATAAACTTAGCAATATGCTAAGTAAATATATATAAATAATATAAGTGAAAAAAAGAAGAAGAAATTGTGCTGCATTTAATTGAATTAAATCAAAAGCAATGTATACTGACAATTAAAGTAGGACGCTGATGGAACAATGGAGCACAGCACACGGCTTGGGGTTACAGCGCTGCCCTCTTTTGCCTGCTGTGGCACAATTGAACCCGCATCCAACAACAACAGCAACAAGAACAACAACAAAAATGATACCTGCTGTGGTCCACTAAAGCAAAATGAATTTACAGTTGCAAACAGTTGAGCTAGTTGCGCCGTGGCGTGCGCGTCGTTGGGCGCTAGTCGCCAAATCGAAACGCATCTTTAGATTCGTATCCTAGGCTGACAAAGGAATGTGGCTGCCACATGTGGTACAGGTGACACAGCTGCTTTCGCTGCTTTCGCTTGTCGCGTTCAGTGTGCGTGCAGCGAGTGGTTCGAGTAGTGTTTCTTCAGCCGCTCCGTCGGGTCAATTGCGCCGCATTTGGCTGGAGGATCATTGTAGTGCGGGAATTTGCAGCAATGTTGATATTGGACGCAATGATTATGTCATATTGTCACAGCAGCCGATTGCCAAGCAGCTAATGTTGACCTTTATCAATTCGAGCATTGCCAAAATACCGCATTTGATGTTCGATACGTTTCCCGATCTTCAAATGCTGCGCATGGAGAACTGTTCGTTGGAGACGTTCGAGAAGCCGCAATTCGAGGGCGCAAGCAATTTGATGAGCCTCTTTTTGGGCCACAATCGCTTAAAAGATTTACCCAAGAATATATTCCTAGGCGCCGATAATCTGGCAACGTTGCACTTGGAGCACAATCTGCTGAAAGTGTTGCACAATCACAGCTTTCACGCGTTGAAGGAGCTCAAGCAGCTCTCCATTGCCGACAATCAGGTGGAGCAGCTGCCAGTCGGTATTTTTGCCGGATTGCGCAAATTATTGGAACTGGATTTGGCTGGCAATCGATTGGAAGCATTGCCAAGCGGCATTTTCGATCGGAATTTGAATTTGACGCGCTTGAATTTGGGGCGCAACTCGTTTGCGGCCTTTGAATCGGAGCTGCTGAAGTTGCAACAGCGCCTCACGCTGCTGGATATCTCTGGGAATACACTGCAAGAGCTGACTCTGAATTTCACGCAACTCGACCAGATTGTGGCACACAGCTGTGATCTGCGTCGCCTAACTGCCTACGGCATTATCAGGGAACTCGATTTGCATAACAATGCGCTGAGGGAGCTGCCGCATATTCCACAGGCTGGCAATGTAAGCAGTCTGGACTTATCGCAGAATCCTCTGGGCAACCTGCAGGGCAACCCATTGCGTCGCTTCACATCCCTGCTGCGTCTCAATCTGTCGTCGACCAACGCGCATGAGTTGCCCGAGGGTTTGTTTAAGAAGCAAACCCATTTGCAAATGCTGGACATATCGGGCAACTCGATCTACTCGCTAAAAATCACACTCTTCGACAGCCTCAAGTCGCTGCAGTATTTTCACTTTCAGCAGAACAACTGGAATTGTGATTTTCTGCAGCTGCTGATGAGCTCGTTTGTGAAGAAACGCGACATTTCATTTATGGAGGATGTTACGGCACCGGAACTGGTCGATGATTTTGTCGATGGCATTGCCTGCTGGTATGAGAGCGATAAAGCATCCAAGAAATGCGATGGCGGCTCTGCAAATTCTGATGCAGCTCTTGAGCTGTCCATTGTGCGAAACGAGATCAAAGCATTCACCGAGCTGGTGGAGAAGAAATTTGTGAAGGTCTATCGCATGCTGGAGGAAATGAAACTCAAACTATAAACAAAATATACATTTATGAAATAATCACAAGACGCGCTTTTTATGTACAAGCGTGCGCATATTTATTCAAACCAATTCAATTATATTCTATTCAATAACCCATATTTAATCGCATTTTAAGAAATTATAATAATTGACACAAGCAAGCCACTGACAAACATTTAAGAGAGTATGCAACTAATAATAAAGCGCGGTACTCTTTGAGAACCAAAAAAACAAATTGTTTCAACTAATTTTTTTCATCTGGCTTTAAACTGCATAGATTGAAGGAAAGTGTATAGAATTGGTTTTTGTTAAAAAATTAAAGGAATACAATTGTTGTTTTACTTCTTGACAAGTGTTTTTTTTTTTTCAATAAATTTAGTTTGTTAACTGCATAGTATTTTACATATTTAACTTTTGTGGATCATTTTCTCAAAGCTGTGTAATTGAAAATTTGCTTCAACAGCTTTGAAGAATTTTAATTTTTATTTAACGGATTACAAATTTTGATTAGAATTTATTTCATATTCAACGCTCAAGGGTATGTAGCAGAAAATACTTCGCAATTGTATCGAATTATAACAATTTATAAAATAATAACGAATTCGATTTGAACAGCGATTTAATCTTCCTTTAATCAATTTGACACCAGTCACCTTAACTGAACAGCACTAGCATTAAAGTTAAGCAACTTAAGCATTAAATATTGAATTTTCAGCTGAGCTAATATGTAATTTCTTATGTTGGAAAATGCGCATATTTTGCAAATATCATCTGCATTTTATGTGCTCTGCAAAAACGGCATATTTTAACCAACGTTTTTTCACACATCGCAAGCGTTTAAACAGCTTATCATGTCAAATATGGGAAGCGAAATTAATGCAATAATAAAAAATATACACATATATTGCACACCTTAAATTGAAAATGCCATGAATATTTTACGCCCACTGAAAAACCAAACAATAACAAAAACTCTTTTGTCCATAATTAAAGATATCAACAAAATGCCAACGAACAGAAAGAGAAACGGCAATATACCATACATATACATAAATATATATATATATATACATACACTTAAAAAGCGACAAAACTTAATTAAATGCACACACACACACACACACATTAAATGCAGTTTTATAATAAAGAGAAACAGCTAACGAATATCAACCACATTTTTATGAGAAACGACAACTATTTGATAAAAAGACATAAATTTAAATATTTATTTATTTGGTTGTGTATTTAAGCAAGTGCTTTAATATGCAGGCGTACACAACCAGCTCACTCACTTTTACATTCATATATGTATACACACACACACACACATATACAGATGATAGCAGTTAAAAACTGAGGGTAATCAAGTCACAATTTAATCTGTGGTCAAAATCTATTTGGCTAAAAATTGTGATATATATTTGTTGGGCCCGGCTTAGCATGAAATGGATACATATTTAATTGCGGCAGGTGAAAATGGACAGTTGAGCTCAGTTGATGACCGTGATATCGCATTTATATTCATTTTGTAAATATCCTCAATTCGTTAAAAAAAAAGTATTTAAAGGTTTGTTTAAATCGCCAGTGCTCTTTTCACTTAAGTATGATTTTGATTTAAAATTACATGTTTTTTTGTAATTTTCTAGAAAGCTCTTTTAGTTGATGCCATTAAAAATCTCTATCTAAATTGTCATTTAATTTGCAGCTATTTGCTTCGCCCCAATCAAAGCGAGCTTTTTCCAGCTCTCAGAAATAAAGTTCTTCAATTTAAGCATTCATAAAGTATGCAGCAGATTTGAAAGCTTTTCCCATTAAGACTTTAACGTATTTGTTTCGCCCTTGTCTCGTCCGCTGTTAACTATAACATTTTTAGTACTAACGGTTTGGAGCAACTTCCGTTTCCGCTAAACGTCTTCTCTCGCCTCCGTGTACGCCTTCGTTTTTATATTTGTTGTTTTCGTTTGTTCTTGACATTGTTGCAGTGGCAACTGCTACAGCTGTTTACCCAGTTAGCAAAACGTAACTTTAACAATGTTAACGCGCTTACGTTACACAACATATGCGCAACACTTTGCCCCAGATATGCTCACAACAACTGAACACACACTCACACACACACACAGACACACACACATCAGCTCACCCTGCTGTCATAGCGGATTGCGTCTGTCTTCAACAAATTTCATTTCGGCAAGTTTATGAAAATGATTGTTGCTGCTGCTTCGGTTGCTGTTGCTGTCTTAGTTCATTAGGATAACGAAAGCTGTGCGAGAAAACTTTCAATTTCTTGGTTACTTTTGCTTTCCTTTTTCTTACTTGCAGTCTGGTGCTCATTAAAATAAATAAAGTAGGGTATCCTTAAGCTGAAAGTTGTAGAGAAAATGTCTGTGATGAATACATCACACAATTTTTTCATCATGCAAATAATATATATAAGGATTTAGCCGATCAGTTAAACTTCAATTTAAATGCAAATAAATGTAAATATATATATATTTATTTATATATGTATATATATTATATATACTATATAATGTAAATAGCATAATAAATACAAGAGTTATAGCAACGATATAACTCTGGAGTTGTTTATAGCACTTCATCGTTCAAGAACGCTCATATATTACAGGTCATCTGGTAGTCGAGTGTTATTCGCTCAAGCATTTCCACTTGTTTTTATTACCCTTGTTGATTTTATTAACTGAATTTTACAAGTGCTCTTAGTTTCTCTCTGTTTCTCCCTAACCAAAATGCGCCTATTTTATGCTTCTCGTCGCCTCGGCATTATTGAACTTTTGCGCTTTTGAATTATTAATTATATTGTTTTACAAGTCGCCTCTTGCAAGTTGTGTTTTTGGCAACAACTGGTTGGTCGCATTTAATTTTAGACAAGCTCTTGAGACTTAACTGGTCTAAGAAAATCAAACTGTTGCAACTACCATAACGTCGGTTTGCTGCTCTCAGGGCCCCTGATCACATTCCACAAAATGACTTTAAAGTTGAAGCCAAGTTTTGCAAGACATATTTATAGTCTATATATATATATTATATAAATATTTATTATATATGTATGTATAGCCTTGTTGAGTTTGTTAAGGGTGTAATTGTGTTGGATGATGAGCTAAACCACTTCAAGCTCAATTTGACGTGAGCTAAAGGATTAACAAGCAACGTTTACAAATAAATAAATATTTTCAGTTGATTACTTGATGACGCTTACAATATTATCTGATATATTCAGATTTTTTTTTTCGATCTCGATTCATGAAATGATTAAGCCTGTATCTCAAATAGCAAGTAATTCCACGAATTGAATTCTCAGATACTCAAATACAGCAGACACTTATTTGCTTATATGCTAATTTATCTCATAAATAATATAGCATTATGTTATTCATGCTCAAAATTATCGCCTAATTGGGGCTTATACAGAAGAGCGCCTTAACGTTGGAAATTTTAACGATAAGCAGTAAATACATTTTTCGTAGGGTCACAGATTATGTGTCACATTTCACACACAGTTGCATGCAATTATGTGCACATTAGCATATCTCCTCTAGCGCTCTTATCGCTCTTCTCTCTGCTCTCTCGCTACATTTTTTGTGCTTTCTGTGCGCAATTAGGCAGTCAGCGTTGGTGAAAAAATTACTGCCTACTTTTTGGAGCACATAAATAAAACTTAATGGCCACACAAACAGCTGTTTAACTGCCTAGCAGCAGCTATTACTGCAATAAGTGCGACTAAGAAATATTCTACAGACCACAAATGGGCTTTAGCTTAAAACTGTGTACTTAAATTACATTTTCTACTCGGATTTGCTATGCATTAATCTCTGAATGTGTGTCAACTTACTAATCGTTATATACAGCTCGAACATTGTTTTGAATGATTTCTCACTTAATATGAAATATTCACTTGAATTCCGAATCTCTTGTAAACATTTGACCATATAATTGTCGAAAATTAATCTACCCCTTGCCAGCTCTGTGAGAGGGTAATTATTCAACGAGTGTTTTCGCTACATTAATATTCAATGTTCCCTTTTCCAGACGTGCATAATATACTCGTATGAATATGTGCATGTATGTAGATATGAATGCGCTTCAATGCTCTGAATGTGGCTGGTTGTGGCGCAAACGAGGCGTATGTGCAACATGCGTACGCATAAATTCGCGCTTAATTAGCAACATGCCACACCCCCAAAAACATGTTATGGCAGCGGCTAATTAGCTGATTTCTTGCAACTTGCAGAATTGTATGTTAAATAATATATTTTACACGTCCCTCGGTGTGTGTATGTTTTCACTAACATTTTCACTTATTGTCAGCTAATTGTCAAAGGAGCCAAGAAAATAAATAAATAACAAAGCAACAGCGAATTTATTTAGCTACATTGCGCTAAATTTAATTTGGCCACGCGCCACATTTGTTTTCGCACTGCCTTATTAACTGGCATTGTGACGCAATTATGTTGCCACACCGTGCCAGAGCATGCCACACTGTGCCCACCTGCTGTGGGACGTGTCTTTGGTGCTTCTTCGCGGATTCCTGCCTCGTGCTTCTGCCCCTGTTGCACGCGCGTCCCAAACTTGTGTGTGCGTGGTGTGTTTTCCAACTATTAACCAAATTATTTAACTAAAATTAAAGCGCACAAGCACATAACACAATGTACGCTCGAGTTGAGGCACTAAGCTGCAAATAAACTGCATTTGGTGCGTGTGCAAGTAAAAGTTCTAATGCCAGCTCTAATAGTAAACTATTTTCTGGCCACACATTTTTGCTTTTCAATAGATTGCAACAAATTGCCGGACTTATGAGGTTCACCAGCTTAATTTTCCATCATATAAAAATCTTTAAAAATATAAAGTTGAATCTTCCTCTTAAGTTTATTCCTTACTCTACTTACTGAGTATTTGAGGAAACGAAGCAATGCATTTTTGATCAAAAACGACAAATGGAATAATTTTGTGCTTGAGGCAAACCAATCCGCAAATCATTTTAACTGTCCATGCAAATAATGCCAAGAGCCGAACAGGAAACGAGAAACGCAAACGAGAAACATTGTACGGAATACATTTGTAGCTATTCTAAAACAGATCACATAGATGCAGACAGCAAGTATTCAACTTGGCATTCACTATTGCCCTTGACAAATATGATGCATCAGCAATTGTTTTTGCTTTTGCATTAGTTTGCTCAATTCTTTTTGGTTTTTGTGTCGAAATTAACATAATCTGCTACCCAAGGAGACAAATGGCAAATCATTATATGATATTATGCGATGGTTGCCGAAACAAAATGTTTCCTAAAATGAAATGCAAAAATAAGGAATGGAGAAGGACATAGTGAGATTAGATAATAGTTTACTTGGTTCGATGGGTTTCAGATCTGGTTACTCGCTTACCTTGTTTGTGAACATTGGCATTGGCAGTTGACCAAGCACAGCTAAAGCAAGCATCATATACACACACCCACAAACACTTACATATATGTTCCAGACGAATGAACAATGCTTCATGTAGAAAACCCATCCGCACAGAACCCAAACTACAATTTGCTCATTGTGTTGCAGTCGCATGGAATGCGCAGCTGGCATTTGCCCATTGCCTTGCACAATTTATAGCATATCTCTATACCGCCTGGGGTAACTACAAGTGCGTATGTGTGTGCAAGAGCATGTGTGTTGTGTGTGTGTGTGTGTGGAGTTGGGGAATTGGCAGTCAGTCTGATAACAAGCCTTGCTTTTAACTCTTGCTTGTAAGTCTTATAAATTGCAAATTCAATTTAACGATAAGCACTGAAGCGCATAAGGTGGACTGGACACGGAGGACATTGAGCATTAAGCGCAGCTTTACGGACACAAACCAAAAAATCGGAAATTTTATTTAGCCAACAGTTTGCAGCTACACGTATTTATCTCAGTGTATCGACTGCGGATTTGCCATGCGCCATTGACATTTCGCCACCCATTATTATTATTGTAGGCCATTTATCTCACTTGCTTTGAGTTGTTGCCTGCCTGCAATTTACAGGCCAGGTTGCTAGACTAAGACACTAACACTTGCATCAATCTAGAGCTGACTTGAGAGTAAGCCAATTTTTTTTATTGATATTAATGTGATTTTAATTTTTCCATTTCATTGCAGGTGAGTTGTCGATCTGAATGAACGAGACAGTAAAATACTAAAGTATTCTGTGAGTCAGTTTACATGCCATTCAAAGTTGCCACAAGCGGCTCCCCGCTCGAAGCAACAGACGTTGCATTTAACAATTACAACTACACGCAGCTACACACACACACATATATGTACATATAAGCTCTGCAGACAAGGAAGTATGTTTGCTAGCCAAGTTAGCAGTAGGGTAAAGTCATCACCCGACATTTTGTTCATAATTTATAAGCCGTATGCAATACCAAAAGACCGAAAAACCCAAAAAGAAAATAAAAAACGCACAGACAGAGCCAGACAGCGTGGCGTTGTCGGTGACACGCCCCATTCAGACACCCATTCCCCCCTCTCCCCTCACAACTAATACACACACAAAAAAAAAGGGGTAACAGCAGCAAGGGAAATGCAAAAGAAACAAGAAAACCAAATGCGGCAGGCAAAAGTCAAAAACTAACTGGCTTTTGTAAGAGTCGCGCCATGTGGCCATTAAGGATGTCTGCGATTGTTTTTGTGTGAGTGTGAGAATGTGAGAGAGAGGGTGTAACGACCCGAAGAAGCGTATGTGTGTGCGACCAACAAAGTCTGTGTGCATATCCTGTAAAATTGGCGGTTGAGGTCGGTGCATTATAAATTCTGTTTGCTGTCTGTTAAAAAGAAGAATAAAAATATTTCCAATACCAAATAACAAACAGCTATTATAGAGTTAGTAATGCCAACATTTTTACTTCTTACTTCTAGAGTCCTTGTGCTCTTGAGTATTTATTTTTTATATTATTATTTTATACAATCAAAAATATTTGAAAAAAAAATCATAAAACATACAGTTTAACTTCTATAATTCGCATAAATTTATCAAAACCATGAACTTATTTTATGTTGATAAAATAGTTAATTAATAATAATTGCAATATGCCAAGTCTATATTTTAAATTTCTTACAAAGAATTATTAGTTAACCAACAACACTCTCCTTGAGACTAGATTATTGACATAACAATTGGCATTGGCTGATTGTTAGAATAGATTTTAAAAAATCATAGAGTCATTGATACAAAATAAATAAATTAGGTGTCTGGTCGAATTCTGTGCGCGGAGTATCTGCTAGTTCGAACATTTTACTTTTATCTTAGCTGGCTAAGTTTATTTGTCCCTTTGCACGTTGCCATGTTTAACCTTTATCCTCCCTCTGGCAATATTGTTGTTGCTATCATTGTTGTTGGTGTTTCCATTGTTTTTCTTCTTATTGTTATTCTTGTTGTTGTTGTTGTCGTGTGCGCATAAATAATTCTGCACACAGACACGCAACCATTGTTGTTGTTGCTTTTGTTGCTTTTGTTGCTCTTGTTGCTGCTGGATTTTTTCAGAGCCTATCTTTAAGGGCTTACTGTATTGCTGTTGTTGTGTGGGGTCAACTGATTTGTGGGCATTTGCGTTTTCTCGATTGTCTCTCGCACATTTTCCATTTTCTATTTTCCATTCCATTGCTATTTGCCTGCAGTGGCTTATACTAACTTTGAGCTGGACTTTTATAGAAGATTTTCATCTTCTTATTAATATGTAATTGTTGCTCTGCAAATTTTGACCAACTGTTGTCTAAAATTTGTAGCTCATTTTGTTGGCTCTTTGCACTCATTGTTTGGCTTGAGAATTTGTTATTTAGGGCCTGACAAAGTCAAAGAGGCATCAGTTTTATACAGTTTTCCATTTCCATATGATTTACGGGCTTATCCAATTCTGGCATGTCGCAGCAATTATTCAAAAGCCAGTTTCTGGCACCCACAAAAAGTACTCTCCTAAGCAATTTGCATATGCCACACACCCATACACACACCCACACAACCACACACACACACACACACACACACACAGCGACTAACTTCCATTCTCATTTTCTTGGTTTTTGGGTCGACGTTTGGGACTCGAACTTTCTAGCCCGTCGCTGGCAGTCAATTTGTTCAAATAAATTGAATTATGTTGGGTTTTTTTTTTTTTTTGCCCTCATAGTTTTAGCCCTCATAGTTTTAGCCCAAAAATTGCGCAAAACCTTTGGGGAGCAGCTGTTACTAATCAAATTACTTCACATGTCACTTATTTGATGTCCACTTTTAATAGCATTATGAGAGTGACAAAAATGGATGCTGCCACTTGAATTAAATGTATTTATGTCTATATGCGTATTAAATAAATGCGTAGGCTTTCATGCTGCTAATTAGCTGAGCAACTTCCTCCATCATTTTATTATTAAATTTTCAAGGCGCAAATTTGATTATGGTCCGCAAAATGAAGGTTATCAAAACAGAACCAAGCTTAAACCCAAAACCTAAGCATAATATCTAATCTTACAAATTATGAATTTTAAAAGCAGACGAAAGAAAAAAAGAAACACTTAGCAGACACTGAAATAAAATCATTGACTTAAAAATATCCTTGACTTGGCAGAAACGTAGCTTGGAAATGCAATATAAAACATATTTTTAACTATTAACTTGAGCTAAGATATATACAAATTTCAAATGAGTTTGCTCCGCCTCAGAAGGTATAACCTCTTTTTGATGAGACTTGTCGAGCAAATAGTTATATTGATTAGGGTCTCAGGTATCTGATTACTCTTTTTTTTCCATTCAACCCTTACAGGGTATATATCACAAAAAAGTTTACGCTAACCAGACCAAAGGCGAACCCAAAGTTATTAAGCTGTTTTTGTTGCCCCACTGTTAACTACAGTCAGAGAATGAATCATTTTGCAAAACCCATTTTCATGTTTTAGTGCAAACCATGTTCTCAAAAAACAAAAAAAAAGAAATATATACTTCCAGTGTAGCACATAACTTATAATGAGATGCGAATTTTTATAACGGAACTGAGGTTACAAAAAAAAAACGGAAATCCAATTAAAATTTATGGTGCTTCCGCTTCTGTATTTGGCGAGCAGTTACCAAACAAAAGCCGCAAATAAGTAACGTTAAGCGTTGCGAATTTTAATGCATTTGCCAGAGTTGCAGCTTAATGAGTTAAAGATGTTGCGCAAAACATGTGCTGGGCTCAATTAAATATTTTGCCACTCGTTACTTTGTTCGACATTCATTTTTGAAACATTTAAGTGCATATTGTATGGCCGGTCATAAAAACTCTCAGCCTAATTAAGAAGAAGCCAATTCAACCCAACAAGCAACGGTGTCACTGTCACTTCGTACACGTTGGGCGCCATTTTATGGCCCTAAGCGTTAATGCCTTAGCATACTCCATGCCTGCTTAATTAGATTTGCTAGTCGACCACTTCCTCCACCACTACTCAACTGGGTATATATGTGTGTGTGCTGTCTAGTCTAACAATATACTAAGGAGAGCTGCGACTTTTATTCTATTTTCGAGAGCGATTGCACATAAAACGTAAGGGTCGTAAACATTTTCTTGTTTTCTTTCCTTTTTTTTTGGAAATGCGTAAGCAGCTCTAATGGAAATTAATGTAGATATGTGTGCAAGATGGCAAGTGTTTCTGGGAAATTGGTAGAGAATTGTTAAGTCCGGGTCAGTTCAGGTGACTAACTAGGCAACATACTAAGCCCTCTAATTGACTCTCATGCGAAGTTGAAGATGTAACTAAATTCAAGTGGCTTAATGCTAACAGAAAAATTATCAGTAAATATAGTACCATTACGATTGAAGCTTTTGGGCACCAAATAAATACGAAATATACAAATTAGGTTGGTAATTGTTATTTTCATTCAAGGTAATCAAGTTATGAAGCAACCAGTATGCTTGCTAAACTAAGAATATTGCATGTTCGAAACCAAAATTGAAAAATATCATATACCCAAATTAGTGGCAATACAGCAGAAGAAAAATCGTTTTAATGATTAGCATTATTAGCATTATTAGTAAGCACTTAATTACATTATTGGTAGTCGTAAGCACTTTTAGCAAATAAGTATTTGCCTGAGCAGGCTTCACTTTTAAACATAGCCTTAAAAAATATTGAGCAACAAACAAACTACTGCAATATTCACATACGCAGGCTCAAATACACATGCATATTTCTATATACACATGCAGATTTCTATATATATATATATATATATATATATATATATATATACGCACTCATTCCTACTTTGACGTGGGCATGTAAACACGTTCTCGCACACAACTCAATTCAGGGATGCTTAACTGGCCATAACGAGCAAAGCCACAGGCCAAAAACGTATACGTTGGTTGCAAGAGTACCTTTCACACACAAACACACATACTGAGCGGTTGATTTTTTTCTGAATGCCCGCCAGACATTTTTAAAAACACATTCAATGCAATATACATAAAACTGGTTAAACTCACACAATTTGTGTGGCCTTTTCTCGTTCTCTCTCATGCCACTCTGTGCTTCTCCTCTCTCTCAGCGCTTATTCCTCAGAGACTCATAAATTTTGCCATTTCTTCATTGCCGCTAATTTATATGACATGTTGGTTGGGGACGTGGCGGGGACAGGCACAAGGACACTCGCTAATACAAAGCAAATAATGTGTTGCTTACTTTGGGGCGCACGTAGCCACAAGACGCCACTCAAAATTGTTTCATGGCCACAAGAGCAAAAAATAAAATAGAAAAAAAAGTATAAAAAAAAATGCGAAACAAAAAAATTGAAAGCACGTAACTTTTGGTTAACCAAAAGCTCAGCTCCTCCACACGCCCCACCTCCCACTCCACCCACTGCCGGCAAATGGAATAGGACCTGCAGGCAGCAGCAGCCAATCTGACCCACTCAGGCCAACAGGCTGTGGTTGACCCACTCAACGTGGCTCCCCAGCGGCGTTAACTGAACCGAACTGTGACTCGAGCTGTTGCCTTAGCTTAGATTATCTGCAGGTCCTCTTGGGCATTTTGCAGCTGCAGGTGCTGCACTTACCCTACCTCCCCCTTGCCCTCAATATCTGTCTTCAATCTCGCCATATGTATATGGCATTGTCTGGAGAGAAGCTTTAATTCAATTCAATTTAAAGTTTCGCGAAGTTTACTTATTGCATTAGCGTAAATAAGTCTGCTAAATCGGTTGGCAATAGCTAATTTTTAGACGAGAAATCTACTGACTAAGCTTAAAGAGAATCAACGAAAAGTGATTTATGGAGAGTTATTAGAATAAATAAGTCAAATATACAAATATCTTAGTCTAAGATTAATTTAAAAAAAATTTGTTACTTCTTCTTTGATTGATTGAATTTAAATAGCTGCATTGTGCTCTAAAGTATTTTTCATTTCAACTAAATTGAAAACTTGCCTCAGCCCTTTGTGAAGAAAACCACACAACTTGACCACTTGCAAACCTAATTACTAATACAATTTAAATGGCTTGACTAGTTTTTGTGTGCTGGCCAGCAGACAATCCGCTTAAGTCTAAGTCAAAAATTTGTCAGAATTAAAGGATTTGATAACACTGTATTCATATAGACCAACCCATCTGGTCGCCCGCAATAAACTCCGCTCACCACTAACCATAAACTTGGTAGCATTATCTGCAGTCAAGTTTTAAATGCCCCATCCAAAATACGAAGTAAAAGTGGCCAAGCAAATTTTATGCTACAGCTGGAATAACTGAAAAGCTGGATGGGCAGCTGTTGAAAGGAACTTTATATATGTACACACATATAGGGGTGTGTGTGTGTATGTGTATGTGTGTGTGTGTGTGTGTGTGGGTTTGTGTTTGTGTTTGTGTGCGTCGTGCAGTATCTGGAGTGCGGCAAGCATATTTGATGTCTAGTTATAAACTGAACAATTTGCTGTGAAATTATGCCTGTACACAGCAGGGCAGCAGCTGAGTGAAAAGTGTCATAAAAAGCGCATGAACATTTTCGGCCACGACCAGCACTTGAGTCAAAAAATCGAAAAACAAAAGCCACATAGTCCATGCAACATTTTGAGGCATGTTTATGGTCCAACAAAGAAGTGAAATGAAAAGACGGCCAAGTATGATGTTGGCAATTTATTGAGGCAACACGAAAAAACTGTACACTGTAAGAAATATTTTGTGAAATAAATTATATGAGCTAAATTTCAAAAGGATTTGGAATTATTAGTTGAAATCCTGATAAAAGCTATACAAATCATACAAAAACTATTTTAAATATTTTTATTGCGGTATTTTATGTAAATGATATTCAAAATTGATTAAAATCATCTATAGCAACGATGAAAAAACAAATTTCTTTCTATGTAGAAAAGCAAAGATATATAAAACAGGAAGGACAAAAGAATAACTACTAAAAAAGAGAGGAGAATAAGTGTTACCAGGCACGTGAAACCCTCTGTAAAAGAATGCAATACACTTCTTAGCCCGCACAACTAACACCCCACCCCGCCCTACCAACACCCCTTACCTTGCACGCTCTGCGTGTGCTTTTGTGACCGCATTTAAGCGCAACAATTCCGTTTTGCTATAGTTTCAACGGGTTTCGCGCTGCACGCGATTCGCTCGCCTGGCAAATTGCCATCAAAATTTCAAGCCCCACAAAATATGCAACACTAAAATGTGCGCAACTGCGTGCCCATTTGTGTGTGCGTGTGTGTGTGTGTGTGTGTGTGAATAAGTGAATTTGGTTTAAAGAACGCATAACGTTTCTCATTGCATTTTATTTGCGCACACTTTTGTCAACCACGTTTTTTTGATTTCTGTTTCATTGTTTGCGTTTTTTTTTTTATTAAACAGCCCAAGTTTTGCTTACACCTGACGAATATGATACAAGAATGGCACTAAAACCATTTAACTATATGATTCACCTACAATTGATAATCTGATCCGGATAAATGTTTCATGGTGACAAATGCTGAGCAACTGGCATTAAATTCAACTTTAGCCTTTTTCAAATGCCCAAAGTGGCTAACACATGATTCTAACTACAGAAGTAAGTTCAAGTGTTATTCAATTTTCGCATGTCCAAAAAACAGTTAAAACTTAAAATATTATGCAACGCATTGTGAAATGCTAAATTAAAATGTAAAATGCATTTAATGACTAAGCCAGCTCAAAAGTTAAATAAACCTCAAAGGCATACAAAATGAGCCAGTGTTAGCCTTTTAAAAGAGAAAACTAGAGCTCGACTAACAAACATCTTCAATAGTAAATACTTCTTGCAATTTTCAAAAGTAAAGTAAAGCCATTAGTTAGTTTTCTGTAAAGCAGCTACACATAGGGAATTTAATATTACATATTTTACTTGTAATGTTGTCTACTCAAATGTTTTCTATCCTAAATCGCCAACAGCTATCTAAGCAACTACATGCATTTAAAGCTTGTTACAATCACGTTTACCAAGCACTTGATATGTGAAGTCCTTGAGTGATGTCTGTTCTTCGATTCGGTGAGTGTTGTAAGTGCCTTCGGCTTGCAGGTTCTTAGCTCTGATAGGCGACATATTTAAAGCCTTGGGGTGAACTTCACACATCGTCCCGTTATGGGCTTCAGCTGCACACAGTTTGCTCTCCATGCCACAAATGTTTTTGTCACCCTTTTTTTCTGCAGTTGCTACAATATTTAGTGTTTGCAGTTGCCAGCAAATAACCAACTGACAGCACTCTGAGTGCAACCTGTTCTTACTAATACTTACTTTCCTTCCATTCCTTCCCGGACACGCACAACTTTCACTTGTGTATGTTTTCTTTTGTTTTTATTTTGAATCTCATGACTGCTTGACACGCAGCATCCCCTTGCCTTGCTTGGCATCCTTTTTTCATTTTGTGATGGTTGAATTTCTTGTGGCTGGGGCCTGCTTGCTGTAAGCACTACGTGATAACTACTGAAAGTCGAAAGTACTTAACTGTGCACCCAGTGTTGCATGTTGACATCATTTTAGGTGCTTACATGTTGCTGAGCCCATTTCTTCAATATTTAAATGAATACATAAGGGATATTGTGTTGATTAAAACATGCCAACTTATCCAACTATAATGAAGCTAATTATTAATATGTTTCCTTCTGTCTCAATTCAGATGATATCTAATATATTGGACAGGGTATATTTTAGAGAATATATGTAATATATATATAGGTCTCAATTTATTTTTTCATTTTTTCGGCTTAAGTTTGTTGCTTTTGCGGATGTTAAATTTCCGTCAGCGCAGCTTAGATATTCTTCAGCAAATCCATCACTCATAATTCCCATCAACCCATGACTCCTTGCATGTTTTTTTTTGTTTTTAAAATTGAATTTTTCCGGCATTTAAATTTTTTATCACTTTAGGAAATTAAAAGCCAAGCAACCGCCGTCTGTCAGTGCCGCGGGGTATCGCCTAAGCGTCGAGCAAAAGACGGGCAGGAAAACAAGCCGCGAAATTAGTTCATATGATATACCCGACATATAAGCCAAAATATACACATATATATATATACACATTTGAGTATTCTAGCTGTGTTATCGCATCAGTTTCAGGTTGAGCCACTGCCAACGCTAACACTTCCGTACAATACAGGTAGCTTGAGGTGGAGAGAGACTGGCACAATATGTATCTCGTATATGTATCTCATAAATCTTCCCTCTCCAGCCTTTTATGCTCATGTGTACGCTTATATCTAAAGCTGAGTACTCGGTTGTAAATTAATACACGACTAGATGATTAACTGTTGGGATCGCTGGCATTTGGCTTCGCGGTCCGTTGTGGCTGTGGCATCAGATGATTGGCTTGTATGTGTGTGTGTGTGTGTGTGTGTGTGGGCCTAAAATTGGGGTTTAAGTTAAGTCAGGAATTCATGTGAAATGCAAAGTTACAAAATGCTTATCTACTTACGTAAAATAGGGTTAAACATAAAATATAAAATTGAATTCTAGCCTGCTTAATAGCATTGGGCTGGATGATTAAAACTTAAAACGAATACAGCAAAGGTGCAATAAATTAAGTTTTCATTACCAATTCCAGGAAGTGGGAGATTTGTGTGAACGGAATGAACGGTTAGCACGAATTTAGTCAGAAATATAACAAGAATATATTCAAAGGAACACTACAAACCGTACCAAATAACTTACATAACAACCTAAATATTGTATTTCTTTCTATCTCCAATTGTGGCAGTGATAATGGCTTGCAAAATATGAAACTCACTTTTATATTTTCTGCTTCTAAGAAATATCATATAAAATACAAGTAATGCATACTTCGACTGAATCAAAAAAATAACCCCCTGGTTTCAACGTGTGTGTTTCATATTTCTTCGCGTTTAGTAAGAATCAGCCCTTAAGTGCAGTTTCACCACCACCCCCCACAGCAGCCAACTAGATTTGCTCTTAACGCTCTTATCGCAATCTAAAACCAGTCACGAATTTCATCAATAATTTCATGTTCGAATTGCTTTATTTAGGAAACCTTACGCTTCAAAAACTACCCCGAAAGAATAAAAATAGAAAAACCAACACACACATACACCTAGAAAGTTGCTGATTAATGCATTTCAATAACAATAATATTTCTGTTGTTGTTGTTTTTGTTGTACTTTCGCAATTTGTTCCACGCCACTTCTTGCCTTTTTGGCCCTCTCATCTTTCATCTGCCAAATCGCAATTCCCTTCACATTTGCACTTTAATGGTTTCATTTGATGTGTTGCTGATGTTGCCACGAGCAACGCACACACACAAAGATGTTGCACCATGGCCTCGCTAGGGAGTTGAGTTGAGGGCTGTTAGTGTTGCAATCTGCGGGGGCTGTTACCATTCGCACAACATGAGTTGCAATAAAGTCTGTTTGGCGCATTTTGTTTCTGTGACTACAAACTGCAAATTTGCTATAGATCTTTGTTTTCCTCGAATCGTGACTGTATTCATAAATTGCATATTTAAGGGAGACAGTGTTGAGTAAGTGACACAAAATACTATTTTGGCATCTGCACTGAATATAGGCCACCCCTAAAATACAATTTATTTTTCTTTGTCTGTTGACAACGTATTATTATTTTGCTTGCGTATGCTTTTTAATAAATATGAATTTACAAAATTTTATATATTTCTTAAAAACTTCGCCTCACTTAAACCACTTTTTTAAAAAAGAGGCCATTATAAGTTTCTCGTTAATTTCTCTGTGATGGCTTTCGCTCAAAAGTTTTCATAATTTTTGTATAGCTTTTGGTTTGTGCGCCGTGCATAAGTTTTAAGTAATTTAACTTTTGGCAAGTTTCATTGTTGATCAAGTTAAACGACCTACTCGATGTTAAAAACATAAAAAGTTTTAATGCAAATTTCGAAAGAATTGTCCAAGCCAAAACTATTTCCGAAATTTCTATAATCGTCTTAAAATGATTGCTGTTCAGCTAAAAATATATTTTGAGAAAGTGTAAAGTAATTGAAAATCATCACGTAAATATTGCAATAACTGTGAAGAGTTGAAATTAAGGAATAAAAGTGGATTTTACAGAAATTAATTTTAAACTTCAAACGGTAGCTGATTCGGTAAACCAGTTTAATTTTGTACAATGATATACTGAAAATTTAAAGTTGACTGGTCAGCTTTTAATTACAATTACAACTTGCTATTCTGCATTTCATTTATAAGCGAGTGAATACAAAAACTTATGTTCATATTTAAATTGAAACAATTTGTTGGTCATTGAGAAACATTAAACTTGTTGATATTTGTGCTACTTTGCCCCATTCACACATTTCTGACTTTCAGCTTGTAAAAGTGAATAACAAATGAAATATTGAAACCTTAAATAAATTGTGATTCAAAGAGCAAAAAGAAGAGGTAAAAATGAAAGAACTTGCTGCCAAGGCGCTGCCATTTATTTAATTTATTTATTTATTTTCAGCTTTCCAGCATTTAGAGCACCATGACAGAAGATTGTGGATTTATGATTATTGTTATTTGGACGCACATATATAAAGTGCACTTTTTAAAATTTCTGCCCCTCCTCTGCGCCAGTTTAACAATTTGTGTCACCATTGGTTGCCACACAGCTGCTGCTGATGTCGCCACACAGCTGCTGCTTGTGGTTGTTTTTTCTTAACAGCTTTTCGACGATGTTGTGGTTAAGAAATCTGAACAGGAAATGCAGGTTCAGCTATGTGTGTGTGAGTGTGTGTGTGAATGAGTGTGTGTGGCGCGGTTTACACGTGTGCTGGCAATTACACTTCATCCGCAGACGGAAATTGAAAATGCATTGAGCACGAGCCATAGGCAGCTTCCGACTCAAGTTTCCGTTGCCAGGGGCAGCGCACAACAGACACACACACAACACACCCAGCTCCTACTTGGCAGCGCCGATGTCAAAAGTTGCTTTCAACTTTTTGGTGATACATTATTTGGACATATTTTCATGCTGACATTCGAGCTTTTCACTTACACACTTTTCTATTATGAATGAATGGCAAGAGCTTTCCTTGAACCGTTCCCTGACAGTCCCAACAGCCATTTCAGTGTTTCACACTTTCACTTGGATGAAGGCATTTTTAACTTTGAGATGCAATAACAGCGCAAATTCTTCACTTCTTTTAAAATATTCATCTTTGGCATTTTACATGCTTTGCTGCCTTGAAGAATGCTACATTTTTTCGATGCGTTTAATTTTTGTTCCTTGATATATAACTTAAGTTAAGACACTCGAAGGCACCCTTTCATTCAAATTACTTCTGAGTAATTCAAATATTCAAGCTGAGCACTAAATGTGTACTTCATTTTGTAATAACGAGTTCTTCCTTTTTAAAACAAGTCAACTGTAATTAATAATAATAAATTTATAAAAAATGTGTGCAAGAAAAGTTTTTTAATAAATCAAAACTGCTGCATCGACGATTATTTCAATAATTGCCACTTATAATGCAAACTCTCAAACAACGTCTCAAATTGCATCTGAGTTGGGGTTTGTGATGAAATGAATTTAGCCCGTATAAAACGTCCAATTACAAGTAAAATCAAAAGTGGCAACAAAGGGAAACTAAACCAAATTTCAATCAATTTGAACTAACAAGCGACAGACTGCAAACCTAACGAATCAATTGCATTGAGGCAAATCGGCAAATAGAAAGACAAAGAAGCGTCTGAGAAATGGCCCAGAATTTGTGTCCGCTTAATGCTAAGTACAACGACTGCACTTGCAATTGCGAATCGGCAACAAATTTCGCATTTCATTACAAGCCCAAAAATCAGCTAAAGATGCCTCACAATGTTTTTCAAAAGGAGGTGGAGCCAGCGGGTGCTGGAGTGAGGAAGTTGAGGGATTACCAAATCGATTTGTATTGCAAGCATTAAACGCCCTGAAAAGTGACTTGAGCATGGGTACAGGACACGTTCGTAGGACATGTCCATAGCAAGTGGCATCATTACTCAAGCAAATGGGGTCATCAACAGCATACAGCATCATGATCACGATGAGATGAACCATAGACCCATGGACCCAGTACCAACAACCGAACTACAACTACCAACTACCAAGTTGAGCCCTTTTCGCACAGACAGACAAACAGACAGACAGACAGGCAGGCAACAGCAACAGCAAGAAGAACAACAAGTTCAATCAATTTGGTACGAACCAAGCAAACTGCCACCACTGCCACTTCCTGCCCACTTCACTCTCTGTTGCATTGTGGGTGCAAATTACGTGCCTGATGCTGATGCTGGTAATTGAAATGCAAAAATATTTGGAAATTTGCATGGAACTTACAGCATCAGGGCATGAGCCCGAAATGCACCCAATGCGTTGGCATTTAACAAAGCACGACTACTGTTGCCTGGCAAGCTGATGGTGATGATAATTATGATGAACAGCAATTCGAAGCACTTGCGGTTGATGCTGATATGAGCATAAGCGAGCTATATAAATAACAGGAAAACATATGGATAAATGCTCGAGCCAAAAATACTTCGGCTTGGCTGAGGCTCTGTAATCAGGTCTACGCATCAGATACGTTATTTGTGATAAAAAGTTATTGCTTTAGTTTAGTACTTGTGGAAATGTAGTATCTTTAACTTTTATTAGTCATAAAAACGAACAGCAAACTGGGAAATCAATTACAATATATTTTTAAGTAATATGCGGAACTATAAAAACACCTATAAAAGTTTTATCTGCTTCTGTTATACATAAATCAGCTTCTTTCAGTATTTAATAAATAGTTGAAATGTCTTTTAGATTTATTTGCTCTAGCTTAAATATGCTCGCATTCATTCAGATAGGCAGACTTGGTTGACTTTAATGATCTTATATTAATGTTTAATACTTATTGATACTCTCTTCTGCATTGAGACCCATTGAGACCCATTCATCCTGCAATTACGGGGTATTTAGAGTATGCTGCACGGCCTGAACGCGATTATTTGAGCTCACGTTATATATATATATATAATATGAATATATATATATATTTATATATATACATATATATGGCACATTCTATATAACATTCCCCTGATACGAGCTGAGATAGTTTGCATCCCAGATACAAGTATTTTGTAAAGTGGTTTTGCTGTTGTACCGAAGTGGTTGCCACCACTTCACTGCATGCCCTAGCGGAGGGGACGGAAAGGAGCACGCTTATATGAGAGAAGTTGTGTTCGGTTTGGTTAACTCGCTTGGCTTCACTGGTTTTGTTTTCGCTTGAATGCGCCACACAATTTCAATGCATATCCTGCATCGACTGGCACACATTGCGTATGCGTAATATTTGTGCATTCTCCACAAGGGCATGAAATGCGCTCAGTAAATCCACATTGTACACTTAATACCGGCAGCCCAAGATAAAGGCGTCTTCTTGTGAAATTTTGAAATATAAGTGGATTAAGTTTGATTATGATGGGAATTAACTGCTCAAAAAAGTTTGAAACTGGCGTGCACATCTGAAAATTTTTCATGACACTTTAACTTAAACTGAAAAATTTCACTTACAATAATTTGGCGGCAGTCGCCTGCAATCGCCCGACTTTCCAATCAAATAATGAAAGGTCCTGTGAAAAGATGCCGCCATTTCAAATAGTCAATAAATTCCGTGGCAGCGGGCACACACACACACACATGCACACAAAAATGTCAACTGTGTGTGCCGAATGCCGGCAGAAATGTTGATATGTGTAAATGGGCAACTCGATGAATGGTCGTGTCGCAACCAGCCAATGCAAATATCCGTTGTTAAGCAATAAAATCCAAAAAAGGCAATGATTTTTTAACTCTTTAATTCACTTGTGTATTTAATCTGCACAAATGTTTGAAACCATTCTTGAGAAGCAGTTGCAATTTTTTCTACAACTCGAACATTTTAGAGTATTGAATACTGGGTATCTCGATTGGCATATGCAAATTTTCTTTAAATTGGAATTTTTCTGCTACAGTTGCGAAGCAGATTTTGACCGAGAAATGATTGTCAAAATTGTGCTCGTAAATCATTTTGACACAGCTGTCGATTTTGCCTCCGGACAGAGGACTATTTTGCACACCAATTTTGACAAGTGCTCCGACCGAGTGACTGATGCAACTTTGATGATTGGAACACCCGAGTGGCACCGTATCAGCTTTCGCTGAGTCCAAATAGCGCCAAAGTTGTTGACTGGCTCACTCGACCCCGAAGGCGACGCATTTCAAATGATTTGGCCATTTGGCCATTAAATTGTTTCCATTTGGACGTAACTCGAGATGATGAAGCCACTTCAGCGAGGGTTGCTGCAATATGAACAGATACTGCATTACCGTTTGACATTCACTACGCCCCGGGGTGTAGTTGTACACACATACAAAAAATAATTGTATTTATTGTGCGTATTTTATAAAAACATGCTCTACCTTAATTAATGATATTATTTCGAAATGTGCCCAATGAAATGCGTTGCAAATTATTGCAGATGAAATTACATCTCATTTCATTTAATTTCTTGTATGCGTGGTAAATTGAAAATGTGTAAATTATATAAAATCAGTCATGACTGTAATTGAGGCTCTGTATAAATAAATTTAAATCGTTATTTATAAAACCATGTGATTTAAATGGTAGGTAATGTCCACGCCATTAAATAAAATCAATCGAGCTGCATGCAACACATGTGGCACATTCGAATTTCTCTATTTTTGCTGTCGGTTTCCAGCTGTCGATTGTCGTTCTATGCCGCACTGTCATGTCATATCATTCACATATACATGAAAACGCAATTTTCATTATTTCAACAAAATTTTAATTATTATTTGCAGTAGTTGCTGCTTCCTGCTGTGCGACGGCGAAAGGGGTGGGCATATTTAACTGTCCATAAATGCAATTTATGCATTTTAATTATTTTCTACACAAATAATTAGCGCGCAGATATGTACAAGAAATAAAATATAAGCACATAAACCATTTGAAATTGTATTGATTTCTTTTTTTTAGAATGATATTATAATTAATCGAGCTCGTGCACATTGCTTAAAGCATTATATTATTCTAAATTTATTTATTTTCATATTTTATAATATTATATAATCAATATCTTTTGGTGAAATTCTTACATAAATAAGCGTGTTTCCTATAAAGCGAAAACTTCAATTTAAGCAATGCATAGTTTGAGGATTTTCGTTTTGAAGTCTAATGGATAGAAATGTGTTTTATTTTTTTGGGGCTGCTGCTGTGTCGTAACAAAAAAAATTAAGCCCTCAGACATCTTTGTAACTTGCTCATGCGAAACGCAAGCAACCCTTAAGAGAGTCGGCTGCGAGACACGTTTGCTAAGATATTGCTCCCCAATTGGTATTAAAAGCAAGCAGAGGCCACGACCGACGACCAGGTCGAAATTTACAGCAGCTGATCTTTGGTTTATTAAATTTTTGCCTTTGTGCTACCCTCAATGATGCGCTACCCACAGGGGACAGTTTGACATGCATTTGTGCCAAGGGTTGCAGCCCCACCCCGCCCATCCAATCTTGTATGCTGTCTGTCTTGAGGGTAAACCGCCAGTCTACCTGATTTGCCGAAATAATAAAAAAAACAACAACAACAAAATCAAACAGAAGGAAGAAACACGAAAAACTCAATTCCAACGTGAGCAACATATAAACAATTATGTTGCTTCTGAGAGCGACTAGGGGTAGATTTTCCTTTTTTGCAAAAACTTTCCACACGGGGCAGAAACCTAGCAAAAAGCTGGCATATTTCACAACCCTAAAACATACTTATTTATCTATCTTAAGACTAGCAGACTAAAAGCTTTGGATATACTGAGAAATTAGTTTATTAGCAGTGCCAAGATTTGCCAGGCATACAGCATGTTCTAACCACAGTTGGGGAGGTGGATGCAAAATATACAAAAGTGGGCGTGGCAAAGC
Organism: Drosophila basisetae; assembly: GCA_035041595.1. Lineage (NCBI taxonomy): Eukaryota > Metazoa > Arthropoda > Insecta > Diptera > Drosophilidae > Drosophila > Drosophila basisetae. The sequence continues at coordinate 637,108 of JAWNLB010000048.1, read as the reverse complement.
ATAAACAAACACAATTTATTGTTTGCTTTTGGCAAATACAGAGCCAAAGCCATAAATATGCATACAAAAGATTTTGCCACATTTTGTAGTCTCTCTGTACCCTCTCTGTCTCGTTCTGTGTGTGTTTTGTTTTCATTTGTGGGAACTCTGGTCGCACAACTTTACTGTACTGTTAAGCGCACACAGTGTGGACCAATTGTTTTTTCACAAATCGGCCTCACTTTCTATAAATATTACAACATTTGCAGAATACAAAACAAACAATTTGCATTTTTACGGCTTTCGCATAAAAAGCAACAGGCGAACAAACAAAATGCAATGTGCTTATGCATGAAAATGGCAACACTGGCCATCAAAATGATTATGCGGCCACATGTGTACCAGCACACAAAAAAAAAAATCAAAAGAAACTCTTGAGTGCGTTATGGCAGCTTTGAAACAACACAGTTTTTGATGAACCTATTTAACACTGAAACGCTTGAAATTTGTTAAGCAATCATTATTTAAGCCAAAAGGAAATAAAATTAAAAACGCTCTTATTATCATAAATTGGCATTGTACGTGGAATGTAAACTTTAAGTATACCTTAAACTCTTTTGAAAACTCTACAACTTATCACCATTTCAATCGCTCTCTGTGCACTGATGATTATCACAATATTGAGTCACAGCTTATATCTAAAGATACCTTTCTGTCTAAGCACTTGCATAATAAGTATCATGTATTTGTTCAGGTGATAAAAGACTGTGACAAGCAAGCATCATTGCGAAACTGCCAACTGCAGTTGACGTTTCAAGCAACTTTTGTGTAACATTTCACAGCTTTTATGCCACCTTTTTGGGGACTGTCACCTGTCACGAAATTTTCTACAGCCATCTGAAGGCATCACGAATATTTACCTTAACCTTTTTTGGATACCGCAGCATCCAGTTTGATGTGACCCCAGGAAAAGAGTTTTATCAATAACAAAAAAGAACTCAAAATAAAAGAACGAAAGAAAGAAAAGAAAGATATCAGATTAAAACAAACACAATTATTTTGCATGTATTAATAATAATTTGTTAAAGCCAATTTCTTGATAAATACTGACAGTTATTAGTTATAGCTGTGATAAAATATTTGCTGTATATTATATTTTGAATTCGAAATTTCGTAATTCTGCCGTGTGAAACGACACCCATTATTCTGTTCATTTCATTAAGCTTCCGCCTTTTCTAAACGCAATAAAGTCATTGCGTAATCTGTTGTATGAGTGACATGTCAATGACCACAGGGCATGAACTTCTAAGCACATAATCATCTACATACATGCATACATTATACACACATAGATACATGCATAGGTATCCTCTATATTTTTGCCTGCTTAATTGAAAATCAAAGCCGCATGGAAGCGAGCCAGCAAGCCGCAACTTGGTCTCATCGTCAACTTTGGAGCTTAATTAATTAGCAGCTAATTAAACGGTGCACATATTTTTGCTGCTCTACTATCTCATTACTCAATCTACCTCTTTCTCTCTCTCTCTTTCTCTGTTTCTATCTGTCTCATTCTCTCTCTCTCTCTATGCATCTATCCCAACTCTCTGTGAGCTGCTTTAAAATTAAGCATTCGCGTTGGCAATCGAACGTGGTAAACGTGACGAGCGCTTTTGCAAAAGCTCACTGGCAACCCACCCAGCGGCTAGTCTATTGTCCACTCACTGCTACTGCTTACCCACCTTTCCTGCTTTCCCCTTTCAGCGCATTTATCAGACCTTACCTTTTTTTTTGCCCGCTCATATCGCAAGTTGATTAATTAAATTGTTGACAATTTTAAAAGCTTTACTCTTGTGGTTGTTGGCTCCTATTTTAAGATCACTCCACGTTTCGTATTATTCAGAGCTTAACATATTGCGCCCTCCCTCTCTATCTCTCTTTCTCTCTCACTCTCTTTGTCTAGCTCTATTTCTCTTCCTCTCTCTCTCTCTCTCGCTCTCTGTGTTGGACTAGTTGTTTTTGCAATTTGTTGTGGGTTTATTGCCTTTGTGTCTCTGTGACAAATGCACTAGAAAATTGGCTACTTTTCCGTTGGGAGTGAGAGCGAGTGAGAAAGCGAGCCGGAAAATGTGTGGGAAATCATCAATGAAAACCAAAGCACTCGTAACGGGTTTGAGCTGCTGCTGCACAGCATATTGTGGTTTTTATTTTTTTGTAAAAATTAAGTGAGGGGTTTGTGAATTTTGTAATCATTTCAATGATTATATTCCAATATGTAATCCGATTAAAAGTAATTTTGTGATGCAAAGTTTGCATAATCTCTTTTAATTATATTTACGAGCCCACGCCGCAAATGGTTGGTAAAAGTTAATGTTTATAGTGTGTTGCAGTCATACAAAACCACACAAAATACTCATTAATCCATCAACCTGCACTCAAATTTGATACATAAACTATGCTCACTGGCAGAGATTGAGGAAGAAGTAACGAGAGAGGTATCCATTCTAGGTGTGAGCGTATTTTAATTGAAACCGCAACAAAACAATTAAAACCAAGCTCAATTAAGTGATTGAATAAGGGACACGCTCCAACTGTTTTTGGTGCCGGTTATAAACTTAGCTTTGACACCAAACTCAATTAAAATGTTGAATAAAAATTGCATATGTATGCGGCTAGGGCGAGAGAGGAGAGGAGGACTATCTTTAACTAACCATTATGTAGATCTCATCCGCACTCTATGTCTGATCTCTCCTCATGCGGCTGTGCTGCATAAATTAATAAACTTGATGGAGCAGGGAGCAGAGAGCTGGACGGCGGATGGGATGATGGGCCAAGGAATAGTTGGAGTTGAAGCTTTCATAAAAACTAAACGGGCATTCAGTGCTGAGTGGCGACACGTACGCAGAGAGTGGCAGCAATTAAAATTTTAATGCACCACCGGAAGCGGGCAAGGGAAAAGGAACTAAGAGAGAGAGAGAGAGAGCGACAGAGAGCAGGAGAGTGTGTGCGAGAGAGACAGAGAGAGGGTGAGGCTGTCAGTCGTTTGTTGTTGTGGACGTAACACGGATGTCGGATTTTCAAGTGCTCAAATTTCAGCACAAACACGCTGACAGCTAAACACACACACACACACTACTCATTTATACACACACACACAGAGGCACAGCAACCGCTTCCGAAAGGCAACATCCTGCTGTGAGCATAAATAAATTGTGTAACATACTTTTATGTCTCGTTGCTGCTTCTTATACCCTATTCCCAAAACAATAAAAGCTATTTTCGGCCAAGCTAGTGGCGCAACATATCTAAACTCGTAACAAAATTCGCCCTGAACTCACCTTATTTGTTGGTAGCTCACCTTGCAATTTCTTCTAAAACCAGCGTTTTTCCTAATTCTAGGGTACAATTTTTTAAAATCTAAAACACATATGTCTAGTTTCTGAGATAATTTATAAATTCAAATAATTAAATTTGGAAAAACTTACGATTTTACGACTATTCGAACCCAATGGCCTTTGTTCGAATAACAGCAGCTATTCCCAAATATATTAACCGAGAGAGAACATTTTAACATTTTAATAATCATTTTCTATTATTAACAAATATATTTCTGAGGAAATAGAAATAAAAAACCTTTCTAATTTTTAAACATTAGTTTCTTTTATTAAGAAATTATTTCTAAAAACGATATACAAAAAACTTTCTAGAGTTCAGAGCGATTATCGAACATTCATTACAATTTTTCTTTAAAAATCCTGGAAAACTAAAGTCAAAGGATGACGCAGTCGGTTATTTTGTGTCAATGCGGCGACAGCGTACAGTCTGCGACAGGACTTTCGGTCAATGATAATATTTGTAAAGCGTTTAATGATGCATATGCGTTATCAAACAAATGTGCGTCTCTCTCTCTCTCTCTCCCTCGCCTCACTCTCTCCCTCTCGCTCCACCGGCTAGTCCAACGCACACGAAAAATCCAACGAAAGTCATGAGCAAGCTTTTGGCAATAGGTAAAAAAACGTATTTTACGCTTGCACACATACACACGGAGCGACATTTGCCTTTCGGAAACGTCAACACATCGCATAACAATAGAAGATTGACAGAGTTGCCAAGTGCACGTCATGCAAGCTATACAAAAACCCAATTTATTCGGCGCTTTCCACAAAAGTTACAATTTAAAGTTATATTTTGTTTAGCATATAGCACAACAAAAACCGTCAAAAACTTTTAGCATATTTCACAAACTGCTAAGAGTGCCGCACCCAAAAATTACATATATCAGTGTAGAAACTGTAAACATGTCCTTTTGTTGTACGCTTTAATGGGCGGAAATTCTGACCATAACATTCCAGTTGGCTAAAAGAGTTCCAAACGTTGCCAAATTCTTGAGGCCCAACAAAAGTAATTGCAAAATTGTTGCTTTGCAGCATTTTAATTGTAATTTTGGCCAAGAATTTCATACAGTAAAATTCAATTATGTGCAAATTCCAGCTGCCAAGCCAGGCGTGCTGGCAACCCTGGCAAGCACACGCACACATCCACTACAGTTTGAGACGTGTGTGCATAAATCACAAGAATTTTACAGCAATTGAGTAAATATACAATAAATACATAATATAATTATGAGTTTGCTTTGTTTTCGCATCTGTGCGTGAGTAGTTATTTAAAACTGTTGCAAATTTACCAACATAACTGTTTGTTTTTTTTTCTTATTGCTGTAATTATTATATTAAGCTGTTGTAATTGCTGCTGTTTGCACTTACAGCTCATGTTTTGTTCGCCAACACTTGTAGTTGCTGCTGTTGCTGTTGCTGCTGCTGTTGATGTTACTGTTGCTGCACTTGACAGTAGCACAGTTTGCCCTTCAACTGAATAAGCACAAATATCACATTCTGTGAGTTCATTGTTCACTTGCTTAAAAGTTTAACAGTAATTGACACTTAAAGTTTGGCGGACAGTAATCGATCCTAATCAACTTGTAAGCTTGACAGTCCTGCGCTGATAGTTTGACATAGTTGCATTTTACAGTGACTAAAACTTCTGCGGTTGAATTGCATTTCACGGCAACAGCAGCAGATATTGACTTACTTGGGGTTAATCAGTCGCAATTTTGTACATTTTTCTGGCCTTTGCTAAAATCTGGGCTCTTTTCCCATAAAAGTCTGTTAGCTGGTATTAAAGTCATATGGTATGACTTTTATTTATAGCTTTATTATTTGACAGTCGCAATAAAATGCATTAACAATTAGACAATTACAGTTTTAGAGTCACTCACTGATGGCTTAAAGCTCTTTATTAAAGTTATTCTTAATTACAATGATTCTTAAACACAATTTAAGTAACATTGCAATGGTTTTAAGCTAACGATCGATCTCACCAAACACAATATCCAGTGAACCAATGATGGCCACAATGTCGGCCAACAGCAGCATTGGCGCCAGTTTGCTCATCAGCGCCAGATGCGCATAGGATGCTGGGCGAATCTTGCAGCGATAGGGTCGGGAACCGCCATCCGAGACAAGATAGACGCCAAACTCGCCCTTGGGCGATTCAATTGCCGTATAGGTTACACCCGGCGGCACAGAATAGCCCTGCGAGAAGTGCTTGAAATGATGTATCAGATCCTCCATGCCTGTCTTCATCTTGAGCCGTTGCGGCGGCATTATCTTCTTGTCATCGACCTTAACGTGGCCAGCCGGCATGCAGTTCAGACACTGCTGTATAATTCTGCAGGATTCGCGCATCTCGCGGACACGCACCAGATAGCGATCATAGCAATCGCCCTGCGAACCGATGACCACATTGAAGTCCATATCCGCATAGGCATCGTACGGTTGCTGCTTGCGCAGATCCCATTTGACGCCGGTGGCTCGAAGAACGGGTCCCGTGCACCCAAAGTTGAGGGCATCGTGGGCGGAGATGGTGCCGATGCCAATGTTGCGCATGCGCCAAATCCGATTATCCGTCACAACATCCTCGACCTCATCGAGGCGTTCCTTGAATTGCTCGATGAAATTATACAGGTCATGTCCAAAGCCCAAGGGCATATCTTGAGCCACACCACCTGGTCGGATGTAGGCTGCATGCAGGCGAGCACCCGACAAACGCTCGGAGAACTCGTAAAGTTTCTCGCGCTCCTCAAAGAGCCAGAAGAGCGGAGTGATTGCACCACAGTCCAGCACAGAGGTGGCCACGGCCATCGTATGATTGGTGAGACGCATCAGCTCGGCGCACAGTGTTCGTATATATTTGGCCCGTGCCGGTATCTCAATATTGAGTAGCTTTTCCACGGCCAGGGCATAGGCCTGTTCGCAGGCCATGCACGACACATAGTCCAACCGATCGAAATAGGGCAGGGCCTGCGTGTAGGTCTTGTACTCGATGAGCTTCTCGGTGCCACGATGCAGCAGACCGATGTGCGGATCCGCCGAGACCACCGTCTCGTTGTCCAGCTCGAGGATCATGCGCAGCACTCCATGTGCAGCCGGATGTGCCGGACCGAAGTTGACGAACTTGGTGCGAAATGTGCGATCCTGCGGTGGAAAGTAGCGACTCGACGGATTCGGACGCTGCTTCCACTCGTCACCAATGGGCCACAGCACTTTGCCCTCGTATTCCTTCATGAACTCGGGATCCGGATACCAGTAGTGTGTGTCGCGTGGTTCATAAGGCTTACCAGGTGGACGCAGTTCATCCCAATTGATTTCGCTATTGGGCTGCAAGTGATCCGGTTGCTCATTGCAGCATGCTTCGCTGGTCTCTGTTAAATGTTGCAAGCATAATTAGTGGCAGACCTTAGTCTTGGCAAATCTCAAAACTTTCTTACTTTGAGAGTCACCCGTTGCAAAGTAACGCGGATGCATCCACTTGGGTATTGTGGGTCGCCTAAACTGATAAGCACTCAATTTTAAATATTTTCCAGCAAAGTCATGGCGAAATGCATTGAAACGATTTATTTCCGATGGCGTGAATAGCTTTTCCGCAAGCTGACGCAATTTATTCATTCGCGAGTGCATTTTTTAAGGGAAAATCCGTTTATTAAATTTGTTTAACTTGCAAGTAAATCTCACATCTGTAAAAGGTGTGTACAAATGTAAATGGGTTAACAATAATCTAGAACTTTTGAACAAGGCACACTGTCTTTTAAATGTGTATAAATAACTGACTCTATTTACCTATAATTCAGTTCGACTATATCCGAGTACTGCACATAATTAGTATCTTTGGGCAAAACAAAAGAATTTCGAATTTAATGCGAACAATTATAATTATTGATGGCATACAGACTAAAATAAAAGATCCCTCGAAGTTCAGCATCTGCAAATGGATTAATATTTGTCTACTTCCACTCTGCTTACAGATCTTCGAGGATCATTATCACTTTGCCCATCACAAGGTGTCGAAGCGTTCCCTGATGCCCGCCTCACATCACCAGACCCGCCTCGACTTGGACGAGCGCGTCCATTGGGCCAAGCAGCAGCGCGCCAAGTCGCGCTCCAAGCGCGACTTCATCCGAATGCGTCCATCGCGTACCTCCTCGCGGGCAAAATCTCTGGTGGATGCGGTGCCCTTCAATGATCCCAAGTGGGAACAGATGTGGTATCTGGTAAGCATTAATCTACAACTTTTAGACGGATTCAATACTAAGATGGGTGCTTGACAGAATCGCGGCAGTGGCCTGGACATGAATGTGATACCCGCCTGGAAGCAGGGCATAACTGGCAAAGGTATTGTGGTCACCATACTGGATGATGGCCTCGAATCCGATCATCCGGATATATTGCAAAACTATGTAAGTAATATAAAGGCAACGTAGGAAATATATACCAATATAATATATGTATACCACATGATGTATATCATTTTATTGGTTGGAATTCTAAAAAGAATGGCAAATACGAACCAAAGATAATAAATATGCAATGCCATAACGAAAAAGATATTAGTTCCAAAAAACATACTCAACTTTGGCAATTTTGTCCTACTAGAAATTATAAATCCACGCTTAGATCGAATGTAGACTAAATATAAAGTTATTTCAGAGGTAAATCTATGACCATATAGGAGTGCATATTACAAGTGCTCATTAACTTTTTCCATATTTTTGTATATGAATAATCAAATTGAGAAGTGAGCAGTTTGTTTCCGTAATCTTTGGCGTGCCAAAGAAATGTGTCGTTAATCAAATTAATGATTTTCCAATGGGAATTCCAAAAAAACAGGATCCGAAGGCGTCGTACGATGTGAACAGTCACGATGATGATCCGATGCCGCACTACGATATGACCGATTCGAATCGTCATGGAACCCGGTGTGCCGGCGAGGTGGCTGCCACGGCGAACAACTCGTTCTGTGCGGTGGGCATTGCGTATGGGGCAAGTGTGGGCGGTGTGCGGATGCTGGACGGGGATGTGACGGATGCTGTGGAGGCGCGTTCGCTCTCGCTCAATCCGCAGCACATTGACATCTATAGTGCGTCGTGGGGACCCGACGATGATGGCAAAACGGTTGATGGTCCCGGCGAATTGGCATCGCGTGCCTTCATTGAGGGGACAACGAAGGGACGTGGTGGCAAGGGCAGCATATTCATTTGGGCATCGGGCAATGGGGGCAGGGAGATGGACAATTGCAATTGCGATGGCTATACGAATTCGATATGGACACTGTCCATATCGAGTGCCACAGAGGAGGGACATGTGCCGTGGTACTCGGAGAAATGCAGCTCCACGCTGGCCACCACCTACAGCAGCGGCGGGCAGAGCGAGAAGCAGGTGGTCACCACAGATTTGCATCACTCATGCACCGTATCGCATACGGGCACCTCGGCCTCGGCACCGCTCGCCGCGGGCATTGCCGCCCTGGTGCTGCAATCGAACCAGAATCTAACCTGGCGCGATCTGCAGCACATTGTGGTGCGCACCGCTAAGCCGGCGAATCTCAAGGATTCCAGCTGGTCGCGCAACGGTGTGGGCCGACGTGTGAGCCATTCCTTTGGCTATGGTCTCATGGATGCCGCCGAAATGGTGCGCGTTGCCCGCAACTGGAAAATGGTGCCCGAACAGCAGCGTTGCGAGATCAATGCACCACACGTGGACAAGTAAGCAACACAACTGAATAACCATTTAAAGAATAATACAAATAAAATACGAAACGAACGCAATTTGTCCATTTTAGAGTCATTCCACCTCGCACACACATCACTTTACAGCTGTCCGTCAATCACTGTCTCTCCGTCAACTATCTGGAGCATGTGCAGGCCAAGATTACGCTTACCTCACAGCGACGTGGCGATATTCAGCTGTATCTCAAATCACCGGCGAATACTAAAGTCACGTTGCTAACCTCGCGGTAAGTTAAGAAGAAGTTAATTGAAAGTGCTTCGAATTCTAATCGATAGTCTGATTCAATTTATTAATTTCGAACTTTGCTCAAGAAAATATGTATTCTTAAAATCTGTCTCAAAGGTATTTAGAGTCTTAAAGTTCCATTCATAATACTCAGATAAAAATATGTCAACCACGTTAATTATTATTAAAAATCTGCAGTAATGTTCAAAGTTATTAAGTCCTATTTAAAATACTCAGATAAAAGTTAGTCAAAGAAGTATGGTTATTTTAGGTACTTTAAGAGCACAAAACACGAATATTATCGATTAGTTAGAATACTGGAGACAGCATTAGGATAGACTCCTGTTATAAGATAGAAGTTCGAGCTAAACACTGATAATTATTCTAAAACGGAGAACAAGTAAAGAGCAGTTAGAATAATGAAGAAAGACAAATGAGATAAATGTTAATTAGAAAAATGTAAATTTGAATCGGTAGTTCTGCAGATGTGATTGCTTGAATCGTTTAAATATGAATAAATATTCCAGAGTGTAGTACGATGCCAGTGAAAGCGCTTGTAAGCAGAGTTCTAGACTCAACTAGCTGGCAACTGCAATAAGGATAGTAGCATTATATCCATTACCAATATTAATAGTAACATTTAATTTCGGAACAGCATGCATGATAATTCCCGTTCCGGTTTCAATCAATGGCCCTTCATGTCTGTGCACACCTGGGGAGAATCGCCGCATGGCAACTGGCAGCTGGAAATCCACAACGAGGGACGCTATATGGGTAGGTTTCACAATCAAATATTAACTTGCAATCAGCAATCAACAACTACAACAACAACCAAAAACCCCCAAATCAATTTTGACATGCTGCGATTTCTGTGTTGGAACTGTGTACTATTACTAAACTCATCACATCGCTCACAATAACCACTTCACACACAACCATTCACAACCATTCACAACCAAACTAAAACCACAACTCAGGCCACGCCCTCTTGCGTGAGTGGTCGTTGATATTCTATGGTACAACGCTCACAATTGATCCCAATGATCCCATATCGGTGCCAAGAGCAAGCAGCGCCGAGCAGGCAACCACACCCAATTCCAGTGGGAACGGAAGTGGAAGTGGAGCTGGAAGCACCACAAGCAATTTGCATCAGATCTATTCACCGCAATATCCTCGCATATCGCCCAACAATTTCGCCAATTCGCCGGCAGGTGGCGCCAAATTGGCGCTGGGCAAGATGCCGCCAAATAAATCGAGTTTTGTGACCAACAATCCATTGCTAATGCTGCCGCCTCCGCCACCGTCTTCGCCCAAACAGGGCTATCAGCAAATATCCGCCACATATGGCGTTATATTGGGCAAACCCAACAACAACAACAACAATCACAACGGTAATAATAAGGGCAACAACAACAAGGGAAATAACAAGGGCAACAACAACAAGGGAAATAAGGCCAACAAGGCGAATGAGGGAAAATTAAATAAAAAGGAGCAAACTACTCAGAGTAGCAACAACGGCAACAACAACAACAGCAGCAGCAGCAGCAACACCAACAACAAGAATAAATACTATCGCATATCGCAGCAACAAGGAGGAGGCGGTGGTGGCAAGTCCAAGGGTCAATCAAATAATTTGCAAACGCAACGCCCCAAAGTCAGTTCCAGTGAAAGGTTCTACGATGATAAAACGCGCAAGGTTATTGGCGAAATAAACAACAACAACAATAGCAATAGCAATAGCAATAACAACAGCAACAGCAATCGTGGCAACAACTCAGCGGGACAACGTTTGCCAGTCAAGGCTACCAAGCAGGTGAAGCAGGACAGCAGCCAGGACTCTCGCATACCCAAACTATTCGAGCATTACGAAAAGATTCAGGCCATATTTCCGGAACTGGAGCCATACGAGAGCAGCAGCATACCTAAATCCAACAATAATATGCAGCAACAGCAACAGAAGCAGCAGCAGCAGCAGCAGCAACCAGGGCAGCCGCGCAAACAAGGCAAACAATTTGAGGTTGATGTGTTTAGGCCGACAGTGGGCAATGCCAACGTTGGCAACAGCCGACCGGGCAATACCAAAAAATCACCATCGGCGCCGCCGCCGCCATCGCAATTATTGCCAGTTTTTCCAGCATTTCCCGCGTTAGCCGCCTTGCCACCTGCTCTGCCAGCGGGCGGCAGCAGCTTTTTGCCCGACCAGCGTATACTCAAAAAGCAGCAGCTGCTAATGGCCGCAGCTGGTGTCCTGGCGCCACTGGACGATGATGTTAGCGCTGCAGATGAGGATGCAGACGATGATGAGGAGGACGGTCTGCAACTAGCACCGAGCAGCTATCGCAAAAATGGTAGCCTGAAAATTGCATACCAATTTTTAGTAGCATTTCGAATTTTTGGTTCACACATTTTTAAGCAGTAGACCCAAAATAAAAATTGAATTTTAAATTCAACATCAATTTGCACTTTAAATAAGTTTGTATCTTCTTTTCTTCATTTGCCAAGTGCACGTCTATAAATATTCGAAAATAACTTATCACATACGTACTCTTTATTTAAATTATTTGAATTAAATTATTCTCAACATTTTCTATTTTTGATTAGAATTATATTTTCCAATTTATTATTATTAATTATGTAAATATTTCTACAACTTTAATAGAGTAGAATTTAAGTTTTCACTGCAGGTTTCTAAGCAATTTTAACTCCATTGCTTTTGTGAACTTTTCTTATGATTTTCTTCAAGAGCAGCTGACCGCCTTTCATCAATCAAACTATAAACTGCAAAACTGCAAACTGCAAGTTTCAGCAGTTTGATTGCCTGTCAGCACACAAAACAAAAAAAAAAAGCGAAAAACATGAAATAAATACAGCACATTTTTCATTTGACTTTTGAGTTTTTGACGCTGCCTCAACTTGAAAATTGTGTTTAGCTGTTGTCACATCATTTGTTGTGTAGCATCTGGCAGATTTATCGGTCCTTCACTTGCCCAGTTTGCCATTCATAAATCATAGTATAATCGCATTTAGCGTTGTTTGCCATTTGTTTTTATAGCTTTTCATTTTCATTTTGAATTTGATTTTTGATTTGATACATTGTCTGACTTGTCTAATCTCATTTGGTTGCCTTGCAGCGCAAATCACACAATGGGACATGATTCTCTATGGCACCGAGGTGCCTGCCCAACCGGATGACCAGCCCCACGAGAACCAGCAAAGTCAATTCAATATGTATGGCAACGATTTGGCTCACAATGACATCGAGCACGATGCCAGCGGCCAATGGCGCAATATGCAACAGGTGAGTTCAATTACATCACAGTTGCATCCATATTCCCATTCAATGGAATATTCGTTGTGACAATAATAGTTAGTTCATTGGCTTTAAAGCAGCTACTGATTTTATTTTGTTGATAAGGCTTTAATATTAATGTATTTAAATATTGTACGCGAGACGCGTGGTGGGTAATTAAGCGAGAACAGCAACATGCATTACAGGAAGCATATAGGCAAAAATCGAAAATAGAAGAATAGCGAGAAGTGTAAGGAAAATCATAGCGAGAAGCATATCGAGAAGCATATCGGGAAGCATAGCGAGTAGCACAGCTAGAAGCATAGCGAGAACAATAGCTAGAAGCATAGCGAGAAGCACAACGAGACTGTAATAAGAAGCATAGCGAGAAGCACAAAATATATACCATTTGTTTATAATTACTTAATATATTTTCTATTAAAATGTATAAAAGAATATCCCAAAATAATGTTTCTTCTGATAAAAAGGTAAAAAGAAGAAGAAAATAAAACATAGCCTGCAAAATAGAAAAGATTTTAGAGCTAAACTCAGCGATAAGCGTAGATCACAAATAGTTCTCAGCTCTGCTTTTCACAATAACAGTTCAAAGTTTTAAATTCAATTTGGTTTTCACGAAATATAGTTATGGTTTCTTCTTGCTGCTTTTCTTTTTTTTTTTTGGTTTTTGTTTTCAAATTTTTGGTTTTGCAGTGCTTTGCCAACGACTTGCCAGAGAGCGATGTCGAGAACGGGGACGAGGACATTAGCAATGTCCGTGTCCGTGTGCGAGTCCAACTGCGTCTACGTCAGCGTCGCGTGCTTGCATGTGGCTAGCTTAATCACTGATGATGCAAATTATATATATATATATACATTATATATGTATATGCATATATATTATTTAGTCATGCCACACTAAGCTTGTCGGCTTACTGGCTTTTTGGCAACGCTTTGCTAGCAGAATGAATGAGCCATGTGTAGGTAGATTTATATTTTGAGTTACTGTTTGGCATGTTTTCGTTTTTTATTTATTTTCTGTTTTTTTTTTTATTTTATTTTTCTCTTCTCCTTAGCACTTTCCTTGCCGTTTAGTTCCACTAACTAATCTGCCAGCTTAAAGGCAGCGCTGCTCATAAATTTCCCGGCTATTTAGTACAGAAATGTACTCGATTTGCAGTTTTGCTGTGGCAACCAAATTCAATTTTTGGCAAGCCACTGCGTCTTGGCCTGGCCAATGCGGGCAATGTGCCAAGTTCATGTTGGCAGCAGAAGGCAGTTGCGTTTTCTTCTTTTTCTTCGCTCTTTGTTAGTTCCGTCAGCTGCAGTGGTGCATTAGGTGCTGCATTAGGTGCTGTCATATTCATTTTGCGTGCACAGTTTGAGAGCCACCGCTGGCTGAACTCTCGATGTGCTTCACACTTCAAGTGCACTCTTTGACTCACTCTTGGCATTAGCACACTGCCTGGCAGGCAGCGCTTCTTTTTGCTTACAAACTTTTCGGTAACGGTCAGTCCCTTAACCTTTTATCGTCTATTGGTGCCTAAAACCCACTGCACATTTCCTATTTCGGCAGTTTGCCTTCAAACTGTTCAAGTGTGTGTGTGTGTGTGTGAGTGTGTGTGTGTGTGTGTGTGTGCGTTGCCACGAACTAAAAGTGCACTGACCTTTGGTTTTTTATGCTTCGCACTGTCAGCAAACTTTTTGCATAACAAACTCATTTTTTTGCTACTGCTGCTGCTGCCAACACGCGACGTCGTCGCATGTGAAAGTACTGTTAGGGTCAAAGTTACAGACAGAAATACAGATAGCGCTACATAGGCATAGACATGGATATTTTTGTTGGGGCAACGTTAAATAAACACTCACACTTGACTGTACTAATACCAAAAATGCCAGACAGTGCGGCAACATGCAATGAACCACAGCGGAAAACAGACTGAGCTCCACTTAAGCAATGCCACACACAGAATATAAAATAGTCGAAAAGCTACAAGACATTATATAGACATTCTTAAAGTAATGCGCTTTGGATTTGCATTTTAAGAAAACTTCATTTAGACTTTAGATTTTGGTCAAATTCTTTAGAAACTTTGCATAGATCTGGGATTCTTTTTCCACACAGTAGAAAATGTAATTCTAAAAATTCTAAATGAGAAAACTTTCTTATATTATTCAATTTGGGACCACTTTGGCTTTGAGCATACCTGTTAAGCCATGTAGGCTTCAAGTTATAAAATTGTTAAATATTGTTTACTTCTCAAACAATTTTATTATTTAAATATTTTGCATATTATTAAACCAACTTACAAACTTAACATTATATTTTATTAAAATATTATTGCAACCTTAAAAAATATACAAGTATTTTGTTTTAAGGCCCTGGCAACCCTAAATATTGTGCAAATTGTTTGCTCAGACTGCAAAAACGTTTGCTCACCTACCTATTTCATATTGAAAACTAATCATACTTGATAGGTGTTAATATTAAATGTAATATTTTGTTCTCTTTTTGTTTTTGTGTAATTGCAGGTGGGCGAGGTGGGCATGACACAGGATCGCAGCAATCCTGCCGCGTGCCTCAAGTGGAACGATCAGAAATGTTTAGGTTTGTCTTTAATATTTCTACTCATAATACAAGTCTTCTATCTAAACTTTAAACACGCCATCGCCACCAACAACAACAATGGCAACAGCAACAAAAGCATTAGATAATTCAACAAAAAACTATTTTGCAAAACTGAGAACTGTAAAAATAAAAATATGCGAACAGACTTCAATTCCAATTTAAAAAAAAATAAAAATTAATAAATATAAAAGCATTTTGTGCTTAATTTAAGCATTTTCTAAGCTGACAAAAATCAATTGAACAATAGACAAGTAAGCAACAAAACCAACATGAATTATAAGCGTAGACAACAAAACAAAACATGAAAAAAAAACACTGCAAGTCCAAAAAATAATTTAACTAAAACTTTTTGTAGTTAAATTTAAATATAAGCGTAGCTATACACACAAGAGAAATATACATAATTAGTAGGCGTGGTAGCTAAGAGATGAAAAACAAAAAAACACGAACAAACATGATAACAAAAACGAAGGTTGTTTCTTCCAATTCGGTTCGCACAAAAAAAATAAATAAATAATAATAATAATGATTATATTTAATGTTTTAAGTTGAAATTATTTGTAATATTTTAATGAGAGTTTAGTTAAATTTGTTTGTTTTCGTTTGTTTTTCTTTTTATACATACCTAAATATTTTTTAATTCGTTTGCATTTAATGTAAGGGATACAAATTCCCTGTACCAAAGTCATTTTATATGTTTTGCATGCATTGCGCCTTGGCCCTTACAGTTTCGAATGCATTGGCCGGCCACAATTGCTGTCCAAGTCGAAAATGCCCTGCAGAGTGCAGCGCAGCAGCTTCTTTTCTTACAATATGCATATGCTTTGTACATGTCAATTTATGTACATATTTGTATATATGCATTTCAGATATTGCCAGGCCAGCCAAGTAGCTACAGTTTGGGCAGCACTTCCTGCTTATTTTCCTTTTGTATCTCTGCAATATTTTATTTCTTTTTTTGTAATTATTCTCTTATGCCGCGGAAAGAAGAAAATTGTTCAACACTACAGTTTAGAGTTCATAGTAAAAGACTGTTTCTTAAATTTAAACGTATATCTTAATGAAATTATGCGAATAACTGAAATCGTAACGAAAAAAATAAACAAAAAACATTTCCAATTCGTAATTCAAAAGTAAATTGCATACAATTTTAGAGTTAAGGCGTCAAGGCAAAGCAAATGAATTTTTGTATTAAAAATGTAACTAAATAAAATCAAAAAACAAAAATAAAAGTAAAAGTAAACGAAAAACGAAATTCTAGGGTGTAGGGTATGACTACGTCTAGTTTTAACGTAGGCAAGCAACCAATAATATATAATTCTAACAACAAAAACATAAATTTATATATAAATATAGAAACAGTTCCTGCAGTTTTGAAAAAAGTTGCAATATAACAAAGAAAAACATATACAATTCAAGAAAAACAAAAACAAGAATTAGCTAATTTTGTAGTGAGTATTGAAAATAATATTAATGCAAAACCCATAAAAATTAAATCATAATAAAACAATGGCGCACAGAAATAAAAGTTTAAGAAAGCCAGAAGTAAGCAACAAACTTCTAGTCATACAGGTTTTTGTGCGACCCAATAATAAATGGAAATATTATTAAACAATAACTATAAACCAAACAAGTTATAAATATTTAACATTTAATTAAATCCCATATCAGAGCAAAATCGAATCGTTTTACAACACACATAAACATATCTTTGTTACAATATTTGTTGTTCATCACTTTTTCGCCAATACATAATTACTTTGTTTATGGTGTGTAATTGGCTGTAGAGATGGGACCGAGTTGCGAAGAAACTTTGCTTTCTTTTCGTGTCCAGTTCTCAATTAGATCGTGATGTGCCCATCTCTATTAAAAAGTCAAGTTTAATCGAAAAGAAAATCAAAACGCAATACGAGTGCAATAATTATTTGTAATTATTTCTATTAACTGCAATAAGCAACAACAAATACTGACAACGCACAGTTTATTCAGTTGTTTTCTTATTCAATTAGGCCACATATCATTGGATATAATTTCTTTACTTTGAGCTCGGTACAAATTTTACTTTGACAATTGATGCGTTCTGTTGAAATGAATAATCATATCGTAAACAATGAATAAATCAAAAAATAAATATATATTAATTTGGTTAGCCATATTAATGATTTTAAAAATTAATTTTTTCTTTTGATTAATTTGTATTTGTTGTTCTTAGCAAAACTCACTTGAAATTGAATTATTATAACTTAGCCATTTTTTATGCCTAATTGAAGCAAACTGAAAATCTTCTAGCTTATATCATAAATAGCAGCAATTATATATATTTAAAATATAAAACTAACCAATATTAAGCAAACAACGTTTTTCCAACAACAACGTTTTTCATTAGTTTTACCAAATCTATTTTCTACTTGTGTTTCGATGAAGTTAGAAATCTCTCAGTGCTGGCTGCGGTACTTATGCTTAAACATTTTTCAAAAAGCCTAATACAAAATAATTAAAGCCAAATTAATATTTAAGCGCATACTAAATATAAAATAAATAAGAACAAAGAAACTAAATTTACAAAAAAGAAAAACAAAATAAATAATAATAATAATAAAATCTGGTACTAGGGCCTGGGGTAGATATTAAAATTAAATTTAAAAACAATAACGATTGAAATTTTGAAACAAAAATACAAAATTTGTGCGAAAATTACACTTTTTAAATGTAAAAAAAAAATAGAAACAAAAATTTGAAATAAGAACAAACAGAAAACTGAAATTATATAATTGTAAATGAGATTTGATGCCCGCTATTTAGAATCAACAATTTTTTATGTATGTTTTGTGTATATATATATACTATATCTATCAATATAAATATCTGAGTAATAAAGAAATGCATTGAAAACGTATTCAACACAAATATTTACCTAAGAAAAGATTGAAACTTTTAATGCAACAACAACAAAGATCTCTAAGCTGCGCAGCAAGTAAAATGTGGTCCAAAAATATTTTAGACAGTTCCAAAATTATTTTCCCACTCGTATGTCTCAAACGCAAGGTGAGTTTAGCAACAGCAACACATTTTAAAATATAAAGTACATAAATAGTGTTGTGTAATTTTTGTTGATAACCCTTCCCCAAAACATAATGCTACTGTGTTATTATTAACATTCTTATTGGTTTTTCTATATTCGTTCGTAAATTCTATTATCTAACATACTCTTAAAACAAATGCACACCACACACCCAATGTTCATCCCTATTCAGAATTGTTTGCTTTCCAACACTGGTTTCGGTGCACATGCCACACATCCACATCCACCCAACTGACTTTCTTCCTTATTGTTTGAGCATGTTTTTTGGACTACTGCGCTTGCTTTAAAAAAATACATACATATTTGTATGTTATTTGATATTTTTGTTGTTAATTGAAGAGTTTCAGCTAACCGACTTGACTGTTGCCTAAACCTTTTCATGTGCAATAAAATCAAAGAAAAAAAAACTGTTGTAAACAATTGTATTTGAATTCTTTTGTTGCCTTTGTTTTGTATACACAAAGTTTATTTTTTCCATTCTTCTACTCAGCTATTTAGCTTTACTAACTTAACATATATTTCAATTTTCCTTGCTCCATTTATCAACACTGTTTCGGAGGTAAATGGATTCACATCTCTGTAGCTGTAACTATCTAGTCTCTCATAACAAAATGCTCTCGCTTATTTATCTGAGCTAATTGTATTCATTATTTGCTGCTCTCCACAGAGTGCCAAGAGCCGAGCATCTTCTATCTGGATATGTGCTACGATGAGTGTCCTCAGCACACCTACCCCATAACGAATGCTGATGAGCTCGAAGACGGCGTTACCCTTAGTGAACTGATTGCCCCTGCGACTAGTACTTCATTGGATGTTGACAATGAGCTGCACAGCACTGGCAGCAGCAGCATCAGCAGCAGCTCCACCGTCAAGGATGATCCACTGCAGGCAGCGGAACGTCGACGTCGACGTCGAATCGAGGACATTGAATCGAACATCTTATTGCTGACACCCCGGCAAAGTCGAATCTGCGCCAGCTGCGACAAGAGCTGTCTGCGCTGCTACGGACCGAATGCCTCCCAGTGCAGCACCTGCTATCCGGGCAGCCAGCTGCGTCGGCTACCCCAGACCAACGAGACCTTCTGCTATGCGTATGTTGTGCGCAGTACCGTTGTCGATATCTCAAGTCCCTCGAAAGCCCAGCAGATGCACGACAATTCGAATCTGATCCGGAGCATGCACTGGAGCATAGCACTCCTGATTATAGCGGTGATTGTGTCACTGGTGGGCATGGGCGTGGCCGGCAACATGGTGTACCGTCGGCGAGTATCAAGAGAGGAGCGCTACACGCGAGTGGCACTCATTGCCGATGATGACAGCGATGAGGAGCAGGCAGAGGAGTTGTTCAATGCGCGCATAACTACAGCGAGCGATGTTCTCGAGTATCACGATGAGCGTCAGCCCAATGAGCTGGCCAGTCAGCCAGATGATGAGGCTGAGCATGAGGATGAGGAGCGCGCTCAGCTGGTGCCTGAGTAACCAGAATCTTATGTGATTAGTTCTAAGCAGCATTTATGTTTAATTGTTACTCATGATCAGCTTAGGCAAAGATCAAAAATAATTGTATATTTTTTGGTTTTTGTGTGTGAGCATTAGAAAAAGATACCAACATTTAAGACAACTGCTGCGATTTATTTATGATATGCATTTAAATTATTCAGATTATTGTAAATTGTTTTTTTCCAAAATGTATTATCCTAGTAATAAGGAATAAGAAAGAAAGTTTCTAATTAAATATTTCATTATTATTATTATTATTGGTGTTTACTTAGGGAGCTTAACTATTGGTTTTGTGCAATGTCTGTAAAAACGATATAAGCCTATATCTCCATCAATTTAAGAACTAAAGTTACCAAACTTGGAAGATATAGTACTAGGAAACTCTTCAAACATTTTTCTCCACGCCCAGTCTCGCCCACAAAAAATTCACAAATGCTCATATCTGCCGCAATTTGAAAGCCAAACTTCGAAGCATTACTAGCAACATCCTTCAAAAATCGGTATTTCTTAACTACATCCATCCTGTTTTGTGGCACCTGCTATCAGGTTACTTATTGGTATCAGAGTATTTCGCAGTCAAGGTTGACTAATTTCGAGTGTTAATTTTCAAGGTTATTTATTTTATCAACCCTTAATTGATGTTCCTCCTTCTAATAGATAGTTGTAATGCACTTGACTAGTATTTAACAGGCAGAAACAATCCAATTGAACAAAAAATAATAATAATTTAAGTGTTTCAAGGTTAAACAAGGGCTTCAACCTGTGTGGTTTGAAGTTTTTCCGTACAGTAAAAAAAACAACCCAATTGAACATTTAAAAGCAAGCAAATTGCAACAATTTCGAGTACTGTACGTAATTTCAACAGATAATCACATTTGGCTCTCACTCGAAATCAGCTGACCAATGATTTTGAATACAGTATTATAGTATTTTTGAGAGACTCATTATCTGGTTGCTTATCAGTTTTGGCATAGAGTGCATCTTCAACAGTGAATAGAATTATTGACAATGGTCAAGAGCTTTATTTGTGTAGCTGATTCGCGCTCATTGCTCATGGAGAGGCTATAAAAGAGCGCTGCTGGTGCAGCTCATGCAATAGTTTACTCAAAATGCAGCTCGGAATCGCAAGTGTCGCGCTAATCCTCGCCTGCACTCTGTGGGCAGCTGTCGAAGGCTGCCAAAGCGTCGAGCAGCGCTTCAAGTTTGATAACAGCGACGTCTACCTGAGATTGAGACGTGGCACAAAGCTCCAGTATGAGCTGATGAAGGGCAGCCGCTCGCTGCAGCGGGTCACATTGGATAACTTCGAGAGCAGCGGTGATCTGGTGGCCACATCTACGGGCAGCTACAAGCTGAGCGATGGCATTACCACCATCGAGTTCTCCTTGACGAAATCCACAAATGGACTGACACATGTCCGTGTGGCACGCGATCAGGTGTTGATTGGCACTCAGCCGAGGGATTGCCTGGCATTGCAGATGGGTCGCGTTCATTGGTATGGCGGCGCCGAGCAGAAGCAGCATTATTGGCCCGTCGAGCGGCAGAAATACAGCAACTTCTCCTATGTGCCCAAGGAACTGGGCAACATGGGTGTTGCGGAACGCTACTGGCTTAATAGCGAGGGATTCTTCCTCTACGTGGACAACACAACGCCATTATTCATTGATCAAAATGCTGCCGAACGGGAGGATCAGTTGTGCATTAGCGCGTTGAGTGCTTTACCCTATGACACTCGCTTGTCGTCGGCCAAGTTTAGCTACCATCTGGTCTTTGCCAAGGATGCCAAGGCGGCGCACATGTATGCGGTGCAGACAATGTTTGGCAAACCCACTGGACATCCGGATGAGCGTATGGTGCAGCATCCGGTTTGGTCTACTTGGGCACTGTACAAGGCTGAGATCACCGACAAGGTAATCCGCGATTTTGCCAAGCAAATTCTTGATAATGGCTTTGAGAACAGTCAGCTGGAGATTGACGACGATTGGGAAGATTGCTATGGTGCTCTCACATTCCGTAAGAATAAGTTCCCGGATGCCAAGAAACTGACGGATGACCTGAAGGAGCTGGGCTTCCGCGTTACCCTCTGGATACATCCGTTCATCAACAACAACTGCACGGCCATCTACGAGACGGCCAAGAAGGAGGGCTATCTGGTGCTGGATCACGCAGGCAGCTCTGACACTCAGTGGTGGAACAGTGTGCCTAAGGATGCTGCCTATCTGGACTTTACTAAGGAGGCGGTGCGGGATTGGTTCAGCACACGGCTGAAGCGTCTGCAGACGGAGGATGGCATCGACAGCTTCAAGTTCGATGCCGGCGAGTCCAGTTGGGTGCCCTCGGATGCAGTGCTGCAGGGTGATGCGAATCTGACGCCACTGCAAATCACCACGGACTATGTGCGCACGGTGGGTGCCTTTGGGGATATGGTTGAGGTGCGCTCCGGCCAGAACACTCAGGACTTGCCCATCTTTGTGCGCATCGTGGACAAGGACTCCGAGTGGGGATGGAACAATGGTCTGGTTACGCTAATCACATCCCTGCTGCAGATGAATCTGAATGGCTATCCGTTTGTGCTGCCGGACATGATTGGCGGCAATGGTTACAACGAGAAGCCCCCAACTAAGGAGCTCTTCTTGCGCTGGCTGCAGGCCAACGTTTTCATGCCCAGTCTGCAGTTCTCCTTTGTTCCCTGGACCTTTGACGCTGAGACCATCGAGATTAGCAAAATATTCACAAAGCTGCATGCGGATTATACGCCGTACATTATGAAGATGTTCAAGCGTGCCACGGAAACTGGAGAGCCTGTGAATGCGCCACTCTGGTGGATTTCGCCCGATGACGCAGTTGCGCAGAGCATCTACGATGGTAACGTTGACCCGCATCTTCACCATGACTCTGTCCATTATGTGCTTAATCCTTCTTTTTCTTGCAGAGTTTTTGCTGGGCGATGACATTATTGCGGCACCTGTCATTGTGGAAGGCGCCACCAATCGGGACATTTATCTGCCCGCAGGCGACTGGACCGATGGCAACACCAAAACCATCCATAAAGGTCCCGTATGGCTCATGGAATACTCTGCACCGCTTAACACGTTGCCCTACTTTGTGCGCGTCGGCGCCCAGTTGGAGTAACTCCCAGTTAATATAAATAAATATATTTAACCAAAAATTAGATTTGCTACCTTTTTAAGATAAAGCTTAATTCAATTTAATTTTGTCTATCTATATGCATTTAATAAAAATGTTCGTGGCAAATGCTTATGAAATTAAAAAATTTAGTTAAAAATCCTTGGAATCGCAAATACCAACTTTATCGAGCTGCATTCAGGGATTATGGGATCATCTAAGAACTCAAACACAAATTCTTGCTTTCTCGGAAGCTACAAGGATGCCATATGGATGAGAAGGGGCTACGCAAATGCGTCGATCTTATGAAAACGAGCTCTCTTTCAGTCACATGGCAAAAATTGAAAGAAGCTGCGTTATAAAACTGCACTGAAAGCAACTGGTCCCTTGTGCATTTTACACCACTACTTAAAACTAGCTCATTTAAATCTACTTTATTTCAAACATAAAACATAAATTTGAGTCACAAAGCAACAAAAAAAAAAAACAAATTTTAAACCCAAAAAATGATTAAATAAAATATTTGTAGACAACACAGATAATTTGGTTGAATTTCAATGGAACTAATGCATGCGAGAGCCTTCCGCTTTATTAGCAGGTTTATGATGATGCACCGCATGACTGGAGAGACCGAGTAGAAAATCCTTGAGAAAGGGCTCCGGTGAGTCGCCGGAACCGGAAAAACTGAGCTCAGCGTCTGAGCGACGATAACGTCCATATTCACGCTCAAACTCAACAGCATCCTGGGTGAGCACGGTCTTCAAATTAAGTCCACTGAAATGAGGAATTGCAGGGAATTGATTGATAGTGGATTGAAGATGGAATAGCTTACTCACCCTTCTGACAGTTTCTGGTACTCCTCTTGCAAATTTTTCTCATACAGAGCCAGCTTCAAAGCGTGCACCTGCTTGGCACACCGCCGCCACTGTCTCTTGTACTGATCCTTGGCCTTCGACATGTCCTGGTACCGCACGTTCTGTACACGTATCTCGTTGAGCAACTGCTGCAGCTCCTCGCCATTGCGGCTCTGCTGTCCCAGCTGTGCGATATGAAGCTCCATGCGAAGGACGCGTTCCTTCAGCTGCCTTTTCTCCAGCGATAGCTTGGAGTTCTCCTCCTGCATTTGCAGTGTGCGACTCTCAAAATTCCGCAAGTGCTGCTCCAGCACGGCTATATGCAGCTCCATCTGACTTAATTTGGACGCGTAATCTGCTTCTTTGCCGCAGTGGCTATTGAGGTTCCCCAACGGCTGCTGCTGCGTTATTCCAGATTGCTGCTGTCCATGATTATACCTGACATCCATATTGGTTACATGATGCGCGCACTTGGTGTGAACTTTAGCTGCGTCTCCTGATTTCGTTTGAGCATCAGTTTCCACTTGAGATCTGTCCCTTTTTGCGCTAGAGCAAGGATTGCCGATGACATCTTTGCTTGAATGATTGACAGCAGTTGCTTTCGTTGTGCGCTTCTTCAAGTGTGTCTTTGCCTTTGCAGAAGACTCCAATTCAATCGAATCAGCATCTGGAGTTGCCTTCATGAAGTGCATGTGGTTTAGGTGGTCATCTTTGTTGGCCAAGTTCTGACTCTGTCGCAGGTTCTCAGCAATCGTTTCCTCCGCATCCAAAAAGTCTTGCAAAGATGATTTATGAGCAGCTCTTTTAGCTTTCTTTCGAACTGAATTGTCTTCCTCAAGCTCTGTGGAATCCATCTCAGAAGTGAGCATAATTTCCACACGTTCTGTTCGAAGCTGTGTCAAATCTGTTACTCTGTTTGTCTTGGGCCTCAACTGTTTTGCCTGCCGTTTCACTTCTCTGGGATAAAATTGCGGCTTCTCGACGAAGCAACTGCCCACACTTGATTCTAAATCCGAATTACATTCAATATTTATTCTCTGTGTTAGGCGAGGGCAGCTCTCTGCTGAGGTCTGTTCGCCGTTGCAGTTTGCACCAGGGTTCACTGTACATGTGGCATTAATATACATTTCCGTTCCCTGTAAGGCTTTGGTCTGCTCCTTACTCACCTGCACCCAGCGAGCACATAGTGAGAGATCATTTTTGGACATGGCAGTCCTCGTGGCTTTGGGTGCTTTTTTGGTTAAAACTGTCTCACAAACTTTAGTTTCCGCTTGAGCTACTGGCTTCGATTTATTTTTGCATTTATTTGGTGTGTTTTGTAGGAATTGTATCTGCTCCTCACTTTCTGTTACTGAATCCGCATCTAACGATGGATCGACCACAATTCTCTTTCTTGGCTTTCTGACGATTTCGTCTGCATTGAGACTACCCACAGAAGGCCTAAATCTATTTCGGGGCGATGCCTTAAGAGGATTTACCTCATTAGGTATTAGCTCGATATCTTCTTTTCTTAATGCATTCTTCTTATTCGGGTAAACGCTGAACGCTTCATTCTCTGATAGTTTCTTTATTGTTGTTGTTGTGATTTTTTTAGTCTTTTTTACAATAATTTTGCCATGGTTTGTGTCCATTTCATCCGACTCTTCAGACATAGGTTTAAGTATTTTTAGTTCCTGTATCTCTTGAATAGCTTTAGACTTGATTACTCGCCGATTATGCCCTTGTTTAGCCTCTTGAGGTGGTGGTAAAATCTCACTTTTCCTTTCTAATTGCGACCAGGAATCGTCATTATTACAGTCATCAATCTCAAATTTATCACCATTATTGAAAGTTGCCTTTCTTCCAATTTTATGCATTTGCGACGGCTTGAGCTGCATTTGTTCCTGTACATTCATTGGCGTTGTAGCTTCATCCACCTTCAATTCAAATTGATCATTATTTGAATCAATACATTCGGCATTAATGAAATTCTTTTCGTTTCTCGCTGTTTTTTGTATTGGTTGCCTTTCCACAGCAGCAACTGAGTTCGTTCTCAACTTCTTTGGCTTTTCCACAGTACCATAAGTGTCTGAGATCTCCGAGTCGAGGCTAAGCTTTTCGGGTAAATCCACGAAGTCATCATCCTGCAAGTGTTCGTCTTCAGGCTCACGTCTCGGCGACAGCACGCGAGTCATTTGATTTAAGGCATACACTTGATCAGTGCACAGCTGCCCCGCATCATCCTGAACCGGATTATTTGCCAATAGCCGAGTGAACTTTCTGCGACGTGTGGGAGATGACTCTGAGACAGACTCTTCCGAGGCAGACAGCTCGGCGCCCACATTCAAGCTGTGCACTGAAGCAATTTCAGACGTATAATGCTTTTCGGCATTGGGGTGCCAATTGGGCATGTTTTCTTGCCCCCGAGCCTTAGGCACTTCGTGTATGAAAGCCTTGCTGCCCACCGATTGCAAATCCAGCCGCTCCTTTTGCAGCTCCTGCTGCTGCTCGCCGGGCTGCTTGTCCTGCTGGCCACCACTGACCTCCAGTACGTCAACCGTAAAAGTAAAGTCCATAATTGGCTTCAGCTCACGAGCACTACCCAGGCGACCAAAGCGCTCAAAGGCAAAACTGCCGCTGTACACATATTTCTGATTCTCGACAAAGTAATCATCCGATGGAAGTAATTTACCAAAGTCCATGCGATAGTTGGCTAAATGTAAAAAAAATATATTAAGTGAAATATAAGTGGAGGCAAGCATGTGTTACTTACCTATGGATGTGCCATTAATGTACATATTAATGGGCAAATAGAATATACGCTGGAAATATAAACGTATGCTGCGCAGCGAGGACTTGAAACGCATCCCCAAAACATCACTGAGCGCATAGGAATCCGATTTGTTCAACTTTAGATCAATCTTCGTGACATTGCCGACAAAATCGAATATTAGTTGAACGTTGGTCACCTTGTCCTCCTTGTCTTCCTTGCCGTTATAGAGCGAACTGACAAACTCGTTGACGTTCTTGACCTGCTTGAATTGCAGCACCACCTCGATGATGTCACAATCGACCAGAGGATCATTGCCCACCTGCAGCAAACCCAATTGCACCAACAATTGCACATAGATATTTGCCTGAAAACGACATTTTAGTTAATTAAACAATAAATATATACATACAATATGAAAAAAAAATATTAAACAAATACGAAATGATTTTTTAAATTAAAATTATATATACAATGTCCTCCACTGACTCACCTGCGACTGTAACATGTTGGAGGTAATCGAATTTCCGGGTGACTGCAGCGGCGGCGTACGCGACTGTTTTTCCTCCAGATAGAAAAAAAAAAAATATAGATAATTGGAAAAACCTTGTAGGCGCATGCTTACTGTGTTGAACGCCATCAGATGCTTGAAATCCTTGGTGTGCAGCAGCGACTTTTTGATAATGGCCAGAAGCAAGAGAACCTCCGGCTTATGGGAGCGAAACTCATTGTTAACGCAGATCAGCTTGTGCCAGAACATTTTCAGCTGAAGCGGACAATTGTTGCCCCCAACGCCGAGGATGGGCAAGCCACGCAGTGGCAGCAGCAGCGAGCCAATTGTCTTGCGCTCCGAGTTGTTGCAGGAGTAGAAGATGACCTTCACCGGACGATGGTCCGTCTTGATGCGCTTTATGCCGGCCATGTCGCACTCCCAGATGCAGTTGCTATTGAAGACTATCGTTTCAGCTGTGCTGGAGGGTGTGCCCTCCACCTCAAAGTCGACCGTGTTGAGAGCAGCCGTCATGATGATCTGTTCCCTTCGCTCCACATCTCTCATCTCACGGCCGTAGAAGTTGATGGCTATGGAATAATAGTGTTAACGATTCAATTGACCATTTCCAGTTAAGCGACTCACCTTCTACGACATGTAGGACCACACAATATGTGTGTTCCATTGAGCTGGCGCTGCCACTGACGCTGACGCTGCCTCGATGGGTGGCAGGCAATGGATGCGTCTGCCTCTTGGATTTGACCATGGTGCGACAAATCTAACAGAAATAATTTGAAACCCAAAACAAAATACCTTCAACTGTGCACTGTCTGATTTGAATTTAACTGGTATCGGTGTGTTTTCTTCAAAGCATAAATAATTCGTTTGCCCTTCTCCCGCACTTGTTATTTTTGTTCTCAGCTGAATAAGAGACCGGCCTACTTTGTTTTGCCTTAAGTGTAACCATGACAACGGTACTATGAATACTTTTCGGCGATAACATTGCTCTGCTGTGATACTTATCGATCGTACTGGTATCGAATAAGCGAACTTTTGCCAGTTTGACTTTCTCAACAACACATCTTCCAACTTTGTTCAGGAATTCAGCAATGTTAAAAATATATGCCAGTAAAAATTTAAAATGTTTACCCACAAGCGATAAAAGCACAAGCAAGAAAAATATATAATCAATATCAGCTAACGCTTCGATTTATTGAAACGAATTGCTGATAAATCGATACTTTCGATAGGAGATTTAATTTAAATTAAAATACAAACAAAAAGGCTCAATTCTCACGCTACATTTGCATAAATGTTTAATTTTTTATTTTAAACATAATTCTAGCCTAAGTTAGTCATCCTTCGATTGATCCAGTTCCGTCTCGTAGTGGCCATTCTGCAGTCGATGGTTCTTGAGCGCTGTCCCCTGAATGAATCGCTCGCCGCAAGTATTGCACTGATAAGGTCGTTCGCCGGTGTGGCGTCGGATGTGGAGGGTGAGGTCATTGGACTGGGTGAAGCTCTTGTCGCAGAAAGTGCACTTGTAGGGCCGTTCGCCGTTGTGTATGCGCATGTGCTGCTGCAGCTTGTATGAGCGAGCGAATCCCTTCTTACAGACGGTGCAGATGTGGGGCCGCTCGCCGGTGTGGGTGCGTCGATGGCACTGGAGATCGGAGGAGCGCGGAAAGGCCATGTCGCAGTAATCACACTTGAACGGCTTCTCGCCGGTGTGCCGACGTATGTGTATGATTAAATTGGAGGATGAGCTCACCGCCTTGCCGCAGAAGGCGCACAGGAAACTCTTCTGCTGCTTGGTAGCCGCTGGCGATTTTGTTAACGCAGTTGCGCCAGCCGTGTGACACTTTTTCACATGGGCGGTGAGGCGATCCTTGCGATTGTATTTACTGGGACATTGACCACACTGGAAGATGTGGCTTTCGACGTTATCAATGTCGGGCACGGACTTGGGCATTGCTGTTTTTGTTGGCGACTCTTCGCTGCTGGGATGCTGCAGTTGGATGTGCTGCACCAGATTCGACTGCCACATAAACTTGTAGCTGCACTTAGAGCACTTAAACTGCTTCTCCGTGTTCTCGCACAGCACACGCCGATGATAGGCAATCAGATCAGGCGAGACGCTCTTGAATATGCACAGATTGCAGCCATCGGCGATGCGCTCCAGACGATGCATGGCCTGCTGATGCTGATGCAGTTCAAACTTGCGCACACAGCGTAGCTGGCACATGCCGCACGTGTAATGCGCCGGTGTGCCGGCCGGCTTGGCTTCCTCATCCGTTTCGGAGTCGTCCAGGTGCAGCTCGTAGCCAAGCTGATTGGTGATCGAATAGTTGGCCATAGACTCAATCGGATGATGAGTGCCAACTGGCGACGATTGCAGATGCGAACGCAGTGCCGCAATGCTGACAAAGGATAATTCACACACGCGACACTGTATGCACTTCGGTCCATGCGGATGCCGGCTGGCGTTGAGCAGGGCCTCCGCATAAGGCAGCTGGTCGGCGCTGATGCCATGTCGCTCGATGTGCTGCAGCAAATTCGCCTCGCGATAGAAGCGTCGTGCGCACCAGCGACACCGATAGATGCTCGACTCCTGGGCATGCATCAGGGTGTGCCGTGTGAGATCCTTTTGCATTTTGAAGCTACGCTTGCACTCGACACAGTCGTAGCTAACCACGGGCAGCATACGCAACTGAATGTCCACATTGGAGTGCTGTTCCACAGTCCCTCGCTCCTGATGCGCCACACCATTGTGCAGCTTCAGATTATCGCGCCAGCGAAAGCGCAATGGACACTTGCGACACAAGAAACGCCGCTGGGCATTGCCGCAGAGGGTGCGATAGTGATGCTCCAGCAGCTGCTCATTCACGAATCTCGCCTGGCAGTGGCTGCACACGTGCGTCGTCTGGTGCCACGTGTGCTGCTCCAGCTGGTGGGCATATAGCTGATGCTTCCGCATCACCTGCACCTGGCACAATTCACAGGTGTAACGGGGTTCCGTGCTACTCCTTTCGGTTTCTACTGCACAATCCGAATCCGTGTCCGTTTCGCTGCTGTCCAGGCTTAATTCGATGCCCGCCTCGTTGGTTATCGAAACGAATCTTTCCAGCTCCAAGCCATTGGTTAGATCACGCTGGATGCGCTTGATCAATGCCTGCTGATCCAGTGGCGTGCTCAGCTCCGGATAAAGAGCACGACAAATATTTGTGATACCTCGCTCCTCGCCCAAACACAGCGTCAACTGATGGCTCGTCAAATGAGTTCGCAAATCGGAGATCTTTGTGTGCTGCGACAGGCAAATCATGCACTTGATCTGCTTGCAGCCATTGGGGCGACATAGCTGGCTCAATACCATCGGCATGCGTTGCAACTGCTCACCGAGAGACGACGTCGGCTGCTCACCGTGCATTCGCATATGCGACTTAAGGCCATCCTTGCGATGAAACTTGCGGTCGCAGTGGGTGCATTCGAACTGCACCTGCGACTGATGCATGCGCTTGTGGCGCGTCAAATCCTTGGGCCAGATAAACACCTATAAAATATGCTTAGATATATAACGGGCTATTTTCCAGGCTCAACTTAAGCTTCAGTTTACCTTATCGCACTCACTGCACTGCAGCTTGCTCTTCTTCTGCTCCTGCTTCGTATCCGTACGATGTTGAACCTGAATGTGCCGCTCGTAGTTGGAGTACCAATAGAAGCGCTGACTGCAAAGGGGACACTCGTACTTGGCATGCAGCTTGGCGCAGATGCGACGACGATGCTGCTGCAGCAGCGACTCGGCCACATAGCCCAATCCACAATCGGAACAGACATAAGGCAGGCTGCCCACTAGCTCTTTGTGCTGGCTCTGCTGATGCTGGAGCAGCTGATCGAGACGGATTCTACTCTCGCCACACACGGCACAGCTGTGCAGAATGGGCGCATCGCTCCACTCTTTGTCCGAGTCGTTGAAGTCCAGTTCCTGTCCGCTGTCCGTGCACGCATTGAAATATCTTCCATAAAGCTGTGCCTCAAAATCGGCAGCGATGCGTGCCTTGAGCTCCGAAAGGTAGCCGGCACCGTCATCATCGTAATAAACGGTGCTAAAGAAGGCAGACTGATGCTGCGGATCAATGCCGGTATGTCCATCACGATGTGTGAGTAAATGAGAGCGTAGGGCAGTCATGCTGCTGGGTTTGACTTTGCACAGGCAACATTGGATCTGGTGATGAGGTGCCTGCTGCTGTTCCAAATGCCGATGCTGCATATCCGGTTGCGCTCTGCTGCATGCATGTTGCTGCAGATTCTGCAACCAAATAAACTTGCCAGGACAATTCTTGCAGCTGTAACGCTTCAGCGGATTGAGGCACTGCCTGCGCTGATGCTGTTCCAGCAGCTTGGCGCAAACAAAGCCAATTTGACAGATATTACAGCGTTCCAAGAGAGACTCACTTCTGTCAGTGTGCTCCTCGAGCGTGTGACGCACGAGTTGATGCTTGCGTGCAAAGCTGACATTGCAGCGCAGACATTGATATTTGCCAGCTGGCTCCCCATCCTCCTCCTCATCCGAGTCGCTGAGGCACAGCTCATAGCCGTAAGCATTCACAACGACGCCGTAATTCTCCAGTTGCTCGCGACCTTTGGCAATTTGCGTGCACACCTTTTCCTTGATTTGCTGCAAATCCAATTGGCTGCCAAACTGCTCTCGGACGACATCGTTGTCCAGGCTGAGATTCGACAATGTCTCAATGTGAACATGACTCGCCAGGTGCTCGCGCAACTCCCTAATGCGCTGGCAACTCAAGCCGCACAGTTTGCACTCCACACGCATGAATTTGCCGGGGCTGTAGAGACGCTCCGCGTAGCGCCACTCGCTACTCCGTGGCAGTGTCTGTCTGTCTGTGGACACGTGCTTCTTGTGCGATCGCAGATGTGCCATGTACTTGTCCTTGCGCAGGAACTTCTTGCCGCAGTGCTCGCACACAAAACCCGCCTGCTCAAAGTGGATGCGCGCATGGCGCTGCATGTCGCGATACCAGGAGAATGTCTTGCCGCACACCTCGCACACATGCCGCCCGTCCTCGTTGGTGGTCGTCTCCCTCTTGGTCAGACGTGCTGGACGACCGCGTCCACGCTTAACAGGCAACGGCTGCACCTGCTCGGAACTGATAAGCAAATTAAATTTTCTCTTTGTGTACGAGGTGTGTTCAAAAAGTATCGCGAATTTTGAATTTTCGCGGGTTACGTATAATCGAATTTCGATTTTTTTGTAGCGTTATGTTGGTACTCATGTCTCTCACTTATGCCGACAAGCTCGGCCATTTTGAATGTTCACTTAATTGTTGACAGCTGCTTTGCTTGCACGTGTTTTGGATCGTCTTCGATTTTTACCTATTCAAAAAAATGGATCAAAGAACCTATATCAAATTTTGTGTGAAAAACGAAATTAAGTGCGCGGATGCATTCCGAATGTTGATTGTGGCATACGGAGAAGCTACCTTGGACCGAAGCAACGTTTATCGGTGGTACAAAATGTTCTCAGAAGGCCGAGAAGATGTGAACGACGAAGAGCGTGCCGGACGCCCGAGCACTTCAACAACAGACGAAAAAATTAATGGAGTGGAGAAAATGGTATTGGCCAATCGTCGAATCACCGTTAGAGAAGTTGCTGAGGAGCTAAACATATCGATTGGCTCATGCCATTCGATTTTTATCAATGATTTGGGCATGAGACGGGTCGCCGCGAAATTCGTACCAAAATTGCTCAATTGCGACCAAAAACAGCATCCCATGAACATTGCTAATGAGATGTTGGACTCTGTCCGCGACGACCCAAATTTGCTCCAGAGGGTCATAACTGGTGACGAATCGTGGGTTTATGGTTATGACGTGGAAACCAAAGCTCAATCATCTCAAAAGCGCGCCAAGTTCGGTCGAATGTGAAAGTTTTGCTGACAGTTTTCTTCGATTGCAGGGGCGTGGTGCATCATGAGTTCTTGCCACAGGGTAGAACGGTCAATAAGGAATATTACCTGCAAGTTATGCGCAATTTGCGCGAAGCAATCCGCCAGAAACGCCCGGATTTGTGGAAGAACAAAAATTGGCTTTTGCACCACGATAACGCCCCTGCTCACACATCGTTGCTTGTGCGCGACTTTTTGGCCAAAAACAACACACTAATGATGCCGCAGCCACCGTATTCCCCAGATCTGGCCCCCTGTGACTTTTTCTTGTTCCCTAAACTGAAGAGGCCCATGAAAAAAAAAATTATTTTTGGAAGTGCTTCGAAGATTGGAAAAACCGTTGGCACAAGTGTATAATATCTCATGGGGATTACTTTGAAGGGGACAAAATAG
This sequence comes from Drosophila basisetae, assembly GCA_035041595.1. NCBI lineage: Eukaryota > Metazoa > Arthropoda > Insecta > Diptera > Drosophilidae > Drosophila > Drosophila basisetae. The sequence continues at coordinate 603,713 of JAWNLB010000048.1, read as the reverse complement.
ATATTCATGAATAAATAAATAATATCTGAAAAAACACAAAATTCGCGATACTTTTTGAACACACCTCGTATAACTAAATGTTTTCTACGGCTTACGACTCATTTTCGCTGTCTGTGCTCAGTTTGGCTCGCCGTGCACTGCGCCGCAACTGAGGGGTTTTGACCCTAACGTGATGGCTAGAAAATGGGGAAACATTAGCTACAGCTTACCCACAGCTCAGTACTTACTCCTTCACACTATCTTGACTGCTATCGCTATCAGTTGCCGGCTGACATTTTAAGGCCACCTGCTTCTCCTGCTCCTCCTCCAATTCAGCATCGACTAAGTCAGCCATGTCCGCATCTAGGTCAATGTCTGTTTCGATTTTGATGTCCTCTGTGCTTATATCGATGGGTGTTTCGTCCAGGCACTGTGTCTGCAATCTGTTACGTAGCTGTAGCAACAGTTGCTCCTGCGTCTGGCGTACCTGCACCACAAATGCATAGGCAGCTTCCAGTTGACTCAGGCATTGGCCGCACAAATGTTGTGGTAGCTTATCATCTGTATGCTCCAGCAGTGGCTGTAAAATGATGTTTATATAAATGAAACATACAAATATTTATCTAAATCAGTTTTAAAACAAACATCGTTTTGTGTTAATTCGTGCAGCATGTCGCAAATACTTTTCTTTGCGTATTTCTCACTCTGAGTTGCCAACGCCAACAAGTTGTCATCTTGCAACGCACACGTGCGACAAATATTCGTCGGCAACATGTTTTTTTTATAGCTTTTTAAATACTTTTCGCTTAATGGAAATCACTACAATATGTAAAATGATATAGCGAAACAAATAATGTAAAAACACAACATATCGATAAGACGAACATATTGATAGACATTTGGAACAGCTGTGCAGTGAAACAGCTGTTTTGAGTTGCAGTGTGTACACACTGAAAACGAACGCTTTGTTTTGTGTACTTGGCAAATTGATTGACGTCTGTCGTTGCTCTATTGGAAACGGGGATTAGATTTTCCATTTCGAAATCGAGTAGTGCGATGACAAGAACGTGTAGAATCTGCGGTGGCGCAGATGGACGCTTCTGGATCGAGACGCCAATTGATAAATACGCGGAGAAAACATTCAATCACCTGCTGCTGGAGCTAACAAAACTCGAGGTGTGCACAATTCATTCCCTCCCCCGTCAAATTGATATGGAAAGCATTTTTTGAATGAATCGTTTTCAGGTCACTGTGGACCAAGCAGATAAGCTGCCGCCATGGATCTGCCGCAATTGTGCGCACAGATTAGAAAATGCCTACGACTTTGTGCTGCAGGCGAGGGAAACTCACGAGCGTTGGCTGCACAAGATGACAACAGAATCTCTATCGGAGGACACCGAAACTGGGACGTTAGAGTGCCTGCGAGAGACGCCCATTCAATTGCTTGAGATTGAGGGCGTCACAATTAAAATGGAAGAGGCAACCGAACCAGCCGTGCCACAAACAGATTCAGTCGGCTCGATTGATCCGCTAATTAAAAAGAGCCGAGAGGATGATGCCAGCAATAATGATGATGACGCTGATGATGACGATGATGATATTCCGCTCAAGCAGCGCCGGATTGCAAGCATAAAACTGCCAACGATGCACAAGTGCAATAAGTGCGACAAGGCCTTCAAATATGTAACGAATCTCTTCAAGCACAAGCGACGAGATCACTCTCCAGAGCACGGCCAAACCAAAGAACAGGCAGCAGTGGAAAGTGAAAAGACTGATGGCATGAAACCGCTCTTAAACGATGTAATCAAGAGCTCTATTGCAACCACACACAGCAGCGGGGCAGAGTATGTAAAATGTATATAATGATAATATTTATGGATCTATGAAAAATAATAATTTGTGAAATTTTTAAGCATGGAAAGCGAATTGGCGGATAATTACTACAAGTGCGATCAATGCGACAAATCCTACAAGTATATAATGCTACTGATCAGACACAAGCACAAGACGCACGCTTCCAGCCAGTGTCCAGCAGAGCCCAGACCAATTAGAAGAAGCGGTTCGAGTGCAGAGCAAACTAATACTAAGCAAGGATCACCGCCTCAGCGCTCGAAACCGACCAGCACAGATTCGCTCGTGCACAGCATAATCAAAGAGATAAAGTAAGTTAATAGTTTACTTAAATCGGTATCAATCGGTTACTAATTGATATCCCAAATGCACAGCTTACCCGACGAGGACGATGCAGACAGTTCCAGTGCCGACAATTACTACAAGTGCGACCAGTGCGACAAGTCGTACAAATACATTGTGAGTCTCATCAAGCACAAGCACAACGAGCACAAGGAATACGGGGATTCCGATGAGGATGAAGATGGAGCAACGTCCTCCAGATTTGCAGCAGATGCCACTGCTATGTCGAAGCCATCGCGCATTGATCGTCGCGTCAAAGGCTTCGATTTGAATCGCTGCCGGCCAAACGGTTCCAAAGAGATTCAGTGCATGATATGTCTGCGCAGATTCATCAAGTTACGCGAGCTGCGTGATCACCTGAAAGCCCATCCTAAAGACTTAACATTCGATGCTCATGGCGAGCCAATTGAGCGCATTGCCGAGGGATTCTATAAGACAGCCGTGGAATCCACAGTTGCGGGCCTGAAGCGACGCATCTTCAACGATCTCAAGGTTGGCATGCTCGGACGCTACTATTCCATAACAAATGAGGCACGGTACGAGATGAATCTGGACAGCTCGGACACGGACAGCGACGGCGAAGCGGATGTAGTGCAGCGGCATTCGTATGCCTGCGAACTATGCGACTCCGCCGATGCCGTCTGGCCACGCAAATATCAATTGCACGAGCATCATCGGCAGCATCACACCTGGCTGGAGGCGCCGCACGTCTGCCAGCGCTGTGACTTCCGCTTCCTGAGCGCGCAGCTGCTCGAGCATCATACGCACAAGTTGTGCCAGAACACCCTGAAGCGCTTCATGTGCGACAAGTGTCCTCAGCGCTTCTTTTGGCGACGCAATCTACGTGCGCATCTTGTCGAGCACAAAAACAAGGTAGTCAAAGCGACATTTTGATTTCACAATATATACATATATTCATGGCCAACAGACCGTGTTGATAAATTGATAAACTTGCATTTTCTGTGTGTCTGTTTCTATTCCTTCAACTGAGAAACTATCTAGACAATAACTTCAAACTATAACCAAACTCACTTAAGGCGAGGTCTATTTGATTTTGATAGATTTGTATCAATATCGAAATTCTATTTTATATAACTGCAGTAGGATTCGTAATATAGATTTAATGTCTAGTGCCTATATCAGAAATCGTACCAAAGTTCATTTAATACTTATTTAAAAAAGTCGTTGATCTCAAAATATTATATCCTACATCTGCATAATTTCTGTAATTGTCATTAATATTGGTTAACCCGAAGCTAACTGTCATTAATTATATTAAAATTACTTCAAATACAGCAGGAGACCTATCCGTGTGATGAGTGCTCGCGCAGCTTTCAGGACAAAAGCGCCGTGACGAAGCACAAGCTGATGCACCACGATGTCCACAACGAGCTGTTGCCCTGCCGCTGGTGCACGCGCACCTTCTACCGGCCGGCGCTGTTGCACAAGCATGTGCAGCGCCACGGCTTTAGTGGGGAGGATCTGCCACTGGCAGAGACACTGCTGGCGGATGCCGCCAAGCCATCCGGTACGAAGACGATTGTCTGCAAACTTTGCGATATGCAGTTCTTTAGCATTGGCGACCTTCGGCGACACAACTCGATGCAGGCGCACAGTGAGCAGGTGTCCAATTATATGATAAGCACTGAGGAGGGATTCGAGCTGCAACTGGATGAAACGGACGAGAGTGATGAGGAGCCCACAAGTACTGCTGCCAGCCGATCTTATCGATGCGATCTGTGCGAGATGAGCTTCCTGCGAAGGCGTGACATGAGCGAGCATCAGTATTCGCTGCACACCTTCGACAAGCTGCCACATTCCTGTGATCATTGCATTTATAAGACAGTCGATAAGGTGGGTAAATGGCTAACAAGTCTATGACATGGTAAAGATGATATTTAATTCAAAATTTGGCCATTTCAGACCATGCTCGAGCACCATCTGAGCACACAGTGTCTTAACGAGGAGAAGAAATTCAAGTGCTCTCGTTGCGGCTACAAATTCATGTGGCGCGAAAATCTGGAGCAGCACATTAGCACTCTGCATCCAAAGTCATCATCTAGTCAGACGCCCGTTGCGGCGACAAAGCGGAGTAGACGTTTCCGATACCAGTGTCCACACTGCTGGCGCTCGTTTGTGGTGCAGCCCAGCCTGGACAAGCACATTCGGGACATGCATGTGGCGAAAAAGAATCCCGGCAAGAAGTATCTATGCTCGTTGTGCGGCCTGGAGTCGCTGACCCCAAATAAGCTCAGCATACACATGCGCCGTCACAACGGCGAGAAGCCATTCAAATGTGATCTCTGCGACATGTCCTTCACCGTGCACTACGAGCTGAAGGTTCATCGACGCAAGCATACCGGCGAGCGACCCTATCAGTGCACATTCTGTGCTAAGGATTTTGCTCGGCCGGATAAGCTAAGACGGCATGTTTACATGCATAGCGTTAAGCGTTAAATCTAAGTCAAAATCATCGAACCCATAACCAAATAAATACTTTGTATATTTAATTATTTCTATTACATTTATATAACTCAGTCAGGTTTAATTATTACTGAAAGTAAGGGAAAGCGAAAGAGTTTTAGTACAGTTTAAGTAGTTGTAAGTGTATCAAATCGTCAAAGTTTCTTCCAGGCAATATATATTATTGTCTTCCAGAGAAAACGACTTCCTCCATAGTCATTTTTTTTTTTTGAAAGCTCAGAAAATAAAGAAAACGGATACAAAAAAAAAAACGATGTTACTAGTAACACTTTCTAAACTCGAGCTATAAGAAATATCGAAATTTGGAATTTGTTAAAACGGTATTTTAAGCGACACTAAATGTAATTGTAGAACTTTTTCAACACTCGTCAACTATCAAATTATTTTATGAACAGAAAATCACCTTGCTTCTCGTTTTAATATCAACAATATGGACAAACACAAGCACTCAAAAAAAGAAGATCGGATACTGGAAGCAGAAGTAGAGAAGAGGCCATTCGAGTCCGGAACGCAGTAAGCAGCAAACTTAACCGATAACATAGCTTAACTCGAATCCTTTCTAGCGGTACGAGCCTGAGCAGCTTGGAGCAGTGGCTGCCCCCTGGCTTTGACATAGACAATGCAGGGTTCAACTTCAATTTGAATTTTGATTTGCCGACCTCCTTGGTTATACCCCAATTAAGGTCGTCGCGTCCAAACAATCAACAGTTACCAGTTGTTAAGGAAACTTTTAATCAAACTGAGGCGCCAGCTAACGATACTCACGATCACAGTTTTAATGCCATGGCGCCCACTGATCATGACAATGTTGAATGCTCACCCACATCGGAGGACATCTGGAATTCATACGAGGATTATAAGAAGGGCGGACCCCTTTGCTGGCCACTGAACCTGACTGGCAATATACAATGCCAATACAAGGAGAACAGCCCAGTGATAGCGTCCCCATCAGCATCTGAACCAGAAAAGTCGGACCTTAGATATGATGATGAGCAGGAGCAGGCCGTCGCTTGGCTAATGAAGTCAGACGTGAAGGTAGAAAAGCCAGCAACTCACAGAGGGTCTTTTAAGAAATCCTATAGTCGTGAGCAAACCCCGGAAGAACAGTGCGAATTGACAACATTTTTTGAATTGAAGGTATTAAAAATGCCACCAAAGAGTCACATCGATACATATATGGAGCTGCTGCGCATGGCCAGAACGGAGGAGGATCAAAAAATGCTTTATAATGCGTTGACATCCAAATGTGAAGCGATTCTAAGCGAAGAACATGTTGCATCACCTATGGAGCCGGAGCTAGTTGAGGAATCAACAGCTGAAGCTGGGCATGTTTTAGATGTGGCGCCAACGATTGCCATGACTATTAATCATAAAGTGCAACAAACCATGGATTCAGTTGCAGATATTGACGATATTGGCAATACAATGCAGCTGAAGAGCAAGCAGACTGAAATACAAAAAAGTCCACTTAAATGCCTAAAGCAATTGTGCCAGGATGCATCGATCGAGATACCAAGCAAAGTGAAATCAACAACTAATCCACCAGAAATAGACTCCACGCAAATCCCTCACAGTAAGCAGTTGCATCTGCCAAGTGTGAGCACAGTTAGCCAGAAATCCCAAATTGCTAGCCTAGCAATTGACGAAGCGAAACAATCTAAAACCACGAATGGAAACCAATGGCAAAATAGCTTGGATAACTTCCAAGAAGTCATCGACCAGAATATGACAGATCCTGCGAGGGCTACGCAATCGTTGGGACGATCCATGGACAGCAGCCGCATCCCTGAAGCTACTTGCCATAGTGTCAACTTGGATGAGCTGAAACGTTGCCTGCTAATGCCTCCATTGCCCTCCAATCCAGATCCACGACTCCAGCACCTACGCATCCTGCGTCCACCAACTCAGCGGAATGGCGAACACGTCAATCTCCAGATCGAAATGCTGAATGTGAATGCGTATGCAACGATGGAGATGAATTGTAGCCTGGACCTAATGAAGCTGGCCTTGAAGGGGGCCAATGCTGTGTACAACAGCAACATTAAAGTGCTACAGATGCACTTCGATGACGGTCAGGCTGCTTGGATATGGCACGATGGCAGCATACTTATCATCAATGTGCCAAGCAAAGCAATTCTTGCGAAGACTCAAAGCAATATTGTACGCAAGATTCTCGATGAAAATGTGCCAGCAGCACTGGTTCAGTGGAATGTTTTACATTCCCATATGGTACACGTTGCACAATTTCCCTGGGAGATTTGCATCGAGGAGTTCCGGCAATTGAGAACCTATCCGATGGGCACGGCTGAGGGCCGCCATAAATTTGCCTACTATGTGGATAAGAGCTCATCAGGAGTCGCTGCCAAAGTCTTTGAGTCCGGGACCATCCATGTGTTTGCGATGAGTGCAGCCCTAGCTAATAGCATGTTGGAGAAGCTTTACCTGCTTACGGCCAAACATCGCAAGCCCAAGCCAAGGAATAGAATCGAATAGAAGCCATAATGGAACACTCCATAGTCTACTATACTAATTCTGCGACCATAAAATCACAGTTACACTTGTTAGATTTCAACATGAGTTCCTTAAGATTCGCTACTTAAAAAACTACTTCGATCAGCGCTAATCCGGGTTCAGAACTTATTTGAGTACCGGAATTTATTGTATTTTTAGTGGCTTGTAGCAGGCACTATAAAGAAACAGTTTCTACTACTGTTGTTTTTTATGATTAATATATTTTTTTAAAATATTTTTTGCTTATACGAATGCACTTAGAAAGCTACATTTTTGTATACAGTTCTCATTTTAATAATTAATATGAGTAACAAATATTATAATCTAAAGAAACACCCTGGAAATATGAAACATATTTTTTTAATTTTTGTATACATTAGCTTTAGTTTTACAATATTACTTTCTGAAGAATAAGGCGAGGAACCCTTCTGTGCTTTTTTTCAGCCTTTACGATTTTCATATATTTTTTACCAAAATGTTTGAACAATAACAGCAAAAAACTTTCAATCTAAATGAATTGTTTACATATTTGAATTTGGCGCCCTGCGAGGCATCATTGGAATAGCTTATTAGTTAGTTAGTTGTAATTGCGTATGCACAAATTTTATGCTTAGTTTAAGCTGCAGCAGCCAGCGTTAGTAGCGCTCCCATTGTATAGCGCTCTCTCTGTGTAGCGCTCTCTCCCTCTCCCTCTCCATCTCACTCTCTCACACTCTCTGTTTCACACACTCTCTCTCTCTCTCTCGATAAAGAGCGTTCACTGATCCGCCGGCTACTGCAGCTATTCAGTCGATCTGCTTAACTGTAGCTGATCGATCGTTTTCATTATTTACTCTTATTGTGTTGTGAAAAAGGCTAAGCGTTGGATTCTAGCCTCCTAATATCCATTGTTTTTAAACTTTATAACGTTGCTGAAATAACTGTGTGTTTTTTATTTTAAATAAAGCTATCGAAAACCTTATCAACAATTATCAAGCTATAATTAATTACATAAAAAGATAATTGGATAGCTTGCAAATATTAGACTTAAAGCGACTATCTCAAAAACATTGCAAAGCGCGTAAGCTTTCAGCAATTACAGTATAACTTTACAGCGGCAGAGCTTTTGCTCAGTTGGAATCAAGAGTCTGAGAGCGTCACGTGAGATCGTAGCTTATGTATTTATACAAAACAAATGTCGACTGTCAACACACCCGGTTGGGTTAATCAACAGATTTTTAGTGATCTACTTAAGCATAATCACAATGATTTTGAAAGTATCGAAAAGTTTGAGTGCAACGCAGCGATCAGCGGGGGTGAAAATTATTTGACAATCGTGCTGCGCATTGGCATTGAAATGCAGCTGAAAGGTGAGTCACCGATGAAAGAGAGCAGAATCCGATTTGTATTCGAACACATATGTAATTATCCGCAGATAAAAGCAGCAAAGAGATAAGTTATGTATTGAAAATTCCATTGGAGAATGATCGAGGCGATGAGCACGATTTCCATGAATTTTTCGTGACGGAGTCTGACATGTATGATCGTCTCATACCCGAATTGGAGGAGCTCTATACCAGGCACACAAATCTCACGATTCGATTCAAGCCACAGCATCTTAAGTTCAGCAAAAACCCGCCCAAATCCGATTACATTTTGATGGAGGATCTACGCCCCAAAGGCTATATCAATTTGGATCGCATGTTGGGCTTGGGACAAACCGAACTCAAAGCAGTGCTGAAAAAATTGGCTCAATGGCACGCGGCATCCGCTCAAAGGGTGGCAGAGCTGGGAGACTACGAGGAAACATATCAGAAGAGCTACATGAGTGCCGAGTGCTATAAGTGGATAGAACATACAAATATAACATTCAATGTGCCATTTTTGGAGTGCCTGCAGCAGTACGAACTGGATCCGGGACACCAGCAACTGATAGTAAGTAAAAATGAACGCTAAACTACCGGACCAAGTTCTAGCTGTGTAGTAAAGGCATAGTTAAATAGTTTGGTGTGGGTACATTAGATTAAAACTATACTTATCTCCAATATATACTCGTATTTCAGACCAATTACACAGATCGCATGACAGACTTGTATATGGAATTTGGTCGCATTGATAAATCCGAATTTTGCGTGCTCAATCACGGCGATTTCTGGTGTAACAATTTCATGTTCAAATTTAACTCTGGCGATATAGAGGACATATGTTTTGTGGACTTTCAATTACCGAAATATGGCACACCCGCTCAAGATTTATTCTGTCTATTGATGACAACAGCAAACATACACATCAAATTGGGCAAATTCGATGATTTCATAGAGCATTATCATCACGAGCTTGTGGCGCATCTGAACCTGCTGAAATATACCTCCAAAGTGCCCACACTGACGGAATTGCAAATGAATCTACGAAAAAATGGTCTATGGGGTGCGTGTTTTAAACAAATTCATATTACGTAAATAGAATAATTGCTGATTCCATTATTTTGTTTTGACAATTGTCATACTCACAGCATTTGTATGCGCTCAGCGAATGCTGCCCGTAACACTTTACCCACCCAGCCCGGATTCCAACATTGAGAACTTCATGGGCCACTCGGAGACAGCAATGAACTTCAAGCGTCAAATGCTGTCGAATACCAGCTATATCAAGCAAATTAAACTCATTCTACCCTGGCTCATTGAAAGAGGTTACATAAACTGAATAGCGACACTGATAGGCATACGAGTATTTATAATTTATACCAATTAGTATGTATTTACGAATTGTAATTAATTATATGATAAAAATATATAAATAAATGTAATCTAATGATTGAGAACTCATTGAAGTTAAATAATACCTTAATAACTCATTCAATTAATCAAAAGAAGAGTGCAATTTTGGTTATTATTAAAGCTTTTTTGTTTGGAGAGAGCCGAAACTGATTTGTTTACACTTTTCAGTACCCTCTAGCAAAGAGAGTAATATGGAATATTAAATTAAAATCTCTTTGACCTTATGAGGTGTAAGGAGCGCACATAAAGAGTATCAAACGTACGAGCTTATCTACAGGGGCGAGAAGACGAGAGAGTGTTGGAGAGAGGTGTTCATGAAAGAGTATCTACAATCTGTTTGTGAAGAGACTTCAGAAAAGCTTTCATATTTGCTAGGTTTTTTCGCATTTAATTTAAATTAGGAACAGCAAAAGTTGTTTAAAAAGAGTAGCGATCTGTAGAGAGCCATTAAATGCTCATCTGCTAATGCTTAAACAAGAAAAAAAAAATAGAAACACTCTTAAAACATCAAATCAAACTTATACAGATGGACTACTTCATCTCTTGCAGAAGTTTTTATGCTTATGTTGTCCCTTCAGATGGAACTTTTTCAACCTTTTCTTTGAAGTAGAGCGTAATATTTATGTTGATAAAATGTTCAGAATGACTAAGGCTCCATTCGAGCTTAATGCTTTAAACATGATGTTCTTCCAAGATGATTTGTTACTTTTGGTGGACTTTCAGTTGGGCAAATACGGTACAATATTTAGACTATTTCCTCTTGGCATTAACCAAATTGGAAGATAAACGGACTAAATTCGGTTACCATATCAAATTCTGTCATGAAAATATTGTGGCAAACCTAAAGACCCTCAAACATACGAGAAATATACCCACGATATGCAATAACGTATCTGATGGGGTTATTTGTGTAATATTCGTCATGTTTTAAAGTCATGTAATGACAGTTGTTCTTTTGCTGACATGTTTCTCACACGAATCGGTGCAATAGCAGTAAATTGTTAATTGTAGGTATGTATTTTATTGTATTTTAAAAGCAATAGAATCCAGCCCGAAAAACATTTAATTCAAATACAAAATAATATTGTTTTCGAGTTACTCAATTTGTAAGTTCTTTGTTTACATCAATTTGAAAAAAAAAACATGTTATTTTTCAACATAAAGAAATAAGAACCCATTTTAAAAATAATTACAATCAAAGTCAAATAATATTGTTCACAGTTTTATCAAGATTTTTTTAAGATTTTGAGATAAGTTTTATAACTTCAATTGTTCTACAAGATTGTAGAGCAGGAACACCATTAAATAATGATAATATCTCAATGATAGCTGAATGCTGGAAGAGCTTTAGACTCAGGCCGAAATATTTGTATATAAACAGCTGACTTTCTTAAAGATCCACACTGCTTTCACGAAGATCACACTGACTACTACTAAATTCTAAAGAGTTTTTAGCAATTATGTCGCCAAAAGCACCAGAAACCATATTTAATGCGAGTATTAAGCTACCGCAGTGGCTGAAGGCAGATCTTTTTGATAACGTGCTAAAAGATATCTTTAAAGATTTCAAGGCAATAAAAGAGTTTAAGGCGGTGCCCGGCACAAACCCTGGCGATAATTATGCCACGGTTATACTCCAAATTAAAATAGTTGTGGAACTGAAAGGTATGTGCAAGTGAAATTAATTGGGACTTGTACTTAAATTATAATCTATGCAGATAACAAAACTGAATCCACTACGTTCATGCTGAAAATTCCACAACAGACGGAGTCGTATCAAGAAGCCTTTGGGAAGAATACGTTTAGCATCTTTGATGTGGAACGAGAGATGTTTACGTTATATGTCCAAGAGTTTAAACAGCTTTACCGGAATGTTGGCCTAGATATTGAGTTTGGAGCCAAGTGCTACAAGCTAGATATTCCATATGAACATGTACTACTAGAGGATCTAAAGCGCAAAGGATTTCAACCCGCTAATCGTCAGGCAGGCCTTGATGAGGAGCATACCCTGGATGTGCTCACAAAACTGGCTCAGTGGCATGCAGCCTCGGCTGTCCGGGTAGCCACAATGGGTCCGTATCCCAAACATATATCGGAGGGCATTTTCAATGAGGATGGAAAAGACTTCATACGCAAAATGTCCGATGATAGATTGAAGTACTTGCTCAAGTCATTTGCCACAATTGAAGGCCACGATGCGTACTATGAGGATTTGATAAATATGGAGGGTCACATAACAGAAAATGTTTTGGATGTCGCCGCTGTTGATCCAAATGAGTTCAATGTGTTGAATCACGGTGATTTCTGGATGCCCAATTTAATGTTCCTTTATGATCCAAGCTCAGGCAAATTACTGGATTCCTATTTGGTCGACTATCAAATGTGTAAATATGGAAACGTCGCCATTGACTTGCTTTATTTCCTGATATCCTCTCCCCAACTGGGGCTTAAAATAAGCAAATTCGATTATTTTGTAAAGCATTACTACGATCAGCTGATAAAACATCTGAAATTATTGAACTACACTAAAGCGCTACCCAGTCTTATTGATATACACAAAACTCTGCTGAAGGCTGGCATTTGGGGTAAGTTTTATAATTTTGTAAATCTAATCCTATTGTAGCAGATCTCTAATGATTCTCATTTTACAGGATTTTTGGCAGCCTGCGGTGTTATGGCTGGATGTTTGTTGGAACCCACTGAAATAGCCAGATTTGATAATTTATATGCCGAGACGCCCGAGGGAGATCAATTGAGAACTCTCTTATTTTGTAGCAAGGTCTATAAGGAGCATATTAAGGTTGTTCTTCCTTGGCTACAAAATCGCGGTGCTCTCCAATGTCGCATTAAAAGTACTAAGAAATAGATTCAAATAGAATTATTATACAAATAACTAAATCAGCCTGAAAATAATTTAATGTTTCTAGCACAACTTACACAAATTTGATATAACTTCATAATGAATTAACAGTTTCATTTAATTCAATTTATTTTATCGAGTTGTATCCACAATTTTCCAAAATGAAAATTGCAAAACTTTTTCGATAAATGAAATAACCCACAGCCGATTCGACTGCAGCAACGAAATAACAATAAATGATGAAATTAAGATAACGATAGAAAGCTGGGAGAGCTTTAAGCTAATGCCAAAATATCTGTACATATATAATCCGGTTAGTTGTGAAAAGCTCAACAGATCGTCTATGGAAAGCAAGCTGCCTACAACTGGACTTTCTTTGTTTATAATTTAAAGAGCATTAAGCGAGAATGTCGTCGAACAATCAACAAACAAATGATGAGAAGATCAAACTACCTAACTGGCTAAGGGCAGAACTATTTGAGAACTTGATGAAAGAAACAATTGAACATTTTAAGGCAATAAAAGCGTTTAAAGTGGTACCCGGAACAAAACCTGGCGATAATTATGCCACAGTTATGCTGCGAATCGAGTTGGAGGTGGAATTAAAAGGTGAGTCAATGGAGTATTTATAATTTGTAGAACAATTTTTAATTTACTTCTAATCTACGCAGATAACACAACTAAATCCATAACGTACATGCTGAAAATTCCACATGTCTCGGAGGCATATCAAGATACGTTTGGAAAAGCCAAGCATAGTATATTTGATATTGAACGGGAAGTCTTCACCATATATGTAGAGGAGTTCAAGCAGATTTACCGGACTGTTGGCCTGCAGATTGAGTTTGGTGCCAAGTGCTATAAGCTGGATATTCCATATGAGCATGTGCTGCTAGAGGATCTAAAACCTTTGGGCTTTCAATCTGTTAATCGTCAGGTAGGCCTCGATGAGGAGCATACCATAGCTGTGCTCACAAAACTTGCTCAGTGGCATGCAGCTTCGGCCGTTCGGGTAGCCACAATGGGTCCCTATCCCAAACATATATCGGAGGGGATTCTCAATGAGGATGGCAAGTGTGTGATAAGCAAAATGACCGACGAAATTTTACCCTACGTGCTTAAGGCCTTAAAATCAGTTGAGGGACATGAGGCGTACTACGAGGACATTAAGAATTTGGGTGGCCAAATTACGGGAAACATTTTGCAAGCTGGCAAAGTCGATTCCAATGAGTTCAATGTCTTGAATCATGGCGATTGCTGGCTGAGCAATATGATGTTCCGTTATGATCAAAATACAGGCCAGCTATTGGATTCGTATCTGGTCGACTTTCAAATGTGCAACTATAGCAGCGTTGCATTTGACTTGATTTATTTCCTGATTTCATCACCCAAACTGGAGCTGAAAGTAAATAAATTCGATTACTTTGTAAAGCAGTACTACGATCAGCTGATAAAACATCTAAAGCTATTGAAATACTCTAAAAAGCTACCCTATCTAGCTGATATACACACAGCACTTATACAGAAAGGCATTTGGGGTAAGTATTTATTTACAGAGCTAAATGAATTATTTAGAGAGCTTATCATGATGTTTATAATTTACAGGGTATATGACGACTTTTGGTGTGTTGGCAGGCAGTGCGTTGGAACCTACTGAAACAGCTAGTTTTGATAATCTGTTTTCCGATACGCCCGAGGGAGACGCATTTAGAACTCTTCTATTTTCTGGTGAGGTCTACAAGGAGCACGTCAAGGTTATCCTGCCTTGGCTACAGAATCGGGGAGCTTTCCAGTCCCGCATTCAAAGTGATAAGTAATAATTAATTATAATTCAACTTTGTTAAAATTCAATTTTTTTTTTAGTAAGAATTGTTTTCTAAATGTACTAAAAAGAATGCCTTAATAAAATTAAATTAATTAAAAAAATACTTGTATCTTTCGAAAAGGTCTTCAATTGGTTAGTAATCTTTTAGACGCAATGGTGAATCCTAAGTCCTAATCCTAATCCTAATCAAAGAAACAGTACGAAATTCGCAAAGAAAAGTTGCATTAAAGCCAACCATAATCGATCCCACTGACTTTCTCTTTTATTTTTGCTTTTATATATACATTAAAAAATAGCCGGCAACTAAAATTTAACTACATTTAAGTATAAATATTTAAAATAATTTTGAGGGAAAATATCCTTGTCAACGCGAGTAAACACGTATTACCAGATTGGTCTCTGGCAGCTACATACGTTAATTAAATAGGTATTTAGTAAAATATATGACCGTCCTGCTAGCGTTTGTAAACAGGCCTTACAGAATACTATATAAAACCCTATTAGAGATTGAGGCAACTAACATAGACTATCGTCGACTAAGCCCCCCAATTTGTTAAGAAAAATAAATACATCATCTGTTTATTATAACACCGAAGAATGCCACAATTGCACAACAATACTATAATAACAAAACTATAATAATCTCAAAGGCAGTTAGAGGAGAGTTCCATTTACAATGAATTTAATCAATGGTGCTTCCAAACACAAGTACTTCACATTGCCCATAATAAGCAAGGAAAATATTACTTTTTGAAGGTCTGAGAGCCGTAAGAGAATTCAATGATCTAAATCACACATGAGAAAAGCTTTCTGAATATTCCGAAAAACCTTGGCATATTTGTATATTTTTTTAGAGAGGGCCGTAAAGCTTTATAATTAATTGCAGTAGTTTGTCGCTGGTCGTTTGTTGGTGGCTTACGGGTGCGAGTAAAAATAAATAGAGGGTGAAAGCTAGATAGATATTAGAAACACGCTATTCTCTACGGGAAACACAACTGCGTCAACTGTGAACAACTCGACGGGTAATTTATTTAATAGCTCAAAATGACGACTGAAGCAAAAACCGATCAAACTGCCAGCAAAGTGCCCGACTGGATACAAGCCGATCTATTTGTGGATGTGTTGAAGGAATCGGTTAAGGGATTCTCCAAGATCAAGAGCTTCAAGGCCGTAGGCGGAACGGCAGCAGGTGAAAACTATGCGACGGTCATGTTGCGTGTCAGTATTGAAGTCGAACTGGAAGGTGAGTCATTTTGCGAACTATATCTTATCACTTTCCACGATCCACTGTCTGTACGTGTGTCTGTTGTAGATGGCAAGGAAAAGTCGGTTTCGTATATGCTTAAACTGCCTCATGATCTGGAAATATACAAAAAGATGATGGAGAGCAACAATATCTTTGAGGCAGAGTTCAATATGTACAAAACAGTTGTGCCCGAGTTGGAGCAAATCTATCGTGATGCTGGTGTGGAAGTTAAATTCGGAGCCAGTGCCTATGAGTTGAAGGGGGCGAAATCTGATTATATACTACTGGAGGATCTGGCACCCAAAGGTTTCAAAAACACCAACCGCTTGGAGGGATTGGATCAGGCACACACTGAAGTTGCCCTGCGAAAACTGTCGATGTGGCATGCCGCCTCTGCGGTGCGTGTGACCACTAAAGGTCCCTATTCAGATCAGCTTCAGGATGGTTTCTACAAGGAGGAACTACGTCCAATGTTGACTGAGATGAATAACAATTTGCAACAGAACTTTCTTAAATGCTGTAAGTTGTACGAAGGCAACGAGGTGTATATTGACAGAGTAGTAAGTAATGCAGCATTAAATATTTACAAAGTCATTATTAGTTTTAATATATTGCTTTGTCCATAGAAAGAGATGCAGCCTCAAATTACCGATCAATTGATCAAAATTAGTAAAATAGATGAAAATGATTTTAATGCACTGAACCATGGTGATTTTTGGAGTAATAATATGATGTACTCCCATGATTCATTTGGCAAAATCAAAGAAATCCGTCTGGTTGACTTTCAAATACCTAAATTTGGCACAGTAGCTCAGGATTTGTATTATTTCCTATTGTCATCTACAAAGCTCGAGGACAAGATCGCTAAGTTCGATTATTATATCAAAATCTATCATGAATGTCTTGCTGAAAATCTAAAGATACTAAGGTATTCAAAACATGTGCCTACACTCCGAGAAATTCACTTAATGCTCTTTAAATATGGCATGTGGGGTAAGAAGATCAAATTTTATTTATTTATTGTATATGCTTTTGGCAATCTTTACAATTTGCAAACAGGTTACCTGACTGCATCAGGTGTGATGAGTGCCGTTTTGGTTGATCCTACGGAAACTGCCAGCTTTGAGAACTTTCTCAGCGATTCCACAGAAGGCAACGATTTTAAAATGTTGCTCTACTCCAATCCACGCTATCGAAAACATATCCAAATCATTATGCCTTGGTTGCTGAATCGTGGAGCCTTTGATAAACTAGAAAGATAGATAATGTAAGTGGGCAAATGTTTATGTATTTCAGCACTATCAATTCTAGTGAGTCATAGAGGAAATTAGGCTGGGACCAAATAGTACATCGTGCATTAAACTCGGAACGGCAACGTAAAACAAAAATAGTCGAAGGTCAACAAATTTATTGATTATATTCGAACTGAAACCTTTTGATATTGTTAATAATTCAATAGCAATAATATAACCATAAACAAAACAAATTGAACTTAATTACGGAAAATAAATGATTATTATATGATCAGTGTATCGAAGTTGTTTAATGTTTAATTAAATGTGTTTTTTGATATATATATATATATTATTATTATATATATATATATATTTCACTTATTATTTATTGAGTTATCTTTATGCACCTAATAGTGAATTAACTTCTATTAAATTAAGTTGTCTCACGTGACAGCAGTTTTAAAGTTTCTTTTATTAAATAAACTGCGGCTTAAAAAAAAGTATGAATTTCTCTAAAATGAAAGTATTATAAGATCGGAGCCGGAAATGTTAATCAAAAATAAACCGATATCGATAACCTTAATTTTACGGGCCCGCGGTACTCTTCCATCTTACTCAACAAGTTAAGTGATTGAATCCCGGGAATATTTTGTATTTACTTTTACCTCTCCAAAAGTTCTACTGTTTTTGAGCTTAGCGATTGATATGATCAAAGCAAATAATTGAACTGATTATTAAACGAAAATGAAGCCAATCCATGAAATGAAAACTGGGGAGTTTGGTTAAAATATATCTCAAAATAAAAAAGTTGTACTTGTACATAATTCATTTAGCATATATCCTATACAATGTTCAGATTTGCTTCTATTTCGACTTACGGTATGTACGAGTATGTTGGATGGATGCAAATATCGATAGTAATAAATCAAATTTAATCTGCGCCGAGTATCCGAGAATCTATATTTTTTGAGATCTGTGTGTTCATACAGACAGACGGACAGACGGACATGGCTATATCGACTCGGCTGTTTCCACAAAATTGTGATACTGCATCTAATCATTAATAATTATAAACATATGTATTACACAACATTCCAAATCAAAAGCAATAAAATATTACTTGTTGTGGTCAATCACAAGTAAACTAGTTTTAATCTCTGAGAGCAGTAAGAGAAGTCCAAGAACGCAAAGAGTCAATAGGGAAGCTTTCTGAATGCTCATTTCATAGTCACTCATGATTTGAGAGAGGCCCAAAAAGCTTTGTTATTTTTCGTAGTAAAGTGTCTCTCTTCTCATTTCGTTTTCAGATAGCAAATATGTGTACGCTGTAGGCTTACGAGGGAGTGCTAGTATACATAAATGCAGTGTGAAAGCTTAATAGATTTTAGAAACGCGCTATTCTCTACGGGAAACACAACAGCGTCAACTGTGAACAACTCGACGGGTAATTTATTTAATAGCTCAAAATGACGACTGAAGCAAAAACCGATCAAACTGCCAGCAAAGTGCCCGACTGGATACAAGCCGATCTATTTGTGGATGTGTTGAAGGAATCGGTTAAGGGATTCTCCAAGATCAAGAGCTTCAAGGCCGTAGGCGGAACGGCAGCAGGTGAAAACTATGCGACGGTCATGTTGCGTGTCAGTATTGAAGTCGAACTGGAAGGTGAGTCATTTTGCGAACTATATCTTATCACTTTCTACGATCCACTGTCTGTACGTGTGTCTGTTGTAGATGGCAAGGAAAAGTCGGTTTCGTATATGCTTAAACTGCCTCATGATCTGGAAATATACAAAAAGATGATGGAGAGCAACAATATCTTTGAGGCAGAGTTCAATATGTACAAAACAGTTGTGCCCGAGTTGGAGCAAATCTATCGTGATGCTGGTGTGGAAGTTAAATTCGGAGCCAGTGCCTATGAGTTGAAGGGGGCGAAATCTGATTATATACTGCTGGAGGATCTGGCACCCAAAGGTTTCAAAAACACCAACCGCTTGGAGGGATTGGATCAGGCACACACTGAAGTTGCCCTGCGAAAACTGTCGATGTGGCATGCCGCCTCTGCGGTGCGTGTGGCCACTAAGGGTTCCTATCCTGACCAGTTGACCATTGGGTTCTACAAGGAGAAACTGCGTCCAATGTTGATTGAAATTAATAACGGTCTATCACAGAACTTCCTTAAATGCTGTAAGGTGTACGAAGGCAACGATGAGTATATTGACCGAGTTGTAAGTAATGTAACATTAAATCCGTGACGAAATCATTAATATTAAGTATCTATCTTACTGTCGCTCCAATAGAAAGAGATGATGCCAAAGATCACCGATCAAATATTCAAAATGACTAAAATAGATCAAAATGATTTTAATGCACTGAACCATGGGGATTTATGGAGTAATAATATGATGTACTCCCATGATTCATTTGGCAAAATCAAAGAAATCCGTCTGGTTGACTTTCAAATACCTAAATTTGGCACAGTAGCTCAGGATTTGTATTATTTCCTATTGTCATCTACAAAACTCGAGGATAAGCTGACTAAATTCGATTATTATATTAAATTCTATCATGAATGCCTAGTTGAAAATCTGAAGATCCTAAATTATTCAAAACATGTGCCTACACTCCGAGAAATTCACTTAACGCTCTTTAAATATGGCTTCTGGGGTAAGAGAAACAAACTATTTTTTTTTTATGAATGTATTTTTAATAACAATTACAATATTTTTCAAATCAGGATACCTGACTGCATCAGGTGTGATGAGTGCCGTTTTGGTTGATCCTACGGAAACTGCCAGCTTTGAGAACTTTGTCAGCGATTCCACAGAAGGCAGCGATTTTAAAATGTTGCTCTACTCCAATCCACGCTATCGAAAACATATCCAAATCATTTTGCCTTGGTTGCTGAATCGTGGAGCCTTTGATGAACTATAAATTTACACATTCAATATGTAATTCAAAATACACATGCCAAATAAGTGTGTAAGTCGATAAGCGTTTATTTTATTTCAGCAGTATCAGTTTTACTGAGTGGCAATTGCAATACGAATTTTCACCAGTGATAACGTGACCAGTTATTGTTTTGTATAAAGATAACGCAATTGACAAAGCGGTTATCAAATAATGTTTTGTGTTGGGGCTTGAGTTTGGATTTTAATGGGAATTTAGCAATCAGACAATGTCTATATAAGGAAGTAAGTTGCCAATGGTCTAAAAATAGATAAGTAATATTCAGGGAAAAACCAAAGTCAGCTGAGCTTTCTTGAAATGTTTCAACCTGGAAATTGCTAACCAAAACAAAACACATGTAACAGGTATAATAATATAGTGGGTATAAGCAAGATAAGTAGGATTATGTAATTACATAAAAATAGTTGAACGACCTACAATTAAACTTGAGGGTAGAGTTAATTATATTTTGTGATTAAAACTGATCAAATTAAACGCATAATTCGTCAACTCGAACAATGCGTGTTTACAAACAAAGTATTTTAAAACAAAGGCAAAAAAATTGAAATATTGTTAGGCACACCGAAGAGAAGATACCCTTGTAAACTGAAGTCTACCTTTTTAATTTGTTTAAAAACCCGTTAGATTTTTCCTGTTTTAAAGAATTCTGATGCTGATAACGATGTTATAAATATGTTGGGATCATAATTTACAAAGAAACAGCCGTGTTCATACAGATGAAGAATATGGGGTTGGAGATGCCTCTTGTCAGAGCTCAACACTTTACGTCTAATATATATTACCAGCTATAAGGGTATACCAAAAACTCGTTTGCCAAATGTACAAACTCTTTTTTTCACAGCGAAGCTTTCACCAAAGAAAGAGAAGCGGCTGGCAAGAGAGTAACACTATGTGATTTTCAAAGAGAGGTCAGAAAGCTTTCTACTGCAGTATACAGCCGGACGATAAATAGAGAATCGTTGGAAGCCCATTGGCGAGCAACGGGAATACAACCGCATCAACGACGACGTTATTAATTTTAATTGTTTAATAAAATATTTACAAAATATGGCTGCCGATACAACAACCGATCTAACCACCAGCAAAGTGCCCGACTGGGTACAAGCCGAACAATTTGTGGACGTACTGAAAGAATCGGTTAAGGGTTTTTCAAAAATCAAAAGTTTCAAGGTCGGGAACGGTGTGGCAGCGGGTGAAAACTATGCGACGATTATGTTGCGAGTGAATTTTGAAGTTGAACTGGATGGTAATAAAATGAATACTGTATAAAAAGTGAGGAATATGTATTGAATATATATTTCAGATGGCAAAGAGAAGTCTGTGTCGTATATGTTGAAGGTGCCACATCAGTCGGAAATGTTTCAGGCGATGATGGGAAAAAATAATATCTTTGAGACAGAGCGCAAAATGTATAATATATATGTGCCCGAAATGGAACAAATGTATCGGGATGCCGGTGTAGAGGTGAAATTCGGTGCTCAAGCCTACACGCTGAAGGGTGTCAAGACTGAATATGTTCTTCTGGAAGATCTAACACCTAGGGGTTTTAAAAATACCAATCGGCTGGAGGGTCTGGACCAGGTTCATACAGAATCTGCTCTGCAAAAGCTATCGATGTGGCATGCAGCATCCGCTGTGCGCGTAGCCACCAAAGGAGCCTACCCGGAACATCTAATAACTGGTTTCTATAAGGAGGCAAATCTTGCTATTATGAAGGAGATGAATAAGCACATGGCAGCGAACTTTGTAAAGTGCTGTGCCACATACGAGGGAAATGAGGAGTACATAGAGCAAATCGTAAGCAAGTTCTTATTTCATTTAAATCTCATTCCTTTGAAAACCTTTGATACAGAGAGCTCTGCAACCCAATCTGACTGATGTAGTTTTTAAAAATGTCAAAATGGATCCAAGTGAATTTAATGCCCTGAATCATGGTGACCTTTGGAGCAACAACATGATGTACTCACATGATTCTTTTGACAAGATCAAAGAAATTTATTTGGTTGACTTCCAGTTGCCAAAGTTTGGATCAGTCGCTCAAGATTTGTACTACTTCTTGGTTTCCTCGACAAAGTTCGAGGATAAGCTGACCAAATTCGATTATTACATCAAGTTCTACCATGAAAATCTTGCAACAAATTTAAAGATACTTAAGTATAATAAAATTCCCACATTGCGTGATATTCACTTATCTCTGTTCAAAAATGGTTTTTGGGGTAAGTCTAACTGCTTATTTATAATGTAATCGCAATACGATTTTCTCTTCCTTTGGTAGGCTATGTAACTGCTACCAGTGCTCTGAGCGCAGTTTTATTGGAGCCAACGGAGACCGCCAGTGTTGAAAAGACCCTCAATGCCTCCGCTGAGGGCAACGATTTGAAGACTTTGCTTTACTCCAGTGCTCGCTATCGCAAGCAAATTCAAGCAATTCTGCCTTGGCTCTACAATCGTGGTGCTATGGAGATTTAAACTTGACCAAAAATGGTATTATCAATGTTAAATTATTATGTACATATATGTACCTGATTTTGGTTTGATAAGAGATAAGGTTCACGAATTTCAGTCGGCCAGTTCAATTTATTAAAATTCACATTTTAGTATCGAAAAACTATTTATTCCCTCTACTTATATCAAACAAAATGTTAACTCAGGATCGTAATAAGCATGACAAACTAATAAACACTTTTATACTCATTTAAATATTTACACTAATAGTGACTAAAGAATTCATTGAGCCGAAACCGAAGCAACGTATCACAACAAATAAGAATTCACGGGAAACCAGAAACATAAATACGAAATTAGGTTAGCAAGACACACAGATACATATACGTATACTTTAAAATAATCGGAAGAATCATCTCACAACAAACGGTAAAAATTCTCTCACCGGGAATTAGCATCTTGCAGATACCCTAAACTCAATGCGAGGAGTAACTGGTAGTCTGACGCTTTTCTGAGTCTTTTAAACGATCGGTGTGGAATATGCAGAAAATAAATCGCTTTCTTTTAGAGGTGTTATTTCGCTTTGTATTTGTTAGCAAGTCAAAATGCTGATACACAATCTTAGAGCTGTTTTTAAGGTTTTGGAAAATGTTGTCGGCAGAAAAAGTCATTAAATGACTACTAAAATAAGAACAGTGTAGGCGCCGACGAAAATGAGAAAAATTATATTTAAATTTGAGTTCTATAAATTAATTATTCAAATATTAGCTAAATATATAAAATTTTAATCTAAGAGGTCATCAGGTAAAAAAATATTAATGGGTTTTTGTGATAGCATATTATTCTACATTAAGTGTATATTTTTTAAATGCCCCGAAACCAATTGGAAATGTATATAACAGGCAGAAGTAAGCATCTTAAACCAAATTATCCAGTAAACATATCTAGTCTTGTTCAGTATCCAAAGACAAGTCATGTCTGTTCAACAGTTCTCCTTTATGTTTAAAAGTCGCTTTCTCAGAGACTCTTAGAGGGCAAGAGACTACACTGGTCTAGTTTATTTTAATATTTATTGTTGAAATATGCTTGAATATCACAGCAACGATTAATACTTATGTATCGCTACATCGATTAATATCGAAGCTCGGGTCGCACATGGATTGTGTTTCTCGTTTGAATTGTATTCTTCTAAGTTAAGTTGCTCTCACTGCTTGAATCTTCATTTTTCACCGTTATTTCGAAGCTTGATCCAAATTGAAATCATTCAATTACTTTACCAAGTCTTATCTTGAGCAGCTCGTTGAGCTCCCAAATTTACTCAATTGTCCACACAAGCAAAGTTTCTAACATTGCTAAGAGTTCAGCTTTTTGTTTTTTCCGTGCAATATAACCTAGTGTGCTCTTCTACTTGGCCATTTCCTTTTGCTCTCTTTAGCTTTCCACACTGCCCTATTTTTGTGTCTCCCAGTGTAACTCGATCGCGAACACGGAGACTGCTATGCTGCTTAGAACTTTTCCTCGAACTGCTCGTCGACATCATATCAATATTCATTATCAGACTTGTATTATTCTTATGATTTACAATAAACTCGTATGTACCATTTTAATCTAATAATCTAATCTAATAAATTAATCAAGTTTGTAAGTCAGTATGACTGAATTGGGGATTCATCTCGGGAGTTACTATGAATGAATTGTGGATTATCCAAGGAAAGCATGCAAAGTCATTTTGAACAGAATTCTTGATAACACTAACGCTGTTAAGCTGGAAACTGAGTAACTGAGTATGCATATTCATAAAACAGATACATACAGATACATTATATGTATTTAGCAATAAGAACATATAATTCCATATACGTATGCTGTATTCATCAACTGAGTATTACCAAAAATCTATAAACTTCTCATAACTTACAACAATTTTGCTTTGCCCTTACGTTTGATGAAAGTATTATTCACAAATAGTACTTTGCGTATAGATTGTTGTCTATCACATGTTCAAATGAATCACATTTGCGACACAAGCAGAAGCAATTAATAAAGAATCACCCAATAATTAGAACGCAAGGCGAAAGAACGATAGGAGAAATACAGGTAAATGGAGAGACTCGCTTTACCAACCAAGCCTTATCAATACAACAATTGACGACGCCTCATATCAAGTGTTTATTTTAAAATCATTCGCGTAGAGTTTGCGTGTGAGTGACGATTTCACTTGTGATTTTTTGCCGAATTACAAAATCAACTTTAATGGAACAGTGAAGATAAGAAATTTCTTTGGCTAATACCAAATCGGGGCAAGCTGAAAGTCGCAATTATCGCACGACCGTCATTTGAAATCAACCGTTGACCGAACTGCATTCGATCGTGCTAACAATTTATCAATCGAGCCTCTCATTTTGTCAATTAAGGAAAAAGGTTTGTGCCACATTCCATATTCGACTTTTCGAGTTGCTGATGAGAGAAGCTCGAGTTGTTGATATAGAAGTCTCAACGTAAAGTTGCAACAAAACAAATTTCAATTGCAGTGTAGTTTGTAAAAAGATATATATCAATAGTATTGTAATAAAAATATGGAGTGAATAAATGTGAAGATTACATAAAATCCGAAAGCCAAGATTATACGTAAATACTCTTAGCATAAATTAAACCAATTTCAATGTTGTTAAAAACTGACATGTGACCTGATTTATGTGTTGCGTCCCTTCTAATTATTGGCTTGATAATGACCTAATCAATATTGGAATACACACAAACATTTGCCAATCGGAAAAAAACAATATTTGATAAAATGTGAAAAGCAATTAATAATTGAATGTAATAGGGAAATTCTCGAATTTGGCTTGGCAACAATACAGAATTTTCTTTTTAGTATTTTGAAATAACAACTTATGCAAGAAAGATTAATTTCAGCTTTGACTATAATTTAAAAATATAACAAATCATTGATTTTTTTTGTTTGTGTTTGCATAGATACATTTTCATACAGGTGTACGATTCTTTCTTTTAGTAAATCGACATTTATTACATATTTATATACATTCTACATCCTACAGTAGTTTATATATTAGCCATAGCGTGCCATATGACAATCTATAGTAATAAAAACCTTTTATAATCATTATTGTTGTCATTATTAGAAACTGTTAAAGTCTAATAATATTTTTAAAATATATTTATTTATTGCACTAACCATTTACAGGGAATCCTATTGAAATACATTTTCCTTATGCACGTTTTTTCTTAAATTTTTTATCAAAACTCAGTTTTATCTTCACACAACATTGCAAAAAAAAATAGTATTGCTATTTATATTATTAGAATAAATACAAACTATGGTATTTGACTAATAAAATACCATCAGAGTATTGTCTCTATTTGTACGCCAGGTTATAAAGAGTTTGACGTGTGCTGAAATCATTAAAATTATTGACGAATTATAAAAATCTGGTTCAGACCAAAAACAAATACGAGATTATATTTAAAGTGCATATGGGCGTGACTGCACTTTAGAAAAGTGAACCATTAATGAATAAAAATGTAAGAATAGATTGCTTTGAACTGACGATCGAGAAAAGAAACTGATAATCAACTAACATTTATAATGATAGCAATAAAAATAAGCTTATACAATTTGGAAATTCTTGATTATTTCAATTTGTTATCATCACAAAATACATTAGCTGTTTTTGCTAAGCATAAATCAAACAGCGCTACAATTTATGGCAAAAGTTTACATTGATTTCATTTTATATCGGATCAATAATTCATTTGGATTTACTCCAATTTCTTGCAGTACTGAAATGTCAGAAGCCATCCAAGCAAATGGACATGCTGAATCAGCGGACACAAGTCTGCCATCCTGGCTACCTCGAGTCTCGCTGGAGAATGCGGTACGCGCCCAGATTGGCGACTTTGATAAGATACTCTCCGTAAACCCGCAGTCCACAAATGCGGAGGAGAATTACTCTACGCTGATGGTGCGACTGCTGGTGGAAGTGGAGCTGCTGGGTAAGAAGAATTGTCAAAGGAATATTTGCACAATAATAAACGCTAAGCGTCAATTTGAATTCGCAGTGAAAACTTTAAGAGCGTCTCTCATATTTAATAGCGGGTATACTCGTATTTTTCAGATAAACTTTAATTATATACTCGTAGAGTAAATTTATATACTAGTATGAATAGAGCATTAGTATAGAGTAAAGCACTGCCAACTTAGGCCTGTTAGTGCTGAAGAAAAAAACTGACAAATAATTTAATTATTTGATTATTTATATTACTCAATTTATTAATAAATATACAATTGATTTTAATGATTATTTACATTATAATGGTAAATCTGTTGATTTAACTGGCAAACATATAAAACTCTACAACATTGTAATTCGCCGTATTATTTGAATTTCTAAAACAAGGGTTTTTCTTTTCAGGGTAAATTTTTCTAAAAAAAATTTTTAAAAATATGACAAAGTAGGTAATAATTTAGAGAATGTGACAATTATAATTGGTCTAATATTGAGTAGTCTGTGATAAAACGATAATAGAGCAATACACTTTTTTCATATCCACATCACAGATCACAGTACCAAGAGCGTCTCATTTGTGCTGAAGGCTCAGCATAATAATGAAGTGATGGCCAACATACTCAATCGGCTACGTCTTTTCCAGAAGGAGGAGCAAATGTATCACAACATTCTGCCAAGATTCGAGAACCTCTATGCGGAGGCTGGCAAGCCCATACAATTTGCACCGAAGGCATATAAGATTGATCAGGATTTGGGCGTGGATTATGTGCTGCTGGAGGATTTGCGTACCAAGAGCTTCAAGAATGCCAATCGGTTGGCGGGTCTCGATCTCGATCATATGCAGCACGTGCTCGAGAAGCTGGCTGCATTCCATGCTGCCTCCGCCTGCTACGTGGAGCAAAACGGCATGTTAGGGGAGGAGTTCACGGTGGGCGTGTTCAGTGAAGTCAATCGTCAGCTGCTTCAAGAGTTTAATGCCTCTGGCGCCTTTCTAGCACAACTCAAGAAGTGGAAGAACTGCCAGAAGATCTACGAGAAGTTGGTAGGTTCACTAGGAAATATAACGTCATGTATCATTTATAATAAGTACGAAAATGCCTCATTTTTCTTTAGGCAAACAGCGATGAGCATTTAGTGGATCGTCTGCTGCAGGATCAGCAGGTTTCAATGAGAGAATTCAATGTGCTGAATCATGGCGATTGTTGGAACTTGAACATCATGTTTCAGTATGATGCCTTTGGCAAGATCAAGGAAACGCTTTTTGTTGACTTTCAAGTTGGCAAATATGGTTCGCCGGCAAATGATCTATATTATCTGATACTTTCCTCAGCGGCACCGAATATTAAAACTACCAAATTCGATTATATGGTGCGATACTATTTTGATCATTTGATTGATAATCTTAAGTTCTTGCAATACCATCGCCCCTTGCCCAAGCTGAAGAACTTGCATGCGGCTCTACTTCGCAATGGATTGGCGGGTAAGCATTCTAAATATATTCTATAGAGAAATTTATCTAATATTATTCACACTTTTAGCATATATGGTCGTGTCCAAGGTGCTGCCCGTTGTCATGCTCGATAAGACAGACACTAATAATTCGGAGAGTTATCAAAATGACGAGTCAAAGGTTAAGGTCGCCATGTACACCAATCAGAAATATGTTCAGTTAATGACAGAAATTCTGCCATGGTTGGATAATCGCGGTCTACTCGACTGGAAGTAATTAGCATTCCAACAAAGCAAATGCTAATGACATTAAGTTATGATTTGTACCCATGTATGTGATCATGTTTTGGTCTCACGCAATCCATATAATGTATTATTATTATACGAAATAAAAGTATTGAGAACTATAGGAATACCAGAATTTTGTCAAGGCTCATGAAACCATTAACGTTATAATTTTATGTGGAAATGACATGCTGATTATGCTGATTATACGAGGTGTGTTCAAAAAGTATCGCGAATTTTGTGTTTTTTCAAATATTATTTATTTATTCATGAATATCTATTTTGTCCCCTTCAAAGTAATCCCCATGAGATATTATACACTTGTGCTTCGAAGCACTTCAAAAAATCATTTTTTTTTATCTTGTTCAGCTCCTCCTTCGATCCCGTCTTTATCTCGTCAAGCGTAGCGTAACGTCGTCCTTTCATGGGCCTCTTCAGTTTAGGGAACAAGAGAAAGTCACAGGGGCCAGATCTGGGGAATACGGTGGCTGCGGCATCATTAGTGTGTTGTTTTTGGCCAAAAAGTCGCGCACAAGCAACGATGTGTGAGCAGGGGCGTTATCGTGGTGCAAAAGCCAATTTTTGTTCTTCCACAAATCCGGGCGTTTCTGGCGGATTGCTTCGCGCAAATTGCGCATAACTTGCAGGTAATATTCCTTATTGACCGTTCTACCCTGTGGCAAGAACTCATGATGCACCACGCCCCTGCAATCGAAGAAAACTGTCAGCAAAACTTTCACATTCGACCGAACTAGGCGCGCCTTTTTCGGTCTTGGTTCGCAGCTTCCATTGAGATGATTGAGCTTTGGTTTCCACGTCGTAACCATAAACACACGATTCGTCACCAGTTATGACCCTCTGGAGGAAATTTGGGTCGTCGCGGACAGAGTCCAACATCTCATTAGCAATGTTCATGGGATGCTGTTTTTGGTCGCAATTGAGCAATTTTGGTACGAATTTCGAGGCGTCCCGTCTCATGCCCAAATCATTGATAAAAATCGAATGGCATGAGCCAATCGATATGTCTAGCTCCTCAGCAACTTCTCTAACGGTGATTCGACGATTGGCCAATACCATTTTCCCCACTCCATTAATTTTTTCGTCTGTTGTTGAAGTGCTCGGGCGTCCGGCACGCTCTTCGTCGTTCACATCTCGGCCTTCTCTGATAACATTTTGTACCACCGATAAACGTTGCTTCGGTCCAAGGTAGCTTCTCCGTATGCCACAATCAACATTCGGAATGCATCCGCGCACTTAATTTCGTTTTTCACACAAAATTTGATACAGGTTCTTTGATCCATTTTTTTGAATAGGTAAAAATCGAAGACGATCCAAAACACGTGCAAGCAAAGCAGCTGTCAACAATTAAGTGAACATTCAAAATGGCCGAGCTTGTCGGCATAAGTGAGAGACATGAGTACCAACATAACGCTACAAAAAAATCGAAATTCGATTATACGTAACCCGCGAAAATTCAAAATTCGCGATACTTTTTGATCACACCTCACTTCAATTTTAGGCCAAATAGAATTACACATGCTTTCTAACTTCACTTTTCAAGTTGTCATAGAAAATAAAATTATGAGATTGGGTTCAGACAATTCGAAATAATCATAAGGCATTCAAGCTTGAATGATAAGTTCTTTCCGAAAAAAGTATATAGATTTCATTTAAGTCATTACTGCTAAGATTCGTGTTAATTAACTCCAAGAAAAAATGATCAATTTGATGTAATTCATAGAATTATTGAGTGGATCAATGAAAAGCAAAACTGATATTTAACTGTTAATAGCAGACGTTTTTCTTTATTTATTTATCTATTTGCATAGCAGATGCTAAGCTAACTTTTAATAAAAAAAACAAGATGTGATTTGATGAGGTTGTTAAGTTTGACAGAAGTATGATAAAAAGTGTTCCTATAATGCACAGTATACTAGACGTTGAGTAATTCCATTCATATATGCATACGAGTACTCATTCTTATTAACATTCACTTATACACACAATGTTAGGCAGTTTATTTATTAATACGAATCGACTCTGTAGTATTTGTTTTGGGCTTGCCAACTATATCTTATTCACAGTGCTCGTTCTCTTCACTGGAAATGCAAATAAAGCACGTATATTGTATGAGTGTATTATGTAATTGAAAATTGTTCAAGTCAAGTATGCCACTACTATCTAGGGGCTACGATAACTTCTAAGTAGAAAGAAGAACAAACCACGCTTGAATAACAGAACAATTCGAGAGATATATTGAATTCTTATCTTGTAGAGTACCCTGAGGGCTATAAAATTCAAGTTGTTTTGAGATATTTCTATGCATGTTTTCACATACAAAAAGTTAAATACGAGTATAACCAAAAAGTTATTCATATAATGTCACGCATGGCGCCAAATGCAATTATGTAAACAATTCATTAGGATTAAAGATCCCTGTGTTCTTCTGCCAACAGGTTGTTTTATTAAACAGAAATAAGAAAGCACGGCTATCTTAATCTATGACAGCTATATGATATAATGAAGCTACACCATCGACTCCGACTTTAGTACGTTCCAAATTTCATCGAGATAACTTTGATAGACTGGTTGAACTGACTATAACGGATCTCTGATGATGATCAGGAATACATATACTTTATAGGGCTGCGAACTTATTCCTCCAACACATTCTAATTTTCATGACAGAATTATAAACCTCTTCATTAAATAATGTTCTTATTGATATAAATTTTCATTACCTGTGGATCAATGCTATTGAATTTCAAGTTTTAGTACTTCTGCCCTCTGACCGAGAATCGTATTTTATTAGAATAGTCTTATCAGATTGTTAAGATAACAATATTATGTATATATAGTATATAGTATATACAATACAATAGTAATACTTTTTAAGTAGAAAGCAGATAGGTTTGAAGAGCTGCAGGCTCTATTGTAATTGTAATAGGATAAGAATGAATAGTGCATTTATCATGTGTAAATACAATAAAATGCTTTTTGAGGCCGATAAGTACTTATCTAGTTACAACAATTAAAAGATAATAATTGTGGCCTCTGTCATAAGTTTAAACAATTAAAGGCTACATTTATATATACACTGCGTTTATCCAATACTTGCACATATTGAGAATGTTTAGTCATACTACGTTTCAAATTTCTTTCTATAAATGTCACATGAGATGCCAGTAACAATGCTGTTGTCAAGTGTGCTCGACTTGAAAATACCCTGTGTGTAGGTATAAGGTATCTGAACAAACATGGATATTATAATTAAATACTATAACATATAAAATAAAACTTTATCATTTTTGAAAACTATCCAAGTTTGCCAGACTCCATTTGTTTATTTCAATGTGCATAGGGTATTTTTCTTTCGTGTTTTGTCTCAACGCATTAAATTATACCAATACATATGTGTATACATATTTATGCCTATATCAATTAATTTTGATTATCATGTCGTGGACAAACCGCAAACAAATTCGCACGCGCCAATTGAGAAACTGTGGCGAATACTATGTTGTGGAAGTCACGATCAACCGCCCCTAACAAAAAAAAATAAAACAACAACTTTAATCTGCCCTAGACAATGATCAGTCAAACCTATTTAACGACATAGGCAATCATGTATATAGTGCTTGCTCGGTATACCTCCAAATAAAATTACTGACATTCTAGCACACAACCTGTTTTGTCTAAGGGGCAATCCACAAAACCGAACATCGCTCCTCGTCTCTCGGTTCTCGGTAGTATTGTATAAAGTGGATTTCAGAAACGAGCATCCAGTATCTATTTAACGTTCGTAAGCGTCGGACAGTTGTTAATCGTGCGCGTCGCTTGGAATTCTTAATTACTTTTTATATTACATAGTCAATTTCCGTGAGTTAATTTCAATAAAAAAAAATAACATACATCGGTATCTGTGAACAATAAAAATCTATTTTTTTCGATGAGAACTGCTGTAGATACAAATATAAATTCTGTTTAATAATAGTCACATATAATGTTAAGTGCATAAAGTGATCAGTTAATTTTAAAATGGGTATTTGATATCACTCTTGCAGAAGATGGCACCCAATAATAATAGCGATTCCAGTAAACCTGTGAATCCCAACGAGTTTCTTGCCATACCCAAATGGATAAATGAGGACTACTTCCGTCCCATTATAGAAAAAGGTGTTCCCGATTTTATGAACATCAAAAACTTTACTCCCATTGCGGCAACACAACCAGGTGAAAACTACACATCGATCATGGTGCGTGTTGTCATCGACATAGAGCTCAAAGGTTAGTCTATGGTCACTTTCTCCAAGTCACTTAAGCTTTCGAAATAAATGTGTTCTGTTTTAATAGATGGCAGTGAGAAACAGATTTCATATATTTTGAAGACAATGCTGGATTCGGATAAGGGCGGTGCTCTTGTGTCTTCCATGAATTTATTTCCCAAGGAAATGCAGATGTATCAGGTGCATATTCCCAACTACAACAGAATTTACAAGGATGCCGGAGTTGACATTGAATTGGCGCCCCAATGTGTGTACATTGACCAAACCCCGGAGTGCATTACTCTGGTGCTGGAGGATCTGAAGCGTCAAAATTTCCACAACATTGATCGACTTAAGGGTTTTGACATGCCTCACATGAGGAGAGTATTGAGAAAGATGGCTGAGTTGCATGCCGCTTCAGTTATAAACTATGAACAGAATGGACCCTACGAACAGATGTACTTGGATTCATTTTATGCAGAGAGCAATCGTCCAGTTTTTGAGGCGTTTGGGAAAATGCGAATGGAACAATATTTCAGGGCTATGAGGGAGTGGCAAATGCCGGATGTGGAGAAATATATTGCGATGGCCCCAAATCAAACGGAGGACTTTGATAGAGGCCTTGCATTGAACGCAGTGGACGAAAACGAATTCAATGTATTGAACCATGGTGATCTATGGTGCAATAACATAATGTTCTCAGACGATGGTCCCGAAGAGCGCACCATATTTGTGGATTTGCAGGTGGGCAAATGGGGATCTCCAGCTCAAGATCTTTGGTATATGATAACCACATCAGCTGCACTGGACATCAAGGTCAAGGAGTTCGATCATTTCATTAGAATCTATCATGATCGCTTGGTGGAATGCCTCAAATTGCTAAAATACTCGAAGCACATTCCAACGCTGAGGGAATTGCATTGCACAATGAATAAGCACGGCAATTGGGGTAAGTTTGTCGAAACTCACAATGAATTCAGTCAGATTAACTGTTATAATTATATATTTATAGGTCCATTAACAGCGAATGGCGTTATGGTTGCCATACTAATGCCATCCGACAAGGATTCGAGTATAGATATGATGATGACGCCTGGTCCCGAAGGTGACGCTTTCCGCTATAAAACCTTCATTAATCCATACTACGTTAAGGCTATGCAGCAACTGCTTCCGTTCTTTGAAAACAAAGGTATTCTATGAGAATATTCTCTGTATACATATCTGTTATAAATAGTGTATATATGGTATTGAATGAGCTATTATGTCAATAAATAAAATGAAACAGCTTTCTGTAAATGTTATAAAAGTTATGTCTATAATTATGTTCGTATTTAGTTCAATCAAAGCCAAACAAAACTGGTAAAGCAAAAATAACGATGACTGGCAAAAGCGAAGCGAAACTAATTTGAATTTAATTAAGGTACAACAGATTACAGTCGAGTATGCTATTTACTGACGATTGAATACCCTAACACACCTCATAAGGTATGCGTGCACTGAAATATCAGTAGATTAATGGAAATTTAATTCATTATTATTCATCATTTATCATTTTAATTAAAATAATGTAATCACAGAATCATGAATTGAAATCTTCAACTTATTTCGAAATTGTGCAATAATAAGATGACTACAATAAATGTAATTTCTCTATTATAATTATTTATATTTAATTATATAATTAAGCTGTTATTCATTCTTTACTTTGGCTTATGCAAAGTCTAAATCATTCATTTTTATCAAAATTTTGTATTTTCTTGAATTGTGCTAAAAGCAAAACACAATAATTCATTCAATACATTTCCAGGTTTTCAGCCAAGAAATAACCGTGCAAACCTTTAGTCACAAATAGAAACTCAGCGCTTAGAGTGGCTATATAATGACAATGTACTTTATTTAAAACAATTAAGAAATGATCCCGTTTACTATAAAATAAAATTACATATACCCCCATTAAATGCGAAATTACTTTCTTGCTGTCAACGCTATGGCGTTGTAAATATATAACAGATCGGCGTTCGGTATTTTTAATTAGAGTCTATAAAACAACACTTCGATTATGATGCGTGTTATCAACTGTAGAATACCTCAAACTGCTGAAATTCTCAAAGCACATTGCAACTCTTAGGAAATTGCACTTCACAATGAATAAGCATAGTACGTTTTTCAAAATTCACAATGAATTAGTCAGATAAGTCTTCTATGTTATTATAGGACCACTAAAAGTGATTGCCATTTTGGTTGCCATAAAAATACCGTCTGATAAGGATGCCAGTATAGATCTAATGGCACCGGGGCACGAAGGTGAGAGCCTTCCGCTATTAGATCTTTATCGTCCTTTGAAAACAAATGCCATCCATGAGGATATTAGCTTGATATATGTATTTATCTGTTGTATATGGTGTATATATGGTATTGATGGAACTATTACGTCGGTAAATAAAATTAAACAATTCGCTGTAAATGTTATAAAAAAAATTATGTTGTCCATCATTATCAACGTTTTTACTTAAATCAAAGAATAATTTGCATACATTTCAAGTACAAAAGATTGAAATCGAATATGCTATTTGCCGAAGCATGTACACTCTTACCTACATCTTTAGATATGTTAGGTGATCTATGAAAATATGAATTTTAATTCGTGTTTCGTGCCTGCTGCAAAAAGACGAACATTTTCAAAGTTTCATCGACACAGTTTCAAAAATGAGTACTTTTTTGCATAGAAACTAAAAAAAGAGACAGAAATATTTTTAAATTTCCAAGTGATGTGAAATAAGCTAATCATATGATTTTCTATCGATATTCTTATCATGTGAACTTCAATGACGTATAATTCACTTAATCATTTCTCATGTGAGCTATACGCATGTACTAACACATATTATCTGGAATAAACTATGTATATATATGTATATAATCTTAAAACCAAATATGTGACAGATAAGCGATACGTGTTATGTACGAAATTCATATTGCCGTGTATTTCATTATTAAAATCGACAAAAGCAACATTGAGTATAGTAAGTCTCGCTGACGATCCCCCAAATAAAAAACCGAGCCACAATCGGTTATGTATTTAGAACGTCATAGCGATGACAGCAAGAACTTAGTTTTTCTACACACACGACCACTTAATGGTTCACAGGTTTACTACATTTCTAAATTTATCTATAGTATTTTATAAAGTAAAGTAGAAAGGCAACGAGCGTTCAGTATGCGTTTAAAGTTTGCAAAAGCTGGACAATTATTTCTTCAGCGCTTCGGTTGGTATTCTTCATTAACAATATATTGTCAATTTCCGTAAGTTAATTTGAATTGAAAAAAATAATTTGTATGAACAATAGCAAACCAGTTTTTTTTAAGAGAACTACTATGTATTTTATTTTAATAATACTCCCATATGATGTTAACTATATAAAGTGATCATTGTATTTATTGGATATGTGATATATTTGATATCATTCTTGCAGAAAATGGCACCCAATAATAACAGCGATTCCAGTAAACCTGTGAATCCCAACGAGTTTCTTGCCATACCCAAATGGATAAATGAGGACTACTTCCGTCCCATTATAGAGAAAGATATACCCGATTTTGTGGGCATAAAAAACTTTACTCCCATTGCGGCAACACAACCAGGTGAAAACTACACATCGATCATGGTGCGTGTTGTCATCGACATAGAGCTCAAAGGTTAGTCTATAGTCACTTTCTCCAAGTCACTTAAGCTTTCGAAATAAATGTGTTCTGTTTTAATAGATGGCAGTGAGAAACAGATTTCATATATTTTGAAGACAATGCTGGATTCGGATAAGGGCGGTGCTCTTGTGTCTTCCATGAATTTATTTCCCAAGGAAATGCAGATGTATCAGGTGCATATTCCCAACTACAACAGACTTTACAAGGATGCCGGAGTTGACATTGAATTGGCGCCCAAATGTGTGTACATTGACCAAACCCCGGAGTGCATTACTCTGGTGCTGGAGGATCTGAAGCGTCAAAATTTCCACAACATTGATCGACTTAAGGGTTTTGACATGCCCCACATGAGGAGAGTATTGAGAAAGGTGGCTGAGTTGCATGCCGCTTCAGTTATAAACTATGAACAAAATGGACCCTATGAACAGATGTACCTGGATTCATTTTATGCAGAGAGCAATCGTCCAGTTTTTGAGGCGCATGGCAAAATGCGAATGGAACCATATTTCAAGGCTATGAGGGAGTGGCAAATGCCGGATGTGGAGAAATATATTGCGATGGCCCCAAATCAAACGGAGTTCTTTGATAGAGGCTTTGCATTGAACACAGTGGACGAAAACGAATTCAATGTATTGAACCATGGTGATCTATGGTGCAATAATATAATGTTCTCAGATGATGGTCCCGAAGAGCGCACCATATTTGTGGATTTGCAGGTGGGCAAATGGGGATCTCCAGCTCAAGATCTTTGGTATATGATAACCACATCAGCTGCACTGGACATCAAGGTCAAGGAGTTCGATCATTTCATTAGAATCTATCATGATCGCTTGGTGGAATGCCTCAAATTGCTAAAATACTCGAAGCACATTCCAACGCTGAGGGAATTGCATTGCACAATGAATAAGCACGGCGATTGGGGTAAGTTTGTCGAAACTCACAATGAATTCAGTCAGATTAACTGTTGTAATTATATATTTATAGGTCCATTAACAGCGAATGGCGTTATGGTTGCCATACTAATGCCATCCGACAAGGATTCGAGTATAGACATGATGATGACGCCTGGTCCCGAAGGTGACGCTTTCCGCTATAAAACCTTCATTAATCCTTACTACGTTAAGGCCATGCGGCAACTGCTTCCGTTCTTTGAAAACAAAGGTATTCTATGAGGTTATTATCTTGTTATATGTACATTATTGTCTATTGTTGTCCATTGCGTATTGTGTATATATTATGGTGGCTAAGAAAATAAAACAGTTTAATGTAATTTACAAAAATAATGCTGTATTATTATTACTACCATCATTATCTGCGTATTTAGGTAAATCAAAACTTCAGAATAATGGTAGAATGTCATATGTTGTTGCTTAGAACTCTTTATGTTTATCAAAGATTTCAAAACTTTATAAGCGAAGCCATAAAACAAAACAAAAATAAACAAATTTATGTAAATAAATTATTAATAGTAGCTCGTTTGAATAAAAACCAGACACGCACAGAAATTAATCTTGATTTAGCATTCATAGAAGTCGTTATTATAACTATGAATAATTCAAACATTGAGATGCTCTTCGTACTTACTTAACTGCCCAATGTAACTTTCCGTACTTTTTTTTACTTATAATTAGCAAATCCTTTAAATATTAGCATCGATTTTATATTCTAAAAGTGGAAAATATTAATTTGAAGCACATTTTTGTACCGAAACCCCAATTTTTTTAAGTTATAGTCAAAAGCTCAACGGCTAAAGGTCGAGATTTAGATAAGTTCTAAATTTAAAAAAATATGCCATTTGCCATTTCATAGGAAAGGTCCAAACTTGCCCCGACAACAAATTAGTTTCAGTTTATTTTATAATGAAATTTTATCTGTTTTGCGAAATATTATTTCGGCTAAAATAAATGTCTGGGTATAATCAGATACAACAATAATCGCATGTTAAGCATGACATGCCGAATTCAACACTGACAAAACAAAAAATCGTACACACTTTCAGAATACATACTACATTTTTGTCAGCCAAACGTGAGTTAAGTGTTATAATGAATTTTTTTTACTTTTTTACTATTAAACTATATCCAAGAAAGTTCACTTTAATCAGTTAAATATGATAAACGCATGTTAAACATGACACACCAAATTGTGGTCAGACAAAAAATAAAATAACGCAATCAAAATGATCATAATGTATACATACATACATATTTTATATATTATGTAACACACATATGCTGATAATAAATCGTTTGAAGAGCTTTTTAGAGAGCTTGGTAAAACTATAAATTCAGTGCACCACCAGCCTTTCTGTAGATCACTCGTGCTTGAGAGGCGTAAGAATGTCGGATTCGACGAAGATAGTTAATCCCAACGAGCATCTAATCATACCCGATTGGATAACGGAAAAGTATTTTAAATCTGTGCTAGACAAAGACGAAGAGAATTATGTGAGGGTTCTAAAGTTTACACCTGTTGCGGCCATACCGCCTGGCGAGAACTTTACCTCCATAATGCTGCGTATTTACATCGATCTGGAAATGAAAGGTAGAAACTGTATTTACTGACAACTAAGACATATTCAAAAATTTTGCGATTTATTAGATGGCAGCACAAAAACGAAAACCTATATCTTGAAGACAATGCTGGCCAGCGAAAGGGGTGGAACTGAAATTGCGGAATACGGTCTGTTCCCTAAGGAACTGAAGATGTACCAGACATATCTGCATGCCTTCGAGGCACTCTATAAGGAAGCCGGTGAGGATATACAGATTGCGCCCAAGTGTCTGCACACAGAGGAGCGCGAGCGCAACATTCACTTTATTTTTGAGGATCTGGGTGTTAAGAAGTTCAGGAATGTGGATCGCATCAAGGGCCTGGATATGGAACATATGACACATGCCTTGCACAAGTTGGCCGAATTTCATGCAGCCGGTTCAGTTTACGCAGAGCAACACGGTCCATATCCGAGTGGTTTTGATGATGGATTCGTTCCACGCAACAACTCTTCATTTTTAATGGATAGTTTCAAGTTACGGGAGAAGTCCTACAAAAAGTCGATGGCCACATGGGGCATGAAGGATGCCGAAAAATATATAAAGAGCTTTGTAAGTATTATTCTCAAAAAAGTTGAAATTATTTAGATAACCAACATAACTATGTATTTATCTTTTTAGCCAACTGCGGAGCAGTATAGGGCACAATGTGACAGCACTTTTGAAGTTGATCCCAAGGAATTTAATACCTTAACCCATGGCGACTTCTGGTCAAGTAACCTAATGTGTAATTATTTACCAAATGGCAAGATAGATCAACTCTTATTGGTCGACTTCCAAATCTGTAAATGGGGTAGTCCTGCCATAGATCTATTATTTTTCATCACTCTATCGGCTGCAAGCGATATACGCCTCAAGGAATTCGATCACTTTATCTGCATCTATTGGGAACGATTGGTGGAGTGTCTGAAACTCTTAAAATACCAGAAGCCCCTGCCCATGTTACGTGATCTACATTCGTCCCTGTACAAAAAAAACAAATCTTTCTATGGTAAAATTCACACGAAATATATTATAGCTCACATAATTAGGTATATTATCTTTTTTATAGTCTTCTTTGCCATCACTAATCATCTGCCTGTGATTGTGTTCCCCACCGATAAGGATAGCAATTTGCACTCACTTCAGTCTGAAAGTGAAGAGGCTGAACAATTGAGACTGCGTCTTTTGTCTAATCCCATCTTTGGCAACATCATGAAGGATTTGTATCCATTCTATTACAATCGCGGATTGTTGAATTTTGATGACTATGTGCTACAATCAGAGACGTAGATACTACAATCAGTAGTGTTATAAACTTGCAAATAAAACAAATTGTATTCTTATCATTCGATTACGATCACGAACATTGTATTTTTGTACACTTGTAGAGGGTACTATAATTTAATCGTGATGTTTCAATGTATTGAAAGAAACCTTCCCGATCTATATTTAATATAATATATAATATATATGATATTGATCAACATCGCTAATCGAGTCACAATAAGTATGTCTGGCTGTTTCTGTGCAAACTAATCCCTCAGTTTTTATGAATCTTGATTAAACTCTGCACGTATCTGTCCGCAGACTTGACAGACAGGATTGAATCAGTATATATTAGCATACAGCTGGGTAGGAAATCGATAAAGTCGATATTCGCAAATCGATAAAGTCACATATCTCCCACAATTTTAAGACTACAATCACCAAATTTGGTTCGTAGATTGTTGGTGATGTTCTTCAAAGATCGGCATATCCCACTTCCGACGCACCCACGCCCCTCGCCCCTAAGCATTTTAAATGGCTATATCTTCCGCAGTTTTTGATTTAGAGCTGTCAAATTAGATAGATATATTACTGTTAGCCGCCTTTGAAAACCGATAACAAATTTGTGTGGCCACACCCACGCCTGCGCCAATAATCGCCAATGCCGATATTTCGGAAAGTGTAAAACGATAAGTCCACATATCTCTCAATTTTAATGATTGGCATATACATTTTCAGACCACGCCTCCTTGTAAGCTGAAATGCGTAACTCTCCTAAGATATCGATAAAAAATTAGATGGCCACGCCCAGTCCGCCTCACTACGCCGACAAACCTGTTAGTGTAAATCGATATGAACTTATATCTCACACAATTTGAAAGCTAGAGTCGCCAAATCTGAAAGATATATTGCTACTCATCAGTTATGTGGTTCTATTTGCTCTCAATTTTTGAACAAAACAGGATCCACATCGAATTATGGTTTTTTATATATTATAATTATGATTTATTATTTAGAGGACGAAAATTTGACTCCGCTCTATAAGGGAAGGTAATCTTCGTAATCTTAAGCTAGCCGTTATTTCTTGTTCAAATTAGAATTTAATGAGCACCGTATTCATTTCTACCATTAATTTCATAACATATCGATTTTGTTAGTAAAAATCGAAATTTATGTCAAATTGACGTTTCAACTTAATTTGTGTCAAATCCTAAATTTTCACTCCATAATTGAAATATGTGTGTGCATGTAAAGCATAATACAATAAAAACAACTTTTCACATATTGTAAAATTCAGTTAAATAAAAAAATATGCAGGGCAGTAAACAAAGAAGCGCAATGCTGCGGGTAAAATACAAGGATTTGTTGGAGCCTTACGTGAGCTAATTTTTCTGTTGATGACTTTTCCGCAACGTAGTTTTAATGCTGTTTCACAGGACCCGGAACGCAGTGCTGATTATCCAATTCTCTCGCCCACAACTTACGCCCAGCGTGATAAATGGATGAGAAATCAGGCAGCGCACAATCTGCGGCAATTGAAATGCGAATTGGCCAAGGAGAAAATGATGTCGGCAGCTATCGCACTGGATTCGCCGGAGACACCGAAGTGGAGTGGACGATTCAAGAGTCAGTCACCCATTCTATTTGTGCCCGAGCAGGAGTATCCACCAGTATCTCCAATCTGGAATCAGAATCCATCACAGCCAACACATCCAAGCCCACCATTTGTGATGGCCCGGGATCAGCAACCACCAACTACACCATGGAAGGGAGCCTTAACACCAAACTCGCCAAAGAAATCAGTTGTGCCCGGTCTATTGCAGCCACCAGCATCTCTAACCATGCCGTGGCTGTTGCAGCTACCTGTACCTCTGATCATACCAACTCTTCCGAGATCTAAATATGTGCCAAGGCTGTTGAAGGCAACATCTATGCCAGCTTTTCTGAGATGTACATTTAAGTCAAGGCCATTGGAGACACCAGCTTCTCCAATCATACCAACTTATCCCAGGTCGCGATTTGAGCAGAGGCTATTAGAGACACCAGTTTCTCCAATCACTCCAACCCATCTGGCAACGTCAGTTGGGATGCCGCTGAAGCAGCAACTAATATTAGTGGAGTCACCCCCTTTTGTGATGCATCAGCGACCGCAGCCAGCGCATAGAAAACGGAAAGAAGCCGTTGATGAGATGGAGTCAACTTCAGGCTGTGAAGACCAGTTTGCTCGAATGATATCGAAGCGTACTGTTCCGAAGAGACCATTTGCGCCACAGCGTAACACATTGAAGGCAGTTGAAAATTATCAAGCGCAAATGTGAATTCTTATCAACATAAAGAATTGATATACATTTTATTATAACTGCAAATAGTTCTATTTTGATGTGGTTTTGTTTTGAATTCAGTCAACTTTTGTTAGGCACTGTTTTGGTAGACTTTGTTTTGTTGAAGTACAGGTTGTCTTATCAGCTGCAGCCGGTGAGCAAATCGTTGGTTTTAGCGATAACATCTAAATGAAGCTGGTTGTCTTAGTAGGATAATAAATTTGTCTGACGTTCTTTTGAACAGACTTAGA
This sequence comes from Drosophila basisetae, assembly GCA_035041595.1. Classification (NCBI taxonomy): domain Eukaryota; kingdom Metazoa; phylum Arthropoda; class Insecta; order Diptera; family Drosophilidae; genus Drosophila; species Drosophila basisetae. Next base: position 561,108 of record JAWNLB010000048.1, on the reverse strand, counting down.
TGCCTTGTAATATAAATTTATAAGCCATATTTACATATATGAGTAGACTTTCCTTATGTGCATTTGACGTTTAAAACATTGGAAATGTTGATTCATTCCTTTTAATGTGGCATCGTTGATTATTGTTGGTTATTGTTATGTTTATTCAATAATAAAAACGGTGTCTTTATTGAGTCCAGTTTGAGCTAGTTTTACATTGAACGCCTCAAATTGTAACCGTGCGCAAAAAAATGCAAATAGCAGATTAATAACTGATGGCAAATATTGCAAACATATTAAGTGCTTATGATTACAGTCTAAAAATAGTAGGAAGATGTTTAATTTAATACAGGGGTTTGCTCACAGCTCTTTTCAGATGTATATGATGGAAATTAGCAATATATATATATTTATATATACATATATATATTCTAAAAATGTGATCATATGTATGCATATCTAAAAACCCAGTAAGCAATTATATTGCTTGACCAAACTAATATAAAATACTCTCGTATTTCCGCTCGCTCTCTACGTTTCTCAGTGTCTGGCTACCTCTCTCTCTCTCTCTCTTTCCCTCTCTCTCTCTCTCTCTCTTTCGCGCTCTTGATTAGTATCATACTCAATTAACGTAGCACTTGACGAACCGGTTGAAATAAACAAGGAGAACACACAGTGTCTGATAAGATTTGAAGAGCGCCTCCCAAAAACTCACCTGCCTTGCGTCTGGCTAAAACACCAACATTCTATAATATCTATATATTTGTAAGTGTTGTGCGTGCCAAGAAACCGAACCCGAAACCGAAACAGTAACAGGTGCCTGCAAATCACGCTTGATAAGAATGCAAACAACAGTTGCGTCTCGCTGTTCGTCGCGAACAGAACGAACCGAATTACAACGAGGCAAGATTCCACAACCACATACCATATATATATATATATATATATATATATATATTTATATATATATTGTGCATAGAAACTCGCCAGACTCAGAATGCCCGATAACAGCAACAAATTCTGTGAATCGAACGATATACTCGTCCATATACCCAGCTGGATCAATGGCCCGTACTTTAAGAAGCTACTTAAGCGTGAACTGAAAGATTTTCGCAAAATACTGAATCTCTCGATAATACCGGCCTCGCCGCCGGGCGACTGTGACAGCTACACCTCGTTGCTAATGCGCATTATCATCGACATTGAAATGAAAGGTGAGCTGGGCTAAATAAAGGTAAAACACAATAACGCTGACCTAATAACTGCACTCGGAAACTGACGCTTTTCTCGATCATTCACTAATCGTCTACAAAAAATAGCGTGATTGATTGAAAAACAAGACACAAAAATGTGCATATCGTTTTTAGACGTTGTTTGCTTGCAGACAAAATGTCTATCTTTGATTAAAAAATTATATATTCTTAGGATTTAAATTCTGCGCTCATTCTTAAATTATTTAATTATTTGTAAAAGCCGAAAGCGAAAATAAAAAAAAATGATTTTGCTTATACGAGGAAGTATTCTAATAACATAAAGTTTTAAATGATTTCCCCAGAGGTGTCAAAATTACAACATCCAAAGTCCATTATAAATTTGTGTTGAGTATGTATGCATTCAAATAAATTTCTTAAATTCCTTACAGATGGCTTCACACAGCAAAAGTCGTATATTATGAAGACTATGCTGGCCGATGCGCAGGGCATAGGCTTCATCAATACCCTGAATATCTTTCCCAAGGAGAAGCAAATGTATGAGCTGATCATACCGCAGCTGGAGCAGCTCTATCAGGAGCAGGGCAGAGCTGTCAAATTCGCGCCTAAATGCCATTGGGCGGAGGATGTGAATGGCCGCATCTCTCTGGTGCTGGACGATATGAAGACCAAAAAGTTTGGCAACATAAATCGACTCAAAGGTTTCAATATGAAGCAAATGCAACGTGTGCTACAGAAACTGGCTGAATTCCATGCGGCCAGTGCCGTTTGGCATCAGCGGAATGGCGCCTATCCGGAGGACTTTCAGCGTGTCTATTTGCCTGCCAACTATCACAAATCCAAGTCGTATCAGGCGCGCATTCAGAGCTTCAAGACGGCCATGGCTTCCTGGGGCTTCAGCAATCCCGAGCAATATACGAGTCGTATTGTAAGTATTCGATATATATATATATATATATATACATATATATATATATATCATGTTGCACACAAGATTATTTACAGTGAAAAAATCAAAAATCTAAGTGAATATTTAAGTTGTAATTTCTTTCACCGATTTTACAAGATTAAACTAAAACGAACAGTCCCAATTCTCTTTTATTCTCCAGCCCACAGCTGATCAATTTGTGCAATCTGCTGCGCGCTGCTTCAACAACGATCCGCAGGAATTCAATGTGCTTAATCATGGTGACTTCTGGTCTGGTAATATTTTACTAAATAACCCGTTGTCCAGTGATATCAATGAGCTGTGCTTCGTCGATTTTCAACGCTGCAAATGGGGTAGTCCCGCTCAAGATCTCTGGGAACTGATCCTGTGTTCATCGCATCACAGTCTGAGAATCAAACAATTCGATTATTTTATCAGAATATATCATACGCATCTGATACAGTGCCTGAAGCTGTTGAACTATGCCAAACCGCTGCCATTGCTCAGGGAACTGCACATGAGCATGATCAAGCATGGTTTCTGGGGTGAGTTGATCACTATTGCAACAAGTTCTCTATTTCCAATGATCTTCTATAATTCTCCGTCAGGCTACTTTACCACCTTTATGCATCTGGTGCTAATTCTCCTACCAGTGGACAGCGGTGGAAGTCTACCGAAACTAATGCTACCCGGCGAGGAGGGGGATCGCTTTCGTTCCAAAATCTATACAAATCCATTGTATGTTCGTGCCGGCCTGAGCATATTTCCGTTTCTGCATAGGCGTGGCCTCTTAGAGTTTTAAGCAAGTATTTTGTTGTACTTAGCCCACTGTAGATGAATTTCCCCTATCTGTAAATAAAAGTCACGTTGGTTATCATGAAGATTTATCAGTTGTTTTTCTGCGTCAAAGTTTGTTGAAAATTTTATCCAACACACATCAGAAATGTTAAGCTATTGGAGCCAAACAAGAGCAAGTAAAGGTGAGAGTTAATGTGATTGACTAGGTGATACTCTGTATGAGCACTAAAATTAACTAACCAACATATGTATGGCTACGACTGGTCTCGTATACCATTATTTACTATCATCAATTATTATAGAATCTGTTTAAAATTTCAAGAAATTTTATAATACACTTTCTTTTGCTTAGCCGTTGACACAGCAGAAAAGGAATCGATGCACATCAATTTCTTTCAGTTTTCACTCTTAAATCTTTCATCACAGAACAAAACGAATTTAAAAAAAAAAAATATCTTAATGAAGCAGTTTAGCAAAATATTTTAAGCCTTTCGTTGACATTCGCAGAGCATTGCAGGGCCCCAAAAGAAACCACCGCAGCCACATTTCAAGCATTTACACAGCAGTTCTATGCCGTTCGGTTTATTAGATTTAAACAATTAAAATATTATTATGTTCAATTTTTAGTTTTAAAATTCAGCGCCTGATTAGCTTTAAGCATCCGGAAAATGCGTTCTCTTCACGTGTTCTCTGCCGTCCTCTTCATCATTATGTTTAAATTTATACAGAGACAACGAAATTTGAATTTTGCATTCGGAGCACCAACAGCACATTTTATTTTTATTGTTTACATCGGTTTATTTTAATCAGACAGACATGGCCTAGATCAACTCGACGGATGCGGACCAAAAATGTGGTCTGTTCTGACCGTTACATATATTTGCTTAACTTCATAATACCCTTTTCACCAATTTGCGTACAGGGTATAAAAAGTGAACATTAAAACCAAAAATATATAATATAAACCTTAATTATATTCACTACTAATTAGAGTGATAGCTCGATATTCCCTTTAAATTGTACAGTTTTGCTGTATCGACAATATTATTGTTTGACACCTTGAATATATATCAGTTATGACACAAACTTTCTAATTTATAGTCTCGCAAAACACTCTTTATATGAGTCGCTTTTTATTTTAAAATGAGCAACCAAAATGAGTACTGGATTTATAGCATAGGGTGTTAAGTAGTCGACTATAGGAATCGTTCTTGCTTTTCTCGGACTAACGCAATATTCGACACGCTCTTATTTAAATAAAGCTGGTAAGCGTCAGCTGATAAGCCTCAGTGAAAAGCTATAAACAGAGAGAACTTTCATGGGCACGTGGGCTGTGCTTGGAGAGCTTTCAGATGCGGGCGTCTCGCAATCGCACTCTTCACTTAACAGCTTAACGCGACAGCCGCCAGCGCTCTGCTGCTCTGCTGCTCAACTCATTTATAAAGTTATTTATTTTTTTTCGTTCGCTGGGTCAGGTGACTTGAAAAAGTTGAAAAGAAAAGTGAATTCAAAATGGGCACTGGCAAGAAAAACTATCAGGCACCCGATTGGTTGACAGTTGAATTTCTGCAGGATGTGCTGAAGGAGCACTTCAAGGAAGAGTCGCTGACAGTCAGCGATTTGCTTGTGAAGAGCGCCCAAGTTGGTGATGTCGTTGCTGGCTTTGCCAGCGAAATGCATCGCGCCTGCTTCCAACTGCAGCGCGGCGATGTGAAGACCAAGTTCTCCGTTTTCGTCAAGGATCATCCGAAGGGACAAACGGGTGCAATTGCGTTGCGTAGCAAGCTCTTCAAGCGCGAAATCCTCGCCTACAGGGAGGTGCTGCCTCGAGTGCAGGCCCTGCTCGAGTCCATTGGCGACAAGTCACAAATTGCGCCCACTTGCTATTATACGACGGAGAGTCCGGAACCGTTTCTCATACTGGAGGACATGCAGCTGAGTGGCTTTGAGAACTTTGAACGCGGCCGCCTGCTCAATCTGGACTATGTGCTGCCCAGTGTCGAGAAGCTGGCCAAGCTACATGCCTGCAGCGCTGTCATTGCCAAAGAGAATCCCGAGGTGCTGGAGTTCTTCAATGAGGCGCCCATTTCCCGCAATCCCGATCGTCGCGACTTTCTCAGCTTCTTTCCGGTTAACATACGCTGTGTGGCCGAGGAGATTGCGCACTGGAAGGGCTTCGAGGAGATCACCGAGAAGATGTTCAAGCTGGCTGAAAATGTTCTCCAGAGCTCCATCAAGATGTACGAGCAGGAGCCGATCTTCAGTGTGTTCAACATGGCCGACATTTGGATCAACAATCTAATGTTTCATATCAACAATGAGACCAAGGAACCCGACAATGTTGTTGCAGTAAGTTCATTTTTTCTCATACATAAACACATCCAGTTATAACCATTGGAATCTTTTGTAGTTGGACTTCCAGTTGGCTTATGTGGGCTCGCCAGCTGTTGATCTTAACTATTTTTTGTACGGCTCTCTCAATGAGAATGTACGAAAAGTGCATTTAAAGTATATTATACGGGAATATCACCGAGTGCTTCAGCAAACTCTTGAAAAGTTGAAATACCAGGGACACATTCCAACTCTCAAAGAGATTCACATAGAACTGATCAATAACAGTTTAATTGGTGAGTTTTTTTCTTAATTTCCATGTCCTATATGCAATATTAAGGATTCGTATATATTCAATATTCTAGGTGTCATTGCGTCCACCTGTCTAACACCTCTGATATTCAGAGAAGATGCTAGCTTTGAAAATCTGGAGGATTTGAACTCGCGCACTGAGATTGGCGATCAATTCAGACGCGAGAACGTTGAGAATCCCAAATATCGTGCATTTCTGCAACGCACTGTCAAAGAGTTTGAACTATCTGGATTTTTGGATACGTAGCTCTCTTCGAACAAGTTCCACACAACAGTTCAAAGAAAAATAGGGCTTCCAGTATACAATAAAATTACTTGTAAAGCTCAATTCGTTACAGCAAAATGCACCTCAACATGAAAAGACCGCTCTAAAGCCACAATCATTATTTTCGGCATGCAGTTAAAAAATCTATAAAATAACGCAACACAAAAAGGAATTATTTGTTATCAATCAATCGGTTCGATTAAATGTTATCAATAGCGATAAGCTTGAATGGGTTCTCTAAAAATTATTATGAAATATTATTGATAAAATTTATATTGTATTCCCCATTCAATCGGAACCTTTGAATAAGAGAGTCATGTTAATCAACTAAGCATTCCAAAGTAGTGTTTATAATGTGATTTATTAACGCCAATTAGTATGTTGTTCTCCAAGTTACTCAGAAGAAAAAAAAGCATGTGCCCAGAATCTAAACAACAAATGCTTAACAACATTGACATAACCTTTTACGGCAATCCTCACTTCGTATTACTTCTGCGGACTCAACATCATTAAACTTGGCAAATATTTAATTAAGTAGTAATTTATGTTAGTACATTTGTCTTAAAAACTCCACAGACTACGGAATTTCACACTTAAAGCCAGTTTTCGGCAATAAGATCGCAGCAGTAACTGGTAATTAGTTCCTTGTAGCTATTCTGAGAATCAGCACATAAATGGCATACATATGTACATATGTATGTAGATCACATAGGAGATCTATTAACGTGGCATCTTTTAAATTTCCGTACACTTTGTTGTGCTTGAAATCAAGTGGCGAAGATGAAATATTTGAGAGTTTTTAAAAAGGTCTGGTAAGTTTTAATTTGGTGAGTGAATATATTAAATTGAGCAGACTTAATGATTTGGATGGGGTAGTTCAATAAAAACACTATTAAGATAATTACAAAAATTTCCAATCACTATTTTTATAGACATTAAATGTGGCAAGTAAGCTAAAAATTGATTGTTCTGAAATAACATTTACATCCTAGCTATTATAATAATTATAATAAAAAAATTAATGAATTAATAATTATTATAATAACTCGAATCAGGAGCGTACACAGCAGAACGGGGCAGCTGAGTAAGCTGTAAATGAAATTTGATCTATACAAGTTGTTGGCAGCAGCAGCAAAGACATTTAATTGATTATGAGTTGTCAACATCTTTGAATTCGGAGCCCCGCGTGACTTAATATAAATAGCTTACAGTTAGTCTTAATTACATATCCACATTATGTTAAATGCAGTTTGAGCTGCAGCAGCCGGCGTTAGCAGCGCTCTCATTGTACAGCGCTCTCTTTGTGCAGCGCTCTCTCCCTCTCTCTCTCTCTCTCTCTCTCTCTCTCTCTCTCTCTCTCTCTCTCTCTCTCTCCGCTCGATAAAGGGCGGTCGCTGATCGGCCGGCTGCTGCAGCTAAGTAGTTGTTTCGCATAGCTGTAACTTATCGATAATTTCATAGTTATTCTCGTTGTGAGAAGGTTTAGCGGTGGCTTCAAACCTTCATATTCGGCTGATCGATCGGGTTTAGTTACACTCTTGTTGTTTAAACGACTAAGCATTTGGGCTTCTAGTCTAAATACATTCAATAAAGTTTATAACGTTGAAATACTTCGTGTTATTAGTTGAAAATAAAGCTATCAAAAAGCTGAAAGCGCAAACACAAGTTATTTATTAGTTTATTTTAAAACAGTTTTCGCTCGGAACTCCATTTTAAGTGATTTATTTAAACATTGTTGTATCATTTGATTTTTTGGCAATCAATATTCTCGCGTTTTAATTTCTATCGAGTTTTATTTTATACTTTCTTATCAATCATATTCATATCAATCAAAATATCCTAGTTTTTCGTATCTGGAGAGCACGCCCTTTGCATCTTGAATGTAATTGTCTAATCGGTACAACTTCGTCCGCACGTCATCCTTTTCGACCACATCGGCGACACCAGTACTTTTATCCATAAGGGCAGAAATCAAGGGCAAAAATGTTGTTAATAGGAAAATTTCTGCAAATGGAATTGAAAATATAGAATATTGAGCAATTTGCAATCTAAACTATTGCAAGTCAAAACCTACCATAATATTTATGTTGGGACATTTGTTTCCAGAACTCCTCAGAACTCGGTAGTTCACCCTTAAAGCCAATTTTCTGCAAAGTTGCGATAAACTCAGAGAAGTAATAGTTAATTAATTCCTTATAGTTATTTTGACGATCTTCCACACCCATCAACATGTAAATGGCATACATCACATCGATAGTTATGGGGCATATGTTGCTTAATTGGAAATCTATCAACATGACATCCTCCAATTTTCCATCTACTTTGTTGTGCTTGAACATCATATTACGGAGATGAAAGTCCCCATGGCATAGAACATAATACCCATTGGGCTGACGATTTGTACGATACTCCTGCAGCACAATACCACAACGGTCCAGAAATTCATTTTCTATATTCTTAAAAAACGGTAAATACTTTCTCAATTCTGGAACATCTTCGAGTATTGTAATAAACTTGCTCATGCCAGTTGATACGAAGGGGTCTTCCCTGATGGTTGGCATGTCAAACATGCCATATTTAAATTCTTGTAGGTATTCCGGTTGCTAAGCAAGAATTACTGTGTTATTAAAATGTAATTAAGAAATCCTACTAGTTACTTACCTCACGTAATACGTGAACACTAACCGCATGCCATTTGGCGAGCTTAGAAAGGGCACACTTTACCTCCTCGATGTTTGACTCTCGATCCCTTATGACCTCATATCCTTGTGGCACCAGATCCTCAAAGACCATCACCTGGCGAGGCTTCAAGCTTGTGTATATACAGGGCACATAAAGCCGAGTATTATCTCCAGCATCGCGTAAGATTTGCTCGAATTTGGGCAACACTCTTGTATACAAGCCAATTTCAGTCTCAAAGAGATGCGATTCACTTAACATTTCCTTCTTGTGGCCCTCTGCTTCGGGCATTGTCTTGATGATAAGCGACTTTGAGAACTTCCCTTTCTCCGTGGTATACGTAGCGTTGCCACGAAACATAACGCTCGCATAGTGATCCCCCTTTGCACTGGCTGGAGACATCTTAACATCCAAAACTTTTAGTTCTGGAGCATTCTCATTTTTGCTCAACACTTCCTCAATGAAACGATCATTTAGCCACTTGGGTGCCTCCAGCTCATCAGCAGCGAAGCTATCATTATTGGTTGTTGTTGTCATCGCAGTATAAACTACTTTTTATTTGAATTTTTGTATTAGGTATTTGTACAAGCCGCTGTATGTGCCAGCAATACTGAATACTGAATATTACTGAAAGTCATCACTACGATGCGAAACTTTTTAAACGAATTTGTGTGCAACAGCTATCGAAAGCTTTCACGAGCTTTATCAACAATGTGATTTCTGAAATAGTTATTTTGTGGAAAAAAAATAAATCAAGCTCAACAGATAGGGGCACCATTTGAATTAGATCTTTTCATGTTGCTTACTGGCTGAATGTTATGTGTCCATCACATAAACTTAAGTACAAAGAATAGCTTCTAAATTTAATTTATAATATTTCTTAAATATTCTGTAAAGTCTACCTCATCTAAGCTCATTATAATCAGCAAAGCAAAGTGGAAAAACTTGATTTAGCCTTATTCGTCTGGCTGACTGCCTATTTATGTCTCAAAGACTATAAGAGCTATAAGAGCTATATTTAGAACCATTCCTATGGTATTCCTATGGTATTCTCATTACAAGCTAGCATTAGTTTACGGATGCGCAGTTCGTTATATAACGAGTCACTTTAAGCTTTTCCGATCTGTAGAAAACTAGTCAGTAAATGCTTAGCAAGCTACGAAAGCTCTTAAGACAACTAAAATAAATTGAGAATTTGTGTGGATAGGCGCTTAGTTAGTTACCATAACACATGATAAATGCAACCGAAATGGAATTCATCCAATAACAGCTGCAACGGATAAATTGGATATAGCACACTGCAAGAAATATATTTATATTATTTACGCTTCGGGTTCCTAATACCTATATTAGCTTACCTATTTATCGTAGTGGACTTTTATTAATAAATCTGTAATCTTTTTACTAAAACTATTAAATGGTTATACTGATTCTTCCGGAGACGCGTGAAAAGTTGTTATATCAGCCGGTTCATTCGGTTGGACATTTACGACGATTAGTTCAAATGAGTGAGAATCTCACTTTTAAACTCAACTGTCGCCCTAGAAGACCCAGACGACGACGCAGACGAAGATGTCTACATCGCCGAACGTTGAAATGTTGGAATTGCGATGAAGTAGGTCAAATTAGCTAAACGTAAGGAATCGTATATTTAATGATATAAAGCCCCAATATAATAAGCGTACGTTAAGACTTAAGAAGTTCTATAGGAATGTAAAGCAAAACCGGATATTACAAATTTATACTATTTTCAGTAATCAGCAAGATACATATATATACCCACTGCACTTACGATCCCTGGTAGACCGCTTTACCAGCCTAAAGTTATGTCTTTTGGCCTCCCTCTGCTATGTGTCGTCTGATGGATGATATTATTCCGCCAGATCTCCGGCATTGTGTTTTTGGCTATTTAGATGATTTGTGCACAGTATCCCAAGATTTTTCTTCCCATTTTGCCATATTAATCCAAATCGCTGAGCAGTTTCAAAAAACAAAAATAACCCTAAACCTTGCCAAAAGCCACTTTTGCGTAACAAGTATCAATTACCTAGGTTAATTAGTAGTACCGGTATGCATACCGAACCGGATAGAGTTTCGTGTATTCTGAATTGGCCTCAACCGAAGAATCTGAAGCAAGTACGCGGATTTCTTAGAGTTTGTGGATGGCATAGAAGAAGTATTCAGAACTTCGCAGACCGCAATTGTCCTAGTACCGACGTACTATCGACCAAAAAGAAGTTTGTGTGGACTACCGAAGCTGAACTGGCAATGACCAATTTAAAACAGATTTTAACCTCCGCACCAATATTAACGAATCCCGATTTTGGAAAAAAGTTTTTCCTGCACTGTGATGACAGCGATTTTGGTATAGTGCAATTGTCCGATGAAAGTGAAGAGAAGCCTATTGCATTTATGTCGAAAAAATTAAGCCAATTATAGTGTCACGGAACGCGAATACCTAGCCGTGATTCTAGTAATTGAGAAATTATATTTACAACTCCAAGAGTTCGAGGTAGTGACTGACCACTCAAGTTTGCTTTGGCTCATGAGACAGCAAAATGTATCTGGCAGACTAGATCGGTGGATATTTTGACTACAGCAATATAAATTATGGTGTCTGATGCGTTATCCCGTGTTTGTGAAAACGAAGTGTCGGCTTTGCACATGAACCCTCTGGTAGATCTCGAGTCAGATGCCTTTCTCTCTGATAGTTATAAGTCGTTGATATGTATGCCAGTTTAGCCAGAATTTGTGTATAAATCATTGTATATTCAGAAAGAAATGCAAGTAATTTTTTACCTCTTTCTTTCATTCCTGAAAATGGGTAATAAAGTAGGTCTTGGTGATAAGGGATATTTGAATATAATTATTTCTAGGCTTCATATAGCTATGAATTGAAATTACAAAGTGAAAGTTAAAACAAGTGTTTTATTGTTTTATTATTCGTTTTATATTCAACGTACCGCACCTTGTGATGTAACCATCTAAGCAATAGACGTCAAAGGACTTTTCTAATAGAAAATCGATTTATCTATAAAACACTTTTATATGAATCAGCTTTTATGAGTCACATGAAAAATTTGATATATTTAATCTTGTTCTAGACCAACGCACTTAGCTTACCTAATCTTAACCAGTCACCACCTCCTAGGACTGCAATCTAATGATATTATATATGTCTATAGCAATGACAAGGTTTTAATGAAAAATCTACTTGGCAATCTAACCATTTAATTTAGTAACTTTGGTATTCGTTATCAGTTGAGTTTCAACTTTGATTGGTGCGTATCTTTTGAAATTGTGACTCGTCGGATTTTAAATCAGGCACTTTATGCACAATCATTATCGCCTACCTCCCGCCTCAAATTTGGGCTCGATTTACAAGATAAGCCACTTTTTAAATTCTCTCTCTTACCATGAAAAAGATATTGCATTTCAATATACAGTCGCTGATGCCTGAGCACAAAAATTTGCCAGACTTTGGTACCTGGCTGATTATTGACAGGGATGAGGTCTATGCGTCGTCATTGCTAACGGCCACAACGAACTGTGCATTTAGCCAATTCGGCGTCTCCAACTCATCTGCATTAATGCTATCATTATTTTTTTTTTGATGCCATATTAACAGAACTATTTGTTTAATATGCTTGGAATACTGAGCACGTCTAACTTAAAAATCCACACAAGAATATTCACTTTTTAAATGATAGTTTTTAAAGGATCTGGTAAGTTTTTATTTGGTTAGAGGATATCATAATTTTAAGAAATAAACTGACTTCCACTTTAAAATTGTATAGCCACTAAATGTGACCTATGCGGAAGTAATCTAATAATTGATTTCTATATGATAACAATAACCTAGGTTTTAGGCAAGGTGGCAAATAAAACAAGTATTTTATTTATTTTTTCAGTTTATGCTTACACAGCTTGTCATTGGAAATCTGTTTTTACTTTAACTATAAAAGTGGTTAATTTAAGCATTGTCGTACCATTTGTTTTTATTATGGCAATACATATCCCCTCGCTCTGATTTATATCAAGCCAGGTTATCATTATATTTATCTTATCAAACATATCCATCATATCAATCAAAATATCCCAGTTTTTCGTATCTGGATAGTACGCCCTTTGCATCTTGAATGTAATTGTCTAATCGGTACAACTTCGTCCGCACTTCATCCTTTTGGATCACATCGGCGACATCAATACTTTTATCCATAAGGGCAGACAGCAAGGGCAAAAATGTTGTTAATAGGAAAATTTCTGCAAATGGAATTGAAAATATAGAATATTGAGCAATTTGCAATCTAAACTATTGCAAGTCAAAACCTACCATAATATTTATGTTGGGACATTTGTTTCCAGAACTCCTCAGAACTCGGTAGTTCACCCTTAAAGCCAATTTTCTGCAAAGTTGCGATAAACTCAGAGAAGTAATAGTTAATTAATTCCTTATAGTTATTTTGACGATCTTCCACACCCATCAACATGTAAATGGCATACATCACATCGATAGTTATGGGGCATATGTTGCTTAATTGGAAATCTATCAACATGACATCTTCCAATTTTCCATCTACTTTGTTGTGCTTGAACATCATATTACGGAGATGAAAGTCCCCATGGCATAGAACATAATACCCATTGGGCTGACGATTTGTACGATACTCCTGCAGCACAATACCACAACGGTCCAGAAATTCATTTTCTATATTCTTAAAAAACGGTAAATACTTTCTCAATTCTGGAACATCTTCGAGTATTGTAATAAACTTGCTCATGCCAGTTGATACGAAGGGGTCTTCCCTGATGGTTGGCATGTCAAACATGCCATATTTAAATTCTTGTAGGTATTCCGGTTGCTAAGCAAGAATAACTGTGTTATTAAAATGTAATTAAGTAATCCTACTAATTACTTACCTCACGTAATACGTGAACACTAACCGCATGCCATTTGGCGAGCTTAGAAAGGGCACACTTTACCTCCTCGATGTTTGACTCTCGATCCCTTATGACCTCATATCCTTGTGGCACCAGATCCTCAAAGACCATCACCTGGCGAGGCTTCAAGCTTGTGTATATACAGGGCACATAAAGCCGAGTATTATCTCCAGCATCGCGTAAGATTTGCTCGAATTTGGGCAACACTCTTGTATACAAGCCAATTTCAGTCTCAAAGAGATGTGATTCACTTAACATTTCCTTCTTGTGGCCCTCCGCTTCGGGCATTGTCTTGATGATAAGCGACTTTGAGAACTTCCCTTTCTCCGTGGTATACGTAGCGTTGCCACGAAACATAACGCTCGCATAGTGATCCCCCTTTGCACTGGCTGGAGACATCTTAACATCCAAAACTTTTAGTTCTGGCGCATTCTCATTTTTGCTCAAAACTTCCTCAATGAAACGATTATTTAGCCACTTGGGTGCCTCCAGCTCATCAGCATTAAAGCTATCATTATTGGTTGCTGTTGTCATCGTAGTATATATTATTTTGTATTTGTGCTACTTGTACTTATTTGTACTATCCGAACTATACGTTGTATGTGCAATGTGCAATACTGAGTACTGATTCCTAACAGTCATCGGTAGTTATTATTTTGTGTCCAAAAGCTGTAGTTTTTATCTTCTTTGTTCGAAATCGTAAAATATTGTTGACCATGTCTTATCATAAAATAGATAATGCATTTCAACTTGAAGTGCACCAAAGTGCATAATACTAAATTATTTACTTTGCTTCTCAAAACGTTTGAAAAATGTGTGATTATTTTCACGATTGATAATTAAGTAATATAATTTGAGAAGATTAGTGTAATAATTTTACTCTCTTAGCACCGCATCTTTATGATTAAAAACCAACTGTAGTTTCATTCAAGCCAAGATTTGTTTTTTTTTTCATTATTTAAAAAGGGTCAATAATTAAATTGTTTTCTTATTAGACTATTTTGGCGCATTTATTAACAAATGAATCGCTACATCGTTGGGACCGTTATCGTCGCATGCCGCTTATCGATATTTTGCAAACGTAAAAGTATCGGTAGAAGTTCCCCTAAATGGATGTGACGCTGGAGAAGAAATTGCAAGGATTTCAACTGGTGGCACAGGAAAAGGTGTGTGTGTACGGTTGTATGGGTGTGTGTGTGTTTGTGCACCATCTAATTTATTGTAATAAAATGCAACTGGTGTATGTCTTCGGTTCAGTTGCAGGCAATACTATGCTCCATACCGGGCAAAAAGGAGCTCATCCTCGAGCCCGAGCTGATCAAGCCGCTCGAACATGTATGCACTGCCTCCTGGTTGAAGTGAGTAGTCCATGCATATCGTATTAAACTTGTTATTAAACAACACAATTTATAGATTGAAGGGCATTCAGCGTATCTACAAACTGGATACAAAACAAAGACTGCATCGAGATGACGACCAGGTGCACATCTACATGATACGCAGTCTGCTGGGCACTTTACAGACGCTGTTGCGTCAACTGCAACCCCTTACCCTAGCCACGCCCACTGAGTCACCCGATCTAGCGCTGCGCATGGTTCACATCATTTGCGTGCCCAGCTGCTATGCGTATTTTCATGCGTTGCTCGAACAGGCCGGCCTCTGGGGTCTCGTCCAGCTGCATCATTACAACTGGGACTTCATATACCTCGATCAGGGCGTGCTGAGCCTGGAGCTGCCAAATGTGAGTGGAGAGTACGGTCAGCTATTGGCATTTGATTTGAAATGAAGGGAAACCGAAGAATTACAGATGATGATCTCCCTCCAGTCTAACTAACGTTCAGAGAGGTTCTACTCATTTCAAAGAATTTCCAATTCCTTGCTAGACATCCAAATCCATTTACTACATTTACGTTTTATCACTCCTTCAATGCAGCTCTACGAATGCCTCTATCTGCAAGGGAATACCTCGGCGCTGCCTCCTGTGGCGCAGAGTCTGCGACTGCTACAAATGATTTGTGGGAAGCCAATGCTTACCCTCACCTTTGGCAGCCATGCGGGACAGCTGGTGCAGCTGATGCAGTCGCTGGGAACAGTGCCGGAGCCGACAAATCCGGCCGACTTTGGTGCCTGGCTAATTATTGACAGGGACAAGGATTATGCGTCGTCATTGCTGACGCCCGCCATTTATGCTGGCCTGCTGCTGGAGGTGTTCCAGCTGCGTGCTGGGGAAATTGTGATTGATAATGCCAACAATAAGATACGCAGCCAGAAGCTGCAGTTGCTCCAAGGCAAAAGCGATCTAAAGCCAATAACTGGCAAGCTGAGCAGCATTCGCCTGAATTCCGCCTGTGATGAGATCTACGGTGATAATCGTTACAAGCACTTCGCCCAGGCAAGCAGTTTGGTGCGCGCGCAGGTGAAATCCCTAAGCCTGGAGCTGCAGAAGCTCAACGACATGCAACTGGAGGAGATGCACGACTATGTCGCACGCAAGCTGCCCAAGTTGACGGAGCTAAAGGCCAAAGTATTGCGACACCTAAATGCCTCCGAGATTGTCATCCAAATGTTGGGCAACTTTCGCCGCCTGCAAACGCTCGAGGAGGACATCCTTAACAATGTTTCACGCAAGCGCCTTCTCACTGAGGTCGATGAGCTGCTGACCACAGATGGCCAGCGTTATAATACGCTGCGTCTGCTTTGCTTGCTGCATCTGTGCGCCGGCATTGCACCCGAGGAGCTGCAGAGTTTTGCGCGCAACTATTGCAACATGTTTGGCCACCGGGAACTGTGCGTCTTTCAGCAGCTGGCACAGGCGGGCCTGTTGCCGGTGCTGATGCCCGAGCGCAAGACGTCCGCCAAACTCCTCTCCAATCTGCCGCTCCCCAAGTTCCAGCAAACCGAATTTCAGGCCAATGCCAATCGCCTTAAATTGCTGACATCCTGTGCGGACGCAGATCAGCCAGCACCATCCACATCCGCTGCTGCAGCTGCTGCTACCGGACATCCTGCCAAGCAATCGTGTCCCAGCTTTGTGTTCAATGGCACGTACATCCCGCTGGCGGCGCAGCTGTGCTCGATACTCCTCAATGCCAACAGTGCCGAGCAGTTGGCCAACAAGCTGGCCATGATCGATGGACTGCAGCTGCACGTGGCAGGCGGACAACCGAGCACGCCCAAATCCTTTGCTACCCAACTAAAAACACCTGACATCCTTCCGCTGCGTCTGCGGAACTTGTTTGTGTTTGTTGTTGGCGGCGCCAACTATGCGGAAATAGCTGCCTGTGATCTTGTGGCCAGGCTGACGGGCACCCAAATAACTGTTGCCTCGGATGCACTGCTTGCGGGCAGTGATCTAATCGCAGCTGCCTTCAATAACTAATGCTATTACTATTTGACAGTTTATATGTTTATATTTTTGTAATAAAACGTTGCAATTTGAAAACTGCATTTATCAATTTTCGACGGCAAATTAAGTGGAAATTGCGGATCGACTTGGAATAAAGCTGAAGCCAATCCAAGCAAAGCAAGATTATCAATACCTTCTGGTCTTTAGATTAGATATTGTTCGATGCATTGTTCCATTTAACATTAGACTACCATCGATCATAGTGCATTTGTTTAATTTTCATTCGATAAATTTAAAATGCGGAAATTGAATAGATATTGTTATATTCAATTTTCGAAAAATATGATCGACTTGGAATAAACCTGGTGCCAATCCAGGCACAGAAGAGTCTTCAATACCTTCTGATGATGAGATTAGATTAGATGTTCTTCGATTTATTGTCATACTTAACACTTGCTTCGAGTTCCTCTTAATTTTAGTGAATTTGTTCAATTTTCGTAGGATGCACTTAAAAAAAGCGAAGATTGAGAGGAAAAAACTAAACTAAACTAAATATACCAATGGCCTCAGGCAATTCACTAGCTTCTGATTATTGACACAAAACATTCAATTCGTGTAGATATATATATTGTTATGGTCAGGGTCTTCAATGAGTTCTGATGGTTAACTCAAAATACTCGTATTCAATTCGTAAATAGAAATATATTGTTATATTTAACATTTAGACTAGCTTCGATTGCCTCTTAATCTTTGTGAAACCGCTGTCCGCCAGTCATGCCGGGCACGCGATACAATAGCTCTCCATCGTCATCGTAGTAGGCATCCTCCACGCGATAGGTGGCTCCTTGCTGATATAGTTTGCGTGGTATAACAATGCGATCCTTCACTTTGCTCATCTCATATTTCCGCTGATCCGCAACGCTAACAACAATTTCAGTTCGCTCGAACTTCTCCACAAAACTGGGCAGTGGACCAGTGCCATTGGGATTGGGCAATGGTCGCTCCAGCTGCTGCTCTTTTTGCTGGGGCAACACTTGCAATGCTTTCAACTCCTGCAGGCGCATTTTACGCTTGTCTACCACCTTGTCCAACAAATAGGTTTCGTCCTCGCCCGGCGCAGGCGGCAGAAACCGAGCCGTTAATCGCTGTGGTGAGTTTCCCGATTCCATCTGCTTGTTGTCCACTTTGCCAAGCAGCGCTCGGAATTCATTTCGCTGCGGCACTGGTAGCTCTGGTCGTGTCGGCCACTGCTCTGGCCTTAATTGTTGCAAGTCTCCTCGTTGGCGTTGAGCAAATTTCTGTAAATGCTGCAACAGCTCGGGCGGCACATCTGCACATTTTCCAGCACGCAACTTTGTCCAGTTCCTCATAACGCTGGCATCATGATTGCGTATGCGTTCCACACTTTGTGGCCGCCACCTGGAGCGCAACACCTTCTGCACAATGTCCGCTGTGGCCGGAAAACTCTCCGCCAATCGCTCTACACTCCATTCATCCGCATCGCGTTCGTGGAGCAGACGCATTTGCTCCTTCTCCGCGTACAACAACAAATTGGGCAATTTGGCATTGCGAAAGTATTTGTGCTTGATCATAAATTGTCGCACACGATCGCGTTGCTGTTGCTGCTGTGCCTCGTGCTGCTGATGTGTGCGATGGGCGGACATGAAATCCGCCTCCATATCGGCATAATCCTCACTAACATCCTCGACACTAGGCTGCTGTAGCTGCTGCAGTTGATAGCCCAGGCCGGGATTAGCGCGTCGAGGCACTCGAGCTAGGAGACACCATTGAGCAGTGTACAAACTTCTTATGAGCTGATGTGCTGCCATTTTAGCACACTTAACCAATAAATAATTATGTTAATGGTATTCCTGTTTTATCATCATTTAACTAACAAAGTATTATGTGAATGGTATTCCTGGCATTAATTTCGTTTGCAAATATCTAAAAACATCGATATATTTTGTACAATTAATCGCAAAGTCGACCTTATTTTTTTGTGATTTTTTGGTGCTTCTTTCTGGGAAAGAGTATTTTGCGAATTCATCGAATTGTTTACAGTTTGTAACTTGTAAACAGAAAAAAAAACAATTATGTCTACGCCAAATAACGAAGCCGGTGGCGGCAATTTAATGGATGAATTCGAGGAAGCTTTTCAGGCTTGTCTGCTCTCGCTAACTAAACAGGAGCCCAACTCCGGCACCAACAAGGAGGAAATCGATCTGGAGGTGCAAAAGACAACGAATCGCTTCATCGATGTGGCCCGCCAAATGGAAGCATTCTTTCTACAGAAACGCTTTCTCGTCTCCACGCTTAAACCGCATATGCTCATCAAGGATGAGAATCAAGATCTGAGCATTGAAATAGCACGCAAAGAGACTCTGCTGCAAAAGCACTACAACCGCCTGGAAGAGTGGAAAGCTTGTCTGTCCGATATCCAGCAAGGTGTCCACAATCGCCCCACACAACCGATGATGCCCGGCCCGTGTCCAACGGGCATGCAGCCAATGGGTGGACCGGGACCACGACCCGGCCTAATGAGCGGCATGCCACCGGGCGTACAGCTGCCTGGAGGACCACAGCATTTGCTACAGGCACAGCAGGTACAACAGCTGCGCATGATGGGCAAACTGCCGCCCAAGTGATGTCATAGAATCTAATATAATCTCTAAGTTATGTTATACCTTTTAATAAACATTAAAACTTATACTTAAAACTTTTACTTTTGGAGTCAAGCTGAAAGATGCCCTAACTTTTTATTTAATCTATGACCGATGACCAAAACAACATGTTTAATATCTGTTCTTGATAGCTATTAAATGAAAATCAAATAAAAAATTGTCGATGCATTGAAATCAACTTTTTTACAATAAGCCATATATTTTTATAAGCTGATTTCCACTGGGCGCATTCGGATTAATAAGGGATTATTAAATACCATTATTTGAACTATCGTCAAGATCAAGATCAGTTTATCCAGGCAATTAACTTTTTATAAAGTATTTCCCATTCGGAACATGCAGATATTTAAGAGATCATTAAATTGTAGAGTTGTAGAATTTTAATTTCAATTTATTTGAACTAATTGTAGTCAAGATCAAGATCAGTTTATCCATGCAAGTAACAATTAAAAACTCCAATAATATTATTTATCGTATTCTGTGCCATTTATTGTTTGTTATTTTTGCTGCGTGTGTAGTTATTTTTTTTTTTTTTGCGTACCTTTGCAAAGATCGCGTATAATAGCTAATATATCCATGTATATTTAACTCATAAGTTTGCATTTTGTTTTTGTTTTTTCGTTTTTTTGCTTCTTGTGTGTTTTTTGTGTAAATTGGTATCGGTATCTAATATAATTCTAAATGTATTAGGACTGCTTTAAACTAAATTCAGACATAAAAACTATATAAACTTATGCTTGGGCTATGTATTCATGAATAATTTGTAATTACAAAGACTGTTTTCGCTTTGTTCTTCAAATTAGTATAAGACGCCAAATTATCTAACATTAAATCGAAATTGATACACAAAAAAAAACCACATATATATCTTATGCTTGATGATGAGGACAATAGCCAATCCTCGCGTGATTCACTGTGTGCGCAATAATAGGATGGTTTCGTGAACATAATATGTACTATATGTCGATTTTCACTTAATCAATCTCGTATACCTTGTCCGCCTCAAAGCCGGTCGAACTGGCAGTGGGTGCAACAGTGGCGCCAACTGTTTGTCCAGTTCCCTGATTGTAGCCCGCCGCCGATGGATTTTGATTGGTATAGAGCAAGGGATTCATGTACATGCCGCTGGGATGCACAATGTGTGTATGCAGCTGCAACAGATCCTTGTACATGGTCGGATCACCATTATTCATCTCATTGTACAGCTGCTGCAGATAGCTGGGCACTAATTGTATGACCTGATTCTGTGATAGCTCCGGATGATCCTTCGATATCTTCATATTAAGCAACTGCAACAGAATATCTGAGCGGAATCCAAATATCTTATTGGATGTAACACTGCCGGAGGCATTGCCAAACTGGCTAACCATCTGGGCACCAAAGGCGTTGCGATCATAGCTCATATACTGCGAAGCTTGGACGGCGCGCGTCTTCTCCGCCTCATACTCGGCCCAGGCCGATTTGCGCTCTTCCTCGGATAGATTCTCGTGCTCCTCCTGCTCAAGCAGCGAGTCGTGCTCGTGATATTTAAATATCAGCTTCTCATGCTCGGTCAGCAGCTCGGCAAACAATCGATCCTTGGGCAACAGCGGCATCTCGCGCTCAGCGCTCGGCTTCAGCTCATACGTGTAAAGCTCCATTAAATCAGTTTGGTTATAATGCCTTGAGATCTGCTGCTCATCGATCACACGCTTCGCCGTTGCCTGTTTGGCCACCTGTCGCTCATAGACCTTCTGCTCCATGGTGCCCATGGCAATGAGACGATAGATGTAGCACGGCTTCACCTGCCCGAAGCGATACACACGAAAGATACTCTGCGTGTCGTGCGAAGGATTCCACGAGACATCGAAAATGACGACGCGATTGGCTGCCACCAAATTGATGCCCAATCCACCAGCTCTGGTCGAGATGAGAAAGAGACGGGCACGCACATTGCTGGCATTATTGAACTGCTTGCACATCGACTCACGCTGCTCAACGCTGCACGAGCCATCCAAACGGAAGTAATCTTCGCCCTGTATCCAGGAGCCCTTAAAGTTACCCACATCACCTGCGGCGTTGAAAAGAAAACGATTAGAACTGAAGAAAATGTATCCCTTAATGCATTATAGAAATATATCCAATATTTCCCTCATCTTAATTATGATGCTACTTAGATCTGGCATTGCCGATCCGCAGAGCACGACTCACCCTCAAATTCATAGCCCTTGCTATTGCTATCCACCAGCGAGAGGAAATGCTCGATAACATCCAGGGATTGTAGGGATTGGGAAAACACGAGCAGCTTGTCACCGATTGCCTCGCATTGTTGCAGCAATCGGAGCAACATGAGCAGCTTGGGGGAATGATTAACGTTGTTCAGCTCCTTCTCCTCGACGAACGGTTTCCACCACTCGGATGGATCATCCTTCTGCATAGATACGCCACCGCCCAAACGCTCTACATCCGAATCACTGTCCTCCAATCCATTACGAACGTCGTTGCGTGTCTTGCGACACTTTATTTTGCTGCCGCCAGCGGCATCTCTGTTGCCCATGGTTAAGCTGGCATCCGACTTGAACGAATCAATGCTCTCCGATGAATTCGAGACGACCTCCTCCTCCTCGGAATCATCACAAATAAAGCCTTCTTCCTCAGAGTCATCGTTGCTTAGCAATCGCTTCGCAATTACAGTGTCGCTGTTGACGCGCAGATTCATCGGATGTGTCCAGATTCGTCGCAAGTCCTGAAAGTCCTGAAACAGACGGGCACCCTTGCCACAAATATCCGAGCTGACCTGATCCCGATGCGTTGTCATATAATAGCCATACAGCTGCTGCTGCAGCTCCGACAATGTCGTATAGACGACATACTCATGCTTGGGCGGCAAATAAGGCGCCAGCACCGAGTAATCCCGTCGCTGAATGCAACCCTCGAGTAGCTTATGCAGAATATGCGAACGATGCTTCATCAGGCGCAAATCACGCTCCGTGGAATCCGTATACTGGCCATTACTAATTGGATTGACAAAGCGATTCATGTACTCCTTATATGTGCCCAATAGACTTGGCTTCACAAACTGAATCATGCAATAGTCTAAAGGGCGAGAGGAAAAAATAACGATTAGCGATTTGTGTAAGGATTATCCTTCTAGTGCCATAGCTTACATTCTTTGAGATTATTTTGTAGAGGCGTGCCGGTGAGTACGATGCGTCGCTTGGTGCGCATCCGTGTGACCGCCTTGCTAATCGATGTCTTCTCGTTCTTGAGCAGATGACCCTCATCGCAGACGACGAGATCGGGCCCGGGTTCGATGAGGGCATGCTGGAGCTGCTCGCGTTGCTTCTTGCGCAGACCCTTTGCCTTCTCGTTGGCGAGAATACGATACATGTCATATCCCAGGATGCAGACGCCGCCCTCCTCATACCATTCGTTCAGTTTGAAGATGCGCGTCGGCTTGTCCTTGTACCGTGAAATGTCATAGATCTCGATGTCGCGCCGATGGGCGAACGCCATCCAATGGACAAATTCACGTGCCCAATTATTCACGGTGCTCAGCGGCGAGATGACCAACACACGCTCTACACCCGTACGCCTCGAATTCATGAGTAGCGTGTGGGAGAGAGTGACCACCTGCAGCGTTTTGCCCAGGCCCATGCAATGGGCCAATATACAGCCGGAGCCGGCATTCTTTTCGCTCTCCTTGAGCGTCTCGAAGCACGCGTCCCACATAAACTTGACGCCAGCCACCTGGTGGGGCTTTAGCTTTTTCAGCAGTCCCTTGTCAACCTGGAGCAGTGCCTTTTTCGACTCCTCATCGAAATCCAATATTAGCTCGCTAATTTCGATGTTCTCCGATTTTTCAAAGATGCGATTGTAGATCTTTTGACGCTCCTCGATTCGTTTGCGACGATCGTCCTCCTCCTTGGCTGCCTCCTTGGTGGTCAAATCCAAATCCTTAGTCTTGATGATTTTGCGTATGTGTTTGCGCTTGTTCTTGTTCTTTTCGTCATCGCCATCGTCACTGTCGCCGCTGGATGTCTTCTTGATGCGTCGTCGCTTCTTCTTCTTCTTCTTGTCTTCCGGCTCGAAATCCGATGAGTCCTGCGGAGAGCTCGCATCTTTTTTGTTTGAAAAACTGCGCCGTTTTCGTTGTGGCATCACTTCGCTGTCGCTGCTTTGGCCAGCAGCAGCGTCTGCGTCTGCATCCGATTTTTCAGCATCTTTTTCATGTTCTGATTCCACTTGTTCCTCCTCATCGGAGTCGGCGGCTGCCTTGTAATCGGAATCGTTATCGCTGGCACTGGCGCTTTTATCGCGACGAGTGCGCTTCGATGTGCTCGCTTCTTCCACCTCGGAATCTGTGCTCATTTTGCGCTTTGGCTCGGGTTTTTTAGCTGACGCTTTTTCTATTGTTGCTGCTGTTGCTGATTCTTCTGTTGTTGCTGTTTTTGTTGTTGCTGCTGCCTGTGTTCCTACTGCTGCACTTGATTTTGCTTCTGTTGTAGTTTTTACTGATGTTGCTGCTGTTGTTTCTGCTGTTGCTGTTTCTGCTGTTGTTGTCTCTGCTGACGATACTGTTTCTATTTTTATTGTAGTTGTTTCTGCAGTAATTGTTTTTGATGCTTTTGTTGCGGCTTCTGTTGTTGTTGCTGTTGTTGCTTTAGCTGCTGTTGTTGCTTTAGCTGCTGTTGTTGCTTTAACTGCTGTTGTTGCTTTAGCTGCTGTTGTTGGCAGCTTAATGCGATTTACACGCACCACACAGCGACGCAACTGTTGTGTTGTGTTTGTCTCCTCACTCGCTGTTGTGCTATCGCTGTCGATTAACAGTTTCGAGAGCAAACTCTGTTTGGTTGGCAACTTCTTGGCTGACTCCTTGCCAGCAGCTGTGCTGGATGTGGATGTGCTGTTGATCCGACTTCTATGCTGCACAATAATGACGTTTTCGTCTGTTTCCGTGTCGCTGTCGCTTAATTCGATAATGGACCCAATTTTGTTGCGACTTTTACGCGCCGGCAAAACCGACGATGATCGCAAAATTGTTCTTTTAGTTATATTAGTTGTTCTTTCATTAAGTTTAGTGTTGTTGTTGTTGGAGTTTCTAGTTGTTCTGGTGCTGTTGCCGTTGCTTTTTGGCTGTGCCAGCAGTTTCTCCAATGGAACAATGCTTATTTTGAATGCTGGCTTCTCCAGAACGCCTTGATCGTCGTCCGAGCAGCTGTTTGAGAATTCGTCGAGAGCAGCCTTCACTGTTCCATTTCCGTTAGTTCCATTACTGTTTGCTTCAATAGTTGCTGCTGCTGCTGCTGTTGTTGTTGTTGCTATTGTTTCTTCCCTATTTGTTGAATTCTCATTGACATCGCTGATCTGATCGCTTGGCTGGGGCTTTATTTTAGTTGTGATCTCTTTCGAGGTATTGCTGCTATCGGCGTCTGGATTGATCAAAGTTGCAACAAATGTCTCGCGAGAGTCTGAACTTTCGTCTCCCATAGGTAACGGTGTGCCACGAGCTTATTTGCGCCGCGTCTCAAATTTAAACAAAGCTAAAAGAAATAATTATGAAATGAAAGAAACGAAAAGAAATTCGTTTAAAATCATGCGATAACCAACTAGGAGATACCCCATAGTCTCGATTACCCATAACATGGGTAATTCTGTACACAAACAAAAACACACTTTAAAATACGTTACAAATTATTAAAAACAATTTTAATTATTGGCAATCGAAAGCATGTTTAGATACGCCGCCGGTGCAAGTGAAAATGCTTTCCACTGAGAGGCAGTGGAAATAACTAAATGTGTTAATATTTTAATCAGACACTTGCTACGATTTAACTGGGTTGCAGGGTATGTAAGTTTGCAGCACACTACTCTTTTTTCTTTGTTGCTATTTCACTACTTTTAGTTAAAAAAAAGACAAGCATTCATCCACTTGCATTCGACGTCGCGCGTCCGCTTTCGGCGTTTTTGTTGCGCTCTGCTTCTTCTTCTCTACGTTAATTTTTTTTTAGCTGCAAAATACTTTGCTTTCTTTCTTTTTCTTTTTTAAAGAGCTGAAGTTTGTTTTTTCCCTTTGAAAACAAAAAACGGGCAACTTAAAACTGTAATATTAATGTTACATTTGATGACAATGTGGCCATGTTAAACATTTTAAATTAGTTAATTTTTCAACATTCCACCGCCGCGCTTTTTGGCACAGACGCGAACTGCACACTCACACATACATATACTCGCACACACACACACACACACACGTTTACCTACAACCACGCATACAAATGCGTTGCGCTCACCTTTTGCGATTTTTCATTTGCGTTTTCATTTCGCCTAGCACATAGCAAATGCACTCGGTGCACATTCACAAAGGATTTGTGTACACTTGAATTGAATTAAAATCAATTAAGTATATATAACAATAACACAGACAGTAGCAGCAGTCTGCCTACGCCGCCGCTTAAAATTTTATTTGCTAGTATACACAGCACACAAGCACACAGATGTTGATCATAGCAAAGGCAACTCTAGCGCCGACACTAGAGATGAGCAATCATCGCTTATCTGATATTCTTATTAAAACCGTGACTGCATGACTGAATATCCATATTTTTCTACTTACAAAGGTGGTGTTTTGCGGCATTGCCTAAATGGGTTTGCAATTACTTAATTTTAATATATAAATGAAGTATATTTACAGTTAAATATAATTGTAATTTTTTCACAATAATTACAATTCACAATTTGCCGAAGCTGTCAGACATAAAATGAACAAGAGCTTAATCGTATATAATTGCAAAGGCAAATGCATATATGAAAATATATTTCAATGTATTTGTTTAACTATTCGCACTAAAGGCCATGTCGCCAGCTGTTTTACGCGTAAAGTTGCCACTCTGCGATTTAAGTGGGTGCGTGCTGCCAACGCGTTTCGAAAATACGAAGCAAAGAAAAACACCAAAAAACGCAGAGAAAACATGCTACTAACCAAAGAAGCAAAGGCAATAAAAAGAGGAAAACAAGCAGCAAATATGTTTGATATAACGAGGCAGCGGAAGAGACAAAAATTATAAATTAGTGTAGAGAAAAAATTTGCCCAGTGTGCGAAGAGAATCAAAGTTGCATTCATTAATTGTGTAAAAAACGACGAAAAATCCTCAACTAGCAATGAGCTACAGCAATAGCAACAACAACTGCAGCAACAACAACAGCAATAATAATAATAATATGAACAGCACGCCATGTCCGGAATCGGAGGAGGAGGAGGAGGAGCTTAGCGGCTCTTACAACATCAATGACAACGCCGACTGCAGCAGCAGCAGCAACAGCAGCCCCGCCGCCATCGCCGCTGGCAGCAGTAGCGGCAAAACGGCGACCAGCTCCAGCAGCAATGCCAGCGACGATGACGCCGACGATGATGATCAGGATGAGGATGCCACAGATCAGGATACGCACAGCAATTCCGATTCTGATGATGCGACGACAACGCAATCCGATCAACTGGAACTAGCCCAGCTGAGTGGGCAGGACATCTTCCGTTTGCCCCGGGGTCTCTGCGAGAGCCCCAGCATTTTTCACGAATTCTTCTCGGTGGAAACCTGGCAAATGCTGCCCAATCCGATGCAGGCGCATCTCCAAGCGCTGCTGCCAAGCTATGCAGCGTTGCTGGCGCCAGCACAGGCTGCCGCGGAACAGGATCGAACCCTGCTGCAGCTATTTAACGGTGGCCTGCAACATTTTGGCCAATCGCCGCTGCTCCGGCTGCAACGTCAGCTGGAGGAGGGCAGCCTGCGGCCCGATGTCCGCCAGCTACGTCGCAGCATTCAGCGTTCGCAGCGACGCGAGCGTCGCTTCCAGGAGGCCGAACGTCTCAGCCGATTGGCCAAGGAGCTGTTCCTGTCCCGAGAACAAATCCTGCAGCAGGTCTACAACATGGCACCGCCGCCCGGCGGAGACACATTTAAGGCGCCCAAAGCCCGTCCGCGCAAACGGAAAACGCCCACGCTTCACTACCGTGAGAACAACAGGTTCTGTTTGGAGCGGGCACGCAAACGCTACTGCCAGGAGCTCGTGCAGCTGGCATGCGATCTGCAGCTGCAGCCCGGCGACATTAGTGCAGACGAACTGGACGCGGAGGTGGTGGAGGAACAGAAGGCATCACAACTGGCCGCAATTGCCGAGCAGCGACAGCAGCAGAAGACGTCAACGGAGACGACGAGCACATCGAGGCCATCGAATGCGGCGGACAAGAAATGCATTTACAGTACCTTCTTTAAGAGACGCGCCGGCTTGGAAGATGAGCAAGTCCTGCGTGGCATGCAGTCCGATAAGATGCAGCCGCTCAACGAGAGAAACCTCAAAAAATATTTACGTGACTACAAGCGGCGAAAACTACAGCAGCCGGTAAGTAAAATTTCTCTGATTTATTTTTATTTTTGTTTTGCCAATTTATTAGAAAATATCGAAAATGGGATTAAAATATTTTTTCCGCTGCAAATATTGTACGAGTATTTAAATCAATCAAAAATCAACACCTAATTTCAAAATTGTTGTATTTTGTTTGAATACAAATCAATACCCAATTTGGAAAGTTTTCCTTTAAGAACAAACAACAAAAACATGGTTTCCCATTTGATTATGGAAGTTTTATTTTTTATTTTGGTATGTCTTGGCTTATACGAGGTGTGTTCAAAAAGTATCGCGAATTTTGAATTTTCGCGGGTTACGTATAATCGAATTTCGATTTTTTTGTAGGGTTATGTTGGTACTCATGTCTCTCACTTATGCCGACAAGCTCGGCCATTTTGAATGTTCACTTAATTGTTGACAGCTGCTTTGCTTGCAAGTGTTTTGGATCGTCTTCGATTTTTACCTATTCAAAAAAGTGGATCAAAGAACCTGTATCAAATTTTGTGTGAAAAACAAAATTAAGTGCGCGGATGCATTCCGAATGTTGATTGTGGCATACGGAGAAGCTACCTTGGACCGAAGCAACGTTTATCGGTGGTACAAAATGTTCTCAGAAGGCCGAGAAGATGTGAACGACGAAGAGCGTGCCGGACGCCCGAGCACTTCAACAACAGACGAAAAAATTAATGGAGTGGAGAAAATGGTATTGGCCAATCGTCGAATCACCGTTAGAGAAGTTGCTGAGGAGCTAGACATATCGATTGGCTCATGCCATTCGATTTTTATCAATGATTTGGGCATGAGACGGGTCGCCGCGAAATTCGTACCAAAATTGCTCAATTGCGACCAAAAACAGCATCGCATGAACATTGCTAATGAGGGTCATAACTGGTGACGAATCGTGGGTTTATGGTTACGACGTGGAAACCAAAGCTCAATCATCTCAATGGAAGCTGCCGCACGCACCAAGACTGAAAAAAGCTCGCCAAGTTCGGTCGAATGTGAAAGTTTTGCTGACAGTTTTCTTCGATTGCAGGGGTCGTGGTGCATCATGAGTTCTTGCCACAGGGTAGAACGGTCAATAAGGAATATTACCTGCAAGTTATGCGCAATTTGCGCGAAGCAATCCGCCAGAAACGCCCGGATTTGTGGAAGAACAAAAATTGGCTTTTGCACCACGATAACGCCCCTGCTCACACATCGTTGCTTGTGCGCGACTTTTTGGCCAAAAACAACACACTAATGATGCCGCAGCCACCGTATTCCCCAGATCTGGCCCCCTGTGACTTTTTCTTGTTCCCTAAACTGAAGAGGCCCATGAAAGGACGACGTTACGCTACGCTTGACGAGATAAAGACGGGATCGAAGGAGGAGCTGAACAAGATAAAAAAAATGAATTTTTGAAGTGCTTCGAAGATTGGAAAAACCGTTGACACAAGTGTATAATATCTCATGGGGATTACTTTGAAGGGGACAAAATAGATATTCATGAATAAATAAATAATATCTGAAAAAACACAAAATTCGCGATACTTTTTGAACACACCTCGTATATAAAAAGTGCTTCATAATGTTGGAAGAAATTCGGACTTTGGGCAATTATTGGCGAAGATACAAGCGTTTGAATTTGGAAACAGAAACTCAAAACGCCAATTTCTCGATTTTATTTCAAGAATACATATTTTCAGCTTTGATGCAGAATCAGTATATATATGTAAGGCTTCATAATGTTGGAAGAAATTCGGACTTTGGGCAATTATTGGCGAAGATACAACCATTTGAATTTGGAAACAGAAACTCAAAACGTCAATTTCTCGATTTTATTTCATAAAAACGTATGTTCAACTTTTGATGCAGAATCAATATATCTAAAAAAAGCTTCAAAATGTTGGAAGAAATTCGGACTTTGGGCAATTATTGGTGAAGATACAACCATTTGAATTTGGAAACAAAAATTTAAAACGTAAATTTCTCGATTTTATTTCATTTTTACATAATTTCACCTTGATGCAGAATCAATATATATAAAAAGGGCTTCATAACGTTGGAAGAAATTTGGACTTTGGGCAATTATTGGTGAAGATACAATCATTTGAATTTGGAAACAGAAACTTGAAACGTAAATTTCTCGATTTTATTTCAAGAACACATAATTTCACATTTGATGCAGAATCAATATATATAAATAAGGCTTCAAAATGTTGGAAGAAATTCGGACTTTGGGGAATTATTGGCGAAGATACAACCATTTGAATTTGGGAACAGAAACTCAACACGTCAATTTCTCGATTTTATTTCATAAAAACGTATGTTCAACTTTTGATGCAGAATCAATATATATAAAAAGGGCTTCATAACGTTGGAAGAAATTCTGACTTTGTGCAATTATTGGCGAAGATACAACCGTTTGAATTTGGAAACAGAAACTTGAAACGTAAATTTCTCGATTTTATTTCAAGAACACATAATTTCACATTTGATGCAGAATCAATATATATAAATAAGGCTTCAAAATGTTGGAAGAAATTCGGACTTTGGGGAATTATTGGCGAAGATACAACCATTTGAATTTGGGAACATAACTCAAAACGTAAATTTCTCGATTTTATTTCATAAAACCGTATGTTCAACTTTTGATGCAGAATCAATATATATAAAAAGGGCTTCATAACGTTGGAAGAAATTCTGACTTTGTGCAATTATTGGCGAAGATACAACCGTTTGAATTTGGAAACAGAAACTTGAAACGTAAATTTCTCGATTTTATTTCAAGTATACATAATTTCACCTTGATGCAGAATCAATATATATAAATAAGGCTTCATAATGTTGGAAGAATTTCGGACTTTGGGAAATTATTGGCGAAGATACAACCATTTGAATGTGGAAACAGAAACTCAAAACGTCAATTTCTCGATTTTATTTCATAAAAACGTATGTTCAACTTTTGATGCAGAATCAATATATATAAAAAGTGCTTCATAATATTGGAAGAAATTCGGACTTTGGACAATTATTGGAAAAGATACAACCATTTAAATTTGGAAACAGAAACTCAAAACGTCAATTTCTCGATTTCATTTCATAAAAACGTATTTTCAACTTTTGATGCAGAATCAATATGTATAAAAACTGCTTCATAATGTTGGAAGAAATTCGGACTTTGGGCAATTATTGGCGAAGATATAAGCGTTTGAATTTGGAAACAGAAACTCAAAACGTCAATTTCTCGATTTTATTTCAAGAATACATATTTTCAGCTTTGATGCAGAATCAGTATATATATGTAAGGCTTCATAATGTTGAAAGAAATTCGGACTTTTGGCAATTATTGGCGAAGATACAACCATTTGAATTTGGAAACAGAAACTCAAAATGTCAATTTCTCGATTTTATTTCATAAAAACGTATGTTCAACTTTTGATGCAGAATCAATATACGAGGCGTGTTCAAAAAGTATCGCGAATTTTGAATTTTCGCGGGTTACGTATAATCGAATTTCGATTTTTTTGTAGCGTTATGTTGGTACTCATGTCTCTCACTTATGCCGACAAGCTCGGCCATTTTGAATGTTCACTTAATTGTTGACAGCTGCTTTGCTTGCACGTGTTTTGGATCGTCTTCGATTTTTACCTATTCAAAAAAATGGATCAAAGAACCTGTATCAAATTTTGTGTGAAAAACGAAATTAAGTGCGCGGATGCATTCCGAATGTTGATTGTGGCATACGGAGAAGCTACCTTGGACCGAAGCAACGTTTATCGGTGGTACAAAATGTTCTCAGAAGGCCGAGAAGATGTGAACGACGAAGAGCGTGCCGGACGCCCGAGCACTTCAACAACAGACGAAAAAATTAATGGAGTGGAGAAAATGGTATTGGCCAATCGTCGAATCACCGTTAGAGAAGTTGCTGAGGAGCTAGACATATCGATTGGCTCATGACATTCGATTTTTATCAATGATTTGGGCATGAGACGGGTCGCCGCGAAATTCGTACCAAAATTGCTCAATTGCGACCAAAAACAGCATCGCATGAACATTGCTAATGAGGGTCATAACTGGTGACGAATCGTGGGTTTACGGTTACGACGTGGAAACCAAAGCTCAATCATCTCAATGGAAGCTGCCGCACGAACCAAGACTGAAAAAAGCTCGCCAAGTTCGGTCGAATGTGAAAGTTTTGCTGACAGTTTTCTTCGATTGCAGGGGCGTGGTGCATCATGAGTTCTTGCCACAGGGTAGAACGGTCAATAAGGAATATTACCTGCAAGTTATGCGCAATTTGCGCGAAGCAATCCGCCAGAAACGCCCGGATTTGTGGAAGAACAAAAATTGGCTTTTGCACCACGATAACGCCCCTGCTCACACATCGTTGCTTGTCCGCGACTTTTTGGCCAAAAACAACACGCTAATGATGCCGCAGCCACCGTATTCCCCAGATCTGGCCCCCTGTGACTTTTTCTTGTTCCCTAAACTGAAGAGGCCCATGAAAGGACGACGTTACGCTACGCTTGACGAGATAAAGACGGGATCGAAGGAGGAGCTGAACAAGATTAAAAAAAAAGATTTTTTGAAGTGCTTCGAAGATTGGAAAAACCGTTGGCACAAGTGTATAATATCTCATGGGGATTACTTTGAAGGGGACAAAATAGATATTCATGGATAAATAAATAATATCTGAAAAAACACAAAATTCGCGAACTTTTTGAACACACCTCGTATAGCTAAGTATGCCTTTAGAGGCCTGCCCCTCTTTGCCTGTGGTAACCGAAGCTTAAACGTATCTTAATAAGAAATATGTAACTAGCAAACTCATAGTTATTATTATAGGTTTAGCTATAAATAAAATGAAATTCTTTGTTCTGTTTGCATAGCATTTGCCGGACTTTGACACTGCTGATATAAGATTGCGGGATATCTGCACACGTGCCCAGTTTGTGGGCAACTTCAAGCCGGGACGCAAGCCAAAAGCGCTGACAGCGCGCCTCAACCACAATGTAAGCGAGCCGCCGGCGCTGGTGCCTATTGGTGGCAACAACAAGACAAAGTCGACGGAACCGGTGGCCGAACTGCTCACGGATGAACCGCAGCAGCTGTATGGACGTGCCGCCCTGGAACCCGACGAGGAGGAGCTGGAGCCGGAATTGCAGGAGCAGGCTGAGCAGGCGATGTCCAAGACACTGTCGCCCGCTCACCCGCTGCCCAAACTGGAGCCGATTACGGTACGCTCCATCATAAACGCCTCGCCCCGGGCATTGGTCAAGGCTGGTGCTCACATCACGGGCAGTCCTACGCGTGAAATTTTAACAACGGCGACGACGACGACAACAACGACGACGATGCCACGTCATGCACATGGCAGCTACTTCTCGCTGCTCCGGGATCTGTTCGTTTCGACGCCGCAGCATCGCTTGAACTATGCCGAATTGCACGCTCTGCTGCTCAAGTGGCGCACAGAGAGCTGCAGCGGCGGTGTGCCGGATTGGCTGCGTCAGCTGCCGGTGGATTGGACGCATCTACTGCAATCGGCCGTTAACTTTCTGTCGGGTGACTTTCCAACGCTGCCGGCCGAATATGTGCCGTATATTGAGCACAAGACCCAGTTGAATATCTATCAGTGGATTGGCGCTGGACGCGATTCGGATGCGCGTCTGCAAACGCTCTGCCAGCACTGGTTGCAACGACGCAATGAGGACACAACGATTGTGCAACAAGTGCTGACGACTCCACAGCAGCAGCAGCAGCAACAACAGCAGCTGTTGAGTCCCGTTGTGGATGTGGCGCCAACGCCGCCACCACGCTGCCCCACCAGCTGGGCGGTGCGGGTGGCCACCCAGGCAGAGATGCTGGAGTTTCAGCGACAGGAGCGTTTGCGTTTCGATCAGCCGCATCGTCCGTTCACGTATCGCCTGCATGGCTACGAGAGTGTTGTCGGTCCCGTCAAGGGCATCTACACGCAGAGTTTGGCGCTGAACAAGGCCCGGGGTCATGCGATTATGGTGGATGATCGACCGCCGTATGTGACGATATTGACGCTGGTACGCGATGCGACCGCACGGCTGCCCAATGGCGAGGGTACACGATCCGAAATCTCGGAGCTGTTGAAATGCTCGCAGTTCGTCAACCGGCAGGCGGCGGAGAATGTGTTGCAGACGATTGTCAGCGGTGCACTGGATCGCATGCATGGTGGCCTCGATCCGTGTGTGCGTTACGATGCACGCCGCAAGATCTGGATCTATTTGCATCGCAATCGCAGCGAGGCGGACTTTGAGCTAATGCATCGCCAGAACCAGACAATGGTCAAACAGAAGCAGCAGCAGCGCAAGCAAAAGCCAAAGAAGGATGAGACCATGGAGGCGACACCAGAGCTGCCAGCTTTAGTGGCGGCCACAGCAGCTGCAGCACAGCCACAACAAGCCCAACTCCCAGCAGCAGCAGCAACTCCAGCTGCTTCTTCTCCTGCAACTGCTGCTGTGTTGATAAAGAAGCAGTTGCTAGCACAACCTCCTCTTCCCCTACAGGTTAAGTGTCCGCCAGTGCCGCCGCTCAAATATCATGTGCCGCCCACTGTTGCGCCCACGCAGCTGATGGCGGCACAGAAATCGCTGCTGAAGCCCACGCAACGCAGCGGCGTTGTCACCATTCTGGACAGATCGCCCACAGCGCCCGTTCAGTTGCTGAAAACTTCGCCCAAAATACAGCATCAGGTGCAACAGGTGCAGCAGGTGCAGCAACAGCAATCGCCTCTCAGCTCCAGTCCAGCACGCAATACCACGCCCATTTTGGTGTCAACGCCCAGCGGATTACAGACAGTACATGTAGCTGCCACGCCCACCAAAAAGTTGGCAATCAAGAAGCCCATTGTTATCAATGCGCCCAATGCACAGGCGCCAACGGTCGGAGCAACAGCAACAGCGGCTAGCTTCATTATGCCACTGGATCAGCAGCAGCACGCAAGCAAATCCTCTCCAGCACGCCAGCCAATGCCCAAGAATATAATACGCCTGCTGCCCGCAGCTGGAGCAAGTGCAGCAATTGGCACAGCAGTGGCCACCAAACCGGCCGTTGTCCAGCTGCCCAATCCGATTGCTGCTGCAGCTGTCAAGCCCGCTGCTGCAACTGTGCAAATCCTTGGACCACGCATGCTCGCCCAGACCACAGTGCGTCCATTGCAGCAGCAGCAGAAAATTGGCGCCGTGTCCATTGTCAGTCACAAGCCAGCAGCGGCAACAACGATCAGCGGCAGCCCATTAACTAATGCCAGCGCACCCACGGGTGGCACCATTGTCAAGATGTCGCCGCAGGCATTTGCCACACTGCAGCAGCAGCAGCTCAAGCAAAAGGCCCAAGCCCAGCAGCAACAACAGCCACAGCAGCAACGAATTCTTGTGGGTAAGTTGCAGTTCAAACTCGACTCCATAAAGTTAATACAGTTGCGTAAATAATAATATGACCAACTCGATATTTTTTCTTCCGAATGATAAAACCAACCCTTAGTTTTGCAATATCTTCAAAAGTTGGTTTTTAACATATGGTTTCTCCTCGATAAATTAAAGTTATTATTTTTATTTTATTTCTGAATAAAATTATAGTTTTTTTCATTATAACTTTAATTTCATCCACTCCTAAAAATGTATCTACAATTTCCTTAAACTTTCATAAAAACATTTCTTCTGCGAGTGGTGCTATTATTTTTTTTTCGCAACTATTTCTATATATCTACTTGATCAGTTTTAAGAGCAGTTGCCATATCATAATTTTTTTACCGTTTTTTTTTTTGTGCAGGCAACACGGCCATTTCGTCGAACAAAAATATCGTTTTCCAGGCGCTGCCAAAAGCGTCGCCAAAAATACTCAGCACTATGGGTGGACAGGCGAAGACGCTGGCCACCGCGAATCTCTCGCCACAGCAGCAGCGGATTGTGTTGCAGAGCTTTAGGCAGCCGGCGACGTCGACAGCAGCGAATGCAAATGCCGCACAGACAACAACCACAACGCGCATCTTACGAACCACGCCAGTGGTGACGTCAGCTGGCTCGAGTGGCACGCAACCAACATCCACACAGCAGCAGGGCACTGGTGGTCAGATCCTAACGCTGGAGGGTCTGTTGCAGAAATCGAATGGTGGCAAGCTGATAACGACGGGCAACAACATCATACAGCTGGCCACATCCACAGCCGGAGGCAATGTGATCACACTCTCGCCCGGTGCTCAAATTCAACAGCAGCAGCAACAGACGCAGCAGCAGTCGGGCGTCAAACAGCTGCCGACAACAGCGCGCATTTTGAGCGCCGGTCATCATGGAACAATGGTGCCCAAGATCATTGGCAAGACAACGGTTGTGCCCGGCAAGCCGATGTTGCTGCACGCCAAGACGCTAAAGCTCGGCGCCAATGCGGTTGTTAGCAGTACACACAGCCCAACGGCAACAACCACACTGACAACGGGTGCAATGAAGACGGCACAGAATATTGTCATTGGTGGCCAGACAGTGAAGCTACAAGGAGCGGTAAGCATGTCCAGAAAATATCTGTTAAAGAACCAGTATTAAATTTTATTCCACTTGCAGACCATTCCAGCGCGCAATACAACCGGTGCGCCCATGCAGACAGTCATTATGGGCAATCAGCTGCTGCGTCTCGCCACCAGCAGCAGCAGCATCACCACGACCAGCAACAACCTGCCCAGCACATCCAGTGGGATTGCAAGTGCGCCAAAAACACTGCTCATTGGCGCTGGTGCCGGACAAACGTTGCGTCTGGGCAAGAGTGTGCTGCTCGCCACAAGCACCAACAGCAGCAGCAGCAGTGGCAGCAACACGATAACAACATCCGCCTCAAGCAACAACGCAACATCTGGTAATAATCTTGTATTTGCAGTACAAAATAATGGCGGCCAATTGTTCTTCACGCCCAATCTGCAGGGTGTCAACCTGAAACCGTTGTCCAACATGAAAGTGATACCCATGTCGACGGCGACAACTGTTGCCGGCGTTAAATTGAGCAATGTGACGACGGCAACTGTTGATGCGGTTGCTGGCAAAACAATAAGCACCAAAATGCTGCCCACAGCTGTATTAAAGACGGCGCCGAATTAAGTATGGAGTAGTAATAGAAAGAGGCTTGTTAACTACGTTCTTTGATTTGATATATATACCTATATATAATAGTTTACATATGGAATTTAGAATTTTCAAGCAAACAACCAATTTGCTTTCCAATTTGTAATATAAAAGCTGTGCAATTTTGCAATGCGCGGTGCAGCTTGATGAAATCTGTTAATATTGTATTTAGAACTAAATAAGACCTATCGCAAAACGCAGACAGACAAACCTTAAAATAAATGTTCAATGAATCTAACATATCTTCGTTATAGTTATTGTTATTAGTTATGAACTGCAAATATTTGAAAGAATTGCATGAAAACCTTAACTAGATGAATTTA
This sequence comes from Drosophila basisetae, assembly GCA_035041595.1. Lineage (NCBI taxonomy): Eukaryota > Metazoa > Arthropoda > Insecta > Diptera > Drosophilidae > Drosophila > Drosophila basisetae. Next base: position 523,810 of record JAWNLB010000048.1, on the reverse strand, counting down.
TTATTAACAATGATATTATGATGATGGCTTAGTCTGTATGGATGTGTGGATCTGGGATGTGTGTGTTTTTTTGTGCTTATCCATAGGATAGTCTGAATATGGGATTCTGTGTGTGTTTTATCCGATTTGGGGCTGTTCTTTCGGCCACACGGACATCGCGTATCCATCAGAACGGCGACTTGCGGTGCAGCCGCAGATGCCGATTTAGTTTGATTTGTAGATTGAATGTCTTTCCGCATATATTACACTCGCAAAGGGACATATTGTCCCGCTGGGTGGTTTTTGTATCCGACTCCGGATGAGATGACTCTGATTGGGCGACTGGTTTGCAGGTATCGCTTGCTGGCAGTTGTCCAGTTGTGGCTACCGTCAGAGATTCTTCCTCCGTTGTGTGCCGTTCTTCAGGTGGCACGGTGCGATGCTTGTGTTGCACATGCGTCTGCAGCTGCTCAGCATCCTCGAAGGTGTCATCGCAAAAGGCGCAACCTATTAAGCGTAGCTGCGTTGTGACTGTCGCCGTTTCCGTCGTCTGCATTGATCCCAGCTCGCGCGCCAATTCCTCTTCGTGTTCTGCAACAAATAAACTGAATGAATTCTGATACGGATCATTGTTGTGTATAATCAGCATTTACCTTGAAGATGTCGATTCAGATGCCCCAGAAGCTGTTTGTGCTTCAGTACTGCAGGTGGAAGAATTAAATTAGGAATCAAACATACATTTCTTCCTCAATTGAGGCCTACTTACTCTTGCCGCAGAATTCACACTTGGAGCGCGTATGCACCGCAATTTTGTGGTCCTTCAGCGTGTCTTTGGAGCTGCAGAAGAAGCCGCAAATGGGACATTTCACGTGCTTTTGCAGCTTATGCCATTTCATGTGAAACCGGAGACGCGATTCGAGCGCGTTGGTGAACTTCTTGCCGCATATATGGCACTCGGTGTCCTTGAGCATGTGTATCCGGGTCATGTGCTCGGTGTGCTGGGCCTGCGTGACCGAAGCATGTCCGCACATTTTGCAGAAGACGCCCGGCTCCTGCATTGGTGTTGGCAGCGTGATCACTGCTTCGTCATACGCCTCATCATCATAGGTAAAACAAAAAATGTTTTCATCATTGTCGTCCCGACTATCGGCCTGCTCGTGTTGTTGTTGTTGCTTCGGCGAACTCTCGAACAGTGTGGAGCTGAAGCCATTCGCAGCGGCTAGCTCCTCGGGCTTGACTTGGGCGAAGGTTGCCTCCTCGGACAGATTACCAACGATCGGCTGCTGATGATATTGTGCCTCGTGCGGCACACGTGCCGTGTGCTCCTCCTTGATGGGTACATGCGGTATATCAAGTGGAGCCCAGACACGTCTGCTGCCATCCTCGGCGATGCCTGCCTCCTCATCCTCCTCCTCATCGTCGTCCGTATCGAGATAAATGAAGCCGCAAAATGTCTGTTCGTTTGCCTCTGCAATTTCCTGCTTAATGACCACTCCATTCTGGCCACGCCTGCTGTCCAGTTTCTCGAATTGCTCCTGTGTCTCCAGGCAGTTGCGTTTGAATTTCAGCAATTTCTGGAACTCAGCGATGCAGGCTATGCACATGTACTGCGGCCGCCCATCGTTTTCCTCGAGCTATCGAAAGATATCATTAACATAGTATTGCTGTCTGAAACGGGACCAAATTTGCACATACCTCTAGATTCCAGGCGTGCATTTGTTGCACTATTTCCAGCATGTCGCCGGTTTCGCATTTTGTAAATATTGGCCTAATGGATTGGCTGAATATGAAATAGATGCCGCATGTGCGGCACGGCTCAATTCGATCATCATCGTCGAATGTGTTTTCCATTGATTTGGCAGCGGGGCAGTTGTCGTCTTTCAATCTTTCCAACTAATTCATGTATTTGTGCAACATAAGCAAATTCACAAAATTAAATGAACAGCGCTTTGTCTATTGTATTTAGTATGACAGCCGGTTGTATGCTAAAAAATCATCAATATGTCAGTAGACAAAAAAATACCAACTCTGTGTAAATGTCACTGTTAACAATATTTTTATAAATATAATAGGTCAGCATAGTTTTCTGATATATTTGTTAGTTAAATACAGCAAAATAAATTTATATTCTTATTTGTATTAAAATACCGCGAAAATCGCAAAAGAAGTTCTATTCCTCAAATTTACGTTGCATGAAGTTGGCTGCGCCCTGTTAAATGCGTCTCGCCAGCCCTGGTGCAAATGCATTAAAAAAAATAAATAGGCAATCACGTATCATTTGTAGTGCTAATAATTTATAAAAAGCATTGAGCATTGAAAGTGCAGCCGCATTATTATGAATTTGACGGAGCAGAACCCGTATGGCAATGGGCTGCTCTATGCTGGCTTCAACCAGGATCAAGGTAAATAAATGTACTTTGTACGTTGTTTACATATTCATGCACACGAAGCTTCAACGTGCAATAAACATACTATATATATATATATATATATATATATCGTTTGTATATATACGCATAATGATTAATAATAAAATTGCTACGCAGGATGTTTTGCTTGTGCCACAGACACCGGATTTCGGGTGTACAATTGTGACCCACTAAAGGAAAAGGAACGTCAATACTTTCCCGAAGGTAAGTGTATGTGTGTGTGTGTGTGTGTGTGTGTGCAGGTGTGTGTGCAGCCAAATTACTTGCGTAAATTCTCATCAGATAATAATATTTGATAATTCAGCTAGTAGGTCATATGTTTGTATGCTTTGATTAATTCATGTCATTCGCAGTAGAGTTTTGTCCGACAAACGTTTGGGAAAGTGTTTTTGTTAAACAACACAAAGGGATTTTTTATATATTCATATGTTTGTCGATAACAGGATCGGCGAATTCGATTAATATGTTATCGGAAATTGAACATTTAAATGGTTTACATTTTTTTATAGTTAATTAATTAACTGACTCGAAATGTTTTTGAGCCACTTTTAAACCTTTAAGTTTTTTTTTTTTTTTTTGTGTATTTAATTAGAAAATGAATAGTTTTTTTTCGCCGGTTTTATTGATATTAGAAAAGAATTTTCGAAATCTTTACGAAAGTTATCTAAGAAATTCATTAAAATCATATTTCATGTTATAATCATATAATTTTCACTTGGCTTTTGTGTAATTGTAGCTTTATTGTAGTGTGTGACTTTTCCCATGCTCGATTAACAATGTTTCGCACTTTGTATTGTGTGTTTCTGCGATTTGCAGGTGGTCTCAGCCATGTAGAAATGCTGTTCCGATGCAATTATTTGGCTCTTGTTGGCGGCGGCATTCGTCCGCTGTATCCGCCCAATAAAGTGATTGTTTGGGATGATCTACGGAAATCGCCGGCCATCTCGCTGGAATTCAATCAGCCAGTGCGCGCCGTTCGTCTGAGACGCGACCGTATTGTCGTCGTGCTGGAGGGAGTGATCAAGGTGTATACATTCACACAGCAGCCACAGCAGTTGCATGTGTTCGAGACAAGCTCCAATCCGAATGGCCTGTGCGTCCTCTGTCCGCACAGCAATAAGAGTCTGCTCGCATTCCCGGGTCGGCGTACCGGTCACGTACAAATCGTCGATCTTGCCAACACGGAGCGTGCCCCCTTGGAGGTAATTGCGCATGAGGCAGCCATCAGTTGCATTGCATTAAATTTGCAAGGCACTCGCCTGGCCACCGCCGGCGAGAAGGGCACACTTATACGCATTTTCGATACGGAGAACGGCAAAAAGGTGTCCGAATTGCGACGCGGCAGCAATCATGCAAACATATTCTGTATCAATTTCAATCATCAGTCGACCATGATTGTTGTTGCCTCAGATCATGGAACCATACATGTCTTCAATTTGGAGGACAACAAGCAGCGCGAATCATCGCTACCGATAATACCCAAGTATTTCTCAAGTCAATGGAGCTTCGTTAAATTCTCCATACCGCAGGGACCTCGCTGTATTTGTGCCTTTGGCGCCGACTCAAATTCGGTTGTGGGTAAGTTATAACATACATAGCTGATTTAAATAATAATAATCTAACCTATCGCTAATTTTAGCCATTTGCGCGGATGGTCACTATTATAAATTCCTATTCAATACCAAGGGTGAATGTAGTCGTGATGTTTGCACGCAGTTCCTGGAACTGCAGGATGACGAAACTTAAAGTTGAACAATTATTGTGTGGCGCCCCCATATAAGCATACATATTATCGATATCTACATATAATATACAAAATATATATATATATATGAAAAATGTGTTATACAATATTATATTTAAGCATGCTTTAAACTTACTTTACAAGTCGAAGTTCACATTAAACGGTAGTTAACAATGTAAATATCAAATAGTTCAACCATAAATCGTGCTGCTCTCACTCTTAAATAGCGGAACGCGAATCGAATCGCATGGAATTCAATCCTACTGGCTGGAGACGCTATATTTCTTGCAACAGTAAGCAGATTGTGTGACTCAAAGATGGACATTCATTTAGCTGTCGGACTTTCATTTGTTCAGTTTAAAATAATAGTCACATTTGCCGAACCCTTTCTGAAATTGCCCCAATACGGCACCAAAATACCAAAATACGTGATGCGCGGACACCTGCATATACCCAAGCAACCGGAGAACTACTGTCGTAAGGAACTTTGCCCGCTGGGTGTAACTCATGTTGCATGTGGCCACCAGTTTGTAAGTATTCAACTGCCTGCCGTTGAACCCTATTAGCGTAATTGTGTATTCGAATTGCAATTATCTGTTGGAAGTGGGGCGACAACTGTGCGAAGCCGCGCGATGGTGTCAACATGGAGAGAAATAAAAATATAATAATTACGCATCACAATAATCTCCGGATGCGAATGCATAGGGCATTAGAACATTTGCCACCGGCCAAGCGACTACTCCCACTGCAATGGGATGAGGAGCTCGCCGTGATCGCAATGCGCGTAACCAATTTTTGCAATGATGAAGAATACAGTGCATGCGTGAATACGGCCCGCTATCTAAATGTGGCTAAAAGTTCGGAAGTCCTACATTACAAGGATCCACTCGATGTACCTGAAGTGCTGAAGCAGGTGATACAAAGGAATTGGGGGAAGTTCACAACATTTAAAAAGGAAAGTGTGGAAAAGTTTCCAAAAAACGCTACACAAGCAGATTATAAATTTGCGAATATGATCTATCAGAAGAACGATGTGTTGGGTTGCGGCATGTTAGTACGTGGAAAAATGCACATGGTGTACTTCACCTGCTTGTATAACCATAAAATGCAGCCTGGCGAAAGATTGTATGATATCAAAAATTGACCGAAAAATGTAAATAATATAATCAGTAATCACTATGTTGAAGTTGCTTTCAAATTAAAATACAAAAACCCCCCAATTAATAAAGTATGAATTGTTCGCATCAATATTTTAATATTTGCGATCGGCAGGTATTAACTATTTCCGTATCTTAAAAATCCGTATAAATCCATATAGTTGGTAATTGTATTCTTTAGAAATCTGCAAGAATTCGGCAGTAATTTATTTGCCTCAAAAGCCATTCTAAAAGACTTTTTACTATTCCTTAAAGTATGCTTTATAATTTAAGCTCTTTCAAAGAGTGTTTTAAACTGTTATTGAACCTTTTTGAAGCGCTCAGAAAACTAGATTTATCACGAAGTAGGCAGTTTTTTGTATTAAAGACTGTAGTTTGAAAGGAAACTGACGAAAATGAAAGAAGAATTTTTATTAGAACTAAGTCAAGTATTACTTTATTGCTTACAAATATCGCTGGATTGTCAAAATGTCATCAAAAGTACTACAAAGGTATGTATATATATTAGATCTTAGAGGTGTGTGGTATTGGTGTTGCCGTCAAAGGCAAGATTCGTGGCACCACCGCCCGTCTGTGGCGCAAAATCGCTCTGTTGCAGATGAATTATCTTTGCCTGCTGCTGCGAACTAATTGGTATATGCAGATTGTGCAGATTGTCCAATTGCATGACAGCATTATTTGTTGTATTCTGATTCAGATTTGGCTGCTTTTCGCTATCTTTCTGCTTTGGCTGCTTGCGCAACAGATTCATATCCGACTTATTGGAGAAGTGTGCCTCGATTTCCTGCAAAAAGAAATACGCAAAAATGTTGAAAATTGTTCAATTGAGTCGGGTGACGAGATTAACTTACGCCCAGGGTGCGACCTTCGGTCTCGGGCAGCGTAAAGTAGAGCACAGCGAAGCCAATGAAGGCAACCATGGCATAGAACGCAAATGTGCCCGGCAACGTCAATGTACTGATCATCACCAGAAACAGCTTATTGGCCAGAAAACCAAATACGTAGCCCACACCGCCGGCAAATCCTGACGCACTGTTGCGTATATCGGCGGGAAAGACCTCACCGATGAGCACCCAGGGTATCATGCGTATGCCCAGATGCGAGAAGAAGGCGGACAGCAGCAGCAGAATCAACGGCACCCACACCAAATAATTGCGCTCCTGCTTTGGCACAGTCAACAGCAGATCCTCTGCAATGGGTGGCTTCGACGGCGTCGGAATATCACTGACTGCAACGGCAACTTCGGGCGGCATCGTTGTTGCCTCAAACTCTGGTTCCATTGTGGTTTCCAGCCCCCGTCTGCTGCGATTAGTGAATAACTCCATTGAATCCATTGTGGTATCAAATATTGCCATTGTCGTCGTTTCCAAGTCCAGTTCGGGCAACATGGTTGTCAGCATCATTAGTTCCTGCTGCTGCTCATCCTCAAATATTTTTGATATGTTCGCCTGCGATATGATGCTCTCCTTGGGCACAAGCGCCGAGGCATTGACCACCACATTGTTGACCGCAAAGCCGGGCACATCATTGAGGAAGTGCGCATAGGTCGCCGTGCCCAGGAAGCAGAGACCGGTGCCCACCGTCGAGACGAGCACCAGCGGTCGTTTGCCCGTAAAATGTATCAGTGTCACACCCAATATGGTTGACAGCATCTCGGCAACGCCCAGCAATATGGTTGCATGATATTTATTCATTGGCGCTTTCAAAGTGTGAAAGATTTGCACGGCATACGTCTGCAGCGGTGTCTTGCCGGAAAAGTGGCCCGTAAAGAACGTGAACGAGACAAGTAGAAAGGGTGCGAGAAAGGTTCGCTTGCGCCACATTCGGAAACGTTTGCTCAGTTTGTGTCGTAGTCCAGTCGCCGCAGCAGCATCGATTCCAACATCCTCGGCCGCCTCCTCGATGGCCTTCTGGGTGATTAGCTCGTCGTAGAGCTGATTGAATTCCTCCTCGATCATGTGCTCCGGTACCCAGCCCCGTAACCATTGCAGTGATTTGACCGCCTCCAAGAATCGTTGCTTCCGTATCAGCCAGATGGGACTCTCGGGCACAAAGCACAGCATTACAATTGTTATTACCGGAAAGGCGGCGCTTACAGCCGCCACACTGCGCCAGTCCATCAGGGAGCCCAAGATGAACTGCACAAAGACGCCAGTGATGACGCAGGTGGTGCCCAGCGCTGATAGAATACCACGGTACTTGGGCTCCGTAATCTCGGCCACATAGGTCAGCACCTGCATGTCAAAATACGCCGATTATCAAGAGTTGATTGACATTTTTTACTCCATTATCAATTATATCGTAATTATGAACCTCATTGCAAACCACTGACAATGACATCAAATATTTGCAATTTATAAATTTGTTAATAATAATCAATAAATGCAAGAAATTTGTCAGCAGTCAGTCATGCCACATTAAGTAATTAATAATTAACTAAAAAATAAATATTATCGACTCTATGAAACTCATGTAACCTAGTTGTAGACATGGCCCTCTCCAAGTATCAAGATTTCTATACTATCCAGCTTTTTAGTTGTAACTTTGTAACTTTTTCTGGACTTGCTTAAGTGAGGTTTTTAAATAAATATTTGAAGAATCAACTGTTTTTCAACAATTGCAAATATTTATTGTTTACTATAATACATACTATAATAAAAAAAAAAACATTATCAATAGATGGAAAAAATGTTTATGATTATTAAATAATTTACTTAACTAGGTTAAAATTATCTTTCCTAATGTGCAAAAGAATTGAAATTAATTCCATTATCATATTTCCATAACCTTTAAGAAACTGGAGACAAGCTCAGGTCGTGAACACGCTATTTCGTAATTTGCATAAGAATTTAAACAGCGCTAATTCGATATTGAATTTCTATGATCTATAAGAAACTAGAGACAAGTTCATATCAAATGCTCCTAAGTCTTAAAGCTCATTTCTGTAAATACTCGCAGCGCAAGATATTAATTTCGATTGTGTTAAAATAATAGGTGCATATTATTATTATCTTAGACAAGGTCAAAATAGAGAAATGGCAACACAACATAGCTGGCCAGCGATTAGTGCAATTAGTTAGTTAGTTGGTTAATGGGTCTTCACTTACGGGTGCTTCCATGAGACCGCCGCCGAGACCAGCCAAGCATAAAGCCGCATACAGATGATCCGTGCTCGTGGCAAAGTGAAACAAAAGCCAGGCAGCCAGTATGGGCAGGTTGACAAACTGAAACCGAAACCGAAACCAGACACAGATACAGATACAAATACAAAAATATCAAACTGCCAAGCTGCCAGCATCAGCATAATTAAACAATAGCATCACTTTAAAGTTCAGTGTGTCAATGTTTTCAATGCCATGTTGCTAGATATAAATCTGTTATTTTATTCACATATGCATATATATATATATTTGAATCGGGCCAGATACGCACCTGCATTGCTCTTCGCTTGCCCAGCGGCTGAGTTAGCAGACCCGAGAAGAGGCAGCCCAGCGGCACACAAATTAAATTTATGGAACCTAAAAGGAATAATTAAGTGCATTTGTGTGTGGCAATCTGCGTTTTGTGTTATAGCTTACTGAACCACGATATTTCATCTTTGTTAAGTACTATATCGCCACTCTGCCCCCCTCTGCGTCCGTCGCCGCCCTGTATCGCTGGTATTACGATTGTGGGAAAGCCCAGAGTCATGCCATATCCTGCACAAGGATTTTAACATTTTATAAAAAAAAGTTTAACTGGTAGACAGTAATCCAAAATAGGACTTAATTTCATTTGCTTAAGTCAGGGAATGAAAGCTGTATTTTTAATAAGTATACAAAAAGTATCTAGTACATTTTCGCGAAATGAAAACGTATTTTGGATCACTTTTCCAACTAAAACATTTAAAAAAACGTATGCAAATTGAAATGAATTTCATTATATAAAATTGTCCATTGTTCATTGTTCGATAGCTTCATTTCCCGCTGATTAAGCTTTGCATTTTATATATGCAGGGGTAGATTAAATTCCGAGTATTACAATAGTTATTTACCGAATAGCAATATGTTCTTAATACTAACAGCTAGAAACTGTGGCAGGGCCCGTCGAAAGTTGCTTACTTCCACATCATTCAGGCCGGAAATGCGTCGATTGTTGTTGCTGCCATTTTGCATGAATAAAGGACGATCATTCAGCGAGCTAATAATGAAACGAATCAAATAAAAAACCAGTTTTTTCATTTTCCACTTGTCACCTCTTAAAGTCAATTTATAAGTTTATGGGGTTTTTATATTTGTTTTTACCGATTCTTTTCAGCTGTTGCGTCTATTCTGCCATTAAACATGATTAGTTTTGGTTTCTTTGTTTTTGTTTTTTCAATTTTTTTCTCTTTTTATTATTTGCACAAGCACTGCTCTTGACAGCTGCTGATTATATTTTCTCAGGGTTTGTGCATAGCTAATTGCGTTATTCTTATTAATCGCAATTGAAAACCTTAACGACTTTTTTACATCAAATCCGAAATCAAAAATAATTGTCTCCTACACAACGCGATAATGAACTTGACTCATTAATTACTCAAAAATTCAAAAGGCTGTGTCATTGCCGCTTTATTCATTCTTCATTGCTTTCTATGACATAGATAAGAATATAAATATTCTTTTCCATTATAATCGAGTGTTTATTATGCGCCTGGAAACATCGTATTTTTTGACACGAATTGTTGTTACGTGTTCATATGTGCCAATTGTTAATTGTTAATTTCTTTTTACCATCTTTTGTGTGGTTTCTGTTTGTTTTTATGCGTTCATCAACAAGCGTATCAACTATCGAATTAAGAACAGTTAGTGACAATTATTAAGGAACTTAACGAGTACAATAAACTGTGTTTGTTGAACGTGTCTTTCTATAATTGACAGCTTTCGCAGTCAATGATGTTTACGCCAATTATAAATGCATATTAAATGCTCAGTTTTGAACCCGCTCTTAAAATCCACGAAAACCGGATTTTCCTGTAGGAACTTTAGGACAGCAGTCGTTTTATGTATTCTGATCCGTAAGTCATTTATGGGTCAAAGCCACACAGGTCAGGCCTTGAAGACGGAACCTTTCTATCTGATCCACAAGTCGGTTAGCCGTTCAAGATGCTCATCTGGCGACCGCACCTATTTAAAGGCCAACGGCTGGATTACCTTTCACCTACTACTATTTCATGAGTAATTTGCATTTTAAGCGTTTCGCCTTTCGTATAGCCGCCGGTTACAAATTGAAATTATTTTTTATCTTTTATTTATGTCTATTTCTGGTACTTCGCACCAGGTGTGTTTCATTTTCAGCTGTCTGAACTGTTGACGCTAAGAGTTTATAAAACATAACAAAAATAATAAAAGAAACATAAATAATTTTACGTATTTTCTTGTCTATCGAAACCGGTTTACAATTATGTTTTATGAATACTTTGCGTGAAATTTGGAAGAGCTCCAATATAAATGAACTTGCTAATGACTCAAATTATTCACACTAATTGTTATTGGTCTGATCCATGAACATTTTGTTTTAATAATGTTAACTACAAATTGAAAGGGCCTACGAAATTATCAATTTATTTATGTTGCACATATGTATGCAGCAAAAGGTTGCACAATCCACGAATACAAATGCCCCAAGCAGACAAAACTCAACCTGCAACACAATAAACCTGTCTGAAATTTGGCTTTGATTATTGATTAGTTATTTTTAGCTATTTGTATTTAATTTCCAATTTGTGTTTTAGATTTTATTTATTGTCGCGCCCATCAAACCGTTATATTCAATTTACTGTGTGTTGAGTATTTGAACGCGTCGCTTTAGGCCAACATCATTGCGCGTCGCGCGGTCAATACAAACTGAAAGCTGAAGCACAAAGCACAAAGCGAACCTGAACCCGAAGCTCGGCTCGTCGCTTATAGCACAAAATAAACAACAACAAAACGAAAACAAATAGATTTGCGCAAACGCAGCTTACAAAACAAAGCTTCTGTTCGGCTCTCCCTCTCTCGTCGCATTGATTGTAACCGGCTCAATAAATGCATTTAATGTTCTATACATGGATTACATTAGGCATAAACAATGCATGCATAACATACACGACCAGCTGACATTAACTAAGAGTTAAGTAAACGACATTCTATGATTAATCACAAGACGACAGCATTTCATTAGCAACAAAACACATTTGTTAATTCAACTAATGTTAAAGACTTACATTTTGCTTTTCTTTATTTATTTATTTATTTTTTGCATTGTTTGTGTTTGCTGTAAAGGTTTAAATCGCACAAACTCAAAAGAACTGCTAATCTTATCTCATAACACCTGTAAGCAACCCACACGTTTTCATTCCTCACATGAATATGTATGTGGTTAGATATACTCGTATGTTTGAAAATTTAGCTTCGTTAAATGTGTTTTAAATCATTACATTGATTTGCTGTTTGCATGAATAGCCAAAAATCTATAAAATCAACATCACACGAAATGACAATAAATTACATTTCATTTACCGGTGCAATCAGCCAAAAACCGTTATCTAAATTTATCCTATTTATACTTAAAATCACATATAGAATTAGAGCTTCGGTTACAGTACACACACATACAGACGCACATTGATTGTTATTGTTGCGGAACAAAGCAGTGCAGCTTCAGCTGGTAACAAAAACAGAACCAGCAGACAGCACAAATAGATGTGCACATATACACACATACATACATAGATAATGCTGCCAGACTGACGCAGGCAGGCTTAGTGAGAATTTACACATATAACGCAAATAATACAAAAACTAAAAGGTTTTTTTTTTGTACTGAGTATGTTGTACGTTTTTTGTCGGAAACAGTGAATGCGATAATTGCCAACCGGTATTCGAAATAAATAACAAATTAAAGCGAAAATTGTTACGCTCTGAACGGATACTTAATATGCATAATTATTTTATTGGAGGCACACCTAAATAAACACATTTGTTTTACTTATTATTATTATAGACGCATTCGCTAATGTGTGAAAAATACTTTGTCTATCAGGTGTTGGAGTGTTCGACATAAATAATAATCACAGATGCAATTATCTGTTTTTGACACGAAAAAAAACGTCTTCGGAGCAAGTATTTTTGTGTAGACGCCTCATTACTAAAAAAATTAGAAACTGCTTTACAACAATTTGGTTTTGCTTTGAGTTGAGTTCTGTTCGAAACAAGTTTGCTTGTTCCAAACTATAAATGCCTCACGTTTTGTCGATTTTTCATCTTCGCATTGTGATCAGCAACAAGTTAAGCGCGCACACACGCATACACATGTAGATCTCATGCATTTCCGTTACAACATTTTGAATGCCTGTCAATTTCCGAACTCGCATGCAAACGAAGGTCATGGGAGACAACAACAACAACAATAACAGCAACGATACTTTTTAATACAATCGCACAATTTGAATTAAACACACGTGACTATTACAGGTGATTTATGTTTGCTTTAGCGTAAGCGTTTCTAATTTATAATTAATGACTTGCACTGAGACTGCAACAAACGACACTTCTCAGATGATACATTTTCCCACTGGCTACTGGACAATTAACGGAAATGCGAAATTTGAAATAATTTAAAGCAGCAGACGACACCGCATTACATAAGCGAAACAATCAGTTGGATTTTGTAAGTAACAACTTAATTGGCAACAATATTATTATAGCCATGATTTACAATTTACAGTTCCATATTTATGCATGCATGTTTTCATGCTCTTATGTTGTTTTTACGTACATCATGGGCATTTGTCGACTAATGTTTCGGCGCAATTGAGTCTCCACCATTTTGTTTTTTAGACGTGTTATTTTCAAAAACTTAAGAATCTATATTTTATTTATGTATCCATTCGCTAGTGTTGAACGTTGGCGGCGCACTGAAATCGCTGCCATCGTGATTTTCTGCGAATAGAGTCAAAAAATCGCATTAAGCGAACCAATAAAACTTTTGTATAACAAATTAGCTGCAAACTGTTAATTGCACAAGCTAACACAAACCCCACATGCATACATGTTTTGAAGAGGATGTCGAGTCGCAACATTTTTTGGATAAACTTAATTACAATGCTTGGCAAACTGCTTAAACATAACTTTAATCGTAAATGTGCGTGATGTATGCTTATATGAGTAAAAATAATGCAACATGCATTAAGTTTTGTATTTGGCGCCATCACTGTGAATACCCTGTGCACGTTCGCAGAAGCAATTCACAATAATGCAAATCAAAGTGTGTACACACCGATTAAAATTGTAACTAAAATTCATAAACTTTTGCAAATGTGTACACACTGAACCCAATGGTAACACAACAATTTCTTCCGCGTGTTCTACCAATTCTCCGAAGACAATTTGTCGCAAGGAGTCAGCCTCGATTCATAAACAAAATGAACAAAACAACAAAAACAGATAGTGGAGCAGCGACACCGCCAAAACGCTCGCCACCCCTCACGATAGGCACGCACAATGGGATATTTCACTGTGACGAGGTAGTTGCGTGTTTTATGCTCAAACAGCTGCCGGAATATGAAAATGCCGAAATCTTTCGCAGTCGCGACATCAACGCATTGCGTGACAAATGCGACATAATTGTGGATGTGGGCGGTGAATTTGATCACAAGAAGAAATGGTACGACCATCACCAGTTGACATTCAAGGATACGTTCAGCACCGTTTGCCCGGATTTCAGCGATGATTTTGACATAAGGTGAGCGAAAGTTTCTTTAAATAAATCACTTTAATATTAAATACTCAAACATTTGCAGACTGAGCAGTGCTGGTTTAATTTACTGTTTTTATGGCGAACGCGTTATTCAAAGTATTTTGCTACGCGAACGCAAAATGGAATTGTCGCAACCAAATCTAAAGCTGGCATTTTTGCACATCTATCGCAATTTCATCAGCGAACTGGATGCCATCGACAACGGGGTGGCCATGTTTGAGGGTGGCGAGCCACGCTACAATATCTCCACGCATCTGTCCGCACGCATTGTCAGGTTTAATCCCTCGTGGCAGGACACAAACGTCGATGTGGATGCACGCTTCCAACTGGCCATGGCCACAGCGGGCAAAGAGTTTGTGGACAATGTGCTGGAGATCGCTTGTTCTTGGATTGCGGCACGTGATCATGTGCGACGCGCTTTGGAACAGGCGAAATCGGTGCTTGCGTCTGGTGAAATTCTCTTGCTGGAAACATTCTGTCCATGGAAGATGCATTTATTCGATCTGGAAAAGGAATATGGGCTTGAAGGTGTAACCAAGCTGGTTATATTCGGTGATGGCAGCAGTTGGCGTGTTGCTGGCGTCCCCATAACGCCCAGTAGCTTCCAAGGACGCAAGTTTCTGCCCCGCCCCTGGCGTGGTCTACGCGACAAGCAATTGAGCCAGCTGGCCACAGTCAAAGATCTAATCTTTGTGCATCACACTGGTTTCATAGGTGGGGCCAAGACAAAAGAGGCTGCTCTGGCAATGGCCAAAATGAGCATGGAATATGCCGACGAATGAGAATAAAGAGAATGGGAATAAATCGAGTCCATTTTCTGGGGAACCTTACAAATTTTATTTGTGTTTCTTGTTTCTGTTTTGTTAAAGTTTTTCACATAATGATGAATAATGCCTAATCCATGCGCGTCTTCAACGAGCGTTCCGTAATCTTGTCTTTTTCGATAATGTAGACGGTGGCACCCCAGCCGCTCATCGCATCCCGATCGAAGGCATTCACCATCGACTGGGCAATCACCTCGAACAGTTGATCCGGCTCCAGATCCGGACGCCACAGTGTCTCGCACATGCCGTACAATTGCTCGGCACAGGTGCCCGCCACAACAAAGTCATCGGGCTCATTGGGGCAACCGATCAGATCCATGTTGCAGATAAACGGTTTCATCGTTTTGGGATCCAATCCGGCCACCACGGGCTCAATAAAATAGGGGCCAAAGCGATGCTCGTAGAGAAAACTGGAGAGCATGGCCGAGAATGGTTTGGGTGCCATTTCGCGATTCTCTTTCGTTTCGTAGATATTCTTGCGGAACATCAGGCGATCGCGCACCGTCAGGATGTCCGTCTGGAGGCCGGTCAGTCCGAGGAACATGCGCGGAGCAATGTGGAAAACCTTCTTGAAGTCTGTGGAAATTGTTTGGGCCTGGACGCCAAAGCGATGATCCGTGGCGATGGCCACGCAGTCCTTGCCACGCATGGCAACCACACAACCACCATTATACGCCAGAATTGACATTTTTGCAGTGCTCTGATTATTTCCAGTAAAATTGAACGTAAATAAGACTTGCAAAATGCTAAACGCCGCTTCGAAGATGACTTTTTGTTTCTGCTCGTATGCGCAGCGTTGCCAGACTGCGTGCGCAACTAAATTTACTAAATAAGACCACAAATTTAAAAGCAGGCTGGCAGTTCCTATTTGATTTGAAAATATTATCGAAATGTTTTGGGGAACTAAACAACTAAAAAAAATTAGGGGACTCCTTAAATGTAAGTTGACAAGATATAGACAATTTTTGCAGGTCGGTCTAAAACAGAGATTTGCTTGGAAAACTTGGGTTTGATGTTGTCACACTGTCATAAGAGTAATTTACTCAAATTTTGTTTGTTGCTCCTGGCAATTGATTGCAAAATATTAAATGGAAATATGATATAATTGATATATGCACAAAATGAGGGAAGTAATCGAATACGTTTGTGTTTGAGTGTGTGTGTGTGAAGCTGGATCTATTTTGGCTGCTGTATATCGTCATCGATAACGGGGTATCGTCGTCGGCTGTCATAAGAATCGAGTAACAATAGCATTCAGCAGCACGATGTCTTCTTAAAAATGTTGTATAAAATTTGACTTTACAAAACAATATTAAATGTTTGAAGTGGCGACAGTTACACGTACACACGCTGATCCAAATTTCGCAACCGTTTGACAACTGCAACAGCATCATCGTGATTAACAAAATAGCAACGAGCAAAACAGGCGAAGGTAAGCCGACTGCTGCAGCTTGCACAACAACAGCAACAACAATAAAACTGAGAATTGGTGGAAACGAACAAAAATTTGCAAACAGCAAAAAAATAAATAATGGCTGAGGCAATGGTTGTCGAGGAGCGCCCCACGGTGCCGAAACGTTTCTTCTGTCATATGTGCAATGTGGAGATCAACATTCCAAATGCCGAATTCACTTGCCCCCTCTGCTCCAACGGATTCGTCGAGGAGCTGCCAGCAAATGCCCCCGAATTGTCCGCTTCCAGTGGCAGTGGCAGTGGTAGCAGCAATCATGATCCGGCCACCAGCACCGGCGGCGGCAGCAGCAGCAGCTCCGGCAGCGGTCTGATTAACGTGGAATCGCTGCGAAATGATATCGTCTCGCTGTTGAGCATGCGAAATGTGCCCAATTTGGAGATAACCATCGAACCGACGGGACGACACTCGAGCGTCATGCATCTCAGCGGCAATCCGAACGGTGGCGGTGGTGCAGGTGGTGGTGGTCCTGGTGCTGGTGGTATCCCCACAAGCGGTACATCCAACATTGGCGGTGGACGTGTGCGACCAGCGAATCTGGATCGATTGGACAATGTTCTGTATGACTTTCTGCAGAGTTTGCCACTGGCGGGCGCAACGGCTGAAATTGTCACGGGTCCCGGCAGTGGCGTCGGCCTTGGTGGCACATCCAATTCGCACATGTTCTTCATGGGCAATCCGGGCGATTATGCGTGGGGACGTGAGGGCCTGGACACGATCGTTACACAGATGCTCAATCAAATGGAGACATCGGGGCCGCCACCGTTGTCCGTGCAGCGCATCAACGAAATACCAAATGTGAAAATCACCGCCGAGGAGGTGGAACGCAAAATGCAATGCTCCGTTTGCTGGGATGACTTTAAGCTGGACGAATCGGTGCGCAAGTTGCCCTGTTCGCATCTGTATCACGAGAATTGCATTGTGCCATGGCTAAATTTGCACAGCACCTGTCCCATCTGTCGCAAATCGTTGGCCAACGATGATGATAACGACGACGATGTCGATGTCGATGAGGATTATGTGCTGCTCAATAGTCTCGTTAACGATGAACATCATCGCGGCAGCGGGGCTGCAGTTCGCATTGCTCGCTCCGGCGGCGTGGATCGAGCTGGTTCTGCGTCCAGCACGAATGTATCTAGTCAAACGACAGCAGCCTCGCAGTCGCAACCAACAACAGCAGCAACAGCAACAACAACAGCAGCTGCTGCTGCTGGTGCTGGTGCTGCTGCAGGCAACACACAACGCAACAACGTATTTACTTTCGACGATGACAATATGTTTTTGGACTAATTTCGTATGGGGAGGGGGAATTTTACGATACGATCTGATGATCTGATGATGGCATGGAGAAATGGTAAAAACAACTCTGATATTCAAAATTGAAATAAGGTCTTCGCGTCTACTCGAGCGTTGGCAAACTAAATCCATAATAGTTGCATATATTTATAACAATTTTCTTAAACATAAAAAAAGGAAAAAGAGAATGAGAATGAAAAAGAAAACGAAAACGAAACCAATTACACACCACACGCTTTACTTTTGTTGTTGTTCTAAGAAGGGCTGGTAAACAATATTATTATAAAATTATTTTCTCTCTTTTTTGATTTCATTTTGGCGTTCAGACATAAATATTTTTTAACGTAGTGAGACGATTACCGATTTTATATGGTATATACAAGCATATAATATAAATAACTTCAATTACATTTATTGTACTAAAAATTCTGAAATAGAAAATATTACGTATTTCCGCTTAATTCAAATTACAGCAATTGTATATTATTGCAGATTTAATATTTATATATATATATATAAATGTATGAAAACAAAATAACTGTAACTAGCTATTAGTTGCAAAGTAAAAGCTTGTTTGTGAGCTTGATAAATCACAATAATTATTTAATAAAAACGAATCAGCAATTTTGGTTTAATTTTTGCAGTTGCGCACTAAAAACAACAATTGTTAAAGTAACTATAACAAAATAAGTCAGCTGTGTGTGCAAATGCGGCAGGGTGGCAACGCCACGCCAACGCTTAGTTTGTCTCTTGTATTCGTTGTTGTTGTTGTTATACGAAAGGCGCTACTTTTAAGCCAAATAAATTGTTTATAGCGACAAACTCAAAATGTTGTAGTCAAAATTGGCACCACAGAGGCATTCAACTATGACAACAGCAAGCGAAATTGTTCTCCTCACCGAAGTGGTAAGGCACAAATATAAGTTGGCTATTAAATGGTTAAATAAATGCAAATAATAATCTTGCAGGTTCGTAAGCAATATGTGCGCTATTTGGAACGTCAGCTGGAGGAGAACGTGTGCGTCTGGGCAGCCAATTCGCGAAATCATCACAAGCCCACAGCGTGGGCATGCATTGCGCACAGCGTCAAGGCACTGGAGACGCATGCGATTAAGGCCAGCCAGGCAGCCCAGTTATATCAGCGTGCCATGGTCAAAATGGTAGTAATTTTTCCTGGCAAATGATATGCCGTACATATATGGACTCTGATAAGTTAATGCGTTTTTTATGCAGATAGCCGCTGTGCGACGCAACACGCAGGAATGCCGGCTGGCCGATGCACTGTTCGACCATATGCAGCGACAGCAAATGCTCGATGATAACTCGATGGATCAGCCGAGCATCTCACTGCAGCTGGTCGACAAGTCAACACAAACCATGGCAACAACAGCAGCAGCAACAACAGCGGTGCAGAACGAAAATTATACAAGCTACACACTGAGCCAGAAAATCGATTTGTTTCAGTCGCAGCTCGCCGAGAGCGAATGTGAAACGCAGCCAACTAAATTGAATGGCAATGAGCAGGAGGAGCGACCAACAACACCCATGTCTGGCACAGAGGATGAAGTTGCCCAAGAGTTGGCCAAGCTCTTTGACGATGAGCCAACCGATCTGAATGCCATCTTTGGCATTGAATTCGAACCAACTGCTACACTGATGGACACATCACTTGAGCCCACAGCTGCGTTAGAGCCGCAATTAATGCCACTGGCATCGCCAGCGACGCCGCCATCGCTGCCGCACAACAGCAACACAAACTCGGCGGATCTGCGGAACAGTCGCTGGCCCTGTGAGCTGTACGCACAGAGGCGCCGCCTTAGCGCCTGCCTGGTGCGACTGCTGGACACGGATTGGCGCTGCGAGGATGCGCTCAGATACAAATTCCGTATACTATTCGGCGAGGACAGTGACGATGAGTTTGCCACGCATATATCGAGTCCCAGCATCGATCTGGTCGATGAAGTGCTGCTGGCCAGCTGCATTCTTCGCATACGTCCCTGGATTGTGCGTCATTTGATGCGTCCGCTGCAGGAGGGGCTCATTGCGAATCGATTTCTGTTCAAGAAGCTGGCCAAAATGCTGGCCAACAATATTGTGCTGGTCAATCCGTATGCCAGCGAGCGACAGATCAAGCAGGTCGTCGAGTCCATGTTCTGCATTCAGCCGAGAGGTGTTCAAAATATCATTGATTTGGAATCATTGCCTCCAGTTTTTGTGGGGAGATTTCAAACTTGAAAAGTCAATTCAAATTTGGATTTCAGATCGAATTTAAAAATTAATGCATAAGGATCTTTGAGAAATATCTAAGTGAAGCACAAATTTAGTTCGTTCGATAGAGGAAATATTGGGATTATCGCTGTTTTGTGTTCCTATTGATTGTAATATTCTATATAAGCAATAAAGTTATAAACTAGAAGTCTCAAACTAATATTAGATGATTATCTGATAGAATCAATCTGTATTATAAACCAAAATAACACTAACAATTATTTATGGTTTTGTTTAAATTATAATTAATTCAATGATTACAATAATTTTTCTGCACATCTCTGTTCAATTGTTTTGTTTTTTTTTTTGTTGTTTTTTTTATAATTATATAAATTTTAATATATTTAATAAACGATACATATAATATAGTTTTTGACGAAATTGCGGCTGCTGCTGCGACGGCGGCTGCGGTTGCTTTTCTTGTTGTTGTTGTTGTTACTCTTACGGCTGTGTTTGTTGTTGATGTTGTTGCTGCTGTTGTGTTGATTGTTAATGTGGTTTTGTTGTTTGCTATTGTGGTTGGTATTGTGTTGAAGTTGTTGTTGCTGTTGGCATATTACTGTTTTTACTTAGTTTACAGCAGCTACAACAGACAGCTGCTGCTACTCTTGTTGTTCTTGTTGTGGTTCTTGCTGTATTTGTTGTTGTTGATGTGGTTCTTGCTGTATTTGTTGTTGTTGTTTTTGTTGCTACTGTTGCTCTTGAATAGCAACTGAGACACTACCTAGTATCGGGTATTTGATTTGTGTTTGACGCCGAATTTGCATTTTGTTGTTTGTATTTTTGTTGCTGCTGCTGCTGCGAGCCAGTGGCAGTCTCTGCTAGCTGTGGCCGTCCACGTCTCTCGATGCCACCTCGATCAGCTGCTGTTGGCCTGCCGCCAGCAACGCCAGCACTTGCTGCTGCACCACTTCCTACTCCTCCTCCAAGTCCTACTCCTGCACCCATACCTCCACCACCTCCTGGTGTTGGTGCTGTGACGCCACTCGTTTGTGTTGTTGCTGTTGTGTTGTTGGCTTTCTTGTTTTTGTAGCGATACTCGTCGCACACGAAATCCTCCGGCGAGGTCTGTTGCATTTGATTCACCTGTCGTACCACAGCACGTTGCTGCTGCTGCTGTAGCTGCTGTTGCTGTTCATCTGCATTGTTATTGAGCAGCGTTTCCTGTTCCTCCTGCTGCTGCAGCTGGCTGCTATCGCCACCATTCTGCTCCTTATTTACATTATCACTCTTGACCAAACAATCGTCGTCCTCATCATTGCTCGCATTTAAGTCCAGCTCCTCCCTGCAGAGCAGCGATATCAACAGCGACTGCATAAACATCGAACTGTTGTCAAAACAGAAATTTAAATAATTATTGTTTGCCTGCTTTAGTTTTTATGTTCATCTATAATACAAACATTAGCTTGAATTTTGATATTTTCAGTTGACCTTTTTAGCATTTTGCATTTTGTTGTAATTAAACTTAAGGCACTTAAAAAAAAAACATCTTCAAATCCAATTAAAAGCTATACCGAAATTCATTTCATTTCAAGCGGCAATTTTTAAAATAATAACACTTTTTGGCTTATTAGTAATTAAGAAAAATAAAAAAATATACTATTTAGATTAGTAGATTATTATATATATATATTTGTATATGCTTACCGATCGGCGCGTTTGCGCTCAACATCCGCCCATTCGGCATCGGTTAGCGTGGGCTGCATGAATTTGGCCAGCAAGTACTGCGATTGCGATGACTCGCCGCCAGCTGCAGCTTGGCCGCCGCCAACTGGGCCAGACATGATGCCACCAGCACTGCCGTTGCCGCTGCCGCCATTGGCCGTTGGTGCGCAACCAGGACCGACGCTAATGCCGAGCGCATTATTGCTACCGCTGCCGCTGCCAATGCAACTATTGCCGACCGCCTGCATTGTGGACGACGACAGAAGAAATGGAAACGTCAAATTAATCTTATGCATAATGTGAATTGTGAAGAGGTGTTTACTTCTCTGGCGTTGAGTGTTGTGGCGGCCAGGCTGCTCGACTGCGTCTGCTGTTGATGGTTGCTGGCCGATGAGAAACTCGCGCCCACCGGCCATTCGGTGGTGCGCAGATTAGGCGGTGCACTCACACCACTGGCACCACTAATGCCACCGCTGCCAACTGCACCGCTGCTGCTGCCGCCGCCACTAATCACTTCGGCCATGGTGGCATTCGAATTCGATGTTGAGACTATGGGATGCGTGCGTCTTGGCAGCCGATCAATTTGGCGCGTTGCCTAAAATAATAAATACGGTTCGTTATACGTTAAACACTAAACAAAGCAATTCGCCCATTTGTATATCTAGAGAATTTTTCCCTTATATACACAATGATCATAAAATGAAAACAAACCGTGGCCTGTTGCCGATCCATTTGCATTTGCATTTGCAATTGTTGCAATTGCGATGTTGGTGGAACGCCACGTCTAACGCCGGACAGCTGTGAAAGCAGCTCAGCAATGGGATCGACAGATTCACGTCCCGATGGCGACAAGGCCGAGAGACCGCTCGACGAGCTAAAGTGCATATTGGAGCGACGTGTCCGCGGACCGCCCAAAGTGCGCCCAGGTATGCGACGCACACCACCGCCATGACGTATGGCCGAGGGCTCGTCGTATTGTCTAAGGGTTAAGGCAACCATTTAATTAAGATGCATTTACGAATTATTTTATCTGATAAGCATATGCTATAAAGAAAGTCATTTCCTTTTTATGCACTTCTCAAAGTAAATCAACCAATGCCAATTTGTAAAATTGCCAAGTTTTTGTGCGAAGTGAGAAAATCAAATCATCTATCTGCATAAATAAATTATAAGTCTAAACGAATGTCACAAACAATTTATGAATGCATGTGCTATATACAAGAATACCTTTGTCAGTGTTATATATAATACTGCAAATAAATGCACTTTCTATATCTGCGGTCTTAACCCACTTTAAGATGGTACATGCGTGAAATATATTATTCTGATCTTTGTCGAAATGCCCTCAATTTTCCTTCTTTTTCCTTTCTATATCGTTTTCTACTTAAGATTGTCGAAGGACTATTTTACTTGTAAGTCTTTAGGTGATAACTCTGCGCAATCAATCATTAGAATGGAATTAGAAATAATTTATAGATTATTTTGTTTTGCAAAAAGGATATCAGAAATGAGATTAGTTCTCGAGGTCCTTGCCGATGCTCCAATGTTAGATGACCAGCAAAATCATCTGTGACTAGATTCGGCTCACCGCCCGGCAATCCGGCACAAACGGGACAGACCACCTCTAGGCTGGTTTCCGTGTGCTCAGCGGAGACATGCTCCAACAAGGTGGCATCACTGAATCCCATCTTTTTGCAATAAGGACACGTAAATGATTGCGGCTGATCCGTTGTTAGCATCTCGCCGCCAAAATACAATTCGATATCGGAACGGGTGAGAATGCATTGCATTGGATGCTCGACCAAGTGGCGAGTGGAGGTGACGCCATCCTCATAGCAATCGGCGCACAGATCATAATCATAACAGATTAAACACTTATAGCGACGTCCACTGAAGTTACTTTTTAGACATGAATCGCAGCTCACACCTAAATAAACGAAAAAAAAAAAATCATTCAAAATTAAATATATTTCGGCACACAGGCATGAATGATTCTGAGGAAGAGGAAGAGACGGGCAGAGAGAGAATGAAGGGAGAAAGGGAGAGTTACCTTCATGACGACTCATTATTTAGCAGCAGCAGCGGCAGAGTCAGCAGCAGCAGCGACGTCCTCACGTCCACTCGTCGATAGGCGCCGTTCCTCCTTCCCTTTTTAGCGGTGCACTCTTCCGAATATTTCGTTTTGATTTTATTTCAATGAACTTTCGACTGAGCTTTCAGTTTATTTTCGATTTTTCTACTTTTTGTTTTATTTTCTTCTTTTTTTGTGTGTGCTGGAGATTTCTATGTACACATGTGTAGTAGAAAGCAAAGGAGCTGCAAGGCGAAATGAGAGAGAAAAAAAGAGAGGTTTACAACAATCACCGAATGTAAACAGATGACAACAAAGGAAAAACGGCGAAATTAAGTAACAAGCCAACACGCACACATATATATACACACACACGCACACAAGCGAAGCCCGCCCTCGCAGATGCAACATTTTTTCGTTTTCTTTTCGATTTTCTTTTCACCTTTCTTTGCACACCACACAGAAGACGATTACGGTTCTTTCGTTTTGGTGTTACCTTTCGCGTTTGTCGTCCGAAAATGAAATGAAATAGAAACAGGCAAAAGGTATAAATCGCACACACACACACATGCACACACACTCACACACACTTTTCCTCCTGCACCCCAGCTCTTACGTCTTGTCTTGCATTAGCAGCAGCACGCACTACCACAAGCATGACAGAGAGCGAGCAACCAAAATTTTTCAATACATTAGCGAAATCAAAGGCAAACGGTTTGCGTACGAATAAAGACCATTAACACAATGCACAATAATATTTAAGTACAATATATTGTGTATTTTAACCATGCACAGTAAACATTTATTTTTAACTTTTTCGTTTCGCGAAAATTTTCAACTCATTCGACCCGTCCGTCGTCGTCGTCGTGTGCTTTTTGTCGGTGCGCTGCTCGCCACCCCTCCCTTTCCCCTTTCACCAACTAAACCTCCTGCTGTGTGCAGAGTGCTGCCACATTTTGCCACAAAATGTTGGTGCAATGGCCACATATACAAATACGAAAACAATACGGCTGCTGATTCAGAGATCATATAAACAAATTGTTTATAAACAATTAGCACACCTTTAGTGTACTTTTTCTCCAACAATATGTATTGTTGAATCAGCTTTTCATAATGGCGTTGCCACACTGCGAGATAATGTGGCAACTCTAAATCGCGAATACATGAGCTTTTCACAATTGCTCGTCACACGATACAATGCTCGACATCAGAATAGGAACTGTGAACTTAAAGCGCATGACCCACCAAGCTGATTGGCAGCTGATAAACACACTTCAGCCGTTAAGTCACTAGCAATGAAGTTCTTTGCGAAATGTTGCAGTTGTGGCAGGGGAGGTGGTGTTTAGGCATGTGCAATTACACGACGAGAATTTCTATATGTTAAGAAATTATAATACTTTATATTTTCTGCTTGGTGTGCTGCAGCTCGTTAAATAACAATGACATTTTACACACATTTGTCGTTTGTTCTGCAGTCATGTTTAATTTGGCATGGCACTATTTATAAGCTTTTGCGTTTGTCTGAATTTCGACGGCGCGTAATTATGGTACATTCATCTTTAAATATATGCATGTAAACTTGTGTGTGTGTATGTGATGATATACACATAGAATCTACGCAATTGACAATGATTTGAGCAGAAATCTTTGTTCGCCGCGAATTTTCATTG
The DNA here is from genome assembly GCA_035041595.1 of Drosophila basisetae. NCBI lineage: Eukaryota > Metazoa > Arthropoda > Insecta > Diptera > Drosophilidae > Drosophila > Drosophila basisetae. The sequence continues at coordinate 498,479 of JAWNLB010000048.1, read as the reverse complement.
TGCCCACATAAAAATAAGTTGCTTTGTTGGTGTACATTTTTTCCTTCCTTTTTTGTTGTTTCTATTGCACTTTGTGTGGCAAATTCGCCTTACATATTGACGAATGCAAGTATATATGCATGAGTATATATATGTGTGTATGTATTTTTTAACACGTTCCCTTTTTCTTTTATTGCTTATTGCGCTGGCACATTTTTAAGCACTAGTTTGATGGGAGCACATACATGTAATTTATTGTGCTGCGACATTAGTTAAATATTTATTTACTATTTATTTAAATAAAACACTATATAATTGAAACGAAATTAAGTTATGTCGAGTTGAAAGCTCTCGCCGACTACAGCTTCAGTGTGGCCAGATTGCGACAAAGCACAAATGACAAATAATATAAAATCTTGTCAATCGCCACTTTCCCACCCCTATCGCAATTAAATTATTTTGCTCGTTTTTCTTACATTTATTTTGCTTTTACAATTATATCTCAATCTTCTAATTTCTCGGGCGGTGGACCACAGGGCTGTAGCATGCGCTCCATTAGATTAAACCGTACACGCGCCTTCGATTCATTCTCAGCGATGGCAAAATAGTTTAGCATATCATAGTGTCCCATATAGCTGGCCAGTGAATCGCGATGTTGATTCGTCAGCCACTCAAATTTAGTGGTGTCCGCATGTCCCGTTCCAATATATTTGCTCTGCAGATGCTCCAATTGACTGTGAATATTATAGCGTTCACCCATTTTCTTTGATAAATGTTACACTTTCGCAGGGGAAAAACAACGCTTGTTTGTCTTGATACCTTATTCAGCACTGAACTAGTTCAATGGAATAAAACGCATACGTGAGACTGGCACTCTTTACAGTATGTTGACTACACTGTAAACAGACAGAATAGTAGTGCAAACTTGTTTGTAAATAGTTTGGTGTTTAATTTAATAATTTATCGAATAATGATTGATTCAGATAAATGAGAGTAGGGATTGTCTTAACCGGTGCTTATTCAACCATTGAACTAAATCTTTTGAACTGAGCGCATAAATGAGACGACCAGTGTTAACAGCGTCTTAGCTACTTACTGTTAACAGCAAAATGTGCGGGCGAACTTGTCTGTGAGTAGTTTCTGAACTATTTGAAATATTAATTGTGTAATTAAATGCACTTTCGCACAGAACACTTGACCCCGATCAGGTCCTATGCGCCTGCAAGTACCCCAAAAAGATCAAGAACATCAATAAGGAGAAGGAGAGGGATGAGGAGGAGGATATCAAACAGGAATATGAGACACCCGAATGGCGGGCTGAGTTCAATTTGGGACGACGCTATCAAGCCTCCTACAATATAGCGCCCACGGATATAACACCCGTCATGTAGGTGGATCTATGGCTGATATTGCAATAAATATTTTGTAAATATATTATGCTCGGCAGTGTCTCGGCGGCGCACTTCTCCGAGGCTGAGGATCACAGAACCGCACGCATTGTTGTGCCGATGCTGTGGGGCATGATTCCTGCTTGGCATAAGGGCGACTATCGCAGGCATGGCCTCACCACGAACAACTGTCGGTTGGAGCGTCTGATGGACTCCAAGCTGTATCGCGGACCCTTCAAGCGCGGCCAACGCTGTGTGGTCATCTGCGAGGGCTTCTACGAATGGCAGACGACAAAGCAGCAGGCCAAAGCGTCTGAGCGTGATGCCTTTTTGATCTATGTGCCACAGGAGTCGGATGTGAAGATCTATGATAAGAGCACCTGGTCTCCATCAAATGTCAAACTGCTGCGCATGGCGGGCTTGTTCGATGTGTGGCAGGACGAGGAGAGTGGCGATAAAATGTACAGCTACAGCATCATCACATTCGAGTCCAGCAAGATCATGTCCTGGATGCACTATCGCATGCCAGCGATCCTTGAAACGGAACAGCAAATGAATGTGCGTCAGCCCCGGATTACTGAATCAGTGGCTGCTTGCTAATTGTGCATAGATTCTAAAATATTGTTTCCTTGCAGGATTGGTTGGATTTTAAGCGCGTGAGCGACTCGCAGAGTTTGGCTGCACTGCGTCCAGCTACGGCTTTGGAGTGGCATCGTGTCCCCAAATTGGTGAACAACTCGCGCAACAAGAGCGAGGCATGCAACAAGCCACTCGAGTCAGCAGCTGCCAAGCCGGAAAAGCCAAAGGGGATGTTGGCCTGGCTAACGGGCCACAAGCAAAATATGCAGCAAAACGAATCCAAGTGCAGCGTGCACGAACAGCACTCGCAGGTCGTCAAGCGCAGCTCCACCTCGCCGATAACTGAGAGCCAAGTTGCCAAGCGGCGCAAGAGCGACGATATCAAGATCAAGTCGGAGTCGGATAATGGCTTAAAGTTAACAAAATTAAACTAAAATTGAAAAGTTCATTTTTTTTTTGTATAGTATTTAAAATTTATTTGCATTAAAAACGAAAAGATTTTGTTCTCATTACCCAAATCTATGATATAAGTTTGTATATAGCGTTGAATAAGCTTAATTACAAAGGCTTAGCATATAAAAATTGATTTAAATTTGTTTCGGTTTCTGTTTTAGTTTGCTATACGCTTTATTTACTAATTTTATGTTAAAACTATCAATGTTATATGGAAATACATATGTATATGTATGTATGCGTGTATATATATGTGTGTGTGTGTAATACGTAAATTTGTAACTGTCAACGTTATTGGAGCAGCGACTGTCAGCAAAGCCCCCGTTAAAGTGCAGCTTGCAGTTTTCACATTTATTTGCAAGCCACAAAAACCCAAAATGAAGCAATATTTGTTGGACTTGAACTGTTTTTACTGCATGCAACAACAAAAAAATTAGCAACAATAACATCAGCAAATTGGTGTCAATGTTGTGCAGTGCGGCGAGCAAATTTAGTGGAAGGCGGACCAGAAGAGAAAAGAGAGCGAGTGAGAGCAAACAATTCTGTATGTGTTTATGTGTTGGTATGTGCAAGTGCTTACAATTAGAATTGTTGTTTATTAGTCTAGGAATTACACATGTAAATTTTGTTGTCGTTTATGTTTACATATGTAAAAGTTGTGTTCTTTTCGCCGTTAATGAACTTTGAATATTTGCATTAATGGACGTGTGTTGTGATTTACACATGCACAATCCAAATACTTTTTGCACTGCTTGGCAGAAAGCAGAGACAGAGATGTCTCTGTGTGTGTGTATGTGTGTGCGGATTAGCGGCTTTTACAATGTGGAAGAGGCGAGCAATGATATCAATATCGAGAACGTGTTTGGTACGTGACTACCGTTATGTACTTAAGTGCCTATTTACGATTACAAATTTTCGCATTATATCTGACTTTGCACACAATATATATATATACTGTATACTGGCTAAAATATTTCAACAATTTTGTAGAAAATGTTTTTCTGTTTTTTCCATTCTTTTTTTTTTTTTTTATATAGATTGCACTTGAAAGAAAACAAAATTAAAAACTGAGTTGGAGATGGGAGCGTGTCTAAATGAGAGCTTCATCTATAAAATAAATACAAATATTTAATGTTTCAATAAGACTGAGAAACAAATTAATATAAATTATGTTTGCTTTTAAACGTAATTTATGGAACTCTACTAAAAGTGACATTTTGCTGCTTTTCGTGTGACACGCGCTCATCTCTCAACGAGAGTCAAGACTGAGTGAGTGGGGGGTGGGGGGAGAGAGACAGAGAGAGAGATAGAGGGAGAATGTGAGTGAAGTTGTTGCAATTGAGAGCAATTTGCAATTATTCAAATTGTGTGCTAAACATATTTATGTTCAGATCCTCGAATGTTGCTGTGCCGCTGTGATCGAGCATTTGGAGCATTTCGGAGAACTCCTGCGGTTGTTGTGCCCCGCCAGCGCCATGCGGATGCGGATGATGCGCTGCTGCATGCGGATGCGGATGTGGGTGGGGGTGCGGATGCGGATGAGCCGGATGTGTAGCACCAGCATTCTGCCAGTCGCCCCAAGGTGTGGCAGCCGGCGCCGCCTGATAAGCAGCAGCCTGTTGACGTTGCTGCTGCTGCTGTTGCTGCTGCTGTTGTTGATTGCTGCCCGCACTCAGTTGGGTGTAGGTTGGTCCGCTCGGCGAGCGGGCAGGACTGCTCTGCTGATAGGCTGGATAGGCCTCGGTTGGACCCGTTGGCTGCTGCTGTTGTTGTTGTGGCTGCTGTTGCTGCTGCGGCGTCGGACGCAGTGCCACGCCCCAAGCATTTGGCGTGGGTGAACTGCCCGATTTGGGTATTTTGGCCAGGGGCGAAGGTGCCGCAGCGCCGTACGGCGAATGTGTGGCATCGTAACTGTAGCCCACCGGCGAAGCAGGACGTGGCGGCGGCGGCGGCGCCTGCATGTGCAGCTGATAGATGCCGCCATCCCCGCCTGTTGGGGTAATCTCTCGCCTCGGCGGCTGCAGCGTATAATCCACACCCGGCGCCTGGACATAGACATGTTGTTGTTGCTGCTGCTGCTGCTGTTGTTGCTGCTGTTCCGTCTGCTGTTGCTGCTGCTGTTCGGGTGTGGCACCGTGGAGTGTCTTGCCGGAGCTATTCGTGCAGACGATGTACTCCACCTCGTCCGTGTAGGGATTGAGGAAGGCATATGCCTGGGTGCGTAACCAAACATATTCCGAGTTCTTGGCGCGAACGCGATATAGAAGCGAAAACATTTGTCCCTTCTGCTTGAGCACCTGATCGAAGCTCTCCTTCATGTGGCTCTGATCCTCGGGATGGAAGAAATCGTAGCATATCTTGCCGAGCAGCTCCGTCGGTGTATAGCCCAGGATGTGGAGCACCCGTTGATCGACGAACGTGAATTTGCCATCGAATGCGTGTCGTGTGATGAACTCGCTCTGATTATTGCTTCCACTCATATCGTTGGCTGCCGTCGAGGTGACCTGGAGTCGGCCAATTGCCACCAGGCAGCAATGGGAGGCCATGTCATCCACGTCGCGATCCATGTGCACATTGGGAAACATATCCGTTGGTGGCCAGTTCTTAATATACCCGGTGCAATGGACGACGGCATAGTTGGAGCCATCTCTCGATGGACCCAATGAATTGCGCTGCTTCAGGCGATTCAAATGGCCAGAGACCATGGCATCGGGATTAACGTTGCCGACACGCATCCGACAGATGAAACCACGACGGGCGCCCATGCTGAGACGCATGCTCGACTGATGACCCTCCTTCTTTACCGTGCCCGACTTCAAATCCAAGATGCGACCAGCATTTTGTGACTCCTGCGTGGACAGCTGCTCCCTGATCTTATCCCTATCATCCGGGTGGATGTGCTCATACAAACTGGTGCCATACCAATCGCTCTGCGTATAATTCAACACTGGCGTCACCGAATCCGAAACGTAAATCACACGACCCGAATCGCACGAGACAACATAGAGAAACCCGTCGGCTGCTTCTAGAATTAAATGCTTCAGTTCCTGATCGGTTAGAAAGCTGGGCTTGTAGGTGCCGTCGCTGCTCGTATTGCCAGTGCCACGAAGCGCCTTCATGTGGGCCACAGCCATCCGGAGTATGGTCAACTTGTCCGGTTTGCGGGCCAAGGCACTGCATGTGGGCACCATGTCCGATAGTTCCGTTATGTAGGCAGTCATCTTGTTGCGACGTCGTCTCTCAATTTCACAGTGATTCTCGCGACTAGCAAAGCGCTCCTTGTCCTGTATGTTGGCATCGTCCATGATCCGAATACTAATTAATCGACTCTTTCACTCCCACTACTTCTACTTCTATATGTGTGTGCGTGTGCTCGTGTGTGTGTGTATTTTGGTGTGAGTACTTCTCTTTAATTTGCTTTGCTTGGCAGTTCGCTTTCTTTATTTGGGTCGCTTTGCCGCGCACTGTTCCCAAAAAAAGTGATTTCGTCGTTTTCTGTGTGAGGGAGGGTTCTTTCTTCTTCTTCTCTTTCGTTTTTTGTAGTAGTATTTTGTCTACGTGTATGTGTGTGTGTGTGTATACACTGTATACGAGTGTGTGTATAGCCAGAGTCTTCGGGTAGCGAGCACAAATACACAAATACACAAATTTTTACATTTTTATTTAATTTAACAACGTTAGTCGGTATTTCAGTAAATATTTCTTTGCCTTTTTTGATTTATGGTTTTTAAATATTTGTGTGTTAGTTTCGAAGAATTTTCTTCCACGAATTACACACACACGATAAAATCTGAAACTGTTTACTGTGCACAGTGTGACCGTTGCAGTAGTAAAATACCAAATATGGCACATACATATGGTATCGATGCAATATCGCCACGTTGCCGGATCGGCAAATGTGGTACTCTTCTGTTATATATCGATGCGTACGATAAGAATCTTAAGATATCGATTTACTATTTACTATTGCAAATCGATGCCGTTAAAGCTTCAAAATTCAAACTGTTATTTTTTGGAAATAAAAAATGCTTACGAATTCAAATGTTCTGGTGTAGTATTTAATGTTATTACAGCATTGCGTCTTGTCTTACATATATCATATATGATTTCATAAATACATTTACATTTTTATTCATAACTAGGCATTCCTCCATTTCTGACAAATTTAGAAATAGGACAGCTTTTTCTTTTAAAATTAAAATTAATTATCAGTAGTGGCAATAACATATGTATGCATCTGCATTTCATTCGGATTCAATTTCAATTCTTACAACAAAAATAGTTAAGCAGCCTTACGCTGCCATTAGCATAATCCTTTGTCTTTTTTTTTTTTTTGTTTTGTTTTCATTACAATAAAATACAATCTTAGGTAAGGTTTATATTTGTTCTGGTTTTGTTTTGTTTGTCTGTTGTTCGTTAATTAATTATTGGCAATTTACTAACTGCATGTTTTCATTTACTTCTCGACGGCTATGGTTCATATCCATTTCGTTTTCAATATTTAATTCAAGCAAAGTCTTTTGTTCTATGTAGGCTTATTGTTTAAAACTGTGCATTACTTAATTGTAGATATTTCAAAATGCGTCTCTTTAAAATTGCATAGAGTGCGATGTTTATTTCATTTTTTTTTTCATTTTTCCTTCGAGTGAAATCGTTTTTATATATTAAACTTCAGCATAATTCGTTGACTAGAAATTAACTTAAGTACTTAAAATTAAACTTATTTATGATAATTTTTTTCTATTTTGGTGCAAAATGAATTAGCTGAACAACATTATCCTTAACATTTTGTGCTTAAAATAGTTTCTTTTTCTTTTGGTGTTTTTTTTTGTGTGTATGGGTTTTTTTCTTTTTGTGAATAGTCAAACATTTCATTAATAATTTTAAGTTGACGGCAGAGTTTTGGTTTCTCTATTTACTATGTGTTCATTCCACTTATTATATATTCATTGTGCATTTTATATAGTTGCTGCAAGCTTAAACAAAATTTTCCATATATTCCTAAACAATTTCATAATACAATGCAAAACATTTAGCACCAAAATGATTTAAATACGCCAAATAAAAAATATAATATATTATTGAGTTCAGTTTTAGTTTCATTTTTTTGCACAAGGATTTTTAATTTTTTTGACATTTTAGAAAATCGATTAAAATTTGCAACAACTTTCTTCAAATGTGAAATGTAATTAAGAGCTATACAAAAATACTTTGGTTTTTATATGTGTAACATCGCAAGTGAATTCTTATACAAAAAAATTAAATATATAATTAAATCAATCATTGAATTGAATTGAACAAATCTTTTGGCATGTCGCCGTAGCCCTTAGCAATAAAATCACAAAAAAATTAAACATACTAAATACTATTTATATATTTAGAGCTAAATTTAGACATAAATAAAGTCATAGTGTCTTTTTCTTCATTGAGTGTACAACTAGTTTGTTTTAGTTTTTTTTGTTTTATATTTTTTTAGACTGTTTTCATTTGTTAGTTCTTTGCAAAAATATTGGCATCAGCTATCAGCTAATTGTTTCAGGTTGGTTTTTTGTAGTCCACTGTAAAAACTAGTTTGCTAATACAAAGCAGTTGTCTAAAAAAATTCATTGTGATGAATTTGTGATGATATCTCTCTTTGCGCCTTGTTATAGAAACTCATGCTAAATATTCTTTGCAGTTTTTTTTTTGTTTGCTTTTTTGTTAGTGTTGCTTAATTCGATTGCGAGTTGAAAGTTAAAGTTGTTGACGTTATTGTAGGATTATTTTGGTTGGTTGCCTACGTGGTGTAGGTGCGGATAACATCGCGTATAACCGCTCGACACAGAGGACACTGACCGCCGCCAACGCCGCGCCACTGCTCGATGGCGCAGTCGTAGCACATGCACATATGTCCACACATATACAGCACTGAGTCAATGGGATTCTCGTAGCAAATGGTGCACTCGGCACTCGAATCTGTGCTCTGTTGATCGCTGAGGCTGTCCTTCCACTTGCTGCCGTTCAGCGTGCTCGTACTTTGGGCAATGGGCTGCAAAAGAAGTCAATCAGAGAATGAGTTTAAAGTTAGTTACGAATTTAATCAAAATAATCACACACTAAATGGAAATAGCACACTTAAAGCACTACACTTTTTGAATTGTACAAACATTATATTCAAAATGCTGCCGCAGCCAACATAACAGCGCGCTTGACAATTTTAAGTGTTGCCAGATAGTTTGAGTGCGATCAATATAAAATGTTAATTTCTGCAGCCAACTTAACAACGACCGCGCAATGCTTAAGTGTTGCCAGATAGTGCAAGCAATTTAAAATGTTGATTTGAAATTTAAGCAAATTTAATTCTAACTTTTGAGTAACTCACCTCAATATATTGCTGACTGCTGGTGGTGCTGATCAATGTGCCGCTGGAGCAGGCGCCAGCGAGAATGCCGCTGCTGCTGATCGTGGCAGCTGTGGCTGCTGGTCGCTGCTGTACCGCCGCCGTCAACTGTCCATTGAGATCATGCGAGCTGTTGGCCGGCGGCAGATTGACGACGAGAACGGTGCCGCCACCATTTGGCTGGATCTGCAGGATGTCACCATTGGAGGGCATGCTGATCATGCGACTGCCGCCATTGCCAGTGCCGCCAGCTGAGGCCAAAGTGTTGCTGCTGTTGGATTGGGCGACACTCAACTGCATTTTGGTGGCGGCGCCGAGCAGTTGGCCAGCATTCAGGCTGCTCAACGATTCGGTCAGCAGACGCGAACCGGAGGCAGTTGCCGCAGCGATAGCTGTTGCCGAGCTGGCCGCACTAATCTGTGGCTGCGACGGATAGGCCACCATATTGGGCAGCTGCTGGCGGAACATGCGCAACGATTGCGTCGAGCCGTAAACATCGAGGAACGCCCACAGCTGGAGCGATTGATCCACATGCATGACGACGACAGCTGGGCCATTGTTCTTGCTGATGCTCACCTCACCGTTGGGCGCCACAAAGAAGGCGATTTCATCGCCACGTTGCGGCGCCGCCGCAATATCCTTGCTGACCACCCAATACTCCGGCCGATCCAGCAGAAAGTCCGAATCATTGGGCAAATCATTAGGCTGCAACAAGGCCGGATTGCATGACGTCAGTCCCAGGGCCAGAGCACCAACATACATCTGCTCCGTTTTGAGCACCTGCACGATGAGCTTCTCGCCAATCCGGATGGGGCGAGCCGTGAACACATAGCCCTGACAAAAGTCAGACTCGGTGCGCGAGGCCACAAAACGATCGTGGGACAAACGCACATTGCGCCCCTTCGTTATGTGGAAGGGAACGGGGATGAGGCGGCCGTTGCAGTTGTAGCGCAACGGGGGCAAACCATTCGCCAGATCGTGCTCCACAATGTGGGCGGGTGTTGAGGTGTTGCTGCCAGCGACGCTGCCGTTGCCAGCTAAGTGCAGCGACTGCATCGATGGCATCACATGACGTTCCAGCTCATGATCGGGCAGCGAGCGACGCGATTGTTGTGCAGCAGACAGTTGTTGTTGCTGCTGCTGCTGCAACTGTTGCTGTTGCTGCTGTTGCAACTGTTGCTGCTGCTGCTGTTGCTGCTGTTGGTACATGTAAATGCGTGCGTCCAGAAACTCAATGCCGGTGCAATTGCCATAGACATCGATGACTGTCCAGAGCATGCCGCGCGTATCGATGCCAGACAAAATGACGCCCTTCTCCTCGTTGTTGATGCCATAGATGACATCGCCGGCATTGTTCACATAATAGTACAATATGTTGTCCTTTTCGCAGTACTGTTCGTGCAGCGCTTTTGCCCAGAAGCCCGGTCGGTTTGTTAGATCGGGACACGCGTATTTGGGCAGGCCACCTTCCAGCGTTGCCGGATCGTTGCTGGTGAAACCGAAACGAATGCCGCCATTCCAATTGTTCGAAATCTCCGCGAACTTCACGCAAATTCGCTCATTGATGCGCACCGGCCGAGCAGAGAACGTGATTGCGCGGCAAAAGCTCTCGAAGCGACGCGCCAGCGTACCATCCCTGGAGATGCGTATATTATCACCATGTACCGTATGAAATTGCAGGGGTGGCAAATTATTCGGACCCGGGCAGGAGGAGGGCGAACGGCGAACTGTAAAATGCAAGAGAACAGAAAATAGATCAATGAGTAAAAGCAAATAGAAGGAATCAAGCAAGAGAGAGCGAGAGAGATAGAGAGAGAAAGAGCTTGAAGCTTCTTTAGAGTAACAGTTAAACAATTAACATAAAACTGTAAGGCTGCTAAGCTGTTAGAAAACAGGAACAATTTTATAGCAGCCACTGTTAACGAAATTTGTACATAATATAATTAATATATTAGTGAAAATTAAATTAAATTAAAAAGAAAATGTAATATTTAAATTTAAAAAAAGAAATAATTAAAATATTTATAATTGAGCAGCGTTTCTGTTAATCTGTTTCAATCTAATTAAAAATCAGGAAACGTAGTGAAACCAAACTTGAGCTGAGCTCTGGAACATTCCTTGACAATTCAATAAATTGCTCAGCTCTTTGAAATACCTTTCTATGGAAGACTGTTGAACTGTTGCACTTGAATGCTTCCAAGAAATTCATGTGGCAACAGCTGCCATACATCGAACAAAGTCAGGTTGATCGACATTTTGATATTTCCAAATTATTGTCGTCAAAATCTTCATAAAAAAAGATACATTGCGAGTTCAATAATCTAAACCCAGATCATCAAAGTCACGTGCTCTCGGGGGTACAAAAAAAAAGAAAGAGAAAAACCAAGTTGAAAGGGGTTAATGCCTCCTGTCTGTCTCAGTATTCAGCTAAGAGCGTGTAATATGAGAACTAGCACATGGCTTAGGAATCCGCACGCTTCGTTGGATTTCTCGACTGTATATATATATATATATATATATATATATATATATATATGTGTGTGTGTGTGTGTGTGTCTGATGGCTACCTGCGTGAAAAAACTATGTATTTTCTTTTGAACTATGTATGTGTAACTCAAAACTGAGCCGCAGTTTTGAAATTGTAGCTGCTACTTAAGCTAGACAAGAAGTTGCAAGATCTTATTTTAAGTGTATATCGAATCACTTAAAGATTTATGACAACCATTCGGTTAAAATTGTGTTGTCATTTATTATGTTAGTAGTAAATTGAAAAGCTTGTAAATCTGCCTGAGTAAGAAGTTACATGATTTTATGCAAATGTTTAAATTGACGAGGATGGTATCCAATATTGGTCAGATCTTTCTTTTTTAAGAAGATAAAAGCCTAAACATTTAATCAAAGTGATTACAAGAACTCATATTAATGCCAAATCGAATATATAAAAGACGCATTAAATGTTTAAGAACTCATTTAAATACAAATTGGAATAGCTTAACTCAGTTAAGTAAGAAAAAGTTGGCACGTAAAGACCAAAAGTTTTTGGATTTCAATTAAGGATCAGACTTATTATTTTTCTAAATGTAATTTTATATTGGATAAAGATAAGTTGCCCAATTACAACAAATGCAGCAAGCTGGTGTAATGCAAGTAGCCCCGATCTTAAGTTGAATATTAAATCGAATAATTTGTCGAGGTATTAATGCAATTATTGCACCTTTCGCAGATAGTCCTTGGGTGCAAAAGGGCAGCAGCTGTCTGACAATTACGGAAAGTATGCTCAACTTGGTAACGATAATAATTACGAACTGGAACTCAGACGACAGGTTTGTGGCACTTTTTGTATTTTTGTATTTTTTTCTAGGGCATATGGAATGCGGCGGCATGCCACACGAGCAGTTGGAGGAGATGGATCAAAGAAGCCAAATGCGACAGCAGGACAACAGAGAGAGAGAGAGAGACGGAGAAAGGGACAGACAGCAGTCTTGATTACTATGTTGATATGCGGCGCGTGGCAGTGTCTCAGCAATGGGTCACAAAGGCAGACAGACAGATGGACGGACAGACGGTCGCGCAACAGGCGGTTGAACGTAGCAGCGTCTTGAGGAGATCTTTGTGTTCATTATTATTTGAGCAAGGCTGCGGCATGTGGCAGCTGCCCGTGCGCCAAGGCGTTGCCAAGCCGAAAAAGCAGCTGCAGCAAGCAGAGAGCGAGACAGACACTGACTAAGACTGAGACAGGTAAAACAACCCTGTGCATGCGTAACTACCCTTAGCGCAAACGATCAACAGGGGTTGCTTACTGGCGACACAAAAGAAGCAAAGATACAAAACACAACCAAATCGGCAGCTGTTCAAATTTCAAAAACCAAAAAAAAAAAGCAAGCAACAAAAATTGGAACTGAAAAGGCGTCCTGCGAGAGGGGTTGAAATTCAATGCGCGTGCATTGAACTAACCAAGCAAATAGGGGGTGCAACAGAGCGAGAGAGATAGAGAGAGAGAGGGAAAGAGAGAGAGAGAGAGAGAGGGGGTTAGACTGCATACAGCAAGAAAATCTGTGGCTGCAACTCAAAAGCAAAAAAACAGGCTGAGCTAAGTGCGCTGCTTCCGGGCCATCCAGGAAGTCTGCGGCCAAAGGAAGCAGCAGCAGCAGCAACAGCAGCTCAGCTTCCGGTTAGCTGACATTAGAATAGAAGAAGAAGAAGCAGCAGCAGCAGCAGAGAGAGAGAGAAATCGATCGACCCATCAATATTTATGAAATGCCTGCCTGCCTGCAACAAGGAAATCGGAAATCACGTTTTTTTCACAGCTCCACTTTTGCTTCTGTTTCTGTTGCTTCTCCACGATCAGCGTCTGTTTGTTGTTTTTGTGTGATCGTTTACTACGTGTATTGGGGCCTTATTAGCTGCAGGATGTCGCCTGGCGGCATTGGCGACGCCTACTTTTTGCCCAGACAACAACGATCAGACAGACATCAGTTGTTGTCAATGAATTACGCATTGAATGAAAATACTCGTCATAAAAAATGCGTGTCTTTTTTCTCTTTCGTCTCCTTCTTGTTGTTCTTCTTCTTCTTGCTACTCTGTCTAGCCAATGCTTAAATCAAACGGTTAACGCGCTACGCGTTCATCATTTCAATTAGGCAGCAGCAACAACAACAACAACGACAACATGCTCAATTAATTAGTAGCCGAGCTCTCAGTTCCAAATGAGGCTCACAATTGATAAAAGGGGGAGAGATGAGATAAGTTTGAACATCGCTGATCGTAGGGTTAGCTGTTTTCCACTGCTTTTCAATGAGCTGCTTTCCAATTCTGTTAAAAAATACACATAACATGCGTGTAGAACTATAACAGCTGTTAAACTAATATTTGATAAATAACTCAATTGAATTAAAACTGAAGCAACAATAATATAATTAAATTTAATTACATTTTTCTACTATTCAAATATCTTCTCCCTTTTTCTTTTTTTGTTTGCAATTTAAGAAATATTGAATTTAAAGAAAATATATAAATTCTTAACAGAGCAAAGTTAACATAACAATTTTAACACATTTAGCAACTTAACATTTTGCACTTTATTTTTACTTATTAAGCAGAGATAAGTACACTGAAATTGAGTTGAGTTGCTTTTGACTATGAAAATATTGCTTAAAACTTATCTACTGATCTTAAAATCTCATTTCAAGTGTGATTAGATTGATCAAAAGTTATTTATGCTGGACAAATTACGAGTATTAAGAGGAAATTATTCATTAGACTATTGCATATTAAATTAAATGCCTGTCAGGCATTGGTGTTAAAATCATGATCAACACTTGTAGTAATGATATTTTGGCTTGAATGCAATTAGCTCGTTAGTCCCGTGATTAGCTTTTATCTTGGCCAAAAAACCACAAATTGGCCAATCTCTGAGCGCATTACAATCAATTTAGCTGAAGACAGAGCACAACAAGTTCAGCTTGCTGATGTGCAGTTCCCACACACACACACTCACACACAATCACACACACACACACACACACATATATAGACGAGCCGAAGTGCAAACGAAGAACGATCTGCCAAACGATCGCAGGCAAATTTTCGTACAATTTTGCTTTTTTTTTTTGTTATCTAAAGGAAAAACCTGATTTACCGTTTGTGGCAGACGCGTCTCAAACATTTCCCACGCTGGCCGTGAGCAAAAAAAAAATAAAAATCAAATAACTAGCAAAACCAAACAACAACAAAATTCCCACGACTCCAAATTTGTATATATGGCAGATATATATTTATATATAGATATATATATTTTTATATATATGCAGTGGATGCCTGACTATTTTCGGAGGGAAAAACCTGTAACAAGCTACAATAATTGCAACTGCAACTGCAAAAGCAACAGCAACAATTGCGATGAGTAAACTTTTGAGACTTTTGCCGCTTGCGGGTGGAAGAAAATAAAAATGGAGAAACAAAAATCATGCAGGTGTCATAAAAATGGCTGAAGTGGCAATCATTTTGGGCAGCTGCCTCACAGATCAATGCTGAAGATCTCAACTCAACTCAACTCGACTCGACTCGATTCACCTCGACTGTAAATTGATCGTTAGAAATAATTTGGAAGCCGAGTTGTGAATCATTAGATTCAAAAATACTTTAACACTTTTAATGCATTTCAAGTTGAGCATCAAGTTGAGAGAGCTTCTCAGTTAAGAGAGGCATTAAAACCAATTTAAGGCAAATTTGCATTTATGCAAGTTTTCCCATAATTATTTTTACACATATTTTATTAATACAATTTCTGTTTGATTAGTTGTCGCCCATAAATGACGTAATTTTGAGCAATTAATAAAGATAAATTAGCGCTGATTTGACGCACATTTCGCAAGATTTGAATGGGTGTGAGAATTGACATGCCGCGATAAGTGGCAACATTAGCCAGATAAACAGACAGAGGGAAAGACGGAACGACAGACAACTCTGTCCCCGCCCACAAATTAAGTTATGCGCTGCCAACGCATTATTTGCGTGTTATTTTTTTCTCTTTCTTTTTACTTCTAACCAATTTTCACTTGTGATAAATGTGTGTGTGTGTGTGTGTGTAGGTTGTGGCGTGTGTTAATATGTGGGCTTTTAGTCGTGGACAAGCCTTACAAGTTAAAGCTTAAGCTATTTGGCAGCGAGGCACCCACACGAAATCGAACTCGAACTCGAATTTCGGGCTCATTTTGTTGCTTTGTCATTTGTCAATTGACCGCAAATTGCAGTGGCTGCCAAACGTGGGCCGCTGACCAATTGATACACTTTGTAATCGATCTGGCAACCCCGCCCCGCGCTCTTCTCTTTAATTGTCAAGCGTTTCCGGCATTATTAAAGAGGCCTTCACGTTAATTGTTGCCACACGTTCCGTCGAATATTGTGTGGCAGACACACGCGGGCACAACAATGACAACAAGTTACACGGCACGTGACCTATAACCTCATGTTTGAAGACTAAAATAAAAAACAAAACCGGTGCGTAGGCAAAAGGCAGTGACGTGAGTGAGAGAGAGAGAGAGAGAGAGAGCTATACAAGTTTGCATTTCAACTTGTTGCTCTTTTCTTGCATGTGTGTGTGTGTGTGAGTGTGTGTAAAGCAATAGCGAAGCTTCCGCTGCAGCAATAGCAGCAGCAGCAGCGGAAACTGCGAGAAGCATCAGCCAATTATGCATTTTACATACTCTCACACTCACTTCTCACGCTCTCTCTCACGCTCTCGCTGTCCCGCTTAACAAAAACAAAGCACAAATGAGTAAAATGTGCGCGCAAATAAAATATAATAAAAGAAGAAATGGAAATATAAAATAATAATTGCAGCGATAGCCGAGGGTCGACGAGAGGTCAAAAGTATTGAATGTTGTTGTCGTTGTTGATGTCTGCTGCTGCTGCTGCTGTTGTTGTTGATTGTTGTTTTTGCTTCAGCAGTCGCACAATGCACTTTTCTTTGCAATTAAGCGAAATCTGATGACAGTGCCATGGTATGCAAAATAAAACTCATTGTGCGTTTGTATGCAAGTAGTGTGTGCGTGTGTGTGTGTGTGTGTGTGTTAAAGCAATGACAGTGAAACGTTCGCAAACTAAAACTGGTACAATCAGAATTCCGTAACTTTTTTGATTTTACCCACTGTGGTTGGGATTTACGCAAAATGCAAAAAATTCCCATTGCTGCAAAATTTCCGCCACCTTGCTGTGGGACATAATTGAGTTACAGTTTAAGGCGCACTGGCTGGAAAGCACTTGCAGCGCTCAACTAATAATAATATTGATCGCACCTCGCGAGTTCAATGACTGCCGAGCAATATTCTCTCTCATCTATCATTTACACACACACATAGACACGCACACATCTACAAAAAGTTGTCTTTGTATAATTAGGTGCTGCGAGGGTGGCCAAAATGAAATTTACATGGGTTATTTTTACAAGTCGTGCGCTGTTTATGACGGGAGGGGGGAGTGTTGGTGTTCTCCATATGCGCACTGAAGCATGCGACCCCAAACCAAGAAGACGACGCAGCAGCGTTGCGCTCAAAATAGCAAGCGAAGAAGCCAAAAACAAAAACATACAGAAAATGTTTCAGTTGACGGAATATTGTGTATGAAAATAAAGTCTGTATATAAATAAAGATAAGATGGCGACGGACTTTCTTCCGTTCCGTTTTGTTTTGTTATAGACAATGTTGTTGTTTATCGAAGCGTTGCAATTGTTGCTATGTATTACCCACACACACATGCACATTGCATTTCCTCACACACAAACATGTGAAGAAGCCGGCGCAGTTGACTGCACAGCCAGTGGCGTCTTACCCCTTCTCTCTCACTCTTCTCTTCATTTCTCTCTATTGCTCTTAAGCTGCTGCCTCTTTTGTGTAATTAAATCACTCAAGCGTTGAGCGCTGCGCTTGACTTAAATTGTAGTCGTAGACAAAGACAGACAGAGAGAGAGGGAGAGAGATAGATAGATAGAGACAGATGAAGTGCTTCTTACACATCATTATAAACATTATAAGAATGCAGCGGCAAGCGGATAATAATTCAAGTGGCATTTTATTGTTTTATCACGTATTTATTTCTGGGAATAGCACTCAATAACTGTACGTGCCCCCTCTGCTGCTCGGCTCTCTTAAACCTGCAACCGCCCTCGCATTAAGCATTCTTTTGTTCTCTTCGCAGATCTACGATTAAATCAAATTAGCTCAGCTAACAAGCTAATATTATGTAAATTTGTATATATACATATATATTTTTTAAAATATTTTCTTCATAATTATGCACAGCTGCGAAAAAAAGCGAAAATCTAGTTTCCACAAACAACAAAAAAATTGACTTTAATGAATATCGAAGCTTAATTTTAATGCTAAATCAGCAGCACAAAAAAACATGACAGTGAAACAAGAACACGAAACTGAAATAAAAACCGATCGATAAACAGCTGAAGTTTCGTAGGTAGCAAAAGCCGAGCAAGTAGAGCAATCTAAGAGTTGATTTATCAGCTCAAACTTAGACTGAAAATCATATTCGGAATCTTAGCTGGGAGCGTGCATGATTGTTGCGAGTTGTTGCCTGCGTTGCCTGGGTTAATTGTTGAGCCCAAAGGCAGCAGCTGGAAACAGACCCGCATCCAGTGTCTTACCTGTTGCCCCGTCCCTTCCCTTACCTGTCTTGTCTATTTTTCAGCTGTTGCTGTTGCAACACCCAAGACGCAGTTTTATCTATGGGTATCTATTATCTATGTATCTATTCGCCCAGCAAACTCTGTTAACAGTTTTTCATCGTTGTTTTCCATTGGTTCATTAACTGATAACTGCTGACTCGGCAGAAGTAACATGAAACCAATGTAGGTCACTATGATAAAAAATAGTAATGTAAATAGTTGTCTGCACTTAACATCTAAAAACTTTACAGTGTGTTTTATAATAAACCAATTTATTTTAAAGTCCTTGTATTAATCTCTTTGTACTTTTTTAATGGAATGTTTAAGGTACATTCCAGAATCAAGCGCTCTCTTAAAATGTTGCTTACTTATCTACTTTGTTAATTTATATAAAATTCCTTGCTTTCATGCATCTCTTACTGGAATTTGGCCATGTACTATGACAGATGCAAGCGCTCTCTTAAAATGTTGCTTACGCTCTTCCTTATCTACTTTGTTCTACAATTGAAAGTGCTGCGCCCTCTCGTCACAAATGGCGATCGACATTCGCATTTAGCTCTTATCAGAAACCAAAACAAAAACAAAAAATCCCACAATCTATGGGCTTGACCACAATTAGAAAATAAATAGAAAATATCTCACACACACTTAATTACAAATGTACTTGCAGTGTCCAAAAAGCTTTGATGGATGATGACGCATAACGAAATGACCACAAAATGAGCTCATAGGCAAAATAACCCATAACCAACTGTAAGAGAAGCTACAGCTCTATGTGTGTGTGTGTGTGCTTGGGGGAGTTTGTGCTGAGCAAATATATATATCTATATGTATTTGTGTGAGACATAAGAAATAAGAGGAAGAAGCAGAGGTAGCAAATGAAGCCCGCACAATGCATTTGAAATTTGAGCGAAGCTGGCAACGCCAACGACAGCCATCGATCGACGGCGGCGAGCTCAAAAAGTAAACCGTGAGAAGCTCAAGTAAAAGCAACCAGATAAACTTTAGCCAAAGCCGCCTCGCATGCCAACCAAACAACCAACCAACCAACAGGCAAGAAGCAGAAGACACGACAAACAACAACAGCAGCAACAATAAACTCTGCTAACACAAAATGTAATAGATGGAAAAAACAAAGACAGCAACAATAACAACAACAATAAGCAGCTGATTTCAACAAAAACAAAGTAATTTCATTGATTACCGATACGCAGCGCAAATGCCGCACGTACAAAATGAAATGGCGCTCGGCAGCGGGAAGCAAAAAACAGAGTTACCAACACCCGCCACTGCCCCTCCCTCCACATATCTACCTCACTCACTTCCAATTCCAATTCCACTCTGGAAGCTTGTCTTCTTTTCTTTTGCTTTGCTTTGCTTTGCCGACGGCGGCAACGGCGCTTCGCGTACAAATCCAACAAGTAACAAGCAACTGCTGAATGGGCCATTTGGCCAGACTTCTTAGGGAATGTCAAAGGGGGAGAGGGACGGACAAGTCGAGTTGCAGCGGCTCTGCTCGTAATGTATGCGTCATTGGCTTTGGGGCCTGGTAAGATTTTTGTACCTGGCTGCTAGAACGAAAGAGAGAGAGAGCGCTGCTTGGAAGAGAGCTTTGAGCAAGAGGAAGAGGAAGAACGAGTGCACATGCCAAGAGAGGCTTTTCCAGCTGCATAGCTGCATACAAGCAATCAAAACAAAAAGCAAAATAAAAAAATTACAAAAAAATTGAGCGTAGTTAATCGTTATGATAAACATAATCGTTGCTGTTATTGTGTCTGCTCTATTGTTTGTGTGAATTGTGCTTTGGTATGTGTGTAAATGTATACATTTTGAGGTGTAGGTTAATTTTTGAGCCTTTCAATTTTATTATTACCAGTGAGAGAGAGAGAGAGAGTTCGAGAGAAGATAAACAGGCACTTCCGGCAAGTTTGTTATTCTTAACGAATTCTTGCTCTCTTCGTGGAAGTCATTTACTAAATGCAGCTGGCTTTATAATCTAAGAGAACGTGCAAGTTAGCTGGAAGCTATGAGTAAATATCCTTCAGTAGAGATTAGTTTCAGCTGATTTTATTTTTCCTTAACATTATTATTAGATTTTTACAACTTGGATTTCTCATATTTTTAATTTCCATTATCCAAAAGCTTACACGTTGTTAACAACCTTTAAACCCTTTTTATTAAAAAAAAAAAAAACATTTAATGGCTATTGTTTAAATAATCTCAAGTGGGTTTATTTTTTTTGCTGATCTTTCGTTTTTGTTTGGGCAAATGAAAAAGAAAAACGCTAATGTATTCATAAACTTGCAGCTGTTTGTTGTTTTTGCTGTCTTAAATGTTTTTATTTATCTTTGCCGCGTTCATTAACAGAGCAGAGAGTGAGAGAGACAGAGACATAGAGTGAGCTGCATGAATGAGATAGGAACGTCAAATAATGTGGGAATTATTTTCAAAAGATATGCAAAAATAATTCAAGTAGTTTTTTGCATGAATTATTTTTTTATTTATGTGGCTCAAATTGAATTTTCGCACGCTATAATTACGTTTGGAATTTGTTTTCAATTGTTGTTTTAATGTAGTAATTATACTAACCGAGTCCGAAACGTTTCTTGATTTTCTTGAGCATTTTCTTTTTGGTGGACATTTTGTCTTTGGGACTCATCATCAATTCGCTGTTTTCCATGGCCAGGACATGAGCGGCGGCAGCTGCCGCATTGTAATGATGCTGATGATTGTGCTGATTGTGAAGATTAATTTGTTGCTGCTGTTGCTGATGCAGCACATGGCTGGATTTTTGCATGTAGTTGGTTGGTATATCCGACAGACCCATGATGGTTGCGGTTTTATGCGAAATTAAACTAACTGACAAATTATGCAAACGGATAAAAACTTAACGCGAATTTCTAAAAAAACGTTTTGGGCTTAAATAGAGTTCGTAACACATTGAATGTTAAAACATTTTGGTATTTTAGACTTTGTGCATTTTTTGTTTGTTTGTTTGTAACGGTACAACAAACTGAACAGAACAGAAACGATTCCAACGAAAACTAACCACGGACAAAACGACGCCGAAAAAAGATGAAACGAGGAACGTGCGAGTCTTCGGAGCTGCGAACCAAACACTTCGACGT
This sequence comes from Drosophila basisetae, assembly GCA_035041595.1. NCBI lineage: Eukaryota > Metazoa > Arthropoda > Insecta > Diptera > Drosophilidae > Drosophila > Drosophila basisetae. The sequence continues at coordinate 477,398 of JAWNLB010000048.1, read as the reverse complement.
TTATTTTATAACTGAAACTTCTTTGAAGCGTTCGTGGGCAAAGTAAAATGCTGCGACGCCAGCGTCAGCGACAGCGCCAGCAGCTGAGCGGTGATGAGCGCGTGAGCACGACGCGGCACGATGTGGCGTTGTATCGTGGACAGCGTGGGTGGAAGCGTGAGCGCTGTGAGCTGGACACCTTCTCGTGCTGAATTTGAAAAGTTGCTAGCAGCAATTCGATTTTAGAGGCCGCAATTGAATACTTTTGAGCTTATTATAATTTTTGCCAAGCACTGCGCTCCTGTCGCTTGAGCACAGAACGTGAGCTAAATGCCAGTTCAAATGCACATCTCTATCTCCAACTGTGTATGGATGTCCAAAAACAACAGAGAGCGAGACTGCGAGCGAGCGCAGGAGAGTTGAGCGCATTTGGGCAGCAGGCAACGCCGACGCAGAGCTGCTTGCAGCTGTTTCTTATTTACTATGGTTTCGCTTTTGTGCCTGCTTTTCGCGTGTATTGAACCTCCCTTATAATTTTGAATGTTGTTGTTGTTGCTGTTGCTTGATCGTTGTACACCTTGATCGCTGCTGCTGCTGTTCTTGTTGTTGTTGTTGCTGGCGGCTGTTCTAGGCCAGGTTTGTTAGCCGCCTGCATTTTGAGCAAACTGCTGCTTTTTGCGTTTTTTTTTTTTGGTTTAAAGACGATGCTAACTGTTTTGCGGCACTTTTGGCCAAAGTTCAGCAAAGTTCAAGACACTTTTTTTTTGTTAGTTTGGTGGGCATTATGAGGCGATATATGGTCTGTTTGTTGCCCAGTTAAGAGTTAAGTGTTAAACGCGCAAATTAACAAGAATTGCTTGTAAATTGTTTTATTGGCTATGAACTATGAACTTGTAAGAGTTTTATAAAATTGTTTGTTTTTGTTTTTTTTTTTGTGGAAAGTTGTTTTCTTTATTTTAAAAATATTTGAAATGAACTAGTATATTCGAGCTGAGGCAAAACAAGGTGGCCTTTCTTTTTTTTTATCCTAAAACAAATGAAATTGAAACAAATATATTTTATAGATTTGATACTTAGTCACTTTATTTGCTTCCCGATCATAGATAGACTTGGGAATACCCTTAAATGCTAGAGCGATCATAGTAAAAAGCTCTTATCGATTGTTAAATAATGTGCCATAAATCAGCTTCATAAAGTGATTAACAAAAGTACTCAACTCAATAATTCATGGATAGGGTCTGTGAACGTTTAGATTTTAATGTACGCATAAAAACAGACTCTATAAGCACATGTACAGCAATACTCGCATTAGATCATCAAAGTTGAAAATAGTCCAAGTGTATACAATATATTAACGTTTGGCATTTACATTAAATGGTGGATTAAGACAATTCTGTACAGTTATTGATTTAAATAGCCATGGAATGGTACGGTTAGGGTAACTTTAAGAACTGGCAAGAAATCCATGTGACATCTGAAGACAATAGGGCCTTGAACCCAAAAGGCCATAGAACCAAACGGCGACAATTGTCCAGGCAAAGACAAATGGCAAATAGAAGAAGAAGAATAGACAGAGACAGAGGCAGAGGCAAAGATCGAGATCGCAGACGAGGAAGGTAAGGAACCTTATACCAGATAGCAGATAGCAGATGTTTCCCAATGTTCGTGGGAGAGACTTGAGAGAGAGCAGCAAACTCTATAGAGGGTATTTTTGCAATGGGGACAACACACACACACACACGCACATGAACATGTGTGGCAAAAAGAATTCTAAATTTAAACAAAAAACAACTTTGAATACGGGCAGAAAGGCAACAGAAGAGTTATCTCCCCCAGGCAGAACAGCTGCCTTTTGGGGGCGCCTCCCTTCAGGCAAAATATGAATATATTTTTGAGTACAGTGGTCACTCGAATTCACGATCGTAGAGCACAATAAACTACATTTTTAGGAAAGATATTTTTCTTTCAGACTTTTGTGTATAACTATTTTTTTTTTATTTATAAGAAATTAGTATTTAAAAATTGTATTTGAATCAAATTATAAATTTGTTATTATATTAATTTGTGGTATAAGAAATAAGCATTTTAAACAATGAAATTATTTGAATAATTTCTCTTGATTTTGGTTATTAGTTTAAACTGGGACGCCTCACTTTTTGACTATTTATTTTAAAAGTTATTTTGATAAGCTTTTAGCTCTCACACTTTTTAACTTAGAATCCTTAATAATCCAAATTATAAATTATATATATTTTTTATAGACAAAATAGGGTTTAAGAAATTAGTCTTTAAAACAGGGAGTGAAGTATTTGGATGACACAATTTTATTATGGTGAATAATTACCTAAGACTTATTTAAAAAGGAACTAAATTCAAAAACAATATATTTAATTTCTTTAAAATGATTCTAGTGTTTGCATTGCAGAACACTTCATAAAATAAATACTTTAGCTCTTGCAATTTATACATTTTCAGTCTGCGATTGCGATGGACTACTGTAGTACGAGTATTTATTTATAATGTATGACGGAATGTTATCAAAGATCCTGAAAACGCAGACAACTGGCGCACGTCCGCCACGTGTTTCCAGTCACAATTCTGCGCTATGCATATGAAAAAGGATAAACGCATTTAAAGCAACAACAAAAATTTACACCTGGAATTGGCAAGCAAACAAACAAACCCGACAAGCAAAATGACTGAACAAAAAAAGAAGAGGAAGAAGAAGAAAACCCCTTCCAGTGATAAATGCAACCACAGATGCCAGCAGCGATCTTCACGTTTTAATTTTAATTTCTTTTGGGGGTAGGTTTTTCGAAAATTTTTGCACTACTTTGCACATCTTTTGCATTGGTTCCTGTTTCACCAGCGTCCTTTTTATTTGTATTTACTTGGCGCAGGATCATCCAGCGACAGCAGCTGTATTTCCATGCCCTTTTAGTTTAGACGGGACGCTCGCCTGCTGCCATCGTACCAGCCAGCCAGGATGCTGAATATGCATTTCCACTTTAATATCAAAATTTAAATGCTTTCGCTGTCTGGCTGACTGTGCTGTCCTGTCCTGTCCCGTCCTGGATCCCTTCCGATCTGGCAAATTGCATCTGCTGACATCGGTCTGGGCAGCAAAAACCAATTATTATCCTTCAGCAGGAGTGCTCACAACAGTTGTCCACATCACACAAAATAAGAAAAAATAAAATATAACCACAGGATCACAAGTTTCCTGATCATCGTTTCTCAATGCAAATATGTCTTCAAAATAAACAGATCTCTATTAAGATATGTTTCAGAGCGATTTCAAATTTTCGACTTTAGCTAAAGACAAATTTAATGATTAATAATTAATAATCCTCTATGGAATTAAGTACTAAAAGTTTTTGCTCAAGCATATTATATATATAGTTGGACCAAATCTTCATTTACGAACAATATTTGCATTTATAAATTGATATTACTTTAGATTTATTTAGGTATTTTTTTTATAAATAAATTTTTCTTTTGTTTACAATTTTTCAGAAAGCAGATTTTAAATACTTGAAATTTTTGCACAATCTTTTCTTAATACAGAGTTGAAACAAATCTTCATTTAAGAACAAAATTTTAGTTAGTGCTTATAAGCTTTTATTTGTTATTTTAAATATTTTTGTTTGTATTCAATTTTTTATTTGCAATCTGTCAGCTAACAATCAGATAAAAACATATCAAAAATATTTGGATTACACCTTTTAGCATTCGCTTTACCAAAAAGCTATCTATATTTTGTTATATAACATCATTATCATATCATATTTTACAACCGTAACTAGATATGATTGCTTCTCAAGAATTGCTGTAAGTTTTCAATTCCAGCATAATCACGCAAATGTAAAAGCCTTAGCCTTGATAGAAAAACTTGATATAGATATAGATAAAATTGCGTCACTTAGGTATAAATTAAATTGTTGCCTATCTAAATTAAATCCCCTAACAAAGTATAGACAACAATGGAAGAAATCTGTTTTCATTTAATATTATACGCCGGAGAACCACTTGAATTATAGATAAGTAAGTTTAAATATTGGACTTTGAATTAAGCTTCTAATGAGAACTTAAATGACAGACACATAAAAAATAAATATGTATATTATATCAAACAGAGAATGAGAACTGAGTGGGAAATAAATGAATGTTATCACAAGTGAAGTTCGTTTCTGACACTCGAGTAAATATATCGAGAAGTCAACGAAATTCTTTGGCAATTTAAATATTTGATATTCTTATCGCGAGCACCTGGAAAATGGGGAAAACAAAGCAGCTGTATGCAACTAGTTATCTATTAAATAGGATCGATAAAATTCGAAATGAAAACTGTAACAAATGTGTTGGAAAATGTTGCCCACGGCATGTTTAATTACAAAACGACATATGCAAAGGATCATGATCCTGTACACACATACGACAGAGACAGCCAGATAGAGAGAGAGAGAGGAAGAGAGAGAGAGAGAGAGAGAGAGGAAGATGGAGTTCAACAACAGTTGTAGTTTCTTTCATATATAAACATAGAAAACTAATCCGGCAAACTTAAGAATAGAAATGAAAGGAAAGAAATTACGCAAGCACTTGAGAAACGACAGCAGCAGGCAAAACTATATACCAATTTATACACTGAGAGTAAAAAACGTGCATTTTCATCAGAAATTACGATGTGTCCATTTTAAATTTTAAAAATGGGAGAAAGGACTCAATAAAGTTATGTAAAAGTATTTAAAATGCAGAATAATCTTTGAGCCTATGAAGCATATGTATTCTTGATCAGCCCCATTTCACTAGTCTGTATAAGTAAACTGCTGTCGGAGTCTTTAAAACCTTGACACTTCCAATTGAGAATATAAGTTCTCATAGCACAAGCAGATCAATAATTATGATCTGCAAAATATTTATTAAGATCGGATAAGAAACGCTGATTTTGTTAATGCAAACGTATTTTGATATTGAGCAAACTTAAGTCAGCAAGCATATTAACTGTTTAAGTGCTCTTTTTATATTTAATTTAAAAAATAATAATTAAAAACTGTCTCCCAATTTAGAATAAAATTATATTTATAATAATATAAAATCCATACATGGTTGTTTCCTAACTATTAAATAACAAAAATTCTACAATTTCCTAGTTGCCTTGCTAGTCAAGTAATATGTAAAATAAATGGTTTCACTACAAAATAGCAGCAGAAGAATCCTTTGCAAATGCTGTTCTCTCAGTGTACATTTATGTGTAGGAAACAGTCTCTATATATAGGTGATCCTTTGGGTACCTGCACAGCAACGGCTGCCAGTTGTAGGGAGAGCCGAGGGTGGGTGCAGCAACCGATTCAAATCTAGCGTTTTTGGGCCGCAGCTCAACTTCAACTTCCTTATTTTATTTCACTTTTTTCTTGTGTGTGTGAGGCGCATCCGCACATACGCTAATCAAATATCAGGCGCGTCCTGCCCGAAAAATACCCGCCAAAAATCAACATATGTGAAGGAGAAGCGATTCAGCGAATGTATCTCATGGATGCAGACCATCCTGTGGCCCGTTATATGTGTGCTGTGTGTTTTCTGCCAATGCAATTTGCGTTTTGGTGTTTTTTCCCGGCGTTTAAATATTGGAAAAACTCGCGCAGTTCGGCAAGTCATAGTGTGAGTTAGTCCTTGCTCATTGCCCATTGTCTTTGTCCCTGTCGCCTTTGGTCTTGGTCAACGGTTTTTACTACCTGGCCTGCATTTTCACTTATTGGGGTTTCCATTATCCTTCGTCGTCTTTTCAACCTCCTTTTTCTTCTCTTATTTTATAAGACATCATTGCTATAAACTCAATAATTTATTGTCTACCAGTTGCATAGAAATCAGGGAGAGATATATAAAAACTACACTGATTTTCTGAGGGGAGTCGCAATCAGGTACAACAGTACAGGTAACACAGCATAGGTTTATTGCACCTGTAGCTCGTCGTCGTCCTTTGTCCTTGCGTTACGTCAAAGTTCGCGCCCATCTATTGATTAAATCCAGCACCTTAAATGTTTGCATAGCCGCGTGAGAGTTTTTCCCAATCGAGCACTTCTTCAGTTTGACTTGACTTTTTGTAGATCTGAGCTGCTTAAGGCATTGATGTCCTTATTGCACAGAGAACAGGTTACGCTGAGGTAATTGTAATAAAGGATACTTGGCCGCATTGTGCAGGTGTTTTGTGAGAGGTAAGATGCTGTCCATGAAGAATGAATGCCATCTTAAGTGTGCAATTTAATTCAGATCATTTCTAATCTTCATAATTATAGAGATAGAGATGTTATATTTTTTTATTATACCCTGCTACAAGCCCCTAAACAAAATGATACTCTGAAAAGTGCGTTCCTTAATTCAGACGAAAAAAAAAAAAGTATAAATCGTATTTATTTCTAGTTCTTATTCTACTATTGTACGTATTTATAGTCTTCTTAGGGGGCTTTAATAAAGTAATATTTTTCTGTTTGGTTGTATTCCAGCTATTCGTAAGTAGTCTCTCACTTTCATATTAGAAATAGGTTAGTAATCCAAGTAATCCATCTATTCAATGCAGGCTTATGTATCTCGATTGAAATACTTTAACATAAAAACGATTAACGATGCCTAAAAAATTTGAAATTTATCTAACTAGTTTAATGCAATGATATTAATCTTTTAAATGCATTATAATTGAATTAAAAGCGAATTTTGAATTTTAACTTTTGATTAACAAATTAACAATAAAATGTAACATTTTAATTTAGTATTTGGTAAAATATGTTTAAGTAAAAGCCATACTTTAATTATATTGCTTTTGTTTTATCATAAAAAAGTTGAGTAAAATGTATTTAGAAACGTGTTCATTTCACTGCCTCTTCTTTAAACATCTGCTGAACAGTTGAAAGCTGCAACATTGAAAATAACTTTAAGCCCGCATTTGGCAGAATGTTTTGTGACTCAGTTCTTTCAGTCTCGCAGAAGAATTACCTGACATAATTAATACATTAACTACATTAAATGCTCACAAAGCCCGCTTAATGGCAATTTATCGTATTCAAAAAGCTAAGGTTTAAAACAAGTTTCAAACTTTGTGCTGGTTTTTATTTTAAATTATAACGTCTTTAAAATGAGTACTTTTGCATCGACAGCACATGCGCTGCGTAAAAGTATCATCGCTAAGGTAAACAGCTGTTTTGGTGCGCGTGTATGGTGCTGATAGTGGGAGGATAGGGAGGAATGGGAGGGTCACAAACCCTATTGGAATGCGGCAGGCACGAAGGCCTTTAATTATTGCCAAATATTCAATTGAATTATTTCACTAATATCACAGAAGTGCCACACTTATCTAAACATTTTCAGCTAGCCAAATTGCCTGCATGTACTCACGAATGCCCAACTTAGCCATAAATTATCTTTAAATTAATAATGCACAATGCAAACATTCAGTTAATATTCTCACTTACCGATTTTACCCGCCGATTGTCCCATTCTTATTACATTTAATGCACTTAACACATTTGTAGCTAATGATTAGAATATTTTGGTATTATTTGATTGAAGTTTTCACCAACATTAGAAAATTTGTTTGCTTAGCCCAAAGACACATTGCAATTGACGTATCCACGTATACAAATTGACCGTGTTTCGTGGCGTTATGTTGCACATTTATGCATAAATTATAAAACAATTTTTAACACCGTTTTGGTTTTTTGAGGCCACATTTTTTTTTATTTTTTTTTTATTTTGTTTGGCTGCCGGCAGGCCAATTCGATACAATTCATATGGCCGGGTCACAATAGACGGTGCGAGTATATCGATGCCAGGCGACAACAAAAGCACGACAAATGGTCTGGCAACCTTCGATCATCACTTGGGCATCGAGTAGTTGTGCCTGACAGCTCCGTGGTTGAAGAAGAAGCAGCATTAAACATAATACGCGATGTGAGAAATAGAAAAATATGCAATAAATAGCTGATTACAATTGTGTTACTATAGTTTTTAAGCGTATGCACGTGGCCTAATCAATTGTTACAATACCATAGCGCATACGAAAGATTCAAGCGTCACAAGGATAACCACGCAAAACAGACGCTAAAATGGCGGATCCCCTGAGTCTTTTGCGGCAATACAACATAAACAAAAAGGAAATAATCGAACGTGACAATCAAATCATATTCGGCGAATTTTCCTGGCCCAAAAGTGTGAAGACCAACTATCTCAAATATGGGTAAGTGCAACACTGCAAATAAAGCCATATTGCAAAAATATCTAGCAGTCGGAAGTAACCGACTACGTTATACTCTGTTCCCATCGTTGTCGACCATTGACTCTGAAACTGTGAGTAAGTCGCGAATGACTCTAGAACTGTAAGGCAAATCACAATTAATTTCGTGAATTGAGGTCAAAATAATAATTAACGGAAATCTGATAACAAAAAGCAAATGTGCGAATTGTGAATAACCTCGACGTTCTTGAGGCACAGAGTATGAGTGATTATAAAATTGCGCATTGAAATACATTCACTTTTGCTCGATTGCAGCTCCGGGAAAAAGGGCGCTCCGCGTGAATATTACACGCTGGAGTGTCTGCTCTACTTGCTCAAGAATGTTATGCTCCAGCATTCGGTGTATGTGCGTCAATGTGCCGCCGAAGATATACCCGCTGTAAATCGTCCGGATCGTAAGGAGTTGTTGGCCTATCTCAATGGAGAGACGCCGACGTGTGCCAGCATCGATAAGAGTGCACCGTTGGAGATACCCACACAGGTGAAGCGTACGGCGGACAGCGATGCAGCGATCAGTGGCGAAACGGCTGCCAAAAAGGCTCGCTTCGAGGAGACGCAGGTGCAAAAGGTGCGCGAACAGCTCGCGGCACGCTGGGATGTCAATCAAAAGGAGACGGCCGTCAACATGGACAACATCAAGTCGCTGTCGGAGACGATGTCCGTGGAGAAGATTGCGGCGATTAAGGCCAAGCGTTTGGCCAACAAACGCACGACCATCAAGCGGACGGACAACGAGGATGCCATGGGCACCGATCTGCGCGCCATTCTTGACTACGATGTGGACAGCACCAAGGATATCATCAGTCGGGAGCGACAGTGGCGGACACGCACCTCGGTGCTCCAGAGTACGGGTAAACTGTTTGCCAAGAACATATTCGCCATGCTGCAGGGCATCAAGGCGCGCGAGGAGGGACGCAACCGGCCACAGATGCCCAATCCCATCAAGATGCCGGAACCCACGCGCATTGCAAAGCCACAGCCACAATTGTCGCAATACAATCGTTACGATCAGGAGCGTTTCAATCGCCAGAAGGAGGAGACGGAAGGCTTCAAAATCGATACGCTGGGCACTTATCACGGCATGTCTCTCAAGTCCGTAACGGAAGGTTCGCTCGCACAGCGCAAGGCGCAGGCAAATATGCCGCATGCGGCAGCGACAGCATCGACAACTGCGACACGCTCCGCGCCCAAGGAGCTGCTGCCGACGGCACAAGCGCGACAATTGCCGGCGAACGGGCCACAGAAGCGACCATCGCGCACACCGATCATCATTATACCATCAGCCAACACGAGCCTTATAACCATGCTGAATGTGAAGGACATACTGCAGGAGTTACGCTTCTTCTCCACGTCCGACAAGAAGCTGCAGGGCTGTCAGCGCGAAAGCGAAGTCCTGCTCCAGGTAAACCCACCCACTTGTTTGCTAACTGTGCTCCATTTAATACAGATTTCATTTTATTTGTTGTTTCAGCGCAAGCGCAATAATCAGACTGTCTCCTATCGCATCGTCGACAACCCCATCAAGCTCAGCCAGCAGGATTGGCAGCGTGTCGTCGCCGTGTTCGTCATGGGCCCACAATGGCAATTCAAAGGCTGGCCCTGGGATGGCAATCCCGTTGAAATTTTCTCAAAGAGTACGTCTACCATATCAAAGTTGTATTATCAGATCTAAGACAAATTCAGTTTGCATAGAAGCAATTCACCTAAAGCTGAGTTTGCATCTGAAAAACTAACGAAATTTATCCAATATAAATTTGGATAATGCGATGTTTGGCAGAAACTTTTTATACAACTTGTTTATGTTCATATCGAATATGACTTGCTTATAATAGATTGCTAGCAGATTTAGTTAGGTTTTTATTTAATAACTTATTTGTTTACATTTTATCAAATGTATCAATTACAAAGTTTGTCAAGCATTTCACGATTAGATGTAAATATCCATGTCAATCAATCTACCACTTTCAACTCTGTCACGTTTGAGAATAGCTCGCTTATAGTTCATGAGTTTATATATCTATCTATCTATATCACAAGATAATAATTATCTTAAATAATAATAACGCTAGTTGGTTTTCATACGAACATTTATAATTTATGTCAGTCACAACGTCAAATATTATTTTCATAACTTTTTATATATCCCAGTTAGTCAGTCCACCTTTCTCCTTTCTCATCATAATGATAATACATAACTTTTAAGAGATTGTTTTATATAGCGAAATCTTTTCCAGACGTTCAATTTACAAACGTTTTATTTTCTGCTTTTCTGGAGTTTTGATCAGTGTATTTACTAATTTCATGTATGATAATAACTTGCTAATAATGAATTGCTACAATATGTTTTTTTCTGAGTAACAGCTTATTTATCTTTCCTTTTATAAGAATATTTATATAATTAAGTAAACATCAGTTGCAAAGTTTATTCTATTTCATTTTTGTTTTGCTGACAATTTGTACCACTTACAAAGTTAGTCGTGCCTTTTTATATATTTTATCTTACACATATATCGCTTATACTTATCTCATCTGTCTCTCCACCTGCTCGGCTGCAGTTTGCGCTTTTCACTTATGCTTCAGCGAGCTGAAACTGGATGCGAATGTGGAGCGTTGGTCGGTGACGTTGTTGCGTCTGTCCCAAAACAAGAGGCATTTGGATCGTGCCGTGCTAAGCAAATTTTGGGAGACACTTGACAAGTAAATAGCCTTTGAATTGTGTAGAAAATGAACATTTATATTAATGATCTATTCTCTTGCAGATATATGCTTAAGTACAAGCCCGATTTGCGGTTTTAATATACTGAGAGGAATGTTTTTGGTGCGCATTTGTTTAGCGCTGCACACAAAAATCAAATAATGAAAAACGAAAACCAAACCAAGGTTTATAAATCAGCATTAGAACTTTTGCAAAGCGATTTGAAAATATGCAAAATCTTTGTTTTTCTGTAATTGTACAATGTAAACTACGAAACAGAGCTAAGAAATATATAATTTGTATAATTAGTTGTAATAAAAAGTTTTAAGACAATAAGTCAAGCGTTGATTTTAATTGCTGTCTAAATGAATCACTTTTTGCGTAGAAAATAAACAACTTTAATTGAGTAGCATTTATTACATATATATCGCAAATAGAAATTGGAACAAAATCAAACTTAGCTGAGTGTGTTCTAAACTAAACCGCGCCCATTTGCAAGATGGGCGTAAAGAGATTGTAGGCCTGATCGATGTATTTAACAGCCGTTAGCATCTCGGCAAAGTAGGTGTTGACCCTCGCCTTGCCCTCCTCCCGGTGATCAGCATCCTGCTCATTGCTCTTGCTGCTCAGCAGCGCAGCATGGCGTTGTGTCAGCCCCTGGAGATGTCCGTTGAACTGCTTGCAGAGATGCACAATGCCATCCACCTCGTTGGCGGTGCTGTGGTGCGGCTTCACCAGCATCAGTTCGGCAATTTTGTGCAGCTTGCACATTTCCAGGGCGCAGGCTTCGCTGAGTGCATTGATGCTCCTCGCATAAGCCTGCTCCAAATCGGCTGCGGTCGCCTCCTCGGAGTCCAGCCAGCTGAGCGACTTTGACCAGTGACTGCAGTGGCAAAGAACAACAAATGTTTATATTACAATTACTGCGCAATAATTGGCTTTGCTTGGGTTTGAGTATTATTATTGATTGTGCGAGCCAATATGCAGTTAAAAAATCAGTTAGTAAATCAATCAGCAAGTCCTAATTGATGGACTATTTAATATCAATCATAAATCATTAGTCTTTCGTCAGCCGTCTATCAATCAATCAGTCTGTCTAGTCTATGAGTAAATTTATCAGTCATTCAGTTAGTTTATTAGTCAGTACATTGATCAATCAGTCAGTCAGTGAGTCCGTCAAATGTTAGACAGTCCATCAATCAGTTTAGTCAGTCAAACGAACAGCCAGTATCAATCAGATAAGTCACTCACACGATCAGATATTCTATCAATCTGATTAGTCAGTCATGCACTGTCAATCATCAATCAATAGTCTTCAGTCAGTCGTCTGTCAACCAATTAGTATGTCTACTGATAATTTATTTAGTTAGGTAATCGGTCAGTTCATTGATTAATCAATCGGTCAAATGATTAGACAGTCCATCCATCAGATTTGTCAATCAATTGGTCAATCACAATATTTTTAATATACATGTTAAGATTAAGGAGATCGTTGGTCAGATCCTCACCTGGTCACATCATCAAATTTAATGCCCAGCTCCGCATCCGCAATGGTTGCCGACAAGCGTTCGTTGAGCTCAGCAGGTGTATAGTCGCCCTCGCTGTCGCACTCCAGGTCCTCCAGCTCGAGCAGCTCCCTCACCTCACCGATGGTCTCCTGCAAGTGTGTGCAGTAGTAATAAAATTGATAATGGATAATCCCATCTATATATTCACCTGCAGTTCACTTAGCGCCCGTCCACTGACCGCATCGAGGAGTGTGTCCAGTTTCAGCTGTGACTCTTTGGACAGTATTTCGAGGGCTTCGTAGTGGACCAGACCGCAATAGTTCTCGAAGAGCACATCGAAACGCAACTGGGCTTTCTGCTTCTCCAGCTGGAGCTGTTGCATCGTTTGCTCCATTTGATCAGCATCCTTCTTGGCCTCGAGCAGAATAGCACTGAGATTGGGCCCGCTGGACGCATCGAGTCCCAGCAACTTACGTTTGTTCATCAGTTTGGGATCGTTGTCCTGCAATATGGTCATCGTCTTCTTGCCAATGCCCTCGAGCGTGTCCAGACCGGTGTTCAGCACCTTGCTGCCCAGCGTTGTCACCATGCCCAAATTGAAGGCGGCTCCTGCACTGGCATTTTCCGGACTCGCTTCTCTCGTCTCCTCTTCTTCCTTGTCAGCCGTTGTGTTCGCTGCCGCTGGGTTGGCTGCCGCTTCGGCGGCATTTAAGCGCGCCAGCTCCTCGGGATCGGGTACACCAATTATCTGATTGAGGCCCTGATTCACGTGCGTTGTGATATTGCCCAGGCCCTCGCTGGCTGTGCTCAGCACAGAGCTCAGTTTGCCGCTCCACATGCCCCAGCCGGAAGACGCGGACGAGTTGGAGGTGGAAGAGGCGGAAGTATTTGGCGGAACAGTTGCTTCATCTCTGGGAACATCATTAGCAACAACAACTTTCGCCTTCTCTTTAATCGCTTTTGCGTTGTTTTCTTCTGGCTGATTCTCGACATGCACAAACTTGCCGTCATCGTCATCGCCATCGCCCCAATCGTCCCAGTTGTCGTCGTCATCGCTTTGATTCCAATCATTGGTTTCCTCCGCAGTTTGTTTATCCTGCTTGTTTGCCATTGGGCGATTTCTTGTGCGATTTCCACGTATTTTAATTCACTTTCTGTGGCCAAACACTTATCGACAGTTATCGATAATTTAACCTGCGGTCATAATTAGTGCATTTTTGTGCGCAAAAATACCACTGTGAGACAACAGTGCGCTTTTGATTTTAACAGTGGCGCGAACACTCTTATAATTTGAAAATTTACTTTTAATCGTAGTTAATTCTGTTAAGGATTGAGCCTTTTAATAAACACGATTCGAAACTGACTACAGCTTATTATTATGTATAACAATTGCTTTAAAGTTTAAACACATTAAAGCAAAGCCTTCTAAACTTTAAATTTGTTAAATTCGTATAGTGAATTGAACTAGTTTATTCTAATCTTTTTTTAGTTTATAAATAAATCACTAGTGCCGTTAAGTATAAATTCAATTTCATAAATTCAGTCAAACACTAAATTCTGCTCATTTATTTGCTACACTTAATTCGCTTACTGCCCGAGTAATTTTTCTGTTTAAATACACACAAAGAAAACTGACCGCACATGCGACGCCCACATACATAACCTCAAATTGTGCTGTCAACGAAGAATAACAACAACAGCAACAATAACTGACTGTTGCTCTTGTTAGAAATACATAAATTATTGGAGAAACTTGTGTCACCTGTGCCAGTGGAATGCCCAAGTTGAGCTTCCACTTCGATGCCTTGGTATTCACACAAAACACAAACACGCACACACACACACACATGCACGCACACACACGCACACACACGCATTTAGGCAGACAATTTGTTGCCCAATGCATACAAATTGAATTGATATTAGTTTGTAAAATATTTAGGCATTAAAATACCATATGTATAGAGGCATATAAAAATGTTGATATGCTTATATTGGCATTTGTATTTGTGTTGTTGTTGTTCTGTCCTAGTTTCTTTGTGCAAATGTTTTCTATGAAAATCTTTATTTTTGCGCAAATGTGCGATGTAAATTGTAAACTCAGATTCCTGTGCTGTTGTTTATCTATGATCTATTTTACATAGTAACTCAATTATTCAAAATTTGTATGTGCATCTGCAGAAGGTTTCTGAATGGACAACTGATTAAACATTGGAAGAGAATTCTATTTACACGTATCTCATTGTATTTGCGTGCTCTTCTCTCGTTCTCTTTGTTCTCAGAGCGGGCCATTTTTATAGCTATTATATCCTAATTAAAAATAGAGTCTATTAAAGATTTGATTGGGATTTTCGAGGCATAAAATTCATAAGAAATCTTTTCAACTGCTCGCAGAGACGCACAAGTTTTAAGTGTATTTGCACATTGTGCCACACATATCTAATTGTGCTCATAAATAAGAAATGAACACAAACAAAATTCGGTTGTCAGCTGAAAGTTTGTTCGCTGCTAACCAGCATATAAATTTAGCAGGAACGCAAAATTAACAAACCAAGACAATTTACCTAGCACACACACACACACACACGCGCACGCACACCTTGGCATATACAAAGAATTTTCATAAACTTGATGCATACTTTTAGGCAGTTACACACACACACGCACACACACGCACACACACATAGAGATATAGAGGGAGCGAGAGACAACCGCACGCATATTTCCTCAAGGAGGCTGCCATAAAATGCTCAGAGCTAAAATTTATCTTCGAGCTGTGCAAAATGAGAAGCAACCAAAAAGCAACAAAACGCAACTAGTCCAACATTTGTGTTTGTTATTCTTGTTGCCGCTGCTCCTTTCCACTCAATTTCCCTCTCTCTGTCGCTCTGCTTGCCATTTTCCTCAGAGTTTCCCCTTGCCGTATGATTAATTTTTTAATTAAAAATTGTAAGCATAGCACTGAATGACAGCGTCAGCGCTGAGAAAACATTTACATTATTGCGTTTACCTCAACCGCTAATATGTTAGCAAGTATAAATTGTCGGGGAATGGCGGAGGGGTGCATGGAATACTTCAACTTTTTATTAAGTTAAGCATCAGGTATGTGGGCGCTATGATCACATTGGCTAGCAATGCCAATGTATGGCACTTGAATTCAAGGCAAATTTACATTCAATTATGCATTGTAGATGGGAACGATATGGTCAGAGACAGAGTGTCAGCGAGGGGGAGAGAGGGCAGCTGGCCAAAATAATTGCATGTTCGTTTTACAAGTGCTGGTGCCAACAATTAAGTGCAAATGTCTGCCAATTATTGCCAAGATGAAATTCTGTCTAAAGTTTCATGCCTGAAGTATTAGCACACACACACACACACACACATACAAACACACACGCACTGCCAAGCAGTGTGCAAAGCTCCGTGAAAAGCTCACCCAACAGCGGTAAATTACCAGTTTACATTTGCATATTTCCAACTGCTTATTAAATGTTATTGACAGCCATGGCAAACGCACCGGCTTTAATAAAAGCAGCTTAAATATAATCTTTAATAGTCTCAAGTAATTATTGCTGCTTTTTTGCTGACGGCATTATGTTTGATATATTTTTAAATAAATACTTATGTTTCTTTTCTTAAATTATTGTTAAAATTAAATCGAGTTTAGAATTATGCGAAATTTATGTTTTATTGTTTATAGAATGTTTTTGTTAGCCTAGGAAGAGGCTAAATGAGCATCACTGATCATCTGTGGATGCTTTTCATCATATTATTTCAACAAGGCTAAAAATAGATCTCAAGCCAATTTCATATTTGATCAATAAAAGTGCGACTTTTGTGTTATTTGTTTATTGTTTGGTGATTTCTGTTTATAATTTTAATCTGTTTTTCCATATTATTTTCTAATACTCCGATGTAATTTGAGTCCCGTTGGGACTCTGAGGAGCTTAAAACTTTTACTTTTCAAAGTCTCATTTGGCAATATAAATTAAAAAAAAAAACAAAATCTTACAAGATAGTTTGAATAATTACTTAATCCATGGAATCTTTCGATTGGTAAAATTTCCTGAAGTTTCGGCGGTATTTGGTAATTGGTCTGTTTAGTAGGCTTAGAGTCACCACAGATTCTCCTCTATCTTATTGTGTAATGAATACAATGTATAGTTAAGCTAACGATCTATTAATTCTCTTATATTATGTTGATTCCATACTCTGTGATTTAAAGTCTGCTTTGAGTTTCCTTTGTCACTCAGTTTGAGTAGCGAAGAAGTAAATACTTGTGGCATTATTTTAACTTAATTCCATTGAGTTACTATTAGCATTTTGCCATTCAAGATACAGTCTTATTTACTTGTTAGGCTATTGAATGAGAGTGCTTTTTTTGTGTTCAAATTGATTCACAGCATGTTGTCTGCACACTCAACCCCAACTCAGTTATTCACAATCAAAATTGTTTTAACTGTGCACAGATAGACGAGACCACAAATAACCCGCTGGGGGTCAAAGGCAGAGATCATGCAAAGGGTCTACTTTGGCCTATATATAAACGTATATATATATATGTGTGTGTATGTGTGCGTGTGTGTGTGTGTTGTTGCGAGTGTATTCAGGCAAAGGACATCTTTGTCATTTTTCCCCCACAAGCAACTAATAAAGGAGCTCATCATTGTTGTTGCTGTCTGCTGTCTGTTGTACAATGTTATTGATACCTCAGCATCCGTTGAAGCACACACCCCACACACACACACACACACACACACACACATGTGACATACATGGGAACCCTTTTTGGGCAATTCCCCAAAGTCTTCGGCTTTGCTGCTGCTTCCTCTTTTGGGTGGAGTTCGGCGCTATCTTGAGCTGATGACAATAAAGCAAACTTCCAGCTGTTTATTAACATGTTTCTTTGCCAATATACATACATCTTATATAAATACACACTCACACACACATCTATATATGTATTGCTTTAAGTGATGTTGATAGGCAAGCGGCTGCTGTTTGTCTGTTTACAAGTTTCGCCTTACGAGTGAAAAATTCCTTTAGGCCAAAGTGTGCATTAAGAAGATTGTTTTACTATTGTTGTAATACACCCGCACACACACACTCGCACTCGTTTATTTATATCTATATATGTATATATATATATATATACACGTTTCTATATATGTAACCGAAAAATACCTTAACTACATGACATCGCATTGGCAGACAAGACAACTTGCCTGCAGCTTCGTTTTGTTTCCTTCTCTTGTGCCACACTTAGTCCCCCCCCCCCCCCCCCCCCCATCCACTGCCACGCTATCTGCCACCTATCTGTTTGTATACCCTGTATCCATTAAGTTGTATAAAAGGGCATTCTAGTTTTGTGGAAGTGTACGTAACAGGTGAAAGGCTTTATTTATCAAATGAAAATCAATTTCTAAACGACATTTTTTTGTTTTATGTTTGAAGAACAATTATTTTAGATTTCGATTGCAGTTGAGCTTCTTGCATTGCTTCCTTAACCGAAAATTAAATGTGAATAAACTTTTGATTCTTGAAATTTCTGATCAACTCGTATTTAGTTAATTATATTATTTCTGTGGATGCTTAAAACCTCATTGAATAAACTAAATACTTCAATTTAACTATTAACTTTTAAAAATTTGTGTGCATATTATACGTATTTAAATTAATTAATTTTAAACAACACAGTAGGATATTTAGAGAATATTTATAAAATTTATAATAATAATTAAATTAGTTGCATGCTTCCTAGATGACTATGTAGCTTGTGTTACAGGATTGCTTACA
This sequence comes from Drosophila basisetae, assembly GCA_035041595.1. Classification (NCBI taxonomy): domain Eukaryota; kingdom Metazoa; phylum Arthropoda; class Insecta; order Diptera; family Drosophilidae; genus Drosophila; species Drosophila basisetae. The sequence continues at coordinate 459,136 of JAWNLB010000048.1, read as the reverse complement.
GGGTATCGTGTAGTCGATCACTCTTAGCTCGCTCGCTTTCAGTTGTTCTTTCGTTCTCTGTCTAGCTCGCTGTCATTCCACTCAACAAAAGGATTCAAATTTCATTAAATCTCATACAAAAGTATCAAAATGCCATTGTTGTCATGACACACACACTTCCACACACACACACACACACACACACACACACACACACACACACACACTTCCACACACACACTTCCACACACACACGAATTGCATTTACGTTCTTTAGCCCCTACCCAGCCCCTCTCCGCCCACTGGGAGTCTTTCAGCTCGCTGGATCCTTGTCGACACCAAAGTAGCAGCATCTGCAGGCTGCTTCAGTCTCTGGGATACATATTGGTAGCTGCTTTTACTTTGGGCTGGGCCTTTTATTCGATTTACGTTTCAACTTGCTCAAATTTGTACTGTGTGCTGGGTGTGTGGGCGGACACAGTTTTCTTGAGCTTAGAGCCCAGGCATTGATCGCTATCATCTATAATGGAAAACTTAATTGACTAGACAACACTTTGTTGCAACAAGCATCCAACATCAAGCGACAAGTGCTTCGTGATAAGCGCAAACTACTCGCAAAGCAGTTAACTTTCTTTCCTTATTTTTTCATAGCCTCCTTAAGCATTAGCTGCCACATAAACTTTTCGAAACCCCCAAACCCACCCCACCCAAATAATTCCCCTATGCATGGCTGTTCCCAAATTTGAATTCGTTTGAGAATTGACATACTGAATTTAATCAATTATTTAATGAATATTAATGACAAAATTGTGATTACTTTTAAACGAAACATATTTTATAAAATAAAACAACAATTTGATTTAAATAAATAATTTGAATATTAAATATTCTCATCTTAATACAAATATTGAACGATTGAATATTGTTGCGACTGCAAAATATTTATAAAGAAACAGTCATTTTGAATAGTGTAGAAAATAATATTTATTGGTTAGTGCTAAGTTTGTTAGAAAGACGAAGATTGTTTAACTGGAGGAGGTTCCTTGAGGGTTACTTTGTTACTGTGTCTTCTACGTGAAGGAAGTTGGTCTGCCTCGAATCGGTTAAGTCTTCTGCTGGCCAGTGAATTGATATAAAGATTACTTAGAGCCAGATTAGTTGAAGTGGTAGGGAAGTTTACAAAGGTGTCTGCTAATAATATAAGGCAAAATAAAGTTCATTACTAATCTCCATATTTCTATAACGGAAAGTTGTACATTTTTCTAAAATGGAAAACAAAATATATCCAAGTTTTAGGGTCTTCAATTTATTTAACTTAAATTATTAAAGAGCAGTAATATTTATTTGTTAAGTATGTTATTAATAAACAGTAACAGTAAATAAAGATTTCACATATAAAAACTTTTTAGATTGCTTATTAATACATATATAATTGATATAGTTGGCTTCTAAGGTGGACAGCAGACAAACGAGCGAGGCGATTTTCTGAAGTTACGTTCGATTTTCTACTGAGTACGCCAAAGGTTATTTGTTGTCTTCTTCGACTTTTGCATTTCAAGCCGAAAATTGCTAGGCTGTGTAATTAAAATGTTCGCAAGCTGTTAACAGCCTTGTTCTATATTTATATATATTTATTTTGAATGTGCGCTTTGACTTGAGTACACACAAACATTAACGGCACATGCCACATTAACATTAAGAGCATTAACTTAAACATGTATACTTAACTGTAGTCACACATACTCATCGTTCCCCGCTTACTCGTTTACCCGCTTACCCGTTTACCCGCTCACCCGTTTACCCGTTTTCACGCTCCTCGCTCAGTGTTCCTCTCCTATTTCTTGTTAATCCCTTTTATTTACTCTTTCCGCGTGTTTGTTGTTTGCCGCAGCTCCACCAATTAGCTGTCGTTGCTGTCATTATTTCTTTTACCTGTCAGCAACTTGGCCATACCCATTACTTTATTCACTAATTTACACATTTGGTAATTTACAAGTCTACTTAGAGGCTGACAGCAGGGTATGCCTACACACACACACACACACGCACACAAACACACACACGCGCACAGCACACTCGCAATTATTTCAATCAACTGTGTCGCGAGTGCCGCACACAGCCTCAAAAATGTCTGAGTGTGTGTGTGTGTGTACAGTGGCTGCCTAATCAGGCATCCACAATTTGGAGTTGCCACCCATGGCACCAGCAGTCGTGGCACCATCCTGTAGATGTCTCTATCATTTCAACTTTTCGCAAACAAACTTTTCAAATTGCTTTCGCATTAAAAATCACTAAAATACGTTTTTCGCATCACTGCTTACAGAAATTACGTTATTTTCTGTACGTGTGTTTGTTTGTTTGTATGTGTGTGTGTGTGTGTGTTTGTGTGTTGCCTGTTTGCTTACGTTAAGTGTCATTAAGCTTTTGTCAACTCATCAACGTCACCTTCTGCGACGTTTGTTGTTGCAAAAAGTTAAACATATCAAAAACATAATGTCAACCACTAAGATATGGCAATAACTAATCAATTAATGTTGACTTACAGATACCGTATAACAATTTTAGTAGTTCTGCTTTGGAATACTTTTAATTTTACAAATTTCATCAATAATTATGCACTCGTTTTGTCCAGGGTATACGAATATAAGTTAAACATGTGGCAAGCAGCTAATGGGATTGCATATATTGCTGCTTTTATTCCCGGCAAGCCACATATGAAGTATCGAACATTTCAAACACACGCTGACCACAGTTAAACTGCTGTAAACAATATGGAAATCTCGTCAACAGATTTATAAGCCAGCACAGTAAGCTGAAGTGAAAACCGCAAATCATTGGCTCAACTCTTCTCTCTCTCTCTCTCTCTCTCTCTCTCTCTCTCTCTCTCTCTCTCTCTCTCTCTAAACTCTTCTTTGCTGCACTGCCACAAAGAGCGAAACCACAAAGTAATATTGCACATACGCCATGTGGGACTTGTGTGGGTCAGGAAAAAAGTGGTAGTTGTTTTGTTTGTTGGTTTTCGTTGCATTTGTTTTAAAGTTGATTTTGCATTTACTTCAATTGGGACAAATATTAATTTTGTGTGAAAGAACTTTTAGGAAATTGAAATATTTAATTGTCATTCACAAAATTTAAATGGTTGATAAAATTTAAGGCTATTCTTTAAAGTGTAAAATCAATTTTGTATCCCTTGTGTTTTTTGTAAAGCTTTCATTCTTAATAGCACAATGCTTATTGTCCATGATTATTGCAATAATGTTTTACTTCCAACTGTGCACAAGAAAAAAATGTTAACAGTGACCAACATTATATTTTGTCTTGTTTTTTCAAGCGTTTTGTTTTCTTAGGGAATTTTTTTACACTTAGAGTTGGAAGACTTTGCCCCTTTTCTATGGACCGTTAACTGATTCAAAGGTATGAAATCATCAGGTTATTTTCTCACTTTTAAGCATTACAAAATGAGCGAATAATTTTTTACAGTTTTTTAGTTATTATTTACAAAATATGAGGATAATTTGAGGAATAATAACATTTTACTCAATAGAAATATACCCTCTAAAACTAACCATATTAAATATTCTATAAATGTACTCATTCAAATCGTACCCCTATTCGCTTGTCAGAGTCAGCTACATTAAGGGACTGGCGCTGTTTGTACTAACAGATTTTATGCAATAGCATGCTGCTCATAATTGGCCACAAATTGAAACCAATTTTCAACTGAATGTTGCAGGATATGATGACGTGTACTCGTGTGCCACATACTGGCTATATCAATAACCGGATGGTTGGAAAAATGCAATTTTAATTAGCCGAACGTGCGACAAACGCACGTAAAACGAATAACCGCAAGATGGTGTTGCAATTAGGCAACTGCAACTGGCGACATTCAGCATTGCATCAATGCAGCAATGTGCAATGCTGTCAACCCAGACAGCGTCAAGCAGCGTATCAGTTCAACAGTCAGTCATTCACTCATTCAGTGCAACGTGCTGCTTCAGCCAAACAAAATTATGTGGCCACCATTTGCTGGTGGCACATTTCGCGGGCAACTGCTGAGAGAGGGGAGAGATGTGCACCAAGTGAGTGCGAGAAAGAGAGCGAGAGCGAGAGCGAGAGCGAGAGAGAGAGAGAGAGAAAGAGGTACTGCTGGCAGTCGTTTGTTTTGCAATGCCCAAATTACTTTATCGATTTGCCCAGTACGCTTGTACAATTTGGTATATTGCATGCATCATGGGGATGGGAAGCGGGGAGGCGGGGATTCAGCATCAACGCTGGACAAACCGACCACGCTAACGAGCCTCATTAGTGGCATGCGTGGCAATGTGGCAGAGGGGGAAAATGTAATATGGCATGGGACATGCTGAAAAGGACGCAATGACATTGGGCACTCGTTGTCCTGTTGACATGTGAGCACCACGAACGTGATTTCTTATTCAGATTCGCCAAATGATGATTGCCACAGCTATGGATTATTTCGCAGCAGCTTTTCGGGCTTGCTCAAGGTTAAAACCAAGAAATTTTCTACTATTTGTAGGTAAAACTAGTTTGTACCCATACTTAACGGCAAAGGTAACAAATACAAATATACTTCTATGAATGGATGAAGCTATAATATCCTCTACAAGTATATAAAATTGAACAAATTTACAGATCTAGCAGCGTCATTTCGAGATTGAGTTAATTCTATGCAGGCTTTTTTTACTTGTTTTACTTTTGCCAACTAGGTGCACAAATGTAAAATATTCTTAACAAAAAGTTTGGTGACCCAACTAATATTAATTTATATAATTTATTAACAAAAATTAAAAAATATATCATCTTTCAAAGATAAAGTTTTCTCTCGAGTTGAACAATTTTTTATGATTCGTTTGGAGTTACCCAAAAATAATGTTAAGCAATTGCTTAACTAGCCATGAGTTAATAACAACTTGTTGTTGAGTAAGTTTACAACAAATAAAAAGTTATCTTCCATCAATAAATCAGTTTTTTCTCAGGTTGAATTATTTTTCAATGATTATCTGAATTACCTAAAATGAAAGACCGTTAAATTTATGCAACTAGCCATGAAATTTATATTTATGTTTATGACATTTAATTCTGACGGCTACTTAATATGCGAAACACAAAGTAATCCAATGTGACAGCAATTAGTGAATGCCTCAGGGGCGAGTGGGCTAAAGAGGTGGATTTATTAAAATCGAAGTCAATGTTTAACCGTCTCGAACGGAGAGTGCTGCGAATGCAAAACGGATGCTATCTGTCTGTCTGAATGCCTGTCTGTCATTTGAATTCCATTAATATGTCGTGCGAGTCTTAACACCATTAATTACATGACCAATGAGTCAATATTATGACATTGTGCAACTGAGACCAATGATGTTGACGCTGACGACGACAAAGTTGAACCTGCAACAACAACAACAGCAGCGAAACGGTATCAATCAATTAGTTAGCATATTGATTGCATAGCTTCTGGTTAGAAGCTTTCTACGCTATTTAAGCTAGTGGTGATTGCTACAACCGAAGAGCTAAGATATGCAATAGAATTACCTAAATCTCAATGCCACAGATTATAAACGTAAATCATATGATTTTTTAAACTATCTAAACTGTTTGTGCAGATATAATGTTATTTATTGTATTATAATTGATGGCTTAGCGATATACATTGGTCTGTTTGTGTTTATTGATAACGGATAAATTGGACTTCTGTTTAATTGCGTGTGTTTTATTCTCCGCTGGCTGCAACCGAATGCCTCTATGCCGATCAGATATCGATACTTTACTGATATCGCTACTGACTCGATCAATTCCTCTCAATAGTATCGGGGCAATGGCAACGAGGTTGCCAGACCGCTTCTTATTTGTTTACCTCCACATTTGTATGTGTGAAAACTGAAAATACTATTAATAATTTTGTTCTGTTACTCATATAAAAAATACGCTGGAAATAGACAAATATGTGAAACATGCAGAGAGGATGCCAAATTGCCTTAGCTTGATTACGTTAATGTCAAACTGTGTCACTTAGATATTTAATAATCTCCTAATTATCACTTTAAAAATAAGTGATTCACTCCTTCAAATGGCTTAAGCATTAACTTCTGATTTATGTAGATATGATGCCTGATATGAGTTTATTTCTAAGCCTCAATCTTTTCTTATAATTGTAATTACGATTCACAATTTGTTTAAATGAATTTAAATATATTGCACTTTGCTTAGAAGTATTCATCGCTGTCCCCGTCCAGTGAAATTTGGCTGACCATCGTTTCGGGGCATTTGGGTTTTTGCACTGGGCTATTCAGCTCAAGGCCATAAGGATTTGCATGCTTGCGCGAATGCGACAAAATCCTTCTGCGTTTCACAGTATTGGTTTCCTTGGTCGTATTTCTGTTGCTGCTGTTGCCCTGCGGCTGCTCGTTGTACTCATCGCTGTTTGGCAATTCAAAAATTTGCATCGTATTACTTTCAGCCTCACATCGACCCTCTTCGCCAAAGTCTTGTGGATACATTGTCTCGGGCGGCTCCTGTTCGATATAGTAATGCCTGTCGGGTATATCGTCGAATGCATTGCTGTCATTCGAGTAAGAACCAGTCGAAGACTTGGAACTTGACTCATACTCGTTGCCATATTTATTTGCTCTCAATTCTGCCGATTTTTGCTTTACAGCAGTGCTTTGTTTTGGCCCAGCCGAGTCGATCATGCTTTGCCGCACTTTTACCTTGCTTGGTGGATTTCGGGTATCTTTTTTGATTGGGCGTGGCTTAAAGCCACGTGGAGTGTCCATTTTGTAAGCAGGTAGTTTTTTAATATGGCTTGCCTTGGCATCAGGTGCCAGTAGTGCATTAATATTACTCGGATTGCCCTCAGGCGGAATATCTTTGGCCATATGGGATTTTATGATCGGCTGTGGCAACTTCATGCTAGCGGTCTTTTTTGTTTGCTTCATCAACATTTGCAGCAGAACGGGCAACTCCTTGTTGTCATAGGTGCCGGACAATTCACGCATCAATTTTTCACGTGGCTTCAGCAGTGCCATGTCGCCCGTTTCGAGTGCAAATGTTTCCAGGGTATGCTTGTAGCCGTACCAATCGAAATAATCCACCACCAGGTAGTTGAGCAGCTGCAGCAATCCACGCTGTTGCACATCGCCGCCACAGAGCGCTCTATCCTTGTCCAGATACAGCTCCTCACGGATCGCCTTGAGCACATTGACATGCAATCCGCTGCGTAATTCGTTTACGATTCCGTTGCGCTCGAAATTCATCCGGATGCTATTCTCAATGAGCTGTGTATATGTCCTCTCCTCCATTTGAGAAACAAGAGAAAAAAATGTTTGAAATTCAATAAAATCGAGATTTGTAAAGCAACAATGAATTTGATTTGTTTGTGGTATCTGAGGTTAAGTCGGTGTTCGACTAACTGTAACGAAAATAATGTTAAAAATCTTCACAAAAGGATTGCTCAGTTTCCCCTTTTTTCTCTCTTGCCTTTGTCTACAAAGTTTTTGTCAAGCCAAGCTCGTTAATCATGCAGATAACCTTGAGTGGAAGGCTGCATACATTAGCCATTAGCTAAACTTTCCGCAGAAGGTTGCCAACGTTCTGAAAATGTCTGCTCAAAGAGACCGAGAGAGAGAGAGAGAGGAAAGTGCATTGGACGACAATTTAATTTAGCTTTTGTACTGGCAATCGTATATAAATGTCCTTTGAAATTTAAGGCAGAACAAAAGTCAGCAATCTGTCCTTTAGTTCAGTGAGAATATGTACCTTAGCCTAACACTTGCAGATACTTGGCATATCTGTTTCCTTGAAAGCTAATCAGACGATGATTAATACCACTCAATTTGTGCTATTTTTATGAGTGAAATATACAACTCGCTCACTCAGTTTGTTCGAAGCATTTCTGGCAAAACAAAAGAAAGGATCAGCTTCCTTTCGTGTCGCATTCAATGCACCCTCTACAAATCTTATAATAAGTCTTTTTTTTTTTGAGTTAAGGAAACTAAATTTGCAATAGCAGAGAATTATTCAAATAAAATCCAAAGAGACCATGAATTGTTGATTATATTTTTGATTTTGCTGCCCAACTTGTTGGATTGTTTTGTGTTTTTGTGTAAAATGTAAGCTGAAATAAATTCATCCACAATTGATGAGCCGAGAGGTGAGTGCATTGCTTCAATCTTAATCTTAATCTTGATTGCATTTTATATTTATTTTATTGTTTGTACATAATTGAAGCTTTGCAGCAACATTTTGTTAAAGTGAAATACACGCAGTACGAGCATTCAATTGATGGCGTCTGTGTATAAGAACTAAATATCTACAATAAATGCATTGAAATGATTTGAATAAAAGATCCACCAAAAAGCGAAAAATGAGCTTTGTGAGCAGCTGCGCTGAATTAAACGTTGTGCTGATAATGGCTGCCAGAGAGTGTTGTTTACTTAACTTTTGAGTCTAATCAGCATTTGCAGCAGAAGCGGCATTTCGATGTTATCAACGTTGCCGCCAAGTTCACGCTGCAGTTTTTCTCGCGGCTTTGGATATGGTTTTTCGCCGCTTTCAATTGCAAATGCTTGCAGGGTATTCGTGTAGCCATACCAATCAAAGTAGTCCACTACCAGATAGTTGAGCAGCTGCAGCAACCCGCGCTGTTCCATATTGGCACAGCGGGAAGAATCATCCTTCTCCAGGCTCTTGAGTGCATGCAACATTTTTAGTGCCTCAACATGCAGTTTACTGCGCATTTTTTCCAGCTTTTCATTGCGCTCCAAATGCAGCCGAACGCTGGTTTCAATCAGTTCAAAATTAGAGGTTTGCTCCATTGAAATTTGTGAATCTACTTTGAATTTATAATTATAAACAATTTGATTTTAAACTGTGTTTTATTTCAACTTATCTATTTTAAGCATATATTGAGTTTGATAAAAAATTACTAGTTAACTTAGTTTGGAAGAAAATGCATTAACAAATGCTGGCTTATGGCTTATCTATCGAGTAGTTACAGTGCTGTTGGGTGGCAACGCTGGTTAACAACAGATCAAACTGCAGCATAAGCATTAAATGAAGAAGAAGAGTCGTAGAAGAACGGCAGATCGAGAGAGATCCTCAATAAGAAGTCGTCAAAGTCCCCAGTAACTAAAGTTCTAAAGTGTTCGGTGCGTCGGGAAAATAAGTCGTTGTTGTATAGAGTCAAAAATTACGTTATAAATCCAAAACTCATCTTTCACTGTAATATACTTATAGCAATTATATTAATAATAAACAGGACATAATCAGCCCTACATATATTATTATCCAATTATCCTGAAGTTTGAAGCTTTCCTAATTAATTATTCTTTTGTCTTAATTTTCTATTACATAAATATGTAACATTTAAATAATTGTAATTGCTGCTCTGCCTAAAGATATTGCCAGGTCAACGAAAAATAAAATACGATAAAAGCGCAAAAATTAAGTTGCCGGTAATGGCCGACAGAGTGCGCTGCTACTGGCTTTTAGAGCGTTGCCTTTTGCCTTGCATCGGTTGAAAAATTGATTGCACTTAATGGAATTTCAAAGTTTGTTTACTTGCAGCAAGTTCAACGCCAAGGCGAAAATGCGTGTATGTATATATATGTATTTATCTGATTCTGCTGACGACAATGTCTCTCGAATGAAGCGATAATCATGCAAATTAATAGTTTTACCCGAGACTTTTACAAAGACAGCACTTTGAATTTTCCATGCGATGCGTATAAAAAAAATATATAGAAAACTTTGGCAGACACAAGTAAAAATTGAAAAAATAAAAGTAAAATTAAGTAAAGCGGTTGAGAAAAAAGTTTACTTTCAGTTTTGCAGGTGCAGCCAAAAGAGCTTTCTTTATTTAATTACTATATTCTTTTTTTAGTGCCAGAAAGTTCAGGTTGCTTTTAATTCTGTTAAGAGCTTTAAGAGCTGGCTGATTTATGGCCAAGCCAAAGTTTTTTGAGTACAACTAAAAAATAAAAAAATCCCAAAATGAATCTAAGCAGAGAAACGGCTTATGCCTTTAAGTTACTGTTTAAATATTTGTTCAACTAATTAGCAAAAGTGTTGCCAAAAAAAAGGAGGACAAATTGAGCAGCAAGTAATACTCAACGAATACTGCGCCATTTCCGGTTTATCTGGACGATGTTGCAAAGCCAATTAGACAAAATGGCTGCGACACATTTCCGCTGGTTGGTTCACTGCACGGAGCCTAAACCTCATGCGTTTGCCTTAAGTGCGTACTTTTCCATGGGGGGTCTTACAACAAGGCTGCAGAGCTTGTAACGCACTCTTTAAGTCGATGCTCAATGTGCCAATTGTGGATATAAATCCACCCTGAATGGGAAAAAGGGACAATGAAGTTGTGCCAAAGTATGTAACAGGCAGAAGAATGGCAGTCCGACCCCATAAAGTAAATATTATCTCGATCAGCTTCATCGTATATGGTATCATATTTGCAACTATAGTTGATTTAATTTTATTTAGCAACAAAGCTAACTTTTAAGCACACATATTATTGAAAAGCTGTTAGAAATTCACTAAGATCGGATACTAAATAAATAATAAACTCAGGATTGTAGCACTGGAAAAGAAAAATATCAATAAAAAATATAAAAACTAAATAAATAAATAAAAATCCAAGGATGTCAGAGAATGAAGGCAGATTTAGTTAACCTAAACGAATTTTTAATATTTAACAAATTACTATCAGCAATCCTATTTTGTATTTAATTTAATGTCCCAGTCGAGCTCTCTCGACCACAGACAGGCAAGTTGTTTTTACCTCTTAGGCGTTGCCTTCAGTAAAGGTTTTACAATTTTGGGTATCATTTTACTTTGTGCTGTGTTCGTAAATGTTTTCCTTTCTCTGTGACTTATCATTGCCAGTGTTAAACAATTTTGTTGTTGTGGATTTTACAAATTGAGAAAGTGTATTTGAAAGGCGGCGTATCACGTTTAACTGTCTCATTTTCTTGTTGTTTGTGCCTATCGAGCAGTGTCCTTGCTATTGTTGTTGTTATTAGCGACACACTTTCGCATTTGGTAATCGCATTAATTATGCGCTGCTTTCAGTTGCTGCTGGGCCTTTTAGTGCTGCAGGCAAATGGCCAACAAATTGGACAAAGGCAAACTGCAGGCAAAGATAAGCACAAAGTAGAAAGGCAGCTAGAGAGAGAAAGGACAGAGAAAGATAGTGAGAGGGAAAGAGAGAGAGAGAGAGAGAGAGCAAGATGCTGACTACATTTGAGGCATAATTGCCTCTCGCTGGGGAATTCAAATTGAAAGCAGAAGTAGCAACAATACTCAAATTAACAGAAGATGGCAATTCATTTCATTAATTATCAATTAGTTTTTCAAAATAATTATGAGAGATTTATTGAGTGGGCAGTTGCTGCCCAACTTTTGCCATCTTTAACTAACTTTTTGACAAATTACTATTGAATTAATTAACAGCCGCACTTAATCAAAATTGTGTGATACAAAATGCGGCAGCTCTAAATTTTGCATTAAATGCTTTGCGTGAAACAATTCACACAATCGACATAAATCGTTTTGAGAAATTTAAGCTGGAGCCTTGCTTGTATTATTAATTTGTTTATTATTTGTTTTATACATTTATTATAGTCACTATTAATGAAAACGATTAAGAAATTTTATCTTTGCAGTGCAGCACATTTTGATTAAATATAAAGATTAAACATGACTTGTCCAAAACATTTATTTTTATATTTTTCAAATGTTTTTAAAATTTACTGCTATTTTATTTGTTGTATTTTATCCATTCAATAACAAAGCCAATTACTTGCCAATATTTTTGCCGCTATATGATATTTTGGGTTCTGATCTTTAATTTTCCTGCTCGGGAGCTGAACCAATTCCTATCATATTACATAAAAATGCTTGCTTAACTTTTTTTACATCACTTAAAACTGTTGATGTGTTTGCGAATTGTCTTGATCATGGCATCTGCTTGAGAATTTGAGGATTCACGCAGCAGCCCAATTACATCAGAGATGCCACTTCCTGGACGACCACGATGTGCCTTGGTCACCATGGCATACAGAACGCCCGCACAAGCGCCACGTTTGCCCTCCCAATTCTCCGGACTGGGATCGAGTCTGTTGACCAAAGAAATCGTTTCACATTCATTGAACAATACGGTGTCGCATGTTTTACTCACTTTTCGAGCATGTCGAATGCCTTGGCTGCCACCCAAAATTCCTCACACTTGTAGCACTCGTTCGCAATTAGCTGGAGCAGGAGAAATGCCTCCGCGTTCGTGTCCCTGGTGATGAACACATTCCATGCCAACTCTGGATGACCGCAGTGTATGTGACACTTGGCCAGGATCATGCAGTAGGTGTGCTGATTCTTAATATCCATATCGCTGATCTGGATCAGCAGCTCCTCGGCCTCCTTGTAATAGCCCGTAGCACACTTGGCCTGAGCAAAGTTATAATTGAACACATCATCGTTCACAAAATAGCTGCGTATCGAGTTCATATACACGAGCACCTCCTCAAACTGCTCGTATAGAAAGAAGGCCGACGCCATACTCTGTCTGCCCGGTATCGTGTCGCATTCGGTAGCCGAGCTACCCACCAGGTGCAGATTCTGTTGCGCCGTCTTGATGTGCTCCTTCTACAAGAGAGTAATTTGTGAAGTGATGGATTAATTTTTATAGTTAGTTTTGTAGTTTTACGTGAGAATCTTGATTTAACATTATTGAAAAAATATATATATTGAGCTTAAACTTTAACTGAGCTGTAACAAACTAGAAACACCGAAGAAACAGAGGCAAATAAATAAAGAAAGAAATCTTATTTTTGGGGAATTCAAGCTTTTATTGTGTCAATATTTGGGATTCTTCGATCAGCAATAATTCTTGAACGACTTTTTCGTGTCGGGGGTTTCTAAGCTTTCGAGTTTACTATTAGTCTTCCTCTGGCTTAGGCGACAAATTTTGCAATGATGTGTTTTGAGCATTGCTCCACATTGCTTCTGATTCTACCTAGTTTAGTTAGTTTAGGTGAGTTATCGACTATTCTTTCCCATGGATGTTACTTAATTAAATCGATTTCGATTGCCTTGCCTAAGATTTGTTGCCTCTGCCCATTTCAATTATCACAGATGTCTTTATTCTGTGTGTCTTCCTATGCCACAATACGAACCTGTTCCAATTAGGGGCCGTTCCGCACCCATTTCTGCTGGTTTGTCTTTATGCCCTGCCAACAAGATATAAGCACATGATTGTGTACCACTTATAAAACTGTGTGAGACTGGATACAGTGACATCTCTCGACACTGACCAGGTCAAAACAATCAACTTAACTTGGTACTGCAACTCGGCAAGTTCCGGTGGCAACTTTTGACATTACTTTGATTGCTTACTTAGACTTACAACTCTTTTATCACCATATGCAACCGACAGCTAAGCACCTACCGATCCCAGTTGCTGTCCAAGTGCCGCATGCACAACACCCTTCAGTATGTACTCATGTGGCGATGTGGGCTGCAGCTGCTTCATTAGGGCGTGCGCCTCCTGAACATCGCCCTGCTTCAGATAGTAGATGGCCAGATTGAGGCGTGCCTCGGGCACAATATTGATCAGGCCCGGCAGCACCCTCAGAGCACCTTCACCATTGCGAAACACGACCAAATTGTGGCGTATCAAGTCCGCACCAAATGTGCCATTGTCTGCAATGTTCTTGATCTCCTGCTCGGCGACGCGGCCACTGAACAGGCGAAAGCGGTTGCAGGCCTTCAGATTGATGGCAATGGTGCTATCGCCATGCTGGCCCAGATACACATCGAGCACCTCCTGCGACATGTCATAGTAGTCCAGCTTGTAGAAGCATAACGCCAAGTACACATTGATGGCCAGATAGTCCTTGTTGTCGACCAGGACGCGCTTGTACACATCGATTGCCTCCTGGTAATGGGCACGCATATAGTGCATCGAGGCCAAGCTTAATTGCTGCTCCACACTTGGTGTACTGAGCAGCGTATCCAGCAGATCTGCCCACTGCTGATCATCGCCCAGCTTGTGGGCCAGATGGAATAAGAGACGCTGTTTGAGTGGCGTATCCGGCGTGTCCTCCATCAGCTGCTGTGCCTCCTCATAGAGACCCAGATAGAACATGCAGACGGCCACATTGACGGCCAGCTGGGAATCCTTGATGGCCTGGTATTGAGATAGCGCCTGCTGATAGTCACCCAAATGAAAATTGCAATACGCAATCCACTGATCGATTTGCCGCTGCTGCTGTTCGCGCTGCTGGGCAGCCTCCTCGCTCCGTTCCTCCTCCTCCTGCTCATCATTGGCATACTGCGAGTTGAGGTGCAGATGGGATGAGATATGGAAAGGGAGGGAAATAAAGTTATAAAAAGAGTTAACAAGCTCAAGCCATGTACAATTCGAGTAAACCCCAAACAATGTTTCTCTTATTATGTACTTTGATGCCTTGGACACCATTCTGCATATCCTTCTCAAGGATTTAATGGGAAAACAGCAACATTCAACTTAAAATCACTCAAAAATATTAACGAATTAACCACAATTTCCCCCTGGAAATGACAATGTTTAGTCTACGCTGGACATCTGGTCGTAAGCCACTAATTAAGGCTACCTGATCATCACTGCAATGATCATTTCCAATTTCCAAACGAAAGTCTTTGCGATCAAGGATCAACGGTCATCTGTTAACATCTCAGAAAGTCGGGAAAACAATCTGAATCGGCATCTTTTCAAGCAATTCAAAACTCTGTCGTCACAGCGCTTCGTGGGTAAATGCTACTTACCTCCAGGAAGGCCCTGGCGCCCGTATAATCGCGTCGAATGATGAAATCCTCGAGTGCTGCCGGCGCTGGTGTTTTGCGCTGTTGTTGCATGCCACCGCTGCTGGCCACATGCCGCGAACTGGCCGAGTCTGTTTTGCCACGTGAAAGTATCTGTGCCGCGTTGGGAACTCAGGTTATTCAATTATCTCCAGTTTTTTGTAGCTACATATCTATTTCTGGATATTTTCAGCTGCATTTCTTACCATTTTTGCTGCGAACTTTGCCAGACGTTTTGCGTTGTCAACTGTTTTTCGTCTGCGTCGTCTTCCTCTTCTGTTTTAATCATTTTTCCATTTCTGTTGTGTCTGTCTCCAGGCGCTTGGTTACCGTTACGATTACGGCTATGGTTGCTTGGCAACCAACATAGCGTCGATAAAGCAGTTGCCATGCTTGAGTGCACCCAGTGCCAACTGTTGCTTTATCCCTCCCATACACACACACAATCACACACACACACACACAAATATACACATACACACACACGCACACTCTTACACTCATATGCAAAAATGCTAAGCGCAATTCTTGGTCTTGTTTTCACTTCTTCACTTGTCATTTTTCTGTTCTGTTTGTTTCTTATACTCTGTTACCGCAGGCAGAAGAGTATATTGGCGCCAAAGCAGACTTGAAATATATATGTCAGAGAAAGTGTCAAAATTGGAGTGTTGGCAAATCGATAACATTGATAAGTGCAAATCGATAAGGTTGGTATTTTTAGTAATATAATAAATAATAATAATATAAATAATAAATAATAAAAAAATATAATAAAAAAGCTAGAGTAACTAAATTAAAAATGTGCACTAATGAATTTTCCAAGGTACAGGACCGCCCACCACTTTTGCTTCACTCCCACAAGCAGTTGTTTTGCAACCGTTTACGACTCTTAACAGAGTATGCCGCCGTCGGTTACGTCCGATTGCAAAATTCCCACTTGTTTTCCGCATTTGCTTTTTGTTGGTCATGTTTCTAGGATTTATTTCTGCTGAAGCGTGAAATGTGTTATGTGTTCGCGCACACCCTTTTGCGGATTGTTGTACTTAACTTTTGCATGTGTTTCGCGAAGTGAGGCTACTGAAAGCATTTGAACTTTTTCATTCTTGAGACTATTTCAAGTTGACATAAATGTATTGTTTTTGCTTTTAATTAGTAAATAAGTTGATAAACCCTTAATGATACATTTTCCTTTCATTTAAATTTGATACTATTTTTTATTATGAGTAGCATCCTAATAATAATAATAAATACTTTCCGTATTTGAAGGTGTACGCCATTCTATGTGTAGTTGGCGTATAAAATGTCCTTTACTTGTTTTCAAATTCCATTACGAGATTTCACTTGCATTCCACTTAAGGTGAGTTCAGGCATCTAAGGATATGGCAATAGTTATGTCTATGGAATGCGCTGTTGACACACTTTCCTTATTTATAAGGCGTACCAACTCATATATATTCAGTCAGCCTCAGAAAAATGCATGCATCACTCCAATCTTTCTTATTGTCGTTTGCAAAGCTTGCAAAGTGCATTTTTTTCAGCTGACGTTGCAGAAGCGCTTTGCTGAGAAATGCTGATGAGATAGAGTTGGACAGACACCTGTGTGGCAGCTCTCACGATATTGCTGCAGGCAGATGCAAAATCGAATTAACAACTGCTTTGGTGAACTGATACTTCAATTTGAACGTGAAAAACAATTCAATTTCGTTTGCTATAAATCGTCAAGTCAATCTTGAGTAAGCGAAGAGTTAAGGGAATTATACGCACGGTATTTTATTCATGGTATTATAAGAATCACAGCCGAAGATTATGATTCAAAAAGCTACGATGCATATAAAAAGCGAATAGAAAGGAAGGGATCTACCAAACTGAATGACCAAAATTTGACATTCGAATTATAAATTATTTACCTAAATTTTTTGTATACATTATTTATATACATTATTTATAGACATTATTTATGGAGATGATAGGAATGTCCAAAAATTGATTTCAGACTGCTGCCATCATAGCATGTACTTCGTCGATTGTGTTTCGAATAGTTTCCCATTTAATCGTGAACATTTTGATGCATCCAAAACGTTTGGAGTTCATCCGAAGTTACTATAAATATTTCAGATCGATTACCCAAACTTTTAAGCGGCAAACATGCTATTCACTTCTGGATAAGACTGCAACTGAACTTAGTCTCTGCAAATAGAAGCCACCAACTGTTGCACTTACTGCAGGCAGTGGTGAGCATAACTTAAATATTTCCATAGATCTCTCGTCAGAACTTGCAACTTGTCGCATAATTCACGCTTTGATCCGTTGACTGAGATTCGTTTATTGTGAGATCACTGGAGGGTCTTCAAGAGCCGAACCTTACTGGCCACCATGATAATGAGATTTGATACCAATTCTGTTAAATCACATTAACGCTTGATGGAAACATCAAGTGCTCAAAATTATTGCTGGTATCCACACAAAAATTAGTCACAGGGTCATTGAGCATTGGAAGGTCAAAGTGAGCCGCGAAGGTTGTTCAAATGAAATCTTATTTAAATCTCAAGTGACCTACAATATTCTATCAAATAAAAGTTGTACACAGAATTTTAGGTAAAAACCATTTTGTATAATTGAGTCCAGTGGCGTCGAGTTGTAAATTCTAACTGGTTTTATTACTTAGACAGTTTATTTTTTTATTCTTATCAAATATTTGTGTTGTCCCTGCTGAGGTTTTGAATAACTGCTAGCGAGAAACTTTATTTCTGACATGTGTCAATTATTTATTGCCCATGAAGGGTCTTGTCTAAAAATACTGTTCATCCTTGAACAATTATTCAATTTTAAAATGCGGTCATTCCTATTGGCAGACATAGGGTCTGCTACATTTGCCTTTCAACCACAACATGTTACCGAGAATTGAATATAAAAGCTTGAATAAAATAAAAATAAGAAAACAATCTGTTTGCTGCCTACAACCAAATAATATGATGCGCAGCAACAACAACAATAATGTTTGATATACAAATGGGGGATATTGTGGAAACAAATTTATTTTCAAGTGTTGTGCAACGGTAACGAGTGCTTGAATCATTTTAGTTGCCTGCCCCATAATGGCGTGTTGTGCTTCGCCTTTTTGTTGCTGTTGTTGCTGTTGCTGTTTTGAGTTGTGTATTCAGGGCGCGCCTTTGTTTATGCTACACTTTATTGCGCTTTTGCAATTTCGCGTTTCCGTTTCCTGTCAAATCAGCCGTAAAAAGCAAGTCTTGGAGCCCGTGACACCGCTCGCCTATTACATTTCGCAGTCGAATAAACAATGCCAACATCATTTGCACCTCCTTCATTATGGCGCTCGTTATTTGTCAAACAAATAAACAGCAGTAGCACCAACAGGGGGCTGATAGTGGGTGGTGGGAGGGGCGGAGATGACTGCCGATTGCCGACTGCTTGAGTTAGTACGTGCAATTGTCTCTTCTGTTCCCTCCTGGCCATGGCTTTCCATCATCATCATTGCGCTCGTGTTTACCAATTTTAGAGCTGCTTCCATATACCAAATCCCCGATACAGAACGATACAGATGAAGAGCAGGGACCCTCGCCTGGTGTTTGTTGGGAGCGGTTGGTTGTGCTCGGTAGGTGTTGAAAAGTGTCCCAGCCGTGAAGCAGGCACCAAGTGACAATTTATTGTCATCTCTTCTTTGCCTTTGTTGAGTTCACGCTTGTTTTATTCCTGTTTTGTCTTTTGCTTTTTTCTTATTTGCATTTGCCTCTTTCTCATTTCATCTGGCACTTGAGCAAACTTGTTCTCTTTCTTCTGCTTTACGTCTTTTCTTTCTCGCTTTTACAACCATTAAAAGTGGGTAAAAATGGGTATAATGAAGTTATACAAAAATTAGTCAACAGACACCTCAAAATCACTACCAACAAAAGAATCGATCTAGCCATGTCCATCTTTCTGTCTTTCGGTTCGAACATGTTTTCATTTTGTCGATAACTTTCATCATTTACACAATATCGATCAAATTCGATTGCTTTGAAGATTTAACATTTTTGAATTGGGCTTCTATATACCTTGGCATAATATATACATATATTTTTCAAGGTATCTCCTAGTCGAGCACTCTCGACTAGAGCACTCTTACTTTCCGTTCCTTTTCTTTTTTATTGTGCTGTGTGCTTTGCTAAAGAGAAAAAATCACATGAAAATTGCGAACTTGCGAAATGAAGTACGAAATTCGAACGGAAATTGAAATAGCAATGACAGAATAGAGTAAAGCCGACTTCTTTTCTTGCCTTTGCGCTCACTTTACTTTACTTAGTGCCTTTCCTGCCTCAATTTGATACGTTGCTGCACTGGACCTGACTGGCTGAGGCACATGTTCTTTGCCCACTTGCCCAATTGCCTGCAGCTGCACAGATTTTACTCGACTACAAGATAAAGTTGAAGCAAATGGCGATTTTCTCAAGCGAAAACTAAACACTCGAAATGTGAAAATAAATAAGAATGGACATCTTGGCGATTTATTGTTCATGATGAAGTTATTGTTGTTGCCACTGTTTCTTATTGTTGCTTTTGTAGTTGTTGTTTTTGCTGATTTTCCTTAACAGAAGCTCAAATGTGGCCTGCCACCGAAGCATGCATAATAACTGGACAGTGAACTGCTCTACAGAAAGACCGAAATAGAATAAATAGGAGTCAACCCGCCCATATATATATATATATTTAAGAAAACATACCGATTATTCTTATGATAGCTAAATGATATAGTAGTCTGATGATGATAAAGCTTTTTGCCTTGTCAAATGTGAAGAGCATAACAAAAAACACATTTCGTGAGTTTGGTTCGGATATCTTGGCAAAAAAGCCACTGACAGTTTCTATGGCAGCCATATAATATATTGATCTATGCGGCAGGTTTCAAAACATGAAATGTCGGCTGCCAAAATATATATATGCAAAGTCTCATCAAGATAGCTTTAAGGCTGCGGGATTTCAGCAAATATCCGAAATGGAACGTGTGGATGTGGTTATATCGAATCGGCTACTGATGCTGATCAAGAATATGTACACTTTGTGATGTCTCCCTTAAAGCGCTATAAATTTCACGACTAAATTAAAATACCCGCCAAAATTCGACAGATACTTTTTCGGAATTGCCCTTGAAATGAGTTGAAATAAGTTACAAAACCAGTTTGATACTTTCACTCGCATTGCGCCTCCAATTAGCGTTAATTTAGCACGGTCAACTGTTGTTGGCAAATAAACTAAGTTGTTTTTATGCTCGTGTGTTTTCAAATTTGCTAATCAAACATACAAACACACACACACACACACAGACAGCCAGACAGACGCTCGAATGAATTTGGCGATTGCATTATTGGTAAAATGTTTTTTCGGTCATTTTGTGAAATATTCTGCTAGGTTTGTTGCAGGCTAGCTCCTAATTTGTGTATTTTGTGCGAGTTCGGTGCATTTACATATTTTTAATTAGAACACAAATTTTGGCATTTGCAACCACAACCGAAGTCAGAGCTCGAAACACAATTCCAAATCAAGCGCAAGCGCTTGAATCTGACCGCATTATGGCATAGGTGTCAGTTGTATCTGTGTGTTGTTGTTTGTGATTTGTGCGGCTTTTGTATACCTCGTGCTGATCAAACGACTAAGGAAAGGTTTCATGGTTTCTTTGTGGAGTTTCCATATTTCGGATGACGTATTTCGGAATTGGTATGCCTTGAATAGGCTCATTATTGAGTTTGTTAACGAAAAAGTATTTTCTATGGCCAGTTTGTATTTAACAACTGGGTTTAGGGTATCTGCTAGTCGAGTTGTTACATTTCACTTACGAGTTTGCTAATTTTATAATTGGTATTTGCGAATTTTAATAAATTTTGATCATGGCAACTTTAGGCAGATAAATATGTTAATATGCTTAACTTACTGACTCTTTCCAACCTTTTCGACATGCTTGCGCATCTTTGGTTATTTTAATAAATATTTCAGCAGCAACACATTGGCACACACACACCAATCAACTGACAGATATACATAGTTTACTATCTACTAAATATTTAAACACAGCATCAGATCGTAAAAGCAAAATGTATGCAAAGTGCATGTCGAGCAGCAATCGAGTTGAGATGTAACATAAAAATTCAGCTGGAAAATTAAAATAAATAAAAGCAGACATCGAGCAAGGCGTCTGAAGGTGAAAGCAAGTCAGGGACTAAGGAACAGGTAAGAGAGAAAGTGATGAATTCAAAATCACTCTATAATTTAATGCTGCATATCGATTTTTCAATAACTTTCGTTGATCATTTTGCAATGTTCAGGAAATCTAGATAATAAAAAATATGCACAGATAAGATCAAATGGAACTGATTAAATGAAAAACCAATTTCGATCGGGTTAATCAAGTAAAAGTCTATTTCACCACATGTCGCCAGGGAAGCGATTTTTGATTTCCGTTATCATCAGCAGAAAATGCACATATTGAATCTATAATTTGCCTGTTTAAATCTAACTTCTATATACCCATTTTATGCATGGCATTTTTACAGGGCAGGCAAAAAAATGCAACAATATTGAATAAAGTTAGTGCCTGTCGAGCTGTTGTGTCCCATCGTATGTTGCATGTTGTATGTACATTTATATATACATACACACATACATCTACTCGCAGTTGTACTTTCTTATTCACATTTTTACTACGAGTCTTTTGCTAGAGCCAACGGTGCAAAGCAGTCAACGAGATTCACACCCAAAGTACCCATAGAAAAATCATGCATGAAATATTATGCAGGTGTGTTTCTTCTGTCTGTGTGTGTGTATTTGGTTGTGTGGTCTGATTTCTAATACAAACGCAAATTCGCATACATTGTAGAGAGAGCATTTCAGTGCTTCTTCGCTGCTTGGCACTAAAGTGGAAATATAATACAAGCAACTGGAAAGTAGGTGGATAGAAATTTTGGAGTAGTTTTGCAACTGCAACAAAGAATATAAAAGAGTTTTGGCTACCGTAAAAATAGTTCATAAACATTATTCAGGTAATTGCACAAGACTAAGGCAATGCTATTAAATGAAAATTTTCTTAAAATTTATAGATTAACAGGCAAGCAATATACGTGTATAAAAGTAGACTTAGACTACTCATCGATCGTCTGACAGTACATTGTAGATCCAAGAAGCCACCTAATGAAGCGAAATATAAATGGATGTACTAAAATAGGAAAACGAAAAAGACATAGAAACCCTGAACATAGTCAGAGATTGTTGCATTTGTTTATGCAATTCAGAAACGGTGTCGGAATACAGAATACGGTTACCGTAAAAAAGTTTAAAACAACTGGGGAGTCTCCACTAAAATTTGTATACACTTCGTACCAGAATCGGAATTGGAATGTAATATGTCATAATGCTACAATAATAATAATAAATAAAAACATTAATGCATTGTAACTGAAATAATTAAATAATAGCATTAGTTGAATTATGAATATTAGATTAGATATTTATTGTACACAGTTACTGAATTGTGTGCAATTACAACGCCAACAAAATTGCAGATTTATTTACTCGTACTGTAAGTTAAGCAATAAATAATAATCGCAATTAAATTCGACAAAAAAAGGTTTTAAATATTATCAACAATAATTGAATGGAGTACAAATATCCTTTCAGCTTATTGAACAACTCGAGGAAAGCACTCGAATTACGAGCAACACTTATCGACAAGTGATTCTTACATAAATGCTTCTGGTGCCACATAGTTTGTGCAATCTCTCTCTCACACACACATACACACACTCACACACACTCCGCCAAACGCACACCAAAATTGCTCAATTTCATGCACAACTCTGTTGTGGCAGTTACCCAATCAAAACCCCCCGCAGCCCAACGAACAAATCTTTTGCTTGGATGCATATGCGTTGCCTGCCAGCGAAAACAAATAAAAGCTAAATGTGTGTGCGTGTGTGGATGGCTTGTGCTATGTGCTGTGCCACGCCCACACAATCAAGCTCCCATTTATGCACTAATTAAAATTTTATCGTTAAATCTTGTTTGCATGCATTGCAACAAGAGCGGCGTGTTGAACCCCTGCAATCCAGAGTATCAGCACCAGTAGCAGTAGCAGCAGCCACGAGTGCTACTACAACGACTACTACTATTATGCACCCCATCCCCTGCCCAACCCCCACTCAAGGACAAGGACACAAGGACCCCCTAGCGAAATGTATGCAGTGCGCACATTTTTCGTCGAAAATGTTTGGCAACAGTTATTTGCACTTGCGGCACTGGCCACGCCCCCCAAAAAAGTTCCATTTGCTGCAGCATTTGCATGCGAGCATTTAACGCTTGCCACCAAGCATTTTCATATTATATGTGTATTTCTATACTTTTTGCCAGTCGAACACAACGCGTCCAATTCTCTTCTAGGTCCGATAACTGCTATTGCATCTCTCTCAAGTGCTTGTTCTGGTTTTGTTGCTCAGTTTCTGCATGCTAGTTTTTATTACATCTAATATTTGGCAGCTTATATATTTAAGCTAGCAAAAGAAATAATATCACCAGATAACTCCTGCTGAGTAGAGACATGAGTCGAAATCTAAGCAAGATGGAACGAAAAGATTTTCTAGATATCTGTTTTTCTATTCACAAAAATATACGCAAACACTTGTCATCATTGATATTTTCATAATATTGTTACGAAATTTGATGAATCATAAAAAGAGTCAAAGTACTCAAGGCGAATTTCTCAAATTTACAACATTCTTAGGAATGTTGAATGTACAAAATGTGTGTAATTTAGGAAACTTTACATTCTGAAGATATTAAAGAATGTATGAAATATTGACAGTGGCATCAGGCTCCAAGCCGTTTCATATTATTTTTGATTTTATTTGGAAATTCCGCTCTTTTAAGTTCGTCGTTATTCATTGATTTCTGATTTTCGATTTGACGCAAAAGAGTTTGAATTTTTAACGTCAGCCCAAAGATGATGATGGGTATTATGCAGGATATGTTATGATGACTAACGAAAGAATTACAATAAATGCGACATCACATTTTCTAATATATGAGAAAACCAATTCCAGGCCATTATTTACCTAATAAATAATATACTTATCTAATTTGTTACGCTTTTCAATTGCCGTATAAACAACCACAGCTAAGTCAAAATAGGAAAAAAGCATTGCTTAAGCTCTGAATGGCTAATAGGGCTATTTTTTACGCTTTTTTATACAGTCAGGCAATTAAATATGGATTGTAGTTGGTCAATTTGATGTAACAAATCACACAGTTTTTGTCAATTTGCGGCCGGTAGCTATTTTCCAAATTTTATTACACACACTCAGAAATTCAATTTGCAGCAAAAAAGTAAAAAAAGCTAAAAATAAAAACGAAATAGAATATATACACATTGCACAGAGTAAATAAATACGGCAAAACTAACTGAGCGAAAACCAGCAGAAGCAAACTTTTTGCGCCGTCAACTTTTTTAATTTAATATCACTGCGTATACGTAATTTTTGCGGCTCTAACCAGGGAGCTTTGTGAGTGTGTGAGTCGCTGCTGTGTGTGTTTTGAGTGTGGTCAAAAATTTAATTAAAATGTTTCATGTGTGAAATTTCAAATTCAAATTTTAAATTACATTCAAAATGAATAATTGAATGCAATACGACTAGTTGAAATCAGTTTGACTGCTGTTCAGCTTCATGTTTTTCGACAGCTTCTGTTAACGCATTTAAGCTGCTTGTTGATTTGCTATTCAGCTAAGTGCAGTTCACAGAAATCGATTGATTAACGATCTACTATGTCCAATGGAGAAGCAAGCATTCCCAGCTATGAATTTGCTAATGTTCTGCCCAAGAAGGATGCAGCTAACCTTTATGCAGCTCTGAGCCATTAATGAAAATCCTTATTTGGAGCCAGACAGAGCAAGACATAATTATGTTACTATGACAGCTTTGAAGACTACTGATGATTGTTTGAGTTCGAATAATAACAGGCTGTCTGATGGCCCAATGCAGCAAATTGTAAAATATGCCTCTGTTTGAAATGGTCGAGACTCCTGACCACATTCTGAAGTATTTTCAGACTGTGGCTCGCATAATGCTAGACATAACAGGACTGGAACAAGAGCTTGGGCTCAGTTATCAAAGAGAGTTACAACAGTTCCAATTGATTCGTAGTACAGACACTCTTTCAAAAATAATAATCGAGCTTAAAATTAAATATAAGCTTAATGTTATAAATTAGGTGTTATTTAAGTTAACGAGCTGTAGCATGTTTTTCTTAGCTCTTTGTTTTGTTTCCATGTAGTTGCTGTTTGTATCCCTTTGTTATTTTAAATATCAGCAAAAACACGAACGTAATTTTCCAATTGTCTTGTTAAACTTTTAATATGTAAACAATTACAATTGTTTTCAGATTTAAATTAACTCTTACCTTAGCATTTAACATTAACATTAATATTAATAATTACTCATATTATTGTATCATTTGATTTAATGCAAGTTGCATTTCAATAGCAATACAATTTTACAATATACAATTTTAAACCTCTAAAGATTTTAAATCGGATTTAAAGTAAATAAAGCAAAGTAAATGTAAACATGAAGAAGTTTTTTTATATAGCATGTTTGAGAGATAATCTCCGAGCCGGGATTTGTTACACTTGTGCACCGCCCGAGGTTATCAAGTCTCGCCGCTTCATGAGCCTAACAGCTGAGCAGTGCCACGCCCACTTTGAAGACAGAAACTGCCCCAATACATTTCCACTGGGGCGCCCTTAAAAACTTATTTATTACCTTTGTTTAGACTTTATACAACACTCGAGCTGATGGGACTTGAGAAAATAGCAACACACCATTGTTTTCCCAACATGCCTCTTTACTTATTGTTGTTGTTGTTATTTTGTTGTTGTTACTCTTGTTTTTGTTGGTTCTCGTAAGCCGGAGATACTTGCTTATCACAGCCACAAAGCGTTGCAGTAGGCGAAATGTTTTCTTTGGCTCACGCTTGATTTGTGAGCCGCGTGTGTGTTGGTGTGTGTGTGTGCATGTGCGTGCATGTGTGTGTGTGGTGTGCGTGAGTTTGCTGTGAAAATGGCATACATACATATACATGTACATATCTCTCGCATGTAGTTCACTTGCTTGTGGCTATCTGGCAAACTTTGTGCACTGACTGAACTTCGACCAAAAGAATGCAGCACTAAATATTTTCTTATTATTGCAGACTTGCAAAGGGTATTTTGACTTTGTCGCCAAGTTTGTAACGCCTTGAAGAGGACGTCTGCAAATCCGCTAAGCATCAGTAAACTTTCGTTCTTGTTGAGTATGGCGTAGATCTGTATTTGGGTGTTTCAAAAATAGTTATTAAGTTATCAAAAAGAAATATATCAATTTAAATTATTATCATGTTATTATTTTCTATACATTAATTTAGATAGTTAGTTATCTATATATTTTCTATGTTCTCAAACAGAAAGTGTAAAAATTTCAATAAAGATTCCTGTACTTTTTCAATATTTTTTACGGTAATCGGTTAAGTATCGGTGACACAATACAAAGGCAAAAAAAAAAAGTGTTGAAGTCCCAGTCAGGCGTAATTGACTGTGGAATACTTTGATACGTTGATAACTCGGTCAGATTTTATGTTATGTGATGATATGCCTGGCAAAAAATAAGCCTATTCAAATAAAATGTCGTATCAAAATTTTGATCTTTGAACCCGGTGGCGAGTTGATAGCAGCTGATCTGCATCCCTCTGATTGGCAACCAGTTGGCAGGCCTTATTGATGCGGTTGGCAACGCCGACTGCAATCGAATTGCAATCGAAGTGCTATCGAAGTGCAATCGAATTGCGTGCGCAGCGAACTTCTGTGGCCTTCGATTCCACATTCTCTATGAAGCGTCTCGTACATCGCAAAATTTGTGTGGAAAATAAATAATTGTTAAAGGAACGCTTCGTCTGGGTGGCCACTGCCGCCCATTTTTTATATCTCTTTTTTAGATGTCACGTTCGCATTTAGTCTTAAGACATGTATAATTCCGGTGTGTTTTCTCTCAATCATGGCTAATAACAAGTGACTTGCATCGAGGGAATATTTTGCGCAGTGTTCCGGCCGTTTCAGCGCACATATCGGAGTTGCGCCATGTCGGTCACAGCGGCAAGTCCTATTTCCTGCTGCACCGAGGGACTATTTCAATACTCATTTTGGGAACCACATCGCGTCGGATACTACACCGATTCAACAACGAATCGCTCCATGTATTTGTAGCACGAACTAGCATAAGTTGCGTGCACGCATTCTCCGCGCTTAACGGATTGTTCCATGGTATTAGCGCCACCTATGGCTGAGTAGGCTCGATATTGTTACGAGTACACTACACGTTAATGGTTAATTAAGTTTTTATTTAAAGTAAATTTTTGTAAATAAGTTACTTATTAGTTTGCAACATATTCTTTGTAATATTTTTTGGAATATTTTGAATGATCGTCAACGCAAGTCCTGCTGACAGCGCTGGAATAAGCCAACAACCGAATAACAATAAAGCCTTGTATGTATTGCGAAGAATTAGTGTGAACGAATAACACCTATCTGTAAATTTATAAGAGAACGAACGAGTTTCTCAGCTGACTATAAAGGCTAACTCTTGTGTGACGTTCGGTCAAATAGGAAGGCAATTTATATACGAGTATACAGCAAAAATAAACAAGAATTGCTATTCTTAAATTTGGCATGTTAGACAAACAGTAACGCTTCTCTAAATGATCGTTGTTCTCTATCGATAACGTGTTGTCGACTCTTGATAGGTTTCGGTTTGTATCCTTATGTCTTTGTCAAAAATATTATTTAACTAACGCAAACGCAAGAACAACAACAACAGAACATATCCAACCCATAGGCCAGAGCAAGGCCGGAACTTTGTTAGAGAGATCTATTCTCGATTAGTCGCTTACGCGTGTTCGTTACAATTATATAATTGTATTCGTCGAGTCGATCTAGTCATAGTCTGTCCTTCTATATGAGTAAGCGAATCTCAGAGACTATAGGAGCTAGAGTCTTCAAAGTAGGAATATAAGTTGTAATATACTAGCTGATTTCAATTCCGGTTTGAACTACTATTTTATAGCCATTCTTCAAAGATGGATTGATTGCTACTACTCTTAAAATCAATAGCAAAGCTTGTATCTTCTATCAACACTGATTGTGTTTTTCAAAAATACCAAAGTATATATTCAAAGCAGGCTTAGAACTAAAACGTTTATTTTTCTCTTAAATAACAAAATCTTTGTGTTTTCACTAAATTATTTTATCTTAAGCGATTAATCGATAACACAATGTGCCAAATACCCGATAACTTAATAACATCTGATTTGGTGAATCACTTACGTTGCGATAAACTCAAATTTGAGCTGGTAAGCCGAAAGACTTTCAGAGCCATAGTTTAGTTAATATCTAGACAAAAATACAACGTGCATAGGCAACGCCACCAACAAACACCAAGACGAGTTGGACTCATGCCCGTTTTCTATTCGTATTCGAGAAGGGGGATCTGAATACGGCGGCACATTACTTGGCAGAGCGGATGCACGAACCCTTCGATCCCTTTCCGATTGCCGTTGTGGCCGTGCAGCACGCCGTGTACGATGAGTTCATTGAGCGTGTCCGCAATCGTTTCCATCAGGTGAAGCCACATGTTGCAACGCATCCGAATTTTGAGCGCAGCCTGCTCGAACTGAAGTTGGGCGGTGTGAAATATGTGGTGGCACCCGAGAGCAATGCCCCACCAATAGCCAGTCCCATCATTGTGACGGACAAGGTGACCCAACTGTTTTTCAGCTCCAGTCCCTCCGGTGTCGTTGTGTTGAAGCAATTTAGCGATGTGCCCGAGGCAGCCCGCATATTTGATCATGAGCAGCCCCAGTTCGATGCAGTGCATCTATTTGATGAGCGCATCTCGACCGTTTATGAGCTGGCCCAACGCATCACTTGTGTTCAGTTCTATGTGAATTGTTTCGATGTCTGTATGATGCCCATTTTAACGTTCTATGGCCTGCGACAGCCGCATTCCTTACTCTACAATGGCTTTCACTATGAGACGCTGGAGATGGACAACGTTTGGCGTATAATTGTCTTTCCCTATACCACCAGCTTTGTGCGTAGCTGCTGCTGTGTGCCGGGTCAATGTACTTGCTTCGCCGATAAGAAAGTTTGCTGTGATTAAAAGTATGCGCACGCCTCAAAATCCTCCAAGTCAAACCAGAAAATTATAAACTAGCAAGCGACGCAAAACACAATTAAGAATAGATACAAGAACAAATCAACGTTCCAGAAACTTGACTGTCTGACTGACTGTGACGTCTGCTTCAGTCTGCTTCAGTCTGCCTCACTGTCTCAAGAACCGTAGAAATTCTTAGCCTGCTGGTTGGCTGGCAATTGGACTGACAACACATGTGCCACATAATTTTCGCGGTTGTTGGTTACGAATTCGCAAATATAGGAGACACTCGAATACGTGAACGTAGTTGAAGTGCAGAGTTAAAATTCTCGTACTTAATATAAGTATTTACTTAAATTTATTACGACTATAAAGAGTATTTATATATATATATAGATATATATCTATAAATGTAAAAATGTTGTTGGCACAAGCCGTTAATTTAGTTTTCGATTTGAGAATAGATGCAAGCTTTGACTTGGATTCTGTCAGTCTGTCATACTGTCATACATACTACCTGTCTGGCTTGAGTCGGCAAATAAATCATTACCTCAAAAGTTGAGTGATAGAAGTTTTCAGTATGTGAAACGTGTTCAGCATGAATCAGTATGGATCGGAAACAAAAATCAGATCAAGGAATATCAATTGAATTGATTTTAACACATTAAAACCCAAATTAACCTACAAGAAAACGTCAATAGAAATAAAAATCTGAGAAACACGAACAGAAAGCGTTAAGTAAGCAAAATGTAAATCATGTTAAGAATATGTTAAGAATGTTAAGAATAATCTAGATTTGTCTGAAGAAGGTCGCATATAAAATAAAATTGAAGGAAATACAATATTTAATTTAACAGCAACAAATAATTTTTCTAACTACAAAAATAAATCTGCAATAAGAACGAGAACATCACGCAGAGAAGTGCGATTTTTTCTTTTAGCTTAGATTTTAGAATTTGACTTGTACCTTCCGCAACCCGTATCTTTTTCTTGTAGACATGACTGTACTTGGTCTTTGGCATTTATTTCTGTCTGTATTTATCAGCCCGTGTCTGCTCTTCCGCTGCGATAGTCGCAGCTGGGCTGGTCTGGGCTGGTCTAGGCTTGGCTGTGCTGTGTACTTACTTATGTCGCAGACTGTTGGCTTTTAATAAAACTTCCCATTCGTATTCGCAATTCGCTACAGGAGTTGAGCTGCTCCTTCTATCAAAAGGCAACTACTATTAAGCTGGCAGTCAGCCATTAGTTGCGGCTGCTGATGCGGCAGCTTGTCGCCAGTCATCGACAGTTTGGGGATGCACCGTTGAGTTTTTGCCATTTTATGTGCCAACTTGTTAATGAGTTTGCCTCGACGAACGGAAGACGAAGAAGTAGAAGAAGTCCCAAAGAACTCCTCTAAGAATTCCATGGCAGGCCTATCTGCAACTACAAGCGAACAACAATTTTTGGCATTGAAAAGCAAACACTGCTGCAGTGTCTGACAACTCTCTGGCTGTCAGTCTGTCTGTCTATCTGTCTGTCTCTCTGCTTGCCGTCTGACTGCCAACTCATTCGTATTTGTCAGTTTTGTCTGCCTTTCTGATTTGAGTTTGACAGATTTTAGCTGTGCCACAGCAGTGTCTGTTGCCACTTTATAGTTTTCGCGGCCATAAATGAAAAGCGAGAATTGAAAACAAAATTTTAATAAATAAACACTATTCGTGTGTGTTTTCAAAACCGTTTTCACCAGCTGAAGGATTACAGCTGAATTTTTATTTATTTATTTATTAAAATTACAAATATTTGTATACCCTTAACCGAAAACTATAAAATAATAATAATAATAATGGTAGTAACTGTACATTTTTAGTAAATATTTTGTTAAAAAATATTAGCTCTGTTTTGAAGCTGATATGAAACTGATAATCATAATAATCATAGAAAAAATGAATCGTATATAAACATCCAGATCAAACATGGACTAAAATTACATTTAAAATTTGTATAAATAAATAACATTTTATTCGTTTTTGGTCTTATATATTTCATATAATCTTTGGTTTGCTGATTTACCAAAGTATATGTTTCCCATAAATTATTTATTAAGTAATATTTAATTTAGCTTAATTAGAATTTCGAATTTCATATTGAAGTCTTCATATATCAGCTTTAATAGACTCCTTAAGCATCGAAAGAACAATACTAGATTTTATATGAGTCAAGTAGACATTGATTTCAACTGCAAGCGAAAACGTTTTTCAAAACGCTGAAAATAAAATATTTTATGAGTGGACTGTGTAAAAGCTTAGCGCTGTTGTTTATATGTTTGCCCGACCGTCTGGCCATTCGGCTATAAATTGTTATTTATGTCTGGCGGTGGCGGTGCCACGCCCATTTGCCAAAACGTGATGAACGCCAGCGGCTGTTATTCTATTAAGCTGCCGAACTTGAAATTTCGCGGCTGACTCAATGCCACAGATTTGTGTTGATATTTTGTTGTTGTTTCATTTTTGGTTGGATGCTTTTGGCAATGTGACGTCACAGCAGGACTCCCTGCAGCAATTGTTGGCCTATGCAGCAGTTACCGTATTGCGGCATCTGCCAGAATGTGTTTGGTTTCTCTTGGCTTCTCAACAACAACAACAACAACAACCACAACGGACACACTTGTCAACTGCTGGCATTGTTGATGTAACTGGTTGTGTCTGTGTGCTGATTGTTGTTGTTTAAGAGTTTAAGTTTGTTTTTGACATAGCTTTAATACCTGGATGAGGCATTTTAAATATAAACTTCATTCACTCTAACTGCAGTTGCAGCTGGGAACAATAGAATAAGGCCAAAAAAGCTCGTTCACAAAGTTAAAAGGTCAAATTAAATTTCAATAAATAAATACTCTGAGAATTTATATAATTTAGTGAATTTGTGAAGGTATGCAACAAGTTGAAGGAATCATGTACGAGCACAAAAAGTGTATATTTTATTGATCAGAATCGATAGTCGAGTCGATTAAATCAATTTTGTCTGTCTGTACGAATAAGCTCATTTTAGAGACTAACAGAACTGGAGACTTCAAAATTAGAAAAGTAGATCAATCAATTATCATACAATTATCAATAGCAATAATAGCTAAAAATGAGAAGATATAGATTTCCAATTGAAATATAATATACCCTGGCATATTATTGATCAATTCAACAAATGCTGGATAAGAAACTCAGATTTTGTTAACCAAAGTGTATTTTCACATTTAACAACCTATACTCAGCAAAGCCTATTGTGTATTTAAAAGCTGGTTTTGGTTATCGACTAGTTGAGCTCTCTCCACAAATTTGTTGTCACTTCTTCTTCACTAAAAGCCAAAAGATGTGAACAGTTGATAGACAATTTGTAGCTGCCAGGGCCTATGCCTGTGAGAATCTGGTATGTTTTGAAAACTCGTATATATGTATATTTAAATGGCAAAACAAGCAATAAAAGCTACAAGGCACATGACGACCTATCTTGATTTTTTGCAACTATCTAAAATGAAACATTCCAGCACAAATCGCAGCGGACACAAAAAATTCTGCAGCAAAACACAAAACATGCAGAACAAGCAGCAGCAACAACTGACAATCAATTCAAAACCACGGTCCAAACACAGGCACAATAAGAGACGACCAGAAGCGACCGCAACAATTTGAAAAACATTGCCCATACGCCATGTGCGACATACTCACAAAACACTGCAACAAGATACATAACGAGAAAAATCAGAAGACAGTGTGAAAAGAGAGAGTGGAGAGAGAGAGAGAGAGAGAGAGAGGGGAGAGGGAGAGAGAGAGAAGGAGAGAGGTTTGCTTGCAATACAGTAGAACTCAGCCATGGAGCGCAGTGTATTTTCAACACCTGCTGGTCAAACAAATCGTGTTCATTTTGCTACAAACACTAATTTCGACAAGGTGCAAACATGCTGACTGTTCACGAGGAAACAGGAAAACACACACATGGCGCGAGAGAGAGCGAAAGAGAGAGAGAGAGAGAGCGAGAGATAAACACACACAATGGACACACACAAAGATACACACAGTGGCACATCACGTGCTGCTGCTGCTGGTCTGTTGTGTGTCAGTGTCTGTGTCTGTTTGGGCCGCCTGTCGTCGACAGATAAAATGTTTTTTTTTGAAAAATTTGAAATTGCATTTGCAACCGCATTTCATTAGAGAAAGAAAGAAAGTCAAGCGTCAGGTAGAAATGGTAACGACAACGGCAACGGCAACAGCAGACAACAACGTCGGCACGTACTCCCAAAAAATGCCATGGGGGCCAGCACAAACAGCAAGTTGCCAACCGGCAACTGGCAGCCGGCAACGTGTGCAACATTCAACCTGCAACAAGGTCCGCATTTCGCGACAACGAAACGTGCACGTCACGGTCAGCAGCCAACTTTACAGTTTGCCACATAAACATGCTCATATCTAGTGTGCATGTGTGTGTTTGTTGTATGTTTCTTGTGTGTGTGTGTGTGTGTGTGTGGCTTCTCGTTTAGGCTTTAAATAGCTGCCAGCAGCTAATGCGGGTGTTTGAACCACATGAGTGTATTTATGGGTGGTATGTGCCCATGGAATGATTTGATAATCATTCAAAATCAGCAGCGTTGTTTGATAAATATTTGTGGGAGATTTTTGTTATGCATGACAAACCTTTCGTGATTTGTGACAATTTATAGCAGAAACTACATATACAAATGTGAATTGATTTTAGTATCAGGCACTGTCAAAAACATTTATGAAACAGTAAATTATTTTAAGAATATAGCAAAGAGTGCTTGGAAATCTTTTAAATAACCAAATAAATATGAACGAAAAGTAAATTAATTTTTTGCCAAATGTGAGGAGCATAATAACTATCTTATTTAATGTGATTGGCTTGCATAGCTTCGTAAACAATAAAGTTCTTTTACAGCTAAAGTTCCGATGACAGCTATATGACATACTGATCCGATCCATATGTACTTCCTAGCAAAAGGTTGGATATATGTTCAGTTTTATTGAAATAACTTTAAGACTAAGGAACTAGTTTGTATAGATTAAAGAGGGATGTTGCTAAATCGATTTGACTAATCATGCTAATCATGAATACATATTCTTTATATGGTAGCTGGTGCATTCCGCTACATACTTTCTCAAAATCTCAAAATAAATAAATGAACAAAATAAATAAAAACAAATCAATGATATGCCAGCAATAAAAATTCAACTCAAAAATGAAATAACTTTTAAAAATGTTTAGGTTTTTTCAAAATAGATTTAAAAGGCAAAGGATAGTTTGAAAAAACTACAGACGTGTTTAAAACGTTCAACAAATATTTCCTTTACCTTTGGCTGTCATTTTGCAGCTCGAAAGATATTTGTTTGAAATTTATTTAAGGAATATTTCAGAATTTTCATTAACATTGTCCAAAAATCAAGGCCTGCTCAAATGGCGAGCAGACAACTCTTTATTTCCCAGGCGGCACTGACAACTTGACAAATGAATGATCGGAGCACAGTTGTATGCCGCAAAGTGACCAGAGTCTGGCAACATACATGGGACAATCGGCAGCAGACATGTTGGCCATGACGCGACAACAAACCGCGAAATGGGCTCCAGCAACACATCAACAACAATAACAACACCAACAACTTCAATGGGCAAAAAATAGGCTCGAAAAGTGCAAAGTGCCGTTTACCAATGGCAGCCAAGGGGCTGTCGTGCATTTGAAATGTTGTTGCTCTTGCTGCTGCTGTCTGCGCATAAATTCCATCATATGATATCAATTAGTGATAGTGCGGTGCGACTCGAGTGTCATTTGCAAAAATGCGCATATTTTAAACCTGACATACGACAGTCTCTGCCCAAAACCAAAAAAAAAAAAACAGAAAAAAAAGAACAAAGCCGCCAAACCCAAACGAATTCAACCAGACAACTCAAAAACAGCCAACAATCCATGATATCTCACAGGCGAAGCGCAATTTTGATACCCTGAACCATTAAAAATGGTGAAAAAGGTACAACGAAGTTGTGCAAGATTATGTTACAGGCAGAAAGCACGACTTCCGATTCCATTAGGTATATATATATTTTCTAATTCTAATTCTAATCAGTTTGAGCAAGGCCAGTAGACTTTCAATTTGAACATAAGTTCCGTATACAATGCGCTTCTCAATTTTATTTCATTTTATCGATCATTCCACTGATATCGAGTTAAACACACAAATAATAAGTAATATATAGATTTTTAATTCATATATCATTTATACTGACATATTTTTATTTTCAACTGTAAAAATATTGCATATGAATCACAGATTTCGTTGCCCAAAACACTGTCAGCAATCCTTGAGGTATTAAAATAAAACACACAATTTTGTAAGAAATGCATTTTATTATTAAATTTATAATAATTAAACACTTTTTTAACCGAAACTTTACTTTAATAAACAATTATTGGCTGTTTTGACGCAGACATGGTCAGGTAATAAAATAACCCAAAGTAAACACATCTGCAGCTAGAGCCCACTTTGGCTATTCAGTTTACAAACTGTGTGTAATTTTCTAGCCAATGCATAACTGTTTAAATATGTTTATATACCAGTAAAAAGTTGATTGAATAGTGTATTGAATTGGTCAATAAAGTTGACAGAAAGTTTGTTGCTTGTCGATTTATTTGCTGCCTGAGTTGCGTTCATAAAAACCAAACACAGTAAATGACCAAACGACCCGTTCTGACATGGTCAGCCGCATAAAATCAGCTCGCCCGCAACGGCAACAACAAAAGGTTTGCGGGAATGGGGCATGGCTATGGCTATTGCTATGGAGCTTGGCAAATGAATATGCAACGATGCCACCGATGATGACCACGACGAGAAGTTGCTCCATGCATGGATATGCATGCAGGTGCAATCTGTACCAGGCTCAGCGACAGAAATGGCATGTCAACGTTTGGCGAGGACTTGCGGCTGGGCCAATGCCAGGACATGTCACCAGGCCGGGGTCAGGCCAATAAAATTGCAGCCAAGTGCAGCTGGGAACAATTTGGTGACCATCGCATCGCACACAAATTGCATTTGCAGTTTTTATCGATGCTCTTCCCCCTTCCCCCTTCTCTCGCTCTCGCTCTCTCCCTGTCTCTGTCATGTGGCGGTGTATTTAATTTGCTTTTTCAGATGCGACACACAAAAAAAACCCGGAATTGATAGTTATCTTTAGCATGCCGTAGATTAAATACCCTTTTTGGACATGCTGATTCAAACTAGTCAGTTAGGTTGGGCTTAAGGAAATATCCAAAACAAAATAAATTGTATTAAAATAATATTTTGAATCGACTTTAAAGTTTTGCTAACCAATTTGAAAGTTTAGGAAAGTAAATTAATTTATTTTTTGCGATAAACACGACGAAATGATTCGCTGAGTTCTGGATTTGTAAAATCCAACAGATAAGTTGAAACTATATTTGATATTACTGAGTCAAAAATCCTTCCCACAATACAGAAACAAAGTACATTTTAACTAGTTTCGAGTTATTTACTCAGCTGCCTTTATTTTTGAAATTTAATTTAATTGTTGCAATTTTCATAACAAATTCAAAATACAGCTGCAGCTGCTAAAAATATAATAATATTGGCAACGAGTGCATTATTACTGCTGGCTTGTTGACACTTTCGATGCGAATTTAATGCGCGAACAAATGTGAAAAGTTGCCAAAATTGTTTGTTGCCTTTTTGTAATTGCTGTGGTTTTGGTTTTTAGGGTTTTCTGGCCAGCGTCAAAGCCAATGCGAAATGTTATGCCAAATTTTTGCGGTAATACAAATTTATACATTCAATGGCATCGATTGGCGGCAAGAGTGGAACATTTGGTTTTGGTTTAAATTTCATTATATATTATTACTTGTTTTGATGATTAAATTCGATTCCCACTTGATGAAAGGAGGTTTCACATTTTAAATGATCGGCAGCGAATGGAATCATATGAAACTCATAATTGACGCTTTGTAATAAAAATGCAATTCAATTTTAGATACTAAATATTAAATAAGTATTAAATTAAATACCGAAGTCTCAACCTGTCCATGAGCGTACACGTCCTATTTCACACACTATTTGTGTGTGCATATTTTTTGTATGTGTGTTGGTGCGCAATCTTGTAAATGGGTATGTAACAGATCTTGATGAAACTTGCTCATTCAGTTCAGGTTCTGGTTCTGGAAATGTATGTTTTCTCATCGACACGTATAGTCTTTCCTGCTTTGCTTTTAGCTTAAGGCTCAAGTAACTGTGTGCAATTGTTAGCTTTCTTTAAGTGTTATTTTGACCTGCCCCTTCTACGAGACTTATCTTTAAATATGCTCGACCGTTAGCTAGTTGAAGTGTGACTTAAATCACCTATTAAAATTTGATGTCAGAAAACACTTTTGTGCTGTCTGCAAATTGGAGCGTGTTAAAGATTGCCATTCAATTGGCCTCTTGTTGACCTTTGACAACAGGATTTGGTGCGCACCACAACCCCCTAAATCGCCCCCCCCCCCCCCCCCCCCCGACGCTCTTTAACTGTACTTTGGCTTACAATATTGGTACAATTGTGGAAGTGACCGCCAAACCGAGATTGGCATAAAAGATATTTTGCGTCGCTGAATTGGTTTTTTTTAGTAATTCTATTTTTATTTGCAAGCCATATTGCTGATGATGGGGGTGGCGTGGCTGTGTGCGCCTCGTTGACATTTGATTGTACTGTGATGCTGTTGTTGTTGTTGAGGTTGCCACAAGCTGCGTCGAGTATATTCAATTGTGACCGAGTTGATTTTTGCTGTTGTTGAATAGAGCTTTTTTATAGCTGGAGATGTGAGCGTGATCGTGAGTAGCAATGGATGCCCATATGATGTTTTCATAATTCAATTAGTGGTCTGTAAATTGTCAACTACTTCAACTTTTATAGCTATAGCAGAATCCAAGACTTTGTCTATAAGCGTTCACCTCTCAGATGTTCAAACCAGCACGCTTGAAATTGCGATTGACAGATTATCAATATGATGTAAAGATAGGATGAGAAGAAATACCTTCAAAATTTTAATTCTTATTACAATCTGTAATTGTTTTGTATCTGGTATTGAGTTATTGAGAAAATTAAATAAACATAAATAAATAGACGATAACTTATATTCTTAACATGCAGTCTCTAGCACGTATAATTTCTGATATAGGCTTGTTCATACTAACGGAAAGACGTATGCTCATTAAAATATATCACTTTTGCCTCTTGCACGCCCTTCCACAATTTTTTTCAAATTTACTAAATGTGTTTACTTATCCTTATATATATTTACTAGTCGGTGGGTTCAGGGCATAAAATACCATTAACCTATTATTATATTATCTATATTTGCATTCGAATTTTAAACACCAGTATTTGAATTACAATAAATATTTGGTTAATTAAGTAAATTTAACTCGTGAGCATGCTATGTACATATTCATCCATCTCTGTGAGCAGCTCCACACTTTAATTCTACTTTTTATTATTGAAAAGCGATAAAAAGTGTATTTGTCGCAGACATTTGTGGGAATGGCTTTTCAATTTCAGGGGAATATATTTGAAAAAAAAAAACAGAAATTAATAAGCCACAGCTTATGTCAATGGCCACGGCTTATTAGCCACATTTGCCACACAATTTTTAAATGTATTTTCATTTTCTTTACTCACATATTTTCCGCATTCATTTGTGGTGCTAGCTGGCAGCGTAGCGCCCGCCATTCGAATCTCATTCACTTGGCAATAAAATCGAAATTAACTTTGCACAAAGCCGTCATAAAAAGTATAAACGTTTCTTTTTTTGTACCCTTAATCCATTAAAAAATCTGAAGTTGGGTATATTAAAGTTGTGCAACATAGTGTAACAGGTAGAACGAAGCCGGTCCGATGTCACAGAGTATATTTTCTTGTTCATAATCGAATTAGCCACGTCTCTGAGAATATATGCGCTAGGCATTTAAACAAAGTTGTTTAATTATAACTATAAACGATAGCCATAAGGACATAATAATTTCAATAAATATATAATATATCTCTTACTGATCAACTCTAAATATTTTATTGATGGCTAAGAAAAGTAGATTTTGCTAACTAAAATGTATCTTCTTATTGAACTACTATCGGCAAACTTAATTTGTATTTCAATTCTGGGCTCAGGGTATCTCCATGTCGAGCTCTCTCGACTAGAGCATGCTAACTTGATTTTTTTTTGCTGCCTTTCGACACAAACTTAATTTGAAGAAAAATAGCAAAAAAAAATGCTTGCTGAAGTGAGGGGCAAAAAAAATTGTTGACTGATTGCGCAGGTGGCGCAAAGAAGGCAATGTGCATTTTGGGTGGTGATGGCTGCAGACCTTAAGCCACAGGTAGAACGGCAAACAAGTTGATGAAGTTTTCCATGCCAAAGCTGGAAACGAAAATAAATTGAAAATCGACTGAGCAGAGTCAGAACAAGAAACAGTAGCCCGGGTTGTCAACTGCAAAAAAGAAGCAAAAACAACATAAAAAAAATTACAGTCAAACTCAAAGTGTGGTTTCAAAAAAGAAAATAAAAGAAAAAATAAAAAATAAAAAACAAAGAATCTAAGCTTTGGCATTCCTCTTGCTTAACAGCAAAAGTTTTTCCATTATTTGAAGATTATAGACTCTAAACATTCGCCCAACTCCTGCGAAATAAGGAAACAACATAAAAAATTGACAAGATATGAGGGTTGTGTGTATGGGTTGCCAGCACGATTTTTTTCTACAAATTTTCCCCACTTTTATGACAGCGTTCCTTTGCTGATAACAAAGAGAGTGAGAGAGAACGAGAACGAGAATGAGAGATGTAGGAAGAGAGGGAGAGCAACTTTTCAGCAATGCATTCGCATTGTTTCAGTCTTCAAGCTTATCCAAAACATCCCAAAAAAAAAAAAAAAGAATACACCATCACCTCTACCATTTGTTAAACGTCAGTAGCTTCCCATTCAGGCGACCCTCTGACAACCCCAACATGCCAGTGTTGCATATGCCTTGTTGTTGTTCTTGTTATCGTTATAGTTGGTGTTGCTGTTGCTGTGGCTGGTGCCGTTGCAGTCTTTGATGCGAGATTATTCAATGAGCTATTCATTTGACTGTTAAAAACTTTATCATTGGCATGTGGATGTGGGTAAAACAATTGGAATTGTGTATGACAGCAAATACTCGTTGTTATTGTTGTTTTTATGGATTTTACACATGAAAAATTGCACCCGATATTTAATGTTTGAATATGAAAATATGGAAAAAAAAATCAACCACAAGCAAAATATTGCGGACAAAATATCTCTTGTATTTTAAAGGCTTTGATCAAAATGATTTAATACAATTAAACTTCCTTCAAGCTTTTCGCTTTATTATAAATATCGTCTGATAAAATGTAGTCATTCTTAGACTGCCAATATTCTGAGCTTGGCATAAGTGCGACAACATTCCATATATTCAATGCTTAAAAATCGTGGATTTATCTTTATCTTGATAGCACAGCTTATTTGAAGGCTTACTGAATACAATTAGTCTAATATAACGACTCAATAATATTATATTATTGCTTTAAGCTGAATTATCTTAAGGAAATCATTAAGACTTAAACAAAGATCTCTTAAACTAATCATTAAGAAATAGGGAAAGTAAGTATGGAAAGCGTAGAGCCAAAACAAAAAGGATTAGATCATTTGAACCTCTGCTAAATTGCATTAAAGCTAATGCGTTCTTTAAAGTTCTGCCGCAGTTCAATAATATCATTTTTTTTTTTTTA
Source organism: Drosophila basisetae (assembly GCA_035041595.1). Lineage (NCBI taxonomy): Eukaryota > Metazoa > Arthropoda > Insecta > Diptera > Drosophilidae > Drosophila > Drosophila basisetae. The sequence continues at coordinate 418,279 of JAWNLB010000048.1, read as the reverse complement.
TATATTTAACGTCGCCATATATCAGTTGATCCAGAAAAGTCTAGAGTCTATTGTACTCATTATAGTACTATACTCATTCACAACACCTTACTCATATTTTCGCACAGTGTTCAATCAGTGAATATTTTTAGTGAATGCTCTTTCCTACAAGCCAATCAGTAAATTTATAGAAATGCAGCAAATAATTTACACAAAAGACTGGAAAATACTTTTACCTAGCTGAATGCAGCAACGTGACACAGCTTACCCTGCCCCACTCACCCCAACGACAATTCTTTCCCTCATGTCATATCAGACGAGAAGTGAACTTTTGTAAATGTTTTTGTATTTTTTCTTCTTATTGTGTGTGCATGAGGAAAATATCAGGCATAAACTTCTCGCTGCCAAAATATGTAAATTCAATAGCAATGGCTGATAACTTTCCATGGCAAATCAAGCGAGGCGGCACAGGCAGACAGGCTGACAGACAGACAGACAGACAGACAGACAGGCAAAGAGAATGAACTGAGAGCGGACAGACAGGTGTCATGTCAGTATCTGTTGTCATGATTTTTGATTATTGTATTCTCGGATAAACCCACCCTGCCCAAAATTCTTCACAATGGTCAGCAATTGGCTTGAAAGGAGCAACGAGTTGGATCTCAATGGAAACCACCTGAAGGGCAAAGCGAAGGCAACACAAAAGGCCAGTAACTTTTTTTTTACTGAAATTCATTTAATTCTTAGTTTTTTTTCCTTCATTTATATGGTATGCGAAAAGTTTTTATGCATATAACGAGTAAAAGAAAAGTTTTGCACTTGAACATAATATTACACAAATTGATGGTCATTTTCATTTGTGAAATGTATGCGGCATTTTATAAATAGGGTGAACAAAATTATGTATATATATATATTTGTACAAAAATTCAAACGAAGTATGTGAAAGTTTTGTGTGTAGATTTGAAAAGTTTGTTAGTGCATGCTTTTGGTCTAGTTTAATTTGGTTTTGGATGGTTCACGACATTAATTAGAAGGTAGTTGGTTTAGTTAGCTATGAGTTTTTAAATGACAAAAGTACACAAGTGCTGGTTTTTTTTTTTTTTTGATAATCTTTGCAATTTGCTGGTCCTGGCTCTGAGTGTACTATATCTAATTCAAATTGTGGTCTTTAAATTGAGAAAGCTGAATTTATGTTTAATATGCACTATTTATATTTCTACTAATAAGTCTAAATCTACAGTTAAATGTAAGTATTAATTTTGTTTATTCATTTTTAATTGAAATATATTAAACGTAAACTATTGTTTATAAGACAATTTATGAATTACTATAAGCTATTTTATTTTTTGCAGCCTACTTTCGTGGGCAGCAGCTGCTGTTGTCGCCTTAAAATCACTGATTTAAGCCTTAAGTAAAATATTCTTACACAGCAATCTACACACACACACACACACACACACACATACCTGCAACACATTCTGTGTCTCTCTTTCGCTTAGTCTCTGAGGCAAAAGTAGGAAAATTTGGTGGATTTTGGGTTCGACAAAACAAGTGAAGCGCATTAAAATGCAAATTTCTTTTGTTGTTTCTGTTGCTTCTTTTGCTTTTGGGGTTTTTCTGTGATTTGTGTGCGCAGATTGCTGCCGCACAGTTTAGTTGTGGGCGTTGCTGGGCTGTCGGCATACATGCTGCGCGTCGAGTGCAGCCTTTTTGTAAAAAAAAAATCGGATTTTTCCGCCATGCATAATCAGTTTGTATTTTTATTTATTTATTTTACGCGTTTTTCATTTTCCAAGCGCCGTTTGTTTTTTTATTTTTTTTTTATTTTTCTTATTTTCATTTATTTTTATTATTATTATTTTGTTTTTCGCTTTGTTGCTTTGCATTTTTTTCAATGCTGCATTTTTATTTTACTTTACTGCTGCTGTGCAACGTAATTTATTTCCCTTGAACACATTTGCGATTGCCTTTGCTGTTATTGTTTGTTTTTGCAGCAACTTAACTGTAAAAGCACTAAAGCAAGTAAGAACATAGTAGACGAGAGTGCTCCACTGCGACATACCCTAGAGCCACATTTTAAATTTATGATAGACTTACTGATATTAGTTTGTTCAATATGGAAATAAGTTTGGGTTAACAAAATCGGTGTTCTTTGTGATCTTAATGAGATTTTATAGTTCATCAATAATATTTATATATATCAATTGAATATTACAATTGCGTCTTTAAGTGCTATCAGAAATCGATTTCTATCAATATTCGCGTAACGCGGACAGTTGTTGATATATCAAGTATAATTGATCTGCGAGATTGATATACGAAAGCTTTTATTCCAATTTTGGACTGTCCAGCTCTAAGGGTCCCTGAAATTGGCTTATTTATGCAGACACGGCTTTATCGACTCGGGCTTTGTTGCTCATCAAGAATACATATACCTTATGTGAGCGGAGATGATTTTTCGTTCTGTTGAATATACTCTTGCAAAATTCATTAAATTTTTAATTTTTTTTCCCCATTTTTGATTAGTTGAGGGTGCATGACTGCAATCCCAATTTTACTAAGAGTTTATTATTGTGTTATAATGAAACTTTACACAAAAATGTATGTTTATACATTTACTTAATCTTAAGTTAAATGTAAGTATTAATTTTGCTTATACATTTTAAATTCAAAAATATTAAACATACATTATTGTTTATAAGAATATTTTTGAATTACTTTGGCTTTTTTGAGATTTTGAGAGATTCGAATTATTTTTTTTTGCTGGCTAGCAATAAATGAGATGTTTTTCTCGTTACGAGCAATTGCAATATTATATTATCCCTCATTTATAAAGAAATTGATTATATAACAGTTAAGCCTTATTCATTAATTCAAACAGACTATGAATGAGTATACTCTATTAACAAAGGGTTTTTAAATGAAACCAGTTTTGATTGTTACTCTTTGTTGTGTGGATGTTTTATTCTTTGGCCGCTTTTCTTTTCTATTTTCTATGTGCATTGAGTTATAAATTTTGAAGCATTCATTCATGCAATTGTCTGTGGCAACATTTGCGAGCCTCCCGTTTTGCATTTTTTATAAGCGTATACAAAAAAAAAAACATAAGAAAAACAGAAAATGTTCCTTTTGAATTTTTGCTGTGTGTGATAGTGCGCATTCATGTATGCAATTTTCTTTGTGCAACAAAAATACAGAATTAGCTAAACAATTTTTGTTTTTAAAGACAGCGAAAAGAGATATTGTTAAATTGATGAAAATGGAAAATGCAATTGACAGATAATTTATTGACAAATCAGCAGCGCCAATCAATTATATCATTATAGTATATTACTGGCCGTCGACCAAGAAGATAAATGCCAAACTCAAATAGCCGTCTCCCAAACTAATCAGCAAACAGTCGTGAAACAGCCAACAGGCGAAAAGCAAAATGATCTTTGCGAAACTAGAACCTGCACACATACACACACACACACACATACACACATTGACCTCCTCTCACAGCCCGCAGTCGTACGCCCATGTCAGTGTCAACGGCAACAAACTTTGTCTGCAGCTCAATACCAGAGGGAAGAAGGTGTTCGATTGGATTGGTAGTTTCAGCGACACCAACTGCATGCAAACTGTGGCTAAACTATATTATACGCCTACTTAGTGGGCGTGGCTGGGGCTGGGGCTGGGGCTGGGGTTGAAGAAATCCCCTCTCTCCAAATTTTTTTTTGTGACGACTCCAACACAAAGTAAACTTTATAGATTTCTAATGTTTCGGCAAAGTCGTCTCCACATCTTGAGCTGCTTATATATATTAAGATACAGGAAGGAGTACGGAATTCTATCTATATGAGCGTGTGTGTGTGTGTCTGTGCCTTGGGCTTTGGCCGTCAGAGGGCGCATCTGTAGAAAGGCCGCTGCTAACTTCAATGCAAACTGAAGCAAAACTTTGGCCCGAAGACCAAAGACTTTGGGTCTGCGGCTGGCTGTTTGGCAACTTTGGCTGTTTTTGACTGCTTTGGCGTTGGCGCTGTTGTTGCTCGAAATTGTTGGCAAAATAATTGTGTACGCCTTGCGGTCGTCTGACACACACACACTACACACAAACAATTTGCGTATGCATTTGCTTATCTGCATATGTTTCCAAATATTTAAATGAAAGAACAGTGCTGCGTCTACAAAGAAATTGACCCAATTACATTATGTCGCTAAGCTGATGGCAATTTTACAATTCAGCTAACACAGCCGGCCGCGACACCTTTGGCCCAATGCCAAAGGAAATGGAAAGAAATCGATATTCATATTTTCTTCCACATACTTAGTCGGTTTAGTTATTGGTAGTCTTTATATTACTTAGATTAATGATAATGCTACACAATTGAATGGAACAATATTTTAGGTTGATTGTTGAGATTAGTATTTCCACTGAATCCGTTAAAATGGGAAACTATTTCAAAATGAAATTGTGCAAAAGTATGTAACGTGTACGATTCAATAAAGTATCTACATATATTCCTTCCGCATCAGCCGCGGAGTTGATTTAGGCAAGTCTGTCCGTCTGTATGATAACTCAGATCCCTGGTACTATAATAGTTTGCTAATATCAATAAAATTTTGAGTATAATTTCGCATTTGCCATAGGCAGCTCAAATTTATTACATTTTATGAATAAATTCACCCGGTTCTCGAACAGCAAAATAGTATAAAATTTTAAGATATAGTCTTTGCATTTAAATGAACCTGATTTATTATTGATCAGATTTTGTTACTCAGATATTGTTAACCAACGTAACGTATTTTCAAAATGGGCTGGACCAGACTAGAGCATTCTGGCGTGTTATTTTTTCAGTACTTACAATACATATATTTAGTATCGAAATCAACAATCTACTCAAGTATTCGGGTTTCTACGACGCTACGATTATATTATGCGTGTACCAAAATCTATCGTTTGTCTAGCAATTGCAATTGCAAGTTGGAGTTATTTATATACTGTTTTAATATTAGATTCAAGTTTTATTCTTTATAATAATAATTTCTTTAAATGTTATTTTATTTTATTATCAAATTTATCCCAACTATAAACAATTTTCTAGCTGAGCTGATATAGTATAATTTCTCATTTTTTATCTGCTTGATAATTGTAATTATGACTATTTAACTTCATGAATTAATTTATTTCGATAGTGTTTGAACTCCACTTAAGCTATGAACTACAAAAATGAGGAAATAATAATAAGCCTATTAGCTCGCCTGTTAAGTTTTCGTTGGAACATATTGGTATTGCTCCAGCTAAAGGATTTCTGCTCACTTCCTTAACTCATTCTATACAAAGGCTATAAAAATTGCTTTCAGTTCTTCTGTATTTCTTGTGTAAAATTTGTAATATTTAAGTTACATAGCATCCTCATAACTGATTAGTTTAATTGGAGAAAAGCAACGTGATGCTCTAAGCCGAAGCACATGAAGTTGTTAATCCAAGTTTGTGCTAGTTGTTTTCTACAGTTATTATAAGATTTCCTCGTAAATTTCTTACAGTGCACACAGACACACACACACACATACACACACAGCAGTAGGGCAAGTGTTTGTTAGCGCATTATGCTGTCTTAGATGCTGTGTGCAAAGTGGGAGAAAGATTGGGTGGATTCACACGCCAGGCAACCACTTTTACTTACTGCAGCTGAGAGCTGGAGCTGGTTCCAGAGACTGGAGGCTGAAGGCTGAATGGCGACTGGTGCTGAGCATCTTTGGCTCGCTGTTCTCTTGTTTGGCAAGTGGCGTGCTGACAGCTGAAAAGGATTTCGTTTGCCTTGCCAAAGTTAAGCCTTAAAGCCAAGAGCTAATTTTACTTTAAGATTTACCGAGTGCCAGCTACCCAACATATTTAACACAAAGCGCAGCGAAATGCATTCTCCTAGGGCGACAAAATATATATATATGCATATATATTGCCAGAATTTACTTTGACATTATCCGTTTGTGATTAGGTGGCTGACTTGCAAATTGTGGGCGGTGTCGTTATTGGCGCTGATTGCTGAGATGTTGCACTCAAATGTGGGGCATCACTGACTGCTGCTGTTCCTTTGCACCCTATACATATATATTTTTTTTTGCTTGCAATATATGCACTGGCATTTTGACCAAAAGAACAACCTGCAAGCGAAGTTGCATGAGCAAAAAGTTTGAAAACACCAATTCAATTTATTTCTCTCTCTCTCTTTCTCTTCTTTGTCTGTCTGTCTGCCTCTTTCTGTTTCTTGTGCTTAAATAATAAGTATCATAATTTCAAGGGTTGTCAAAAAAGTCTTTTAATTTATGTTTGCCATTTCCGACCCAATCCTAGAAAATCAACATAAATAAGCAAAAGTTACTCCGAGACTCAGTCGACCAGCGTCTGCGACTACGTTGCTAGGCAGAAGGTGCAGCAATCTCTTTACTTGAGTTTTATGTTTCTACATCCTGGTAGAGGTTATTATAATTTTAATATAAGGTTTGTAACGCATTGAAAGTCACGCCTCCGATTTCACAAAGTATATCTAAATATTTTTGAACAGCATCAGCATGCCACTTTCTATGCCTCAGTTTAAGCGGAAAATATCCATCAGTCACTAACATATAACTAATATCTTACGAAATATATATATATATATATTATTGATTTGCATCTAGTCGTGATTAAAATATATTCAGATGAGGCTTGGTATAGGCCCATCTTTATGATATCGGCGCATTGTTTCATCTAGTTGTGCTGGGATGGATTGAAAGACTTTGGATTATCAAGATAACCAGATCAAACTTAATATATTTGTTTGCTATAATAGCTCTTCACACTTGAACAAAAAATCAGAAATATTGAACTACTATATCATATAACTTTAATAGGAATATTCTTTTGTTATTAATTTATTTTGATATGGGCTATAGGGTATTTAATCTTCAGAGTGCCAAAGTTAACCAATCTTACTTGTTTTTGTTGCTTTTTGGAGCCCGTTGTGGACCCCGCCAAGGACCAAGTTTGTCTTTTGTGTCAATGCTTGTGTGTATGTGTGTGCTTATTTGCTGTTGCTGTGTTTATGGCAAGTTGGCAACTCTGTTACAATTGTGCCTAATTTCATGCTTTACTTTGGCTGGCAAACAAATGTTGTTGCATACTTTCAGGTAAATAACTTTATTAAAATAATGACAAGCCACACCGGCTGGCTTTGGCCTGTTTGCCTGCCTGCCTGCTTGACGAGCGATGCTGAGGTTTGCGAACAGCTGCTGCCAAGCTACTGACAAACTGGCCGTCTGTTTCTGTTGGTTGTCGTTACTGTATTTGACAATCGGTCGCAGCCCAGAGTCGTAGTCATCGTGGATCACATGGGGCATTTTGAAGAATCAAATACTTTATTTGGAACAGATCGCATGCTATCTATATAATATATATATAATAACAGTGGCTGAAGAAAAAAAAAAGAATTTGAGTGAGGTATCTGTTTGAGAGGTACATAGTATAAGAATTTTATTTTTTTAAACTCTCCTAGCATTTTTTAGAAAAGTTACGCTGAATTAACACACTGATATTTAAATCTATTGACGTATTTCAAATCTATTTCTGTGGATTAGCCAAGTAATAACTAATAATAACTAGGATGTGTCTGAAATATATTCAGTTTACATTGACTATATATATTCTTTAAAATTTAACATTATTTAGAAAAGTAAAAATAGCACTCTTTTACTTAAATCGATCTTAATTCGTCGAAAAATTCATGTCGCTAAGTCTAAGTTAGCGTTTACAAATTGCAGCAAAACTACTTTGAAAGAATTTATTGTAAAATCTTCAATTTGCTGAATATCTAAGCACATTTGCCATAATTTTCAGGCCTATCCCTTCACAAACAACTTGAATTTGCCTCTACAGCTCTGAGTATTAGCATACCTAACTTTATACACTCTACAGGAGTGGTTTCTATTAGAAATAGTTGTTGTTATTGTTTGGTGTAATGCACAACGAGTTTTATGTCTGCAGCGTTCCGAAAATGTGACGCTTCTAATTATGAAACTAAGCAGCTTGTGATTTGTTCAAGCGTGAAAATGCTGTCGACAACAGGCGGCGGGGTGCATGAAGTTTGATGGGGGCTAGGAGCGTGGGGATGTGGCGAGGGGCAATGGACAAGGCACGACTTTGGTGCGCTGTCTCGACACGCAAAATATTATGGCAACTTGTAAATAAGCCGCAGCTGCCGCCGTCCTACGAGCTGCAGCAGGTCAGGACATTCAGGAACAGCAAGGATGGTGACGAGGCAGCAACCGAAAAACCAGCAAAGCCAACAGCAAATTTTGCTTTCAAAAATTTATGCAAAATTATTTCGTAAAGTTTGTGTTACGCTAGCGCCCAGTTTTTTGATGGTGGCTTCTACGGCTGCTGCCGCTGCTGCCCCTCCGGTGAGTGAAGCTGCTTAAGCCTTTTGATGATGGCCGCCCCAAACCGCTAACTCTACCCCTATCCCTACCTCTCTACCTCCAGCCTACCTACACCGTTACTGTCGCTTTCGAGTTTTCAGAATTTGAGTTTCGAGTTTGAGTTCATCGCCGTCGACAAAGTTTACCATTTTGCGCGACAAAGTGGCAAACAGTTTAGCAGAGTTTACGACAACAGGCGTTGCGTATGCGCCGTGTTGTCCGTACCATTTTATTTGCGTGTGTGTGAGTGTGCGAGAGTGTGCGTGTGTGTGTGGACGCTGGCTGTTTAATAGCAGCTGCCATGCGGCCATGATGCTAATTACTGTTGCCATTTAAGTGGTTGCACCAAATGACGCTGCCATCAGGGTTTTCCCTTTTTTTTTGTATATCTTTTCTTTTTTGTTGTTGTTGTTGTTTTATACCGCTCGTCCGGGTAAATGTTGTTCAGGTGACATGTTGGCCAAGCTGCGGCAAACTGACTACTACAAATGGCTGCTATGCGTGGCTGGTGAGGCTTTGAGTTGGCTTAGATGTGCTAATGCGGCTTTGAGCGTTTTTTTCATGAACTCTGATCTGGCATATTTACTGAACTGTCGTAAACTTCAACATGAAAAAGCGGAAAGTACATAATATTTTCTAAATATAACAAAATTTAAAAGCTTGTTAAATAATATTTAATATTAAAATTAAAATTTTAAATATTAAATGTTCAAGCATAAAATTACGTTGTTGTTAAGAAAAATCTGAAAGAAGGAAAATGGAAAGAACAAATTCGTATATTTCAAGTATTTATTTTCTTTGGTAAAAATATTTAATTAATTAATTTAATTTAATATAAAAATGTGAAATCTTAATCTTATTTTTGTAAATAATTTTATTATCATCAAGAGAAATTACTAATGTTGAGATCTAATTGACCAGCTACAAAGCCTAAATAACGTTTTTAGCCAAGTTCTCATTCTCTTGTCACACATATACGATAATATTAGAATACTGTTGCAATTCTCGCCACAGTCCGCTTGTTCGTGTCAGTCCCTGCTTAATCCTTCTGCTGGCATAAGAATTCAACAAGCTCAGCGCGTGTAATGCGCATTTAAAAAGTTTAAAAACTTCGCCAAGTTTTCGATGTGTTTCCATTTTTTTTATCGCCTTATTTTTTGTTGGTTTGCTTTTGGTTTTGCCTTGGCTGCAAATTCATTTTTTTTCCACACCGCGTACAACTTTGTCTAGGTGTGTGTGGGTATGTGTGTGTGTGTGTTGGCCACGCCCCACTTTTGTTGCAGCGGCGCTCATGCGGCTGTTTACAGTTTCGCGTCGCCTTCGCCGCTTTGATGTATTTGCTGCCTGCCTGGCGCTTAAATTGCAAAACGTGACCATTTAAAAATGCGCCCCGTTTGCCAAAAACTTTGCCAATGCCTCGAACTTTGCCATAGCTTCCCAAAAATAAGCAACACAAAATACGGGAAAAAAAGAACAGCATCGAAAATTTCGAAACTTCGTGACAAAGGTGAAAAGGGCAGTTTGACGCGCCGAGGGCGCGGGGCATGCCAGTCATATGCAACTGGCGCATTGCAAAATTTATGAAAATTGATTTTGCTGAAAGACAACTTAATGCCAACCAGCGCGAACTGTGAACTTGCCGAAGCCGGAGTATGCTTTTAATGACATTTGACCCGAAACGTGTGGCAAAGAAAAATGAAGATAAAAATGACAGGTGCATTCGATTTGTGGCAGGTGAATGCTCTAACAACGTAATTAATGTTTTCAATTGTTTGTAACTTTACACTATTCATTTATTATATATATATCGATATATTTCGATAAATAATACAACCATGGCTTAACGGATGTTATATTAAGCAATGTAATTGATGAAAGTTAATTTTTGTTTGTATCAAATTGCGTTTCTCTACAAGAACAAAAAGAGAAATAGGAAAATATTTTGTTCATCTATATAAGAGTAACTCTTTCCCAGCTAGGAGCAATATTGCCCTTCAGGAAGTATTGAGAAGAAATGCACATAAAATGTATTAATTAATATGATCTTATATATTTATGTTGTCGCAAATGACTTGCACATTTCGTGACAGAGTTGTAATGCCCTCTGCAAGGGTATAAAAATGGCAACGTGAATGTCATCCACAGTTCCGTTGATATCTGGTAAAGAGCAAGCAGGCGTCGAAATAAAACCAAATAAAGCCAATCCGAAATTCGCTTTAGCATCGACAACGCCTACAGACCCGAATTAATGCGAAACGTTTAAAAACATTGTTCAAAATGCTAATTGCAAATTCAAACAAATCATTGGGTGTGAGAGGCAAAATGAAATTAATATCTAAATGAAAATATATTTCTTAATATTGGCAGCTACCTAAAAGAAACAATTGATTAACAATGGCGAAATTGCAGCGATCTCGCTTCAGAGAATGCTGACCGATAAGCAATAAAACAGTTCGCATCAACTACGTGCGGAAAAATGATGGCGGCTATTTCAGAGCTGGTCAAGTTAATTTTCTATAGCGTCGCCTGTCGCACGTTGTTGTCAGTTGCTGCTGCTATTGACAGACCACAAAGCGGGGGAGAGGCAGATGTAGAGGGAGTGGGAGAGAGAGAGTTAGATATATGGAGGGAGAGAGATAGCTTTAATTGAAAGCTAAATAGCAAAGCGAAGGCGTTGAGGTGAGCGACGTTGGCTAATTCGGTAATTTGCACGCAATTGCATGAGTTGTTGAGTATATCTATAGAATGAGTGGGCATATGGGGCAAACCACACACACCATATGGTTAAATGGATGGAAGTGTGTATGTGGATGTTGATCGTTAGCTTGTGGCAATTGACTTAAATGGCAACCTTTGTTGCATGTGTGTATTGTGTTTCATTTTAGCTGTTGGTCAGCAACAGTCAGTCAACAGTCAGCTGTGGTAAATGCGACATGGCGTATGCGTAATGTTCATTTGATGTGCGTGCTTCAAGGAACGAAACTGCTTTGGCGTTTATTTAGGAAAACACATCAAGTACTAGTATTGATCAGTGTTCATATCTTATATCTTATGCAGTCAATGGTACACATGCTATATATTCTCATACAAAAATATGCTTCATAAATGATCTGATCGTTAAGACTCTTTTACTGCATTGGGTGGGAATGCCCATTCAAAATAAATGTGTATAAATGTTACACACATTTCATACATTCACTTTCACTTACATTGCTAGATTCCATTATAAGTCTATCATTGAGTGTCAATTGACTTAAGTAAAGAGCTGATTGGACCTATTTTATTTGCTTTTGCGAAATTAATGATAAAAAAATAAATAACAATAATAATAATAGTTAAAAGATAAGACATACAGTTCAATCTCACAATGGTAAGATAACCAAGGAGGATTGTTATCGAGAAGATAGGTAAAGACGTGAACAGACACGTACGGGGCACCCATTGTGACCGTAATAAAATCTTCCGCGATACGACGAGCTCTTCAAACTGAAAGGATAATGAGTCTAGACGCGATTGCAGCATTAAATATGTACCTAGATAATTTTCTAAGTGGGATAAAAATAATCGTCGATAGCTTTAAGATAATTAAGAAGTTTCAATAAACCTGTCGAAGCCTTTCTGCAGCAGTCTATTTTCGATGCTTTAACAACGCAAAAAAGCGATAAAAATAGAAACAAATTAAATATTAAAAAGGTTTATATTCCTATTTTGCTCACAGCATGCAATTTTAACTAAAGTTATTTTCAATCTATTCAGTACAGCTTATAAAAAGTCAAGGCATGCTCACAATTATTATTAATGATATAAAATAAACATATTCAATAACGGAACGTATCTTTTGGGGTGGCTTTGAACAAACCCTTTTTATTTCTAAATTTGTTCAAATTACCAACTGATGCATGTAAAGTAATCAAATTTAGATTTGATCTGATGCTGTTAACTTTAAGTTAACTTTAAAGTTCTTGCAGTGCTTGGGCTTCTACGCTCCACAGAAACTTTTGCAGTGCACTAAAAAAGCTTAAGGCTTGCCGCAGTGCAAACTGAAAAAGATGGTATATAAATATTTATGTGTGTGTGTGTGTGTGTGTGTGTATGTGTGTTTGTGTGTGTTACGCTGCGTTTAACACAAATGAATATGAATGCGGGCACAGGCGACAGTAGAGGGCGCCCAGGAGCACGCTGAGTGAAGGACAGTGAAGGAGTGCAGTGCGCTGAATAAAATTTAATGTAGTGCGAAACGTTTATGAGCTGCAACCGCAATACTGTGATGATGAGAGCCGCTGGCTGCAAGCGATGCCAAGAATTCAGAGCACTGAGCGCTCAGAGCTGGGGACTAAGCTCAACGAAGCGAAGCGTTAAATAAACAAGTGGTAAAGTGCTCAGAGAGATGTAGGGGGCTGAGCGGGATGGGGAGCTGAAGCTCAGCAGCAGCGGTTTTATTTTCGGGCCAATTGAAAAGTTCACAGTGCTTAAAGCTTTTTATTATATTGCGCATACGCACAGGTAAATTGCAATTTGCAGTATAGCTGAATAAAATCGAGATAAAAAAGATGCAAATACGTATGATGTTATTTTCCACAAAACTGCATTCAATTTAATTGAATTTATTCAGCAAATGTAGTGATAAAACTTCCAATATATTTTTATATATACACACATTGGGTGTACACACACATTAAAAGCAACCATGTTCGAGAAACGTTGTTTGTACAGAGGGCTATTTGATTTCCAATTTAAATGGGGTGTCAAAAGTAGGATTGCATTCCAAATGTAGTTTTCGATACGGTCTGCGATATTGTTGATACATATAAGAATTTAATATATATATATATATATATATATGTACATGCGCCTGCTTCGATGCCTTGCGGCTCGGCTGTGACTGTAATTGACACGCTCGTGACAGTTTAATTATTTTTATAGAAAATGATCTCGGCCTGCCAGCGCGTTAATTGAATGCATCTGCTGTTACACAACAATTGGTAAAGCCTTGTTGAAAAATTTCCGACCTATTTCCTAAACTCAAAAAAATAGATATATATAGTTAGACAGGAAATAAATGCATAAGCGTAAATTAAAAATGTCAGCAATTATTGTATTAATTGCTTTTAATCGGAACTCTTATTTAATTTAATTGCATTTTCATTATTGAGATAAAAAAGGAGAGACACTTAAAAATAAAATATATGTTTCAGCATATTAACTCCGAACTATAAGGGTATGTAAGGTTTGGTTTTTGATTTATGTTCTTTATGGATTATTCTTTTATTCCAAATTAATCTCGAAGCTAATGTGCAAATGTGAACTATATGTATTCAAACTCGAGTACAGTTATTTAAAGAGTTAACCATCTGCAATATCCAATATCTCTTAATTTCCAAGCAAAGCAAGAAACTCACACTTCCAGCATATGCCACCGCCAGCTGCTTCGTTGGCAAGAGCAATAACTGTAAGACAAACAATCTATATAGACAACACTTAAGCTGTCCAACTGTGCCTGCCTCTTGGGGCAGCACAATACAACTGGAGTAAAACTTTGCTTGTCCAATGTTCCATAGTTTTTTGTTTTGCATCAGTGAAGCTGACATAAAACGCACTTTGGCTTCCATAGACAATTTCCGTTTCCTGTTGTTAGATGAACAGCTGCCGCTGCCGCTTCTGCTTGGGCAAAAGTGATAGAGCCAATAAAAATGGCCGCCAATTGAGGTCGAAATGTCGACAGGCTCTTGAGGTAACAAATGCTCTAACCAAACAAGAGGCGAGTACCTCAATTAGAGCCTCATATGAAATTCCAAATTATTTTTCTTGGATAACACAAATTAATAGAGTTTCGTACGTAACATAAAGTACTGCTCATATATCTAAATAAACTAAATCTGAACACTAAAACCTTTACATATACCTTATACTGCAACAAGTTAGAGTTCTACGAACACTTTCTATTGATATTGCTCGCCGGTCACTTACTTTTTTTTTGGCAAATGCTGTTTAATCATTGAGTGCTATTAAAATGAAAATAAATGCTTGGATTGAGTAGAGGCGATCTTTAAGCTGTGTATGCAAACACTTTGCACCTGATTGCCACTTCAATTTAATCATTGAGCTCTTTGCTTAAGCACACGTCGCTGGCAAAGCAACGCAGCTAAGCAGCGCATTAGAGCAGCACTTAGTTGAAAGTATTAGGGCTTGGACTTCCCCCCTCTCTCTGCCCACACTCTTTAATTGGCTTGGTCAGTTTGGTCAAAAGCTTTGCTGCCTTTTAATGCGTTCAAGCGCATTTACTTTGCCTTTGCTTTCTGCTTCGGCTACTTATTTGAAATTCCATCCAGTTTGGTTCAGCTCGGTTCGGTTCAGTTCATGCCACTTGTTGATGCTGGTGCGGCAGTGGCGTACAACCCAATCCACAATTCGCAATCCACAGCCCACATCCTCCACATGTGAGCTGATTATGTTAATGCTGTGGCCCATTTAATACTCTACCAAGTCAGACAGCAATTGCGGTGCGTGCAAATTGAATTAAAAACTTCACTGCGCAAAGCCAACTCGCAATTAAATTAAAAGTTTTCAATTTCATGGCGATTTTATGATTCGTGCTCAAAAGGTGAATTGTAAACAAGCACAACTCGGCCAATTATTAGAAGCCATTTTCTTAATACCTCGAATAGAAGGCAAAGAATTCCTGTTGGCTAAAACTTGCCACAGAAAAAGGTAGCTTATTTTAACAAGATTTTACTAGTTTGTTTTACAACTTGAAGGGATTTTGGTTCTGATAATGTCTTACTCTTAATTTCCGTTGCTTTTTCTGTTTTCTCCATTTTCTTATTTCAAATATCTGTAGGCGGTATAAATACAGATATCGTTTGGCAGCCTCATTCTCATTTTTATTTTTGCCGTACTTCTTGTCCATTGCTTTAATTGACATAGTCTGGTCGACAAAATGGCTCAGAACTCTGAAAAGGTCAGCTGCCTTTTTCCTACCTTGAATGCCTGCGTCTATCTGTGTCCTAGTATATGGTTTTTCTATTGGTCTTTCCTAGTTTATTATTCTTGACACAATCTTGAAGGCTTTGACGTGCTTTCATAGCAGCCAGCCAGTCAATGTACTATCCATGTGCTTGGGAGTGTGTCCTATATCCTACATTGAACGAAGCACTATCAGCCAGTCGAGCTGTCTCGACTAGAACAAGTTAAGTTGTTCAAGTTGTTCTACTTGTCCAGCGATATTTATTGACATTTGTGCAATCTATTGTCAGCATCAGCTTTCAGTTATTTCGAATATGTTCTAACAATTATGTTGAATGAAATTGTTAAAAAACTCCTCCGAATGATAAAAATCAATATCATTAAAGATTCTTCAGCATCTGTTTAACCAATTCTATAAACTTTTGTGTTAACATCAGCTTTCCAGTTTTTTGTCGGCTTCTTATCGCAAATGAAAAGCTGCGCTGAGAATTGACCTGCATTTAAGGCTGCTAAAGTGGTCGCTTCGACCCTAGAGGGATGCCAATGGAATATAGGGTTGTTTGCTGGGGTTGAGAGGCGGTAGACGGGCAGGGAGTGCTTGCGGGTTGTAAACAAAAATTCATTAAAATTTTGCATATTTTTAAAACTTGAGTGACCCGCATCGTGCCTTGGGGCACTTTCGGCCTTTAAAGTGGCTCCCACAGCGCCAAAACTCTCTGGTTTATGCTTCGTAATGTGGCAGCTTAAGTTTTTTAGCCCCAAAAAGTATGCTGTAAAAGCCTCTATCCAAGTGTAAAACTTAAGCAAAGGCAATCAAAACAAGCAAGAATGTTGTAGTCGAGTGAGCTCGACTACGATATACCCTGAACCCAGCTCTTAAATATAGTATAGTTTTATTTCCAAAATATTCATTAAAAAATATGCTCTAATTTCTTGTCACATGACTTAATTATATATTAATTATTTTAAATTTTAATTAACAGATTTGAATCAAAAAATATATGATAAAAATGTGTTCGACGTAGTTTTTCATTCCGTAAAATCTGAAATAGAATTGGGATCTTATCACCATTTTTGTAAGACATAGGAAAAACAAAATTCACAACAGTAAATTAACTGACTTTTCTGAATAGCTATGCCTTTTGCAGATGTAACTGGAAACCGTCCACAGTAACTTGCTCATTTACTGAAAGTCTTAACTATTTTCTGAGTGGGGGTCTACGAAGCTTCTGTATTATGTGTTCATTTCTCTGTCATCTATAAAGTGTGTGGAGTATTGGATTCGCCGAAATTTGCATTAGGATGCCTGACACCCCAGTAAATAATCAATCCGCAGTATCTAAATTCACAGTAGTCATATATACTGTTGTTTCTAATAGAAGAGGCATGGACAATTCTTATATTTCGGAAGACCTAAAACTTCGAACGGCAAGGTAATGGACTTCGAAAGTTTTGAATCGCGTTACATATGAAAATTATACATAGAAACAACATTTTCATATCTTGTGTGAACAGATTATTAACTTCCACAATCAATATTAAGCAATCACATCAAGATATACAGTAAGTCACACTAAATTTAATGGCACAACCGTTTATTAATTAACAACATTAATTGATTTATAGACCAAAAGACCAATATTGACCCATTTTAAATAGAAGGGCTTATGGCCACAAATATCGAAAAATGCGAGAACTTTTTATTGGTGGCAGGTACTAAAGGGTTACAAATCAAAGGCAGACTCTTCATTCATAATAAACCCAAAATTGAAACCAAGTCCCAGAAAATGCTAAATAAAAATGATAAATGATAAAAATTATATCAATATGAGAATACCTCCGCGACTGGGATTTTCTTACCGGTTCTTAATGAAAATTGTGCAAATAATCAAAAATATGTCAGTGTATATTATTTATCAATTAGAAAACTAAAAATGTGGCTTTATTGCCATCGGAATTTGATCTGCACCGGGCATACGAGAACTTATATTCTCCAGTTTTTATTATATCTGAGATCCGCGGGTTCTTACAGACGGACAGACGGACGGATATGGCTGTATCGACTCGGCTGTTTGATCCTGATCAAGAATATGTATACTCTATGTGGTCGGAGTTGCTTCCTTTTCTTTGTCACATGCATTTTCAGAAATTCATTATACCCTTTCTACATATTTCAAAGGGTTCAGTGCATGATAACGGTGGACAAAAATTTTAATATGCGGATAGCTTTAATTAAATATGTTTTTCACTCGACGAACCCAAACAGCGAAAAGAAAATAAGAATTACAAAACTGTGTGTTTGTATTTTGGTTTTGTTTTGTTATTTTGTTGTTGTTTTTTTTCTTTTTATATTACATAAACATAACTGTTGATTACCAAGCGGAAGATTCAACTTGTTGTTTTTTGTTGAATTGGGCTCGTCTGGGTAGAGGAATTTTCGTTGTTTACTGTTTAGTTCACTTTAAGCGCCCTTTTTGTATTAAAGTCTAAATGAAATACCTGCCTATTATATACATAAATATAATACTTGCACAAATCAAATAAAGGTAATTGAGTATTGAAATTAATCTTAAGAACAAGTAGCCAATGAAATAGGCAAACGATGAGCCGATTCTTAATGCAATTTAAGTAACAGGTTTAATTAAATTTTAATTTTTCCCTGTATGACAACGACAAGTAGCAAAAATTTATTATTCCTACTGACTTAAAATGGTATCTTATTATTTATTTAATTTTCGCCATTTAATTCATTCAGTCAGTTTATCAAGTGCATGGCATCTTATTATTAATTGCATAACAAGATACATATTTTGTCAAAGTTTCATTTCACGCTGCAAAAGGGTATTATAATAATTTCCTTATTTTTGTAATGTATTGCAGGAGACACATCTAAAGATATAAAGTATATATATATATGGAAACTATCGGTCGAAAGACGGGTTACTGAAAGATATGTTTGGCAAAATATCTAATCCAAAATCGCAAAATATATATTGTTCTTATGTTCCTATCGTCAGAAATAGTATTAAGTTTGGGATGTCATGATAAATATGTTTTTTAAAGTGAAATTTTCCAATAAAAAAAGATAGAAGAAGAATCACAGGGTTCAGGGTATATCGTAGTCGAACTCACTCATAGCACTCTTACTTATTTTTTTTTGCGTTTTATGAGTGCATTCGGCTTGGGGGAAAATCTACTGAAATCCTTTCAGTATTCTTTCTTTCCATGCGCTGGCATTGATAATAATTTATTATGAATTTCTTTATTATTTTTGGAATGTGTGTGGCGTTGTCGTCACCAGCTTCAGATTCATTGGAGTTGCCTCTTGCACTTCCCCACAACACTCCACAGTGCGCTTTCATTCCTTCCACTCGCTCGAAGCTGTTGTTGTGCGTGTGTGTGTGTGTGTGTGTGTGCGTTTGTGTGTGTGTCTGCCTACAAGGAAGTTTAAATAAACATCAAATGGCGACATGCGCATGAATAAGGCAACAGGGACGATGTCTGCATATGCAGCACACATTTACAATTTATATCACACTCACTCTGACACCCTGCCACACACACACACACACACACACACACTCTCGCACACGCACACGCACACGCACACTACATACGAAAAACAAACAAATTGACATGCCGATGCCGAAAATGCAAACAAAATGTTGCGAATAAAATGTGAGGGCGAAGGATTGATGGGTGGAGAGGGATTGACACAACCAAGCAAACACACATATGTATGTGAGAAGAAGTGTCTGTTTGGGTAAATATTAAATAAAAAAAAATAAAGAATTTGTTGTTAAATTCATCGGATATGAAAATCTAATGATTTGTAAAGTCGACGATAAGCGCGAGCGCCCTCTGGCGTTGGCCATCAACAGCAAGAAAAACTGTGGCGACGCTTGGCAAAGTGTGTAAAAGGATTTGCCGCATTTATTGAAATATTAATATTTGCTTTTCATAGCCAGACCCATGCATCTGATTGTGTGGGTGTAAAATTATTGCAAACTTTGGAATGCAAAGTTTTCACATTTGTGTGTGTGTGTGTGTGTGATGATATGTGTGTGTGTGTGTGTATGGGTCTACCCTTAAGTTTTCGCATGTGCGATTGCCACAAATGTTTGTACAAAGTCAATTCAATGGGCTAAAAGTTTGCACCCAAAAACAAAATCAATTCAAAGTTTTGCTTTATATTTTGTACTTTATAGACGTATGTATGTATGTATATAAATGTATATGTATATATATATATATATATATGTATATTGTTTTTTTTTGTGGGTCAACGCTTGGCCATGCCCCACTCCTCCGATGGCTGTCACTGCCCCAAAAATTGCTAAACCATCTGGGGCCACTCTTTTTGTTTGTAAGCAGATTAACAGTCATGTAGTAAATTATGTAGAACACAGCTGAGATCTCAACTCGCTGAGCGTACTATACACATTTTATTTCAGATTTATATTTATTTATGCTCTTAAGCAAAATCTTTGCTCAGATTCAAGCGTGCGGCATTAAAAATTATTTACTGTGTCTAGACTTTGCTGCGCATAAATCAAATGCATCGGCCAAAGAGTCTTGCTGCAGTTTTCGGTCAAAAAACCAGCCAACAAGGTGTCGTTTGAAACTACTCGACGCGCACATACCCTTCAAGCCAAGTCTGAAGCGACTTAATATATTTTACAGATGGGTTCAAAGTACCTCCGATTCCTTTAAAATATACTATGGATTCTTTAAAAGCTTTCAATTTAACTGTGTATTTTGCTACATCTTTATTATTGAGTAAAGTAATTGACTAAAGTAAAAGTATGTAAGCTGCATGAAAACTATATTTCTTATAGTCCCAATGTTGAATTTATACAAGATACTCCCCTTCATTCATTCCGATACAAAACAAAGTATGCGCATATAAAAATAAATAAAACTGTTGCCATAATGTAGTTCTCGTTGTGTGTGTGCGTGTGTAATTGTGTATGCGACTGTGTTGCGTATACTTAATGTGCAGAGTGTGCAGCGTTGAGTTCAACAAAAGTGCCAAAATGTGCACAGATTCTGTGTGTGTTGGTATTTTATAAATTTTATTTATACGCCTTAGAGTCAAAGTTTTTAGTCGGTTGCTTCAGGATATTGCTCACCACAAAGCACGCTAAATGTATTTAAGGGTCGAGAGTAAAGAAAAACAGGAAATTTCAATTAGTTTGCTCATGTGCTGAGCATTGAATATAATTTAGGGTTTTCTATCGATTTGCAAAACTTTAAAACGTCTTTTTTGGAAGCACAGCAATTTAACTAGATAATTTTATTTTTGTTATAATATTTTCAAAGCAGCACCGATGCACATAAATGTGGATATTGTAATAAGCACGAATTATGAGATTGGGAGAGATACCGTGATATAAAACTGAAGCAGATCCAAATCTAAGTTGATCTAGTCTTTGTCTACTGGTGAACTTATAAATACTCTTTAGATCATCTAGATACCTTGCAACACTATTCAACACGTGGCCCATTAACTTTAAACATGGTCGGTTGGATACCAAACATTTCTTAAACCTGTGTTCATCTTACCATATCTGGTAATTTGGTAAAAATATATAATTAATCATGAATTAAAATATATCAGTCGCCGCGTCTCAAACCGCTTGGATCTACAACAAATCGTATACCAAAGGCAAAACGATCTATGGGCAGATTCATCACCACACTGAAACCCACTTGCAGAGGTATGTGCGAGAGATATCTGTAAAATGCAAGCATTATGTGGATATATAATATATATATAATTATAATTTCTATTCGTCATTACGCACTTGGTCCACATGAAGCCAACGAGGGCATCCGAGTCGATCATGCCATTCACGGCACAATTCGTAAAATTCCACTGATAGCAAATGGTGGCAATGGTTTTTCGCGTAGTATGATTCCAGGCCAACAAATTGGCCATCTGGATTTGTGGATGAATGCGTTGCCAGTAGCTAACATCCAGCCCTTTAAGTGAGGCGGTTGCCGCAAGCGAATAATGATGATGAGAGTAGCTGAAACAGAGAGAGATTTAAAACATATATTTCAGTTTGTGTGACTTCGCTTCGTAAGTAAAAGACCCTTCAATGACAATAAATTAACACAGCAGGTTCATAATAGCTATGGCTATTATTTTAAGTAGTAAAATCAACTCAAACGGTGCAACACGCATCATAATGTGATTGCATAATAATTTCCAAAATCTCAATGATCTGAGCAGCGATTTTGGACTGAAATCATTCTAATATAGGATCGATAATAGATATGTCGTATTCCTGCGAGGCACTTACCGTGCGGCAAGGGCCAAGTTTTTCATTAGATTATTTGGCGCATTCCACTCTAGCAGTAGTTCGCCACCGATTGCCCAGTGCTGGGTAATGGATCGCATTACCGACAAAGTGGAACGTCCACTGTCTCTGCGCACATTATATAGGTTGGCTGTCCATGTATCGCTCGGACGGGTCCATTCAATTGTATATTGCGTTTCCACGAGCCCATCGTCACGGGGCTTCTGTAGGACAGCCTCGAGGCGTAGCGGCTTAAATGGATAATACAGTATATTCAAATTGGCTGCCAATGTAGTTGGGTGTATGTCGCCGATAATGGTTGGTGTTATCTGAAAGTCCAAATGAAAATGATTAATTAATTAAATAACATGAAATGATTTAAAAAAGCAAGCGCCATACTATGACTAAAAAAATATTAAAATATTTATTTTTAAGTTTTAACCATTGATTCCTAAGCAAGCTATCTTTTCAAGGTCAATTCCATTAACTCACCATGAAATCATCCATCATGTGAAACGTGTACAGACCCCCGAAGCGAAAGCCGGATGCTTTCACATGACTCAATACCCAAGCGGCCGAGATGAATTTGTTGGGAGCCAATCTATGATAATAATCGAGTTCGACACCATCGTAGAACTTGGGCATCACATTGTGGGCGAGACTGTGAAGTGTCTGTATATTGCCGGGATTCTTGTTATTGGATGTGCCCTCATAACGCTCGAAACACGATGGAAACTTATAACCACCGAATGGTGGACAGGAATTGCAGGACATACCCACACAAACTGCAAACAGTCCAAACTAGTATACGTATAGAAATAGCTTCAAAATTGTTTAGAATTGTGAAATTTTGGAGCTTTGTTTTGAATTGTGGAAAATTTGTAGTGTATTCAGTATAGACACTTAAAGACACACTTAATAAACAGCAAAAGAAAGGTTACATTGATCTCAGTTTCTCGTTACGACTGAACAGCCCTACAAATGTTTGTCTGTACATATATATCTTTCTTTTGCTATATATATATATATATATATATGTTTGGCATCAAAAATGTATGTGAGACTCCAGCATCAGCTGACAATTGTCATTTTATGCGCCATTTCATGCAACGCCAAACCAAATGCCTGTCATCACCAACTTTCCTTCTCTCTCCCCCTTTCCTCTGAGTGTGTGTGTGTCGGGTGTGTGTGTGTGTGTGTGTTTGGGTCTCTGGCCAAACTGTCATCGTTTTCCCTTTGGCACGCCATTAGGCGCATTTCACACTTTTTACATTATTTATAAGACATGCAATTTGACTGGATACTTTGTTACCAGTTCAATACCCTAACCGCAGCTATGATGATTTTGTGATGAATTACGTAAAGAAATAGACGGATCGGTTTTATATATCCCGTGAGTGATTCTAAGAATATTGAAAAATGTGTTATCTAAATAAAAGCTTATCTGATAATCTATTTCTTTAGATTGGTCCGATGGAATAGAACGAGATAGATCTCAAAAGAACATTTAATTGGAATGTTGAGTTTTTGTATAAATACATTTTTCTGGCTTTATCAACTTAACTCAATTTTTGGCTTAGTTAAACTAAATTCAATCATACAGTATACATAGAACAAAATTAATTTGATAAAAAATATTTTGCTTGGTGACTTCCTTTTATAATTTAAATATGTTTTTCGCTGGCTCCACGTACAAAAATAATAATACAATATGTGCATTAAAATAATTTGAAAATCGCTTCAACCCGATTATAAAAATCGAATACAAATTCCGATTAGTTAGCACATTAAAGAAGTACTCAAGTGTATTCGAAAGTCAACCAAACCGAAATAGCGAAATTTGTCTTCGCCAGTGAAAGGAACTCTTCTCATTGGCGATTCGGATTTTCATGAAATATTTAAAGCTTGCCACGAGTCTGGCTGATTTAGTTTCCAGTTGGCTGTTAAAGGATCAACGACAGGGGCATGCCCCCTCCTTAAGCATAATAATGTACGGCAAATGGAGCTTGAATAGTTTTCTTCTCTTCTTTTTTTTCTTTAGCGCGATTATGTTGTTTGATTTTGCCTGGTGAACAATTTGTCCAGTGGAAGCAGATTTTGAAAGCATTATTAAATTTATTGACCTATCAAAATGTGGCATAATGCCAGCTATAAAATATGATCTAGTTGAAGGAACACGAATCATGGTAATTTTAAGGCATATTTCAATAATAATCACATTTATGCACAAAAAAATTTACCGCCGTTTTATTAATATTATTAAAATCTTTTCGACAACTTTACAGAATCCATTTTCCTATAGGCCAATGAGTGCTGATATTTCTCGCCAGCTGCGCATAGATTTCTATATTTTGCATCGCGATATCGGCACCTGATTCCGGGTCTAAGTCCCCATCTGTACAGCCTTTGACCCTCCTCGTTGTCGGTGCCAAATGCACAGCTCAGAGTGAGATATCTGTATAATCCATTCGCATAGCGCAGCACAGCGCAGCCAAACTGCGAATTATGCTCATTAGCAGCAAAGTTGTTGAGAAAATAACTTCGCTAAAAATAAGACAAAAAAAAATGTAACTTCAAAAATGACAATATAATGTAGCTTTTGGCTCAGATATCGAAACTCAAATCTTTTTCTCATTTTATGCGAGAAAATATTTTAGCCAAAATACGTTTAACAAAACGGGAGCCTGAAGAAAGAAAATAATAAGAAATATATACTACCGATGCTTAGTGCTATTACTCAATTTATTCTTTACTAGTGCACTATTTTACTTCCTCAACTTGAAAAGTGTACATATTTTTTATTTCTTTTAGCTGTATCTTTTTAGTTACAAACGTTCATTCACAGTCGTACTTAATTCGTCGATAATCTGCGATGGAGTCAAATATATTAAGCTGAACAATTGGTTTGCGGTTTCAGCTTAACTAAAAATATCATGCAGATAGATTATGTGAAATAGTGTTGTACTTACTCATCAAATCTATCTTTTGCCTGCTACTTACTTTACTTCATCTTTGGAGGGCAGATGGCGCGTGTTGAATGGCGTAATGCTGCGAACCTCAGACATCCAGCTACTGGTTATGCGCCGTATGGTGCTATGTATAGACAAGGTAGAATTGTCATTTGGATAGCCGTATATATCAGCTAGACTGCCAATGCGATAGAAGTCCGGTGAGCACATGCACGGCCGGGGCAATAAAATGCAACGTCTCACATCCAGTCGGGCGAAATACGCCAGTTCGCTGTTCCACGACATTTTGACCATCTGCGCAGCTGGCCGCATATTTCTATAGACTTTACCACTGGCCACATTATTGCGTAGCGTATTGAAAATATTCTCGATAAGGTCTTTGTACTCGTCCTCCCTTAGCAGTTTGGCTTGTCGGAAGCAATCCTTGAGTGACTGTGTTCATTATAAAGAATTGGCTTAAGATCTCTGCCAGATACGACTCGAAACTCACGACGTTATTTTTACAGGCCAAATTCGTGGCATAGCAAGGACTCATATCACAATAGCGATCGTCACTTTTCCTTGTATCCAGACACTTTAGACACAACACTAACACACCCAGCAGAAACAGCAGCAGCAACTGGTTAGCTTCCATCGCCAGACTTAATCATACTACTTGTACACCTAGCCAGGCCTGGTATTTATACTCGATATATTACGAGTTCTTATGAATGGCGGATGGCGAAGCAGCTGCTTAAGCTGATATGTATAAATAAGACACAGATATATCACTTTTTTCAACATAACAATCAACCCTCAGCGAATTGCCTCAGCTCTAAAATATCATTAGAAAATACGTCAGAAATAAGCTCAGCTAAGCAAAATAATCAGAAAAAGCTTTTATTAAAATCTTTTTAAATATGACTCAAAGAAGAAAGCAAAATAAAAAATATTAAAATTTATAATTATTAATATTTATTATTAATTATAATTCGTCTTCAGGAATATATACGGAATAGTTTTATATTTATAAAATTTGTTAATGTTTGTTAAAATTTAAAATGTTTTAATTTTTGTTTTAATATATTTAATTTATTTATTAACTTATTCAGAACTTTGAGAATATATAAAATAATAATGTTGCTTAATAAATACAGAAATTAGTTTAAAAATCTACTAATCCGTTCTCCCATTGAATGAAGTAGCGCAAAAGCCGTTTGTTAGGGCACATTGTCAATGGAAATGGTCGCCGCCTGTTGGCAGTCTAAGCCGCTTTCCAGTTAAGTTCATGAAAGCAAATGCAAAACTTGTTTATTCAGCAGCTAAGTCGCGGCTTGGTCTAAAGTATTATTTGTACTTTTTTGCACGAACAAAAGGCCAGTAGGAAGAGAGCGAGAGAATGGGGAATGGCATGTTGGGCCAGTCATACATTACCTATTTAGACATCGCACTTAACTTTGTCACTCAAATGGGAAGCAGCTTTGATGAGGCTACGCCTTTGGCCGGCGCTGAGGATTCGGTTTCCATTTTGCTGCCATTCGCTCTCATTTAATATGCTAAAATATTGCAAGACGCATCCGCAAGTGCTAAGTCAAAGCACGGCGACCACAAAATGTTTGCCAACCGCAAAATAGAAATTGAGAGAGGGGAGGGAGAGAGAGAGTTGAATCTGGAAATGGTAATGGAATAGAGGATGGGGCAGCTAAGTAGACAGACCAACAGACAGCATTATAATCCTAAGT
Source organism: Drosophila basisetae (assembly GCA_035041595.1). NCBI lineage: Eukaryota > Metazoa > Arthropoda > Insecta > Diptera > Drosophilidae > Drosophila > Drosophila basisetae. Next base: position 391,900 of record JAWNLB010000048.1, on the reverse strand, counting down.
AAATAAGGCAACACACAAATTTCAAGAGGCAGTTACTTTTGTTTTCTCAAAATGTAATTAATTTACGTAAAAGTTGAAAAGCTAGCGACTTTAAGATATATATATTCTCTTACAGGTTTATTTGATAGTCAATAAATAACATAAATAATTGAGTTTTGCAATTTTCAGAAATGTAAAAAGCAGTATCAAAAAAAAAACATTCTTAACTTATGAGCATTTTCAATGGGTGTAGCAAAAGCGCCCACGAGTGTCAGTTTATTCAAATGCATATAAATTAAAATTGAAATATAAATGATATTTCTGACAAAAAATAAAAATGTTGCAACTTTTTAAATTGTACAACATTTCTCATATGCACAACAGCTCATAAAAAATGCAACAAGAAATTCCCCAAAAAAAAAATATAACAAATAATAATAATAAAATGCGAGCTGAAAACAAATTCAATCGCATTGCAGTCCACAAAAATTTATTTATTTATTTGTATTTGTATTTTATTTATTTGCAACTTGTTCGCTTGTGTTAAATGCTTACTGCAAGCGTGTTTATTTTTTAAATTGCTCATCGTTTTTTTTAAGCATTCGGCATATAATTTAATTTTATTTACTACGCAAAAAAACATGCTTCACAATGTAGGCGCACGTAATAAATTTTCAATATTTTATAAAATTTTTTTTCTTTTCGCCTTTTTCCATTACACGCATTTGCATTGATCAATTTTTTATTGCACTTGCATCGTAGGCAACGGGGAGGGGTGTTGCAGTTGCCACACTTGCAAATTCGTTATCAATAAAAGTTATTTGTGTGCCACGTAATCTTGTTGCGGGCAGCTCGAGGGATATCCGCGCAAAAATTGTACTATATGAAATAAGTAAAACAGACATCGCATTCTGCTACAAAACTGTAAAATAATAAATTACAATTCTTTTTATTTTTGTAGAGCGTATATTAATTTTGTAGTGAAGTTCGTAACGCATTGATTCCGTCAAAACCATCAAGTTTAAAGCACAACTGCCGATTTACGTATGTATTTTTTGATTTGAACAAAAGTGACTTTGTTTTAAAGGTCTCCTACTTGTTATATATTAAACTTTTTGCGTCAATTACTACCAAAATCGGAGACATCGTTTTGAACCTTTATCATATAGATATATGCCGCATAGATGCCATAGGAACAATCGGTTTGAAAGATGAGTTTTGAATAGTGGGGTCGATATATCCATAGATATAAATGTGACCCTTTCTGATATCGGACTGTTTGTCGTTATATTAAATAGGATATCGTAGAGTATATAATTAGTCAGAGAATTTTGAAGTGCGTTAATATTTTGTAGACGGTTTTACACTAATGAGGATTGCAGAAAATCCAAACAGTGTTCTTCATATTCATACATCCTTGATGTTGTAAACTGTGTATAGCAGATATGGTTTTCTTTAAAGTAAATCTGTAATAGAATTCATGAAAAATGTACTTCATATATTTCATATTTTTAAGCTTGAATTGATATGCATTGCCACTCAGCGGAATAGATTCAACCCTTCTGCAATATTTAATCTAATCTGATGAGTCAAAAGGATATGCATCATGTTTAGCGAATATAACGAACATATCAAAGCAAATTTTTGGATAAAAGAACACGGGTTCAAAGACAAAAAGCTGAGGCATAAGATACAATTCCAACATGATTGCCAGATCCTGTTGAGTTGAGCGGCACTGCATATAGAAAAAGTATTCGATAGCTTTAAAATGGAACTGTTGTAGATGAATAAATAATCATCTTGCTCATTCACTTTCTTTGTGGAAATTTACGAACTTTGATGTTTAAATATTTAAAATGCAAGCTTGGATTTATTTATTGCGATTTTAATGTAAGATATTTCTTCTTTAATTACTTTGCTATCTCTTATAGAATATTTGTAGACTCATATCATTCACATTCGCTAAAAAAAATAAGAAAGTTTTTGTTGCATATGCCATTTGAAACTGTAAATTACTTACACTCCACTGTAAATTACTTATACTCAAATGTAAACATATCTTGGAGAGCACTCGCATGCTTTTGCTCTTACTTCTGCTCCATTAAATATTTACAAAAAAGGGGCGACAAATCAAAGTGACTTCAGTGCAGATTGACAAACTAAGGCCCCGAGGCACTTTTACTGAATTTCGCCTTTCACAAATATTTGCATACCGCCACCGTTGCTTCAGTGTCGCAATGCCTGAATGACTGACTGACAACTGAAAGAGTTTTCAGTGCCAGTTGGCACTTAGGCACGATTTGCATTACTAACGGCCATTGATAAAGCAGAGATTGTAAATCGACAATTTCCAATCCATCATGCCATCATTGGGCCAAGTAGTAGCTATTGCTAAAGTCTCTTCAAATGGGTTGCCCATCCATTATTTTGTAATTATTTAAGTGCCATTCGTTTGCCAGGTGGTGGTGGGAGTAATGTGGGCGTGGTCCACACCCACCCACAATGACCAGGACCGAGGCCGGAGCCAATAAGTGAAAAAATCAAAAAGCCATAAAAACTTTACACAATCGAAACGTGCGAAAGTTGCTTTTTGCCAACGCCAGCAGCAAAAAATCATGGAAACCATTTTACATTAAGCTTTGCCGACAATCAAATACTCTTTAGGCAAAAAACGGGACAGCAAATAAAAATGAGAATCTTTTCCGGTTGAAATCCTTACCTTATAAGCAAGAAAATTGAGAAGTTGTCTTGTTGAAACTCTATTCAAATCGATAATATATAAGTAAATTAAGAAAATTGAAAACTGGTGGCATTCAACCTGGCAGACAAAATCTATAGACTTCCACTCGATACTATTTTTATTACACGTATTAATTATTTTGCACATTTAATCGACCAGCTAAAATACTCTCCACAAAAGGGCACACAAAAAATGGCAGACAACAAAATCAAAGTGCGGCATCTGAACTTTTCCTTTTGCTTTCGTTTCTTTTATTTTCTACTACGATACTACTAAGCGAAAATCGACTCGTAAAAAAAGGGAGCGTTGCAAATAAAAAAAGCGCAAGAAAATTACTTTCCGCTCTACAAATTTTGCCGAGGCTTCTTCTCTGTCCGGAGTCAAGCGTGTAAAGTAAGTAAAGTTGCGAATAAAAACCTTTTCCGGCTTTTCGGCTTCGATGACGGCCTTTGAGGCATTATGTACTGACAATTTTCATGATAATGCTGCTTATGCCACGAGTGTCCGTCCAGTTGCAACACTCCCCAAACCACCCGCCCTTACCCACCAAATGGCAGCTCTTTCAGGCGTCTAAACGCAGCTGTTAAGCCTTTTCCGTTTCCGTTTGCCTTTTTTATGTGTGTGAATGTGTATATGTTTACGTGAGTGTGCGGCTTACTTGGACTTGGCGCCTAGAGGGTCGACTTCTATTGATAGCCCATTGACAGCAGCACAAAATCCCCCAACACACACACACACACACACCCACAATGCGGCTTGGGGCCACCAAAACGGAAATGAACATGGGATTTCATTCAATTTTTATTCGTACATGCTGAACACTGTGTGTGCACAATAGCGTATTTTCTGTTGCTTTTGGCCTAGGGACCAACTTATTTTCCTCATTTTTTTTTTGGTTGTAGTTTGTATCAAGGTGTGACACATTGTTAACCATTGCTATTGCTCGCAGTTTGGCAATTTTCTGGTAATTACTGGTAGGTGTCTGAATGCTGTCTGTATGCTGTTCAGATATTAAATGGTCCAATAAAAGGATATGTAGCTAAAAGGCAAGCTTTCGGAATTAAGCCCACTGAAAGTTATTGCATGTAACTAAAAGCTTGTAAGGTTATCTAAATGGTTACTTTAATATATACTTATTTCGGGTTTTTCAATCGTCAATTAATTGTAACTAAAACATTTGGTTTTATGAATTTTATATCATTTATTTAGACTTAAAATTTTTTCCACAATTACTCCCAATTAATGTTTATATAATTTCATTTGTAACTTTAATTTAAAACATTTTTTTTTGTATAGTCTTCTTACGAAATTGTTGATGGCTTTAATTCCGCATTAAATAAATAAATATTTAAGAAATTCATCTTGTTTTGCATTATTTTTTTTCGGAGGAAAATAGGAAACTTCAATTAATTTAAAATCAATTTCGTGTTGAAATTATGGACTATTTGAAACAAAATCTATTATAGGGAAAAGCACGACATTAGTTTTAGAAAAAACGTACTAGAAAAATATGCAAATTGAGTACAGAAGTTATTGTCCATAGATATCTATGCAGAAAAAGATAGGCTAACTTAAACCAATACTAGAATATTATGAAGGATTTGGTTTAAGCACAAATGTTCAAGTACCTAAGCAGCTACAAGAACAAATGAGGACGGCTCTAAAAATTAATGATCATACGCTAAAATTGTAACTAACTGGCTACAAATTAGCATCACTTCCCCGCCCTCCCTCGTTGCTGCTGGATCATAACGAGTGTTAAGGAGAAATGAAATTAAGATGCCGCAAGTGCTTATTTCATTAATTTAGGAAATTCGAAACGACAGCGCCACATCAAATTGTCATAACTGGCAACTTATTGTGACACTTGCAATAAACAGAGAAAAGCAATACTGGCAGCTGTGCTTTCCAAACAGTTTGTGTGTGTGTGTGTGTGCTTGTGTGTGAATATTGAAGTTCGACTATTTCCAGTTAATTTACTACGAACACAGAGCGCCCAATATGCAACATAAATAATGTTGAGCATTTGACATAAATAACTAAGGATGGCACACTTGCCAATGCTCCACTACACGCTCCAACCTCCAACCTCCAACCTCCTCCAACCGCTTTTGACACGCCCCATTCAGGAGTAGCTAGCACAGCTGCTGCTGCTGCTGCCGCTGCCACTGCCGCTGCCTGCAAAACGCTCTGTAACTGTTACAATTAATTAGAAACTAACAAAGTTCCACTTGCCAAGGCGCTAAACTTGTTCCAGCACCAGAACCGAAGACTGTCGCGCACATAAAGCGCTTTTAATTGATTTTCCCGTTACGTGCAATGGCAAATGGCAAATTGTCGTCCTGTGGCAGCCAACTTCGGTCAGTGCCAGCGCGGAGAGTGACACTACTTTGCTGTCGTGACACGCCAACTCACGAATTCACATATCTGTAGTACAACACAACTGTGTTTTATTTATAAGCTATTCATTTTTATTTCCATATTTAATTTTCACTTTCCTAAGAAAAACTTTTTTGTATATAACCCGACTATTCATTATATATGAATAAATATATATATAGTTGTGTTTATATTATATTTGGTGTCACCTCTAGTCCGTGTCCAACAGCTGCTGCTTTCTTAGCCACTTCTCCCCCGTCTCAGGCGCAGTCACAGCCCCCTTCAGTGGCACAGTGGGACTAGTGAGACTGGCAGCTTCTGTAATCGTTCATTCATTCATTCGAATTGTAGTTAATTAATAAATTATTCCATGCGATTGAGCTAACAATGGAAAACTTCAGCTACGTCTGTCGTATCTGGCAACTGGACTTTAATTAGCCCCTGCTGCCACCCTCTAGGCTTCTCCTCCTGTGCACCCCTTCCACATTTTGCAGCTTTGTATCTTTTAGCAGCCACACTCGTATAAATTACCATTTTTTGCAATTAAACACATTTTGCTGTTAAATGTGAGAACGAAAATGTTTACGGCCAGCACATGTTGCGTATACGCAATGTGCTAAGCTCTACACTCGTAAATGGAGCGTGCTCGCGTATTCCTTACACTGTGCTTAAGAGATATAAATCGGAGCATTAACATCGTGCCCCTCTCTCTTTCTCTATCTCTCTCTCTCTCTCTCATTTTAGTAGAACTCTGCTCTGTCCTGTTCCTCCCAATAAATTACATTTTCGTTTTATTTTACGTCCACTCTTGGCTTAGGGGACACTGACTCCCCCCACAACGTGCTCTCTCTTTCTGTATCTCTGCCTCTCTCTGCGTGGATCAGGTGTGCCGCACATATTGGGAATTTATTAAAAGCGTAAAATGGCTTCTCGAATGTTTCGCGATTTTGTGGCCCTGTTGAAATTAATTTTGTGGCTTGTAAATCTTGATGAAAGAAATTAAATGCAGAAATAATGCTTTTGTACAAATATTAAATGGCCCGAGCAGAAATGCTTTATTTTACTGATGCTTTAATAGCTGCTTGTAAAATGTTCAATTTGTAATCAACAAATCCGAGTAAAGTTGACCATAAAGGTTATGATAACAAATTATATGATTACATTTAATTTGGCATAACTTGTGGTGAATCTGTTTTCAAAAAGGTCTAAGTGGGCTATTTGATTTGAGGTAATTTGATACAACTTGAATATTGAATATTTTCATTGGTATACGACATCTTCACACTCATCTCGGCAAGCACAAGTCAAGCATAAATATCAAATTGCCATTCCACAAGCTTTAAAGGTCCACGCAACTAACTAATGCATAAACAAAAATATAAATATACAACTATATAAGACATATTGCACAATAGTAAAGCACTCAGTGCGCACAAATTCCATAATACCAAAAGGCACCCAAATGAAAAATAAAATTTTCATAAAAAATAATTGAATAATCAACCGCATACTGAAAATAAAATAGCAACAAGCGAAGCGAAACAGAAATACAGGAGATTTCATTGCTCGAAAACCGGAGACGAAGTAAAAGGCATTAGCAGCAGATTAGTGTCCAACTCTGAAGTATCCTGGTGCATCCTACAGTATCCTTGCCACACAACTGACTGCATTCCCTTGCAACATCTTGCACAACATGCTACTCGCTCTGGGACTCGGATCCTAGCGTCATTAGCAATGTGACCCAGAAATGAACTGAACCACATACAATTTTATGCTGTTTGCCCTAATAAATTTAATTAAAAAATCAAATTGACTGAAGAGCCAACCGAAAAGTCGACTAGACTGTAGTCACAGACACACACGAACATTTTTTCGAGCCTGCCCAGCTTGGAGTGTGTGTGTGTGTGCTCTAATGTCCTGCAGACACTCATTTCAGCCATCTGATTTCATTGCAGTGCATTTTTTGCATAGTTGAAATCAAAAACTCACGGCCAAGAAAATTACAAAAAACCAACAAAAAAAATAACGGAAAAAGCGAAAAGGTTTTCAATTAAATTTTCAATCGCGTTTTTTGCACGAGCCATAAAAATCAATTGCTCAACCTTTTTTCACTCTTTTTGTTTTGCTATTTTCTTCTTCGACTTTTATGAGCGAGTTACTTGCAGTTAATTAGAGAATAAAAAGTGCACGGCTAATCAACTGAAAGTTGTTCAACTCGCAACGTGCTGTTGATAAGCCACACTGAAGCGGAAATGAGGAAAAAAACGTATAAGAAGCAAAGAAGTCATTGAGGGAGATAATCCCAAATGATTGCCGAGATGATGGCCTTTATGCTCTTTACGAGGGTTGACCAGTCTCCAACACTTCCGGTAAAAGGCAATCGATTAAGGAAAAGTGTGAAAATTAACTCTTGACATTTCATTTCTTAAAGCAGTCGTCAACGGTAAAATCTTATGCACTAAGTTTAAATATCATTGTGGAAATTTCTATGTTAACTACAATATTATCAAACTGGATTTAGAAGGAAGTTCGCATCTTTTCCAAAAAGTTGTCAATGAATTCAATATCCTTGCAATTGAGACGCTTCGCTTGATAAACGCATTCCTCAAAGTTTTTCTCATCATTGAGGCGCTTATAGGCGCCAGCCCGATAAAGCCAAGCGCGTACATATTTCGGATCCAATACCCTTAATATATAGTCACAGTCCATGATGGCGACCTTAAAGTTGCGCAGCCTGAAAACAAAAGAAATCGCTTAACTCAGGCTTGCCTTAAAATCGATTCACAAACTTGATATTGCAGCAGGCGCGATTGATATATAGAACGGGCGTATTGTTAATATATTCCAAGCCTTTGGTGTACATCTCGATTGCATTCTTGAACTGATTCTTGCGATAGGCTGCATTGCCAAGTCTGAAATAAGATAAAGTGCTGTCGCCAAGCGTGACCGACTAGGAAATACGATGATTTCATTAGCAGACTTGCTGAGTGTAGTTCATTTTACTTAATAAAATTCGCATTTCCTTTCCGATTTTAATAAAGATTTTACAGCTGATCAATAAGATCAACATGTCTGCGTGTAATATACTCGTATGTATATCAATTTGAAATTAAAATTTTTACATTGTCGAAATTGTATAAAAGAAATTATTTTAAAAAGACGCGGCTTGTTCATGCAGAGAGACAAGCAGATATGACGTTGTAGTTGGAAGTAATCTAATGCAAAATACTCTAATGTAATAATAACAGGATCAATAATACAAGGAACAGGAAAAGCGTGGTCACGATATTCACCAAATTTTGAAGGAGGTTCAAGCAATCCAAGGTTCAAGTTTGGTAACTTTAAGCTCTAAAATTTCGAGAGATATTGGCTTATCCGATTTTTGGAGGCGCGGACAAATTTTTCTACCGATTCGTTTTTATACATTCGGTATCTCATGTATATGGTATTAATAACATTTAACTTCAAGATAGTCTGGAGTCGGAAATCGATATCTATCGATATTTTGCAATTTGGATAAGTTGATCAAAACAAAACTCATCTGCGTAAGATGCACACAAAGCTGAGATCGACAGAATGGACAGATGGTCGGCAATGAATAATAATATCAAATATATATATATATATATATATATATATATGGCGCTATCGGAAGATCAGTTCTTCTGCATTTGAACAGTTCTTCGCATTGAACAGGTATTCAGCCAATTTGTATCTAGCGAATGCTTTAACCAACCTGCGAAAATTGTTTGCGACACGTTCGCGTTCAATGCGCGTCTTAACACGTTCCTCATCGCTCTGGTCGAGTTGGCGCATGAATGTGAACTGATTGGTGTTCGATTTGACCTTTATCTTGGATTTCCTGAACGATGTTGAGCCTGCAGAAAGCGATCGAGTCGTGATAAAATAATTGTCATCTGTAACGTCCGCACTGATGTCCACAGTCGGGTTCGCCTCATTTTTTGTGCCGTCTCGTTTGCCCCTAGAAAAGTGGACATGTATTTTCATAGACTGTGGGTTGCGGGGTCTCACTCCGACCTACTCATCCATTTTGTTGGCAGTAGCCATCATTTGCAGAAATTCCATGGCCTCGACCACCTTGGAGGGTTGCTTAAGAAATTGCTCATCATATTGCGGATGATGGTTTGGGTTTGTGTCCATATTGTTGGTTTTCCCAATTTTGGTTGTTGTTTTTAGTATATTTTTATATTTTGGAGAGTAGAGTTGTATAGATTGTTGTAACCGATGTGACGTGTTTTTTTTTTGTATAGTCTACTATTTTCTAAATTCATATTAACTATATTTTTCGCAAGGTTACTTTTCTAAAAATTCACTTTTTTAGTTTAGTTGATAATGGCAAAGAATATTTATATTGAACTGATACAATTATTGAACTTTTTATATAGTACGAAATAAAATAACATTTCGATACACTCTGTTCAATTATTCACAAATATATATTATTATTTTCAATAATCTTTTTTGGTCTCTATATCTCTATTATGTTCTAAAGAGAAATAAAGACAATTTTTGCCATTTATTTATTTAACATAGATAATTTAGCTATGGTAAATAATATAGAGTAAAAATTCTATTGGAGCTTGTCAGATTTATGCAGAAAGTATAATTGAAATCATTTTTGTGGTTGATCAATGCTATTTTCAATTAAACTTGATCAATTTGGCTTATGTTATATAATTCTTCAATTGAATATCTCTTTAGCTGATTAATTTGCAAGCATGAAACAGATGCTGTCTCCTTTTCGGAGCGAGTGATTTTTAATTTGAATCTAAAATGCATCAGTGCGCTGATTTTAATGCACACGATTAAAACAACAAGTCAGGAAATTGCAAATTCATTTAAAATCCCAGAGAAAATCAGATGAGCGAAATCGATGAGCGATTTCAAATTGCAAATGGCAAATTGCGGTGCCAGTCAATAACAACAACAACAACGATGGCAATAGTAACAACAAGAATACCAATACAAATTGTACGAATTGCAAATATAAGAAACTCTGACGTCACAAACTAATGTGCTCTTGTCAACAAGGCACACAAACTCCATACATGCATATGCATGTGAGTTGGCTGATGCTTAAAAGTTTTACACGCTAATCGCTAATTGCTTTCAAAGACTGTGTGCAGGGGTCGCGTATGCTGTTGTTTGGGTGGGGAGTGGTGACAATTCCACAGAGGCGTTGAGTATAGAGGGGAAGGGTCGTACAGTTGTCACTGTAATTGTCGCTCTTTAAAGTGCGCAATTTGCAATGCAAATGTACGCATTAGTTTTTAGCGAGCACAGCAAACACCCAACTGATGGCGCCAGCTCGCAAAAATACTTTTACATTGGACTGTGGTGGGTGGACGGGTGGTGGTGGCCCTGAGGAGATGAGCGGATCGAATGGCGGCAGCTTTTGCAAAGTGTTTGCCAACAGCTTAGCGAGCAATCAATTAAAATGTTTTATTGGCACTTTTCGCACCGCTAAAAGACAACACACACACAGCACTAAAATCCAGTTTGCAATTTTCGTGCCTGTTTTTTTCAATGGTTGTTGTTACACATTTCATGTTGACTGCATATTCCAGTTCTGTGTAAGGCTAAAATTGGTACACATGTGAGGAATGTGCTTACTTTTCATGCCTTTCGCACATTTATTTCACCTTTTCAACGTTCGTCTGTGCTTTCCATTTAGTAGTACAAGTTTAAGTCATCTGTTATGATTGTCTTAACATTTATCTTCACTGGCTGGTTAAGTATACATCTAAACTGAATTTAAGAGCTAAATTTTTACTCTTCTAAAGCAAGACCTACTGGGGCCTATGGGTTGCGCATTAATAGGCATTAACTCCATCCAAGCCAATCTTAACACCATCATGCGTAAAATCGTTCAGTAGCAGAGATAATCCGTGATAACCATGATAATCCACTTGACAGACTTCTTGTTATACGAACCTTTTGAAGTAGATGGCTGACGGGATATTTTGTGGTCCAGCACCAGTTAAGAACTCTCCAAAATAAAGTTATGCTCACCAGCCATTTATTCACACCGGATTCTACCAACGACTATAAACAAAAAAAATATCTTGCATTGCTTAGAAATAGTTATTCGTTTTCATTTAACGATTTTATACCTAACAAATGCTAATGCTCTACTTATTTTGTCAAAATAAATATAAAATACATGTTTATTAGATTAAAATGACTTAGATGAGTTGGCAAATATCGCAAAATAAAACAGAGATTTGTTCAAAATTTCCTGCTGGGTAACACAACAACAACAACAACAATAAAAAATCAAACAAACAAATTGTCGCACAAAGTAAATTCAGCAATTAGTTGACTTAACTTCTGTGACACACAATTGGCAATTTATTAAGGCGCAACAGAAGCATAGCGCCAAGAAAATTGAGTGTCCTTGCCAAAAAGGGATTTATGTATGGTTCATAGATTAAATACTAATTAACACTATGCAACACTAGCAAAGGCCAAACACACACACAAAGTAAAGCAGTTGATTTATGCCAAATGAGTGCTCAGACTCTCTCTCTCTCTCTCTCTCTCTCTCTCTCTCTCTTTCTCTATCTCTCTCTCTCTCTGTCTCTCTCAGTGATGTGTGTGTTTGCTGTAAGGATTAGAAGCCGACAGAAATGGAGAGAACCAAAAAAATACAGCAACACAAAACATTTGCCTAACGGTTTTGTCTGGTCCATTGACCATTCTTTGGTTGGCTTCGGGCTTGGGAGGGATAAGGGGGGCTAGCCGCTGCCTCTGGTCAGCGCTGCGTATCTTTAGTTAAATGCCATAAATTGTGCTTAAATTATTGGGGTTGGTTAACGCTTATACACACACACATGCACACACATATATACACACACACACACTCATACTTATGCACATTGCGTCATTTTCTCTTACATTTTGGTGTATTTACTTTTTGTGCCTCATTTGTTTCACTTTAACATCCACTTGACCATTTCACTGCAGTTTCAGCTTGCGTATTTGAGTATTCAAATTATGGAGAGCATAAAATTCATGCATGTGTGTATTAGTACACTGCGGCGAATTTGAGGTTAATCGCGGAACCTTCGATGCAATACTAAATAAAAATGGTTAAAAGTTTGCTATTGATCAAGTTATTGAGTCGAGGGCGTAAATTGTTTAACTTAGTTAACGACTATTTCGATGCGGTTTGAAGTCAGAGTTTGACATTAATATCAATCACTGGAATATGTTAGATTTTCAGTTATATACATATATTTAACCATATTTTTTTATTCCTTGAATCCATTAAAATGGTATTACAAATTATGCGACCCGATAAAGTATGTATATATATATATATATATTCTTGATTAGCACCAACAGTCGAGTCGATTTAGTCTCAATTGTATCTAGGAAAACGCCTTTCTTAGAGACTATACGTGCTAGAATGTGTTATAAAAGTTATCGTATACCATGTTAATTTCATTGTATTGAAACCTGCCAGCGATAAATGCGAATATCGATACAAATCGATTTTTGATCGCAATAAGAGACACAATTATAAAGGAATAGCCTTCCAATTTATATTAAATATACCTAGACACATTATTATTTTGAAAAGCTGTATTCAGAATATCTCGAAACGATTATTTTTGGCAGTATTTTAAGTGTTACAAAAAATCTTTTATGCAAAAATGCACAAATCGCACCGCTTCCTACTTAACTCTCTCTCGGCTGTCTGAGCCGAAAAAAACTCGTTCGCACCCAGTATAGAAGGAATGTTGTGTGAGGGAATTGGATAAATCTCAGACCATGCTAGACTTTCCGCTATTGTAGCGCTGGTGTTGCATTGTTTTCTACGAGTTTTATATGTATATATATGCTCAGAGTGCTGTCCTTTTGCTTCGGCTTCGGCATGGCGTTGAGTCTGTGAAATTTATGTGTCTGCGTGTCAGCGGCCCGCGCATAAAAAACGGCACCAGCATCAAAATCTGTCGGGCATAATCAAGCGAGACAATGCGCCAACAATGCCCATAAAGTGTTTTAAATGTCCCCAACTCCCCGATACCAAGGTAGATTGGTTTGAGGTCGTTGATTAACGCCAGCCATGACCCCTTCCTCCTGCGAAAAGTAAAAGTATTTTCGAGTCGAACTGTGTAGTGATTGTCATTTAAATATTTGGATTTTGTTTAATGTGTGCGTCGATTTTAAAGCCAGCTTAACGCTTAATGCACCCATTAAAATAAGCTTTACAAACTATTAAAAATTAATTGAAAAATGTTTAAATAATAGTTTGCGTCGATGTGGCGAGCATCACATTAATAAATCATTTATTTATTCAGTAATTTTATGAACTGCACATGTCAATGAATTATTCTAATCGTAAATTGCAAAATACTTTTTATAAAATCAAAATGCATTCACTTTGTTATATAAATCAAATAAATATTTAAAAATATATTGCATTATGCATTGCACCCGTTAATCTAATTATTTAAGTGAGTTATCGATACGTAAAATAAGCTTGATCAAATGAGGCATACGATAATCTACATTTAAATTATCGATACATCGTATGGTTTGTATGATTGACTCTCTCCGATATCCCTATAGACTCTTCATTACGGAGAATAGGGTAGATTATGTTATAAAGTTTAGTTTAGTAAAATATGCAACCCTTAACTCATTAACAGTTATTGAAGTTGGCAGAAGGAAGCATTTGCGATCCCAATAAGTTGTTACGACTTGCCTGTCGAAAGCACAAATATATATATAGGCAGCTATCGGCTCAGGGGTAGTTCGACCGCGATATATTGGGCGGCAAGTTAACAAAAAATTTGTATTCTTTTATAAATAAAAAAAAACAAATATTTCCATCAAACCAGTTCGCTCGCTGCTGTGTTGGCTGTGTGGATATTGTACAGCCTGCGTGTCCCTCGCTTCCTAGTGATTCCTCCTCTAAATTTCCTGGCGAAATTCCCTTTCACAATTATTCCTTTCTCGTTTGTTTCTTATGCCCTCATCTCACCCGATCACATTAATTTACCACCTCATATTCATTTATTTAGACTATTTAATTTACAAATCATGTGATACATGTGACATAGAGATATCTAACATTTTGTTGGCCTACACTAAATTCACTTATATATATGTATTACAAGTTTATCTATTTACTTAATTTAAAGCTTACAACATATATATGATTTTTATTATTTTATTATTTTTTGGCTTAAAAAGTGCGCATCACTGAGAGACAAAATGAGCATCACTATTGCATTGGTTATCAGCTGTCTTTAGCTCACTCTTCTTCCTCTTTCTTTATTCCTTTTTTTTCTCGAGATTGTCCCCCATTCGATATCCCTCGCCTATCGATCAATCTGCCGACCATTACAAAGTTTATATATTCTGTGTATGAGTTACATGTGTGAGAAGGGCACAGTATAATAAAGAGCAGGGATTTTTTCACAAGTTGGGCTCTGTATTTAGACTATATTCAAATTTGGATAAGCATTTCAGGCTCGATCTTCCTGTTAACATTTGACCCTCAATGTGTGATTCAAGGAAACGACCAAAATTTCCCATAGCCACAACTTTGTCAAAAGTAATCAAATTAAAAAAAAATATGTTTTTGTAATCATGTTTTTGACTTCTGGAACGCTGTTACATTCAAACTTGTGCACGCATTTCATTCTCATTATTATGTAAGCGATTTTCAGGCACGATTATTATGTTAAATGGAACGCTTATTCAATAATAATCTCTTACCATAATGAAGAACTACCAAGTACACACCACGTTTAATTAATTTTATCAATCAATTATTTCTCGAATACCGATATAAGTCGGATAGCAATAAATTAAACAATTTTAAAGACTTCGAATAGATGTATAAAGTTACCAGATACATTATTGATAAACTATTAAATTGAAATAAAATAAGATCAGATAAGAAGCACAGGTAACCAAAACGCATTTTCATATTGAAGAAAATAATATCATTAAACCTACAATTAACAAACTAACTAATTAACTCTGAACAATGCCTAGTCGAACTCTTTTTTCCAATTCGCTTGTCATTTAAAATCAGAACAAACCATAATTTCTCTTGCATTTTTGCGACTTAATTGAATTGATTAAATTTTATGACAATTAAACGGTAACAAACAAAACTTCGACGGGTCGAATTAAAAAAAAAATCGCACAACTCTTAATATAATATGCATATTGAAATTTAATTAGAGAAATCATATGTGTACAATTCTTCCATTTGCTGATCTGGAGCATTTCAGCGCACTTGGAGTTCCTTTACTTTAAGGCCGTTAATCACAAACACACATACACACACACACATACACATTTCCAATTTGACTTCGAGGGTGAGTGTGTGTGTGTGTGTGTGTATGTGTGTGTGCATGTAAATATTCCCAATTAAGCAATAATAATAAGCATCATTAATAAATCATCACAAAAATGTGCGAGGCAAATAGTACAAAGAGCATCAATATGGAATTTTATTCAACGGATTGAAAGAAGCGGTTCTCTTTGTGTGTGTGTGCGTGTCTGTGTGTGTGTGCCCACAACTGAATAGTGTAAATATGTGTATACATATATGGTTGAGTAATGTATTCGAGCATTGAGCTCTCCAATTAACTTTTTAAAAATCAATGTGTGCAATTTTATTCAACATCGTCCAGCTATGGAAGGCTCAACTGAAAAAATAGGCCAAATGGCACTTAAGTCGAGTTTTAACCTCTTTTACAAGCATTTCTACAACCGTCTGCCTCCATACACAGATTAATCACTCTCCTACTTATAATCATAATTTTTGTCTTTTATAAAAAAATGTATGCAACATTTTTAATTATGAGTGTGGTTTTTAAGCACATGTGTAATATATATAATACGGATTCTTACCGAGTTGCTTCATTGCTTCAGAAGGATTCCAGCACGTTTGTACATCACCCGAACTATCAAAATTGGAGATCGATTATCCAAACTCAGGGAGCCTTGGAGACTCTAAAGCTGTTGGGACAAAAATTAAGGCCAACAAATTCTTTCTATTCCGGTGAACTTTTCACGTTTGCTCTGTCAACCTAGCTTACAAAATGGTATGCTGACAAGAATGCCCTCAAAGCCTAAATTATTCATCATCTGTTACCATACCAACTCTAATTTTTCACAGGATCGAAAAAAATTTCATAAATTGGATGAATCAAATGAAAATGATAACTTTTTATAAATCTGAAATGCCATAAATTATCGATCTTATCTAAATGTAAAATTATTATTTGGATAACTAGTTTTTAATGGAATTTTGACAAATTAGTTTTTGCTTTATTGAAAACAAATTATCTATCAAATACTAATATTTTTATTAGAATTTATGGCAAAATACTCTTTAGGTTTATTCAAATAAGTCATATTATTTATTGGGTAAAATGATGGCAAAATAGTTTTATTCGATTTCAAAGACCGCACATTGAAAACGGTCCTTGTCAGTAATCTATCAAACAATCTGCAGCTGCTGTGAAGTGCATTAAATTCATGTTGGTTACCAGAGTCAATTTCCAAAATTCAATTTAAGCCCTTTTGTCATAACTCATCCGTCATGGCAAGTTTCGACTCAAATCGCGGAGTTTGCTTGGTTTGTGCAAAAGCAATTAAAACCTTCGTTTGCCCCGTTACTTGGCTGGATTTCCAATCACTTGACGGTGCGACTAACGGCACTCTCCGCACCATCCCCCCCGCCACGTTCTGTCTTTCGCTGGACTTGCACAGTTTAGGAAAGTTAAGCGATTTCTTTTCTTGCTATCTTTCTATTTTGTTTGTGTGTGTTTGTTGTGCTCTCGTAAATTTTGCTATGGACGTTTTTATGTGTGTTTGGCGGGCACTTCAAATAATTTTGTGCACTAAAAATTTATTGCAATTTTCAGTAATGAGAGTGCAGAGTTCAAAAACCAAAAGGAGGGGACTGGTATCTGTTCCTTAATGTTGTTAGTGTTTGCCTGGTGTGCGGTTTTTCGCTGTTGCTTGTTTGAACTTTGTGGCATTTCCGTTGCATTTCTTTTGTCTGTCTGTCTGTCTGCTTGTCTGTCTGTGTGTGTGTGTGTATATGTGTATATGTGTATGCTCCCGGAAACGGAAGTTTTTAATGTTGGCCATTGCCGTGAGCCGTTTTTGTTCTCGCTTTTGGACTCCTTGTGGCCTCTTTGGTCGACCAGCATTGTTTTCTTCAAAGAGAGCAACATTAAATGTTTGCAATGGTATACCAAACATGTAGTTACTGCTTAAATGCCTTAAACTGGAAATTTACTTCAACTCTTATTGCTAACCACTATAAACTCCTCTTTCATTTCAACCCCTTTCCCTGACCCTTGTAGTCGGTTCCGCGGGCACAAAGCGCATTTCGTTGTTTTATTTTTGCTCGTTTTTGGAAGCGACTGCCCGCATTTTTGTTTGCCTCTCTTATGGCAAAAGCCTACCAGGCAGCCAGTTCGCGGCCGGGCAAGATAAACACACACACACAGCAACATGTACATGCACATATATAAACACACACACACACACACACTCACATATACACAGGCAAACCCAAAGTGCGTTTACGATTTACCCAAAATGAACGCCACTCGTAAATCTTGCGCGTGAAAACATCAGTTTTGTTGTTGTAATTGTTTTGTTGTTACTGGTTCTGGCCGTGTAGCAAGTTTTATGCTGTTGCTATTGTATTACCCAGACTCCAAGCTCTCTCTTTAAATCCTCACCAAATCTAGGCATAAAAAGCCCAACGGTTTCTAAGTGAGGCACAATGTGTTCTTCGCATTAGCTTTGCATTGTAGATTTCCACTGCACTTAGTGAATGCTCTTCAAAATGTCCGAAAACTGTCAGTAATAGTTTTCAAGAGTATAGTTATATGTTTAAGAACTATAACTATCAAAAATATTAACCACTGAAATGGCTATACCGAAGTAACGTGTAACTGTCTTTATCTAGACATCCTGTCTGTCAAGGATTTGTGATCTCAGATATTCCAAGCGCTTGAGACCAAGAGTTTCAAATATATAAGCTTCGTATACGTTACGTAGATGAGCTCTAGTTCCGAAAATATCGATTCAATTCCCAATAGAAATAACATCAACAAGATATAACTGCTAATTCGATGGTATAATTTTGATAACTGTAAACATTTTATTGATTGATTGATTTATTGACTGATGATAGGCAATGACTTGGGCTCAGGATATCTTGCAGTCGAGATCCCTCGAAACTTGAGCATTCTCATCTGCTTATAAATTATATAAGCAGCACACTTAATTTAAAATCAACTGCACTGAAATGAGTAGTACAGCTGAAAGTACGCCTAGTTTAGTATATTAGCTATATTTAAATGGGCCTAGTCCTTTATTTGCACTACCTGCTTGCCAAACTCTCGATTTTATCGGGCGCTTAGCTGCTGAGTGGATAGGAACGGTTGCTGTAGCTGTCAAATACATGCCTAGAAAAATACATGCTAACCACTTGTGCTGGTTGCACCACAAACAGCTTAAAAATCAGACGGCCGTAGTCCCCATATACGAGTGGTGGGAGTAGCTCCCTGCTCCCTTCAAACTCACTCAAAAAAAAAAAAAAAAAAACTTAGAGTATGCCGGATATTGCCTAACTGACCACTTTCTTTCTATCCTTTTTTTGAGTTTGTTTGTTTTTTTTTTATATATTGCTTTTTGGCGGCTTTTGATGTTAGCTGTTTGTTTTGGTTTAATTTTTAATGTTCGCGTCTGGAGCAACCCTGGCGGCGGTAGTCCCCACCTCTGTCATGGGGGAGGGTGCGGTTGGGCACTTCTGCAGTGATATAGAAATTAATTGCGTGGATCGAGAGGCAACAACAGGTTGAGTACAAGAGTGTTGCCAAAATGTTGACGCACGCTAAGCCAGAGACAGAAACACATCCACACAGGCACACACACATACACACACACACACAGAGAAAAACACATACGGAGATAGAACCGCAGAGCGACGCAAGTGAGAAACGCAAACACATTTGCCCGACTATCCGCCACATTTTGCATTGGTTTCTGTATTTGTCGCTGTATCTGTGTGTTTGAGCACTTCACGAGCTTTGTTTATTTGTCTATGCGAGCCGACCGTCTGTGGCTAACTGTCTGTGTTTGGATTTAGCCGTCTGCTGAAACAGGAAAAAAATCATAAAACCATTAAAGCAAATAAGTGAGAACAATCCCGACTGCAGCATACCCAGGTAACAGAAGTTGGAAAGCAACCTTCTTGAGCGGCTTGACCACTTGAAGATATTCTCATTAATCTACCATTAAAATCTGATGATGCCAGCTAGAAAATTGAGGGTGATATAGGGTTTCTCACAAGTTCTCACCACCAATCTTACCTTCAAATTTAATGATTCTAGCTTCAAAATGGTGTCATTTATGTGGTTTTATCGAGATGTACCCAAAGATGTTATCGATTTACCACTTTAAACTTCCCATTTTTAATTTATAAAACAGCATGACAGGCATTGGGTAAAACCAATATACTCTTCTCTATTCATTATCAGTATACAACAGATATGAGTGCATAGAGAAATAAAGACGAACCCCGAACTGAAAAGCAAATCTGTCGAATCGTTATTGTTTTCTGTTGATGCATAAACTTCTCTATGTGGCAGATCTGCAGAAAACTCAGACAGTTGGCATATCATTCGTCAAATCAATTTCTAAACGTATTCTGATTTTATTTTCTAAATATAGAGTTAACGGTTAGATAAAAAACGAACTTAACAACTAAAAAAAAAATATTAATTAATTATTTTGTAAATTATAAAGAAATCAAGTCGTGAACTATGAATTAGAATGAGAAACTTTAAGATTTGGCTGCAAATATGTTGGTATAGTGAAATGTAAAATATTGAATATCTCATCGATCGAATAAAATTATTTAAATACACACACATTCCTTTAATATTAAAGATAAAATATCCATTTAAAATATGTAAGATATTAATAGTTTTGACCACGTAGTATCCTAGATTTTCTGATAAACAAAGCGAATCAGGGTACATTGGGAGTATAAACAAATAAGAATCCAATCAGAACGAAAGTCTGGTATTTGTATACCACATGGAATTTGTATATCATGATGATTATTTTAATTATAATTTGGAGCAAAATTCCGAAGAATTAATATGCGGAAACACAGTAAAAGCGAGTGCAATGGATGCCTCTCAATAAAGCATTTTAACTCATATTTGATGCGTTTTCAAATGCAATTAATGAAGTGCAGCATCAGCCACGTGCGAATTTGCAATAAGTTTTGCAATTTCAATTTTTGATTGAATTTAGCGTTGCATCCTCAACTGGTTCCCTTTGATTGAGTGCGCAATTTGTTAATTCGATTTGTCTTAATTGCTGTCCCGCTCAAACGCATCCACGCATCCTTGGCAGCTGTGCGGGAGTGCGAGCAGGTAGGCAATTTTAATCTGATTTAATTATTTAATTTATTGCAAGTTGTATGCGATTTTGAACATGAAATGGGCTGAAAGTATGCATCGAGGTTTATTAATATGCCAGACTGTGTACTTAATACCCTGTAACCATAAAAGTGAGGTATAACAGCGTATCGCAGATGTCACAGCCTAAACTTATCATGGATTGCAAAGTATTTTTTTTTAACAGCCCCCAAATATCTGCGTCGATAAGAGATATTTGAAGCTTAGACATTGCTACAGGGTATCAGTGCTCCATAACTCGATAGTCTTCGCAATATTGTTATATTTTCTTTTAGCTGTTTGTATGGTGGATAAATTAATAAAAAATCAATTGCTTATATTTAGCTATTCACAAAAATTTTGTTGTACATATGTTTTGTATTGTTTTTGATTTTATTTATTAATGATTCTCCTTTTTTGGTTTTTGGTTTCACTATTTATTTGTTTTTTTTTTTGCATTCATTTATTAACAATTAGAGTTTGCGTTTAAAGCTTATGCATTTGACAGTGTATTAATTCATTTTCCTGTGTATTTTAAGAATTTTATAATGATAAAACAATAACTAATGGTGATTTAATTGAAATGCGCTTACACTAAATTGAACAAAATAGTATTAAATAGTTTTAAGCTGTTTTAATATTTGCCATCAATTTGAGATTTACGCTACATCTGCTGGACAAATTTAAACTTTATTTCTGCATCAAATAAGAAATTAATTCGGGTTGGACTATTGTCCGAGCTGCTGCCAAATTTCTGGGTATTTAGTTTCACTGCGACAGAGGACGCAGGTGTAGGTAAGGGTGATTAGTACACGGGTGTAGAAATAGGTGAAAATAATGGGGATGAGTAAATATACAGAAAAATATAGAAATTATTTCAAGGGTGCCATAAATTTGTCCCGGTTTATATTTAATCGTATTTTTAATTAAAACTAAATTGCTGAAATCTTTTATATTTTTTTTGTGCAAAAGAGTGGAACAGGCAGAATATAGCAAGTCCGATCCCATAAGGTATATATATTTTTGGTCAGCATGAGGTGTTGAGTTGATATAGCGATCTCTGCCTGACTGTCTGGTTTGGGATTATAAGATTTGTATACGCATATATTAAACTAGAGATTTGAAAGTTTATTTAATTTATTCGATAACAATAGAAAGATTTCAGGTTTGTATCGATTTGTGTATTTTTCTCAAGGCGTTGACTCCAGCTGCTCCTGCGTCTACGCCTCTGAAATTTGCGATTAATTTGCGCCACGTCGCGTAAATATTTATACGCTATTTCATATGTTGAGGAGCTGGGCTGCATTTTCGGCATTTGCTCATTTGTGTAAGTCAACACAATTTCCATAATGCGCAATGCCAGCCGAGCACAGCATACCTATACACAAACCCCCCTTGACCCACCTGACCCATCATCCCCATGCTCTTGATTTGGATTGCCCAGCTGGAGCCTTTGGATTTGTTTGTCTCTCTCTCCTCCCGCTGTTAGCCAGGTTATTTGTGTATTTTGATTTATGCATTTGGCCAGCAGCCTTCTTCTTCGCCATTGCGACGCAATTGGGATTTGGTTTCTTGGCTAACACCCCTCTTACACCCGCCAACCGCCGTTGCTTACGGCAGTTGCAGTTGCATTATTCAAAAGCTGTGCAAAAGCAACCACCAAGCGTCGAGCTCACCCACGACCCGCACCCGTTGAGTGATTTAGCGTGCGCCTCGACCGTTAACCGCAATGCAATTGTAATTACCCGAACTGCTTCCGTTAGGCACCCTGCCCCCTACTCTATTTGCCACTCCCCTTCATTGTGCTGCAGCTCCGCCTCCATACCCATAGCTGCAGACGCGCCCTGCTGTTTTTTATACCCTATGCAGCAATGATCTGGGAGTCTATAAGGACTGGAGACATCAATCGTTAATAGATAAGCACTGGTTCACTTTTCATATCCACCCTCCCCCCTTATCCATTAGCCCCTATAATGCCGCTAAAATGTAATAAGGATCGGAGACTGCACACAGCATTTGAAATATTTAATAATATTATTTTGAAAATGAACAACGTTTGACGTGGTTGTGTTGAACACGTAGGGACTGCGTATGGGGTAACTGCTAATCGAGCACTCTCGACTAGATTACCATTACTTGTGTTCAGCTGTGCTTACTGGTCTCACAGCGCGCTGCAATTAGTTCCAAATCATAAACGAGGCTTCCGCTTGGTCAAAGGCTGCTTCTGCTTCGGCTTGCATCCAAATCTCATTGCGTGTAAATTTAAAATTTTAATCGTTTTTGTGCACGCACTTCGACAACAACAACAATAATAAGAACAACAGCAAATGCGACAACGATAGCATTTTATGTTCAATTTTTGCAGAATGCATATTTAGATATACCATTTGATTGTTGGGAGGCGAAGCTAACCAAAAAGGGGTGTTTAAATCGCAGTTGATAGCATTTAATGTTGTAAATTTATGAAAATTAGACTTGCTCACAGATTTTTGATTATATCCATTTATAAGTTTATTTCTAATAGCTGCCTAACAGAACTACATTTTAAAGCGACTCAAAAATCTGTTAGCAATTTTAACAAAGTAGAAAAATTAATTAATAAATGAGTATTGAGTCAAATAAAAATTGGCCCAATAAATATTTGAATAATCATTGAATAAATAAACATACAAATTATTATTATTATTGCAAATATTAAAATGATAGTTAAGTAGATTTATTTACGACACATAAAATATTGCAGTTCATTTGATGGCTGATAGACTGGATCAGGCTGTAAGAAAACACAAACAGAAAAAATTAAGATTGATAAGTTATTCTTGCATATTCACCCGAATATCATGCGTCTAATATATATTATTAGTCTTGTAAAATATGAAATTTAACAAAAATTTGGACTTGTTTCGTGAACTAAAGTTAATTGAACTTTTATAATATTTATGATGAATTCTTACCACGAGACACTTTTACCAATTTTCATGTAGCCTTTTTTTAAAATTATTGAAAGGTAATTTATTGCAAACACAACCCACGGAGCCGACTCACAACCCACCTGATATAACTAGTGCCTTTTCTGCTCGGGTTCATGCCGTTGCGTTTGGGTCTCTATCTGGGTGTTTGAGTGTGCGACTGAGTGCATATCGCATTCATAATTTATACGCATTGTCAGCAAGCGCAGGTTGGCTGTACAGACATACAGCAATCCCCGTCTTCTCACAATACCCATCCACAGCTCCATGTCCACCCATTCTGCAGGCGTTGCATCAATTCACGCATTGCGCATTCAGTCGTTACATGCGATTGTTTTATGCCTGCCCCATGGAGCACTGTTGCATATTTAGCAATAATAAAATATTTAGTGGTATTGCAATAAATTTATTATCAACCAACACACAAACTCACATACACTCACACCCATACACACATACAGAGCTGGCAGGTTAAATATTATAAATGAGCGCATAAAAATTGCAGCCGCATTTGCTGAGATTTGGCTGCGCATTAAACATTTCTATGGAATCTGCATTATGCGACTTTCCATCCCCTGTACATATATACACAGAGAAAAAATTAATTGCTTATCCTCTTACCAGATTTTAAGGAAATCCATTCAACTTGAAATTAGCAAATTTTATTTGTCGTATTAAAAATTGTCTATAATCATGTAAACAATAAAAAATTACCCATTATTGTTGTAAAGAGCGTTGTCCAAAAAAAATATCTATGATAAATAAACATTTGTATAAGCTTATTTCATAGAAGATTAGTATTCCGTAGACAAGTAAGAAAAGTGCTTTATTTTTAATATAACTTCAAGTAGGTTAATTCCAGCTTCAAGTCAATTTTACTCACGACTGAAAAAATACTACGTTAAAAAATATTATAAATTTGTTATACTTCTGACACCGTTTCGAAACAACTCGAAACTTGACTTGCTTTTATCAGTGTATGCATATTTTTAAATATGTGTTTGCACAATAATCAAACAATGAGCAAAAATGTATTGCAGCCAGCTGCCCTCAGCTGCTGCCGACGACCAAAAGCACATTCTGCATTGGAAATGAATGCAGGCGTGCACATATGATAAATTGCACACACCTTGCTTCCACACAAAATGGACGGTGTGTAGGGGTGTGTGGTGGGTGGGAATCGGTTAAATCTCTGCACATTCCGGCCTGTCTGTTGTTGTATTGCGCAAATATTTGGCAGGAATCTTAAACACTTGCAAGCAAAGTGCGGTTGAAAGACAAAAGGCAAGAATTGTCGCATGAGGAAAGGATAAATAGTGGTTGAATTTCGTGCTTAAAAATATATGTATATGATTAAATAATTGATATCCTGCATAAATATTGAATAATTTATTTATTCATATATTTAACTCCTTTTTTGTGCATAAATTACCGCCAAATGATAATCATAAAATACATTTTGTCGCTATCGGGATTCATGGGTATTATATGATAAATGTGCTTAGGGTCGCGTTGAGTGTCAGTTGTGTGAATAAATGTTGAACTGATTTACAGTACTTATGGTCATTGCATGTGTATGTGTCAGTGTGTGTGTGCGTTTGTTATTTTTCTGTGTTGTGTGGCACTTAGTCAAATATATACAGATTTAAGGTTGTGTCTGCCAGTGCGGAACATGAAAAAAATAATTAGCTGACTATTGCAAATTATATAAAATGTACATTTCTAAACTCCATTAATTTTATTTAGGTCTGCTTGAATTTCTCGTTTTGATTTGTTAAATGTGAAAAATAAAAATCAAAATGTCACAAACTCATCAAACTGCACTCGGCAATCGTGAACTTTTCTCTTAGTTGCTTCGAAAATTGTTTCCCGTATTTTTGAGTTTATCCTCTTTGCAACTAAGCAAGTTGCACATTTCTGTATTATCCAAGCATATACAAATAAAGAACATTTCCTTTAATATTAAAAGTTCCGACAACTTGAGTTCGAGCGTGTAAATTTTTTTCTTAAAGTTTTATTCTCATCAATTGCTGTCGACGCACACAAAGCCGGGAAAAGGTGCAGGAGAAGAAGAAACAGAAACAGAAACAGTACCTGAATACAGGATCATGGCCCTGGACTGCAACTAAGCAGCTCAACTTGCTTGCATCCTTTTTGATGGAGGCAACATGTCCGGTCCGGCAGTCGGTCAGCTGCAGCACGCAGTTCCTTTTGTTAATGATACTCTTGCTGAACATCAGCAAAAAAGAGGTGGCAGCAGGGTGGAACAACAGCAACAGCAACAGCACCATCAGCACCACCACCATCATCATCATCATCATCATCATCATCATCATCAAACGGATGCCAGTCACAGTCAGCGCAACATGGGTAAGCGGGGCAACCATTTTGTGGATTTATTGACATTCTGTGATGTTATTAAAGTTGATTGCCAGAGACTGTGCACGTTTTGGCTTAGACGAAGTGCAGGCCTCTCCAAGTGGGCAGCTGTGGTGGCGGGTGAGTGGATGTGGGTATTGGAGTCAGTTGTGACATCAACATGCAGCTCAGCTCCAGCTGCAACATCGTGTGTGTGTGTGCGCATTGCAAACGGTTGGGGGCATTTTGCAGTGCGGTCAATTCGAAAGAAACAATGGACAGGATAACACGAATTTTTGTGTCTTATGTGTGTGTGCGAGGTAAAATGGCAATATTCAAGGAGCCTACACGTACAGAAAAAAACTATGCACTATATCGCTCTAAATAAGAGAAATAACTTTTGTTTTTTTTCCACGAATTTATATATATTTTTATGAAATATATAGCATATATTTTTTGCTTTTGATTTTTTTTTATATATTTCGCATCCCGTCGAGTTTGTTAAATGTAGGAAAGATAGCATCGACAATTTGTTTCAACATTTCACATCTTCGGCAATAAATATTGTTCTGTAAATTTTAAGAATTTTACAGAATCTCTTTTTTTCTTGCTTTATTGCTATATTTATTCATTGAATTCACAAGGCATAAAACGTAGTTTATAGTTTACTCACCAAAACATGTATTTTAGCTCAGTGTATACAAGCTGGGTTGTTGTTTTTATTGTAGTTGTACGTTATCATCAAGTCTAATATGCGCATTATTGGTTTTGCTGCTTGGGCCCAGTTGCGGTGCAGCTTATCCTGTAATATGCCCCTCATGTTAATATGCTTGCCCGGTTGTCTGTCACATCCTTCCTGGCCAGAAAGTGCTCTTGCCCCACGCCCAGCATGCAAATATGAAATGCAAATTCTCAGGCACCATATTAAAAACTGACCCTGTCCCCTTTGTCGGCTTATCCATCAACCCACAATCCAGCCTTAATTCAATCCCTATTGCTCTTGGGCTCACTGCTCGGATTTCTGTGCAAATGTAATAAAAATTTCGTAGCATACAAATCCTTTTGATCCGGATTTTTAATTTTGCATTTTATATATAATTTCTCTCTTGTCTTTTATATTTTATTTTTATTTTTTGAACACAACACATGGTGTATTTGGTATAAGTGCTCCAAGCGTCCAACGCAATTTTCTTTTGTGTTTTCGTAATTTTGTAAAAAACAAAATGAAATTAATTTGCCAAGGGTTTTGTTTTCGTGTTAATTTTTGGGGGTTTTTAATCTCCGAAATAATTCTTTAAGTCTATATTTTTACACTATATTTTTTGTCTTATTTTTTAAACCACAATAAATGAGTCTTACTATGATACCATGATTGTTGAAGCACAAGCTGAATATTATTTATTTATTAAGGATAATTACTAAATCGGTTTGTTTCCAATTGTCAAATAGTCAAATCAATTATCAAAGGTGTTGATATTTTAATGACTATTTATGATTGGTACGTTCTAATAAGTTCACTTATTATATGATTTCATTTTCAATATTCAATTTAATTTCTCATTTTATGTGTTAATTTAATTTTGTGTTTGCTAAAACCTTTTCAAAAATTTTAAGAGCACAGGATATCTGCTAGTCGATCAGCGCACTTTTACTTGTCGTTCACTGTAATAAACGAGCTTTAAGTCGAGCTACAGTGAGTCAGGAGAACAAACGCCGTTGGCTTGAAACAAATTTCTGGAGATTTGCACTTTTCATATCGCACACACACACACACACGCACATCGACACTCGCTTGTACAGTTTGTCAACATGAAAAGGTTAACAAGGTAAATAAAAAACGCTAAAGCAGAAGGTGGCAGCATGAAAAGAAAAGAAAACGCGCAAGAAAGATGGGCCACCAAAGACACAAAAGGCGCACGCGGAAAAAATGTTGCACACAATCTACAATGTAACACGGATGGGGTAGCAGCGACGACCAAAAAGGTGGCAACTCTGCTGCAGACCAAATCTCAGCCAAGGCTGGCGCCAAGCTCTTTGTGTGTGTGTGTATGTTTGTGTGTGAATAACAACATTTTAAACATGTTTACTTTTTATTTTGTTGCCAGCGCTAACGCTTATGCAATTTATTTTTGCATGTACATATATATCACACCCTTTACACCACCCCACACGCCATACAACCAGCCCGTCTCCTGACTTCATCTCCATCGGTTTCAGCTATCGCCTTTTTCTCCATTACAAAGCATGCCCAGCGGCTGGGGCAAGTATAATCTTTTGCTTGTCTTTCACCTTGGGAGGCAGCAGACACACCCATTTCCACACTTCGCAAAATATTCCCAAGAATTTTCAAAATCATCAAAAGCCGCTTCCTTTGAGGGGGTATGGGAAAGTGTTGTGTTTTTTATTAGCAGTTCTTTAAGGCAAGGTGTGTCGATTTGTATATTGCTTAGCAATATATTTCGAACAATTTAAATATAATTTGTATATTTTTATTAATTTTTTTTTTTGCTCGGAGTGCAGACACCAGTTTTGTGCGTGATCTTAGACTTTATGGTAACTGAAAATTATTAAGCCTTTTGCAAATTACCATCTTGAGAATTGAAGGAAAAAAGCGACTGCGTTAAATATATTTAAATATAAAGAATTTTAAGTATGTGTTCATGTTTTTTTTTTTAGCTTGAGTGAATTGCGTCAGGCTTGGCTTAATTGATAAATATAGTAGATTATATTAACATATTTAACTAAACTAAAAGAAAGCGCTCTGAATTTATTTTACTTCAGAAGCTATTTGGCTCTCTATTTTTTATTTCATCCCAATAGGGTGAAAAGTCTTGTTAAAATAGATAACTTTAAGTCGTCCTTAAGTTTAACCTGAACTGTGCATAGTTTGTGTGTTAAACAAAAGGAAAAGAAGAAAACGAAGAAGAATAAAGTATATGAAATTCTTGGCGCAGTATGCGAAAACTGGGCAGAGTTACAGCAAGCCAGAGATAGTTGGCCAACAGCTAGTATGCCCCATTCGCGTGGCAGACACGCGTAAGCTGATTGCTTATGCAGCTCAAGTTGCCTCGCTTGACACATTTCTCTGGAGACTTGGTGCTGGGGCAACTTGTCAACGCAGTCAACACGGCCATTTGCAGCGACATGTTGCATGCCGCTTAGTGCGCCCCATAATAGGCAGAGTGCCGGATCTACTGGCAGCGACTGCTAACAAATATTAATGAGCCAACGCGCTGACAGAAGTGGGGCAACATTAATACATAATCGCAATCAGTATTAACGATGGTCAGAAAATAAATGCCATAAGGAAAAAATAAATCGATTAATACATTTTTATTGAAATCATTAACTAATACAATATTTATATATTTAATGTAAACTAAAAACAGTCCCAATTTAAATTTTTAAAGTGACACATTAAATAGTATACATTCAATGGGGAGTAATCCAATGACAAATTACAAAAATAATAATAATTAAAATAAGAGATATAATAAATATTTGTTGCAAGAATTTGGGAAAATCAGAAAAAAACAATGAGATAAAAAATTTGTCAGGCGTTAGTAGCTATTAAGGAAACCATAATGGTAAGAAGTCAGATGGAAGGTAAAATAAACACTGAAGGAGAAAATAAAGAAAAAACTGAAAAATCTCTGAATCTACGGAGTAAGATAAGCTTAATATATTTATGTATGCTCCGAGGTTTCCCGGAGTTTCTGTGTTTTAAAGTCTTTCTTTTATCAGAATCGTCTGGAATCGAACGCCACATCATTTAGCTGCCATTATCGAAAAACTCATTAGCTACAAGGTAAATAGTGAGGTTGTGATTTATATAGAAAGTCGTTGTTGCTTTTTAAATGAACTCTTTATTTGCATGCTTTTAGCGGTTTGGCACAATCCAATCCTCAACGCGCCACGATCGACTCAATTGTTAATATGCTTATTCATACAATTTTAGTTATCATGATTAGTTGTCATTGTACCCGTTGGCATTTTTCAAATTGTTCTATGATTATTCCCCCTTTTTGAATGTCCTGCGTTGTGAGCGACGCACATACACACAAAAAGAAAAGACGCAAACTTTGGCAACTGCAGCACGTGCTGGCCCGTGTATCATGCCCCCAAAAAAGAAGAAGATCACGTGTAAAAACTTTCTTAATTTAAAAGAAATTTTCCAACAAACTCAATTAAATAATTTCAGGCGCAAATAAAGATGTGCAAGAATCACCAAAAGGCGGGGGACCAAATATATGCGACTTTCACAATTTTTTATACACACTCTCTGTCACCCTCTCTCTTTCTCTCTCTCTCTCTCTCTCTCTTTCTTTATCTCTATCACTCATTGTATGTCCCCACATTGTGTTCCGTCGCTCGCTTTTCCAAGATACTTTTAATGCCACAATTTTTTAATTGAGTTAATCCTAAAAACCACATGCTGGCTAACGAGCCATCTGCTTGTCGGGGATTCCCAACCAAGGCTAATTTGCTACCAGCCACCCAGACAAGGCAAGTTGCATGCAGCCACATTACACAGCTGCAGCAAATGATTATTACTGTTCACTAGATTAGCTAAGTTGGCTGTGCAGCAATAGATGACCACAGCACGAATCAAATGCTGTACTTCAAATTGAAAAAACGAACAATTTTAACTCGTACAATTCTCAAAAAACAATATTAACGAGGATAACTTTTTAACAAAATCCTCAAAGCTAGATTATCTCTTCCAGTTCCTATCTGAATTGCTCAAGAGCAGCAAACTAGTGAAAGTGATTAATTTCTCGCAATAAGAGCAAGTTTTCCTTTGAAAATTATGAGTGCTGAAGCAATCAAAATCAAATAGCACTTATGCCTCAGAACGATATTAGCCAGGAGAAAACAACTATAGCAGCTAACTTGATTTTACTATTCACAAATTGTGGTTGTGGTTGGCTTGTTCACCACTCACTTAGTCTCTGATTCACCAGTTCTCTATGTAAATCGCGGTCTGCGCTTCATCAAGTGTGTAAGTATGCAACTCTCTGCCTTAGTTCTTTTGTAGTTTATCCAATTTCATGTAGTTTATTCCAACTGGGTCCAACTACTTATAGGCAACATGAATGGAATTCACGCTCTAATTGATCTGGACCATGTGAGACTGAACTCGCTGCAACGAGTCTGGCTGCGAGGGGTGCATCCACAATGCTCGCAGACTGAACGGAGCTGAGGCCAATTATGTTGATTTTCTTCTAAAAATGCGTACAGATGTCTGATATATACATATATATACATATATATGTATATATAATAATAACATCTTCATTAACATTCTTAACATAAACTTGTTGTTGTTGTCTCTCAGCTCTGTTCGAGAATTTTCAAATTTTATATTTAAGTGAAGCAGTAGATTTTTTGCTGCCCGAACGTTGCCTTCTAGAAGAGGTTCTGCAGAAAGAATATAAAAATCAAATTCCCTAGGTCCTTAGGACTTTACATGCTGATCAATACTATATACGAGTATTTATAAAAGCCTTGTCTGTTGCAAACATTTCCACAACTTCATACTGCTCTTCTTCTTTTTTTGTTGCCACTTTTAATGGCTGACGGGCATACAGAAAACAAGCCAAAGAAAAACAACTTAACCAACTGTGTGTGGCAAATGAAATTTGCAATTTTTGCATAAATTCAATAAAAATTCCAATTGTCATGGGAATATTTGCCAATACAATATGCTCGGTACCCAATGCTCGGCAATAATAGTACAAGCAGAGAGCAGAACTCGATGCCCGCTTTGCTTAACCAGGGCTGCCAGTGTTCACCTCCCCCTCTTCGTTTGCCCCATCAACTGCAATGCTAGCCACGATAAGGGCCACTTATATGCTTCGTTTGTAGAACGCTGTCCCAATGCAGCTACCACAAAAGACTGACACTGCGGTTACGTCCCGAGTGTGAGGGTAGCAAGTGTCTGTGTGTGTTGGTGGATGTATTTGGCTGGCTACCACAGAGTATTCAATATGACGCCAACAGCATTTGCATTTGCTTCGGCCAAGCCTGGCAGTCCTACTTCATAATGAAATGCAGTTCCAATGCTCGGGTTACAAACTTTTCTCGCAATTCGCCTGGCCGTGGTGGGGGATGGGGAGCGGTTAGGGGTTGACGGTGATGGTATGGCTTGTTGTCGTTACATTGTAAAGTGGCAAACAAACGTAACGGAAGTGCCACAGAAAAGGTTTACATAGTTTGTCAATTGTGTGCGGCCGCCGAGTCGACACCTAAGCCCAGAACTGGCATGCCACGCGGCATGCCTCCACCCCAACTATCGCCAGAGCGGTAGTGGCTTTGGCCTCGAGGCCATCCGGCTTACAGCATTTCCCTTGATACTACTACACTACTGACACGCTGCATGACTCTGGTCACACTCACTGCAACAATCTATTGGCATTGCATCTAAGAAATGCAAAAATCCTTGTGGGCTAAACTCTAATCAACAGCAACGCCCACGCTTGTAATCAATGCTGTAAACACTTATTTTTGTGGTTGCAACGTTGCAACTACAACCAATGCCTGTTGGTATGCAATTTGGTGGCACAGTCAAAGTTTGTCGCCTGCCTCAACATTGTTCTGGTTGTCATTCCCCAGACTCTGGTCCTAGTCATCGTTGTTCTGGTTTTAGTTGTTTTTTTTTTTTGTTAGTGTTGATGTTTTTGTTGTTGCTGTTGTTGGCTGTGCTTGGCGCTTTTTGCAATCAGACGAGGCTCATCCTTGCTATCGGATTTTGCGTGCTGCAACATTGCGGCATTTTATAGGTGTGGCAAAAATGGTAAGCCAGCAACTGGCACTTTAACACTGTCCTGCGGTTGAGAGTGTGCCCAACTGGAAATACATAGCTACCTTGGGTACTTGTGAAAACTTGTGGGAATAAACTGGTTGCTTTACAATCAAAAGCAATGCGCGTCCAAGCCGATTTCAATATTACTATTCCATTTGTTCCTTTGAATGCAGGTCTGCTAATTTTGTGAACAACGGGTTCACTGATTGCTTTGCGACAAACAGAAAAAGACTGAAGAAAATACATTATATCTAATATATCAATATGCATTGCTAGCATTATATAAATAAATAAAACATACATTTTTTAATTTGATGTATTCATTTCAGATTTCAGTTGTCTGTCGTATGTACGAGTATATACGAGTATATGAGTTATTGTTTTAATGTTTATCCATCAATTTATTTGCTTTCATTTACAAATATACTTTATTTACTTATTTACGTACTTACAATTTAATATTTCATATTTTATTTACTTTATTTTATTTATGCATAAATGTAAGATAGTTTGTGGGTGGTGGGGTTATTGAAGAAGCAGCATTGGGCTGAGTTCGGACAGGAGGAGCATCTGTGATAAGAGAAAGTTGAATAGTATTTTAAAATATGCTCAACAAAAATGTTTGTGCTATGGCTCTATATAGACATGGCTAACAAAGTTAGTGTATCTGTTGATAACTATTATTGAATATAGATTATTTGAGAGACTATTCAATTGCTGATACCAGCTTAAAGTTTTTTTTTTTATTTTTAGGACGAGTTTGTCTTTAGTAAAGAGCTTTGGTGCCCAGTTGTGAATTAAAAAAATAAGTATTTTTAGAGTTAAAAGAGAATTTAACCAGGTAATGTCATAAGGATAAGTTTTTCTTATCAGCTCAATTTACTTGATATCTTCTTCTCAATGTCGATAAGCATTTTAATGAAATGGAAATCCAGCTGGCAATTGGTTAATCACAACCTCACCGCACATTACGGAAATCAAATTTCCTTTAGTATTTATTTAAGCTCGATTGAATGATCAGAAAGGCATTGCATGTGAAAAGTTGTTATAGTTTTGTCAAAGTTATTTTCCTATATTATGTGTATATATATTAGCTTGGTATAGCAAGAATTGTGTAATTATCCGTTTCCCACATTTGTCTCATTTTAAACAATAATAAACTTAACAAAACATAAGTCTTAAGTGAACTTCTTGCCAGTTTCTTGACCATTTTTGCGTTTACTTTTATGCGCTGAACTCCGGGGCCGAAAGGTCCTTTGGGAAATACTCCAGCTCAAACTGAAACTTTATAGCAGTAAGCCAGTGTCAACAAACATCTTCATAAATCAGGCTATGGTTGATCTCTGTTTACAAATACCCTCCCATGTTGGCCCCAGAGGTTTTCTCCAGAGGATCACCATAAACCCATTTTCAACACGCATTTAAACTATATTTTAGCATCGCATTTTCAGCCCGTTGGTTGGTTTCTCAACCCATCCTGTCCCCAAGGCTGCTTGTAAGTTGTCCGGCCCTGTTTAGTTTTCAGCTTGCGGTTCGTGGGTTCGCATCTCGGCAACGTCTTGGCCAAAAAAGTAATTTGCTCCTTATCTGTATTGCGGTTTAAACAGCCAGGCCAAGAACCGAACCAACCGGTTGGTTGACATTTGTGAGTTGCGTTCAGTTTTGTCTTTGTTGTAACATGCACTTTTAGTTTTTCTTTATTTTCTTGTTTCTCGGCATCTCTTCTATTCATACCCTATACTTGCGAAATGGTTTTTCACGGGGGAAGAGTATAACCCAACAGTCTAAACCATTGACCCTATGGTCTTCAAGTTATATGCCAAGAAATTGCGAAATTATCTTCTGTAGATTGGAAAACTGTTCAAATCTATTCGATCGAGCTCAAATATATGCCCGAAAGTCTATTTATAATAGTGACTGTAAATTTAATTTTCGTGCAAAAGGACGGAAAATATTTATTTTCTTTTTTCTTTAATGTTATAGTTTTCGATTTAGAATATCAAAAGTATCTTATAGTTTTGATGTTTAAAATAGCATAATTCCAAAATTGCGCATATCACATTTTGAAAATAATTTTAAAGTTACGCAGAATCACAAAACGAATCTGTTTGACACAATTTATTGATTGGGTATTGACTGGTCGAGACAACTGGAGGTGTTTTTTGTTGGGCGCATTCGGTACTCATTTTGGATTAGCCAAAATAGCAGTAAACTTGGCAACTTAAGATTCTTGGGGAAAAGTTGTGTCGTGTTTTTCACAATTCGCCAGAAATTGAGCGGAGCCAAGTTTTTCAATAGACGTTGGTCGTTGAACAACATCACTTGACACTGGCGCTGTCATTTTGTGGACAGGCAGCTCATTTAAAGTTGCGGCAATCCCGTTTTAATTAGCATACCAGTTGCTTGCACCCTCTATCGTCTTGGCCCGCCTCAAGTTGAGTGACCAGAAATCTATTGACACTTTTGTGCTTTATTAAATGTTTATTTGCTTTGTTGATTTCGATTTTCTCATCGAGTGCGCAACGAATTTGAAATGCAAACAACAACACGAAAATCCATGCGAAGGGCTTTTCTTGTGCGTGGCCAAATCTTGGGTGGGGGAGGGAGGGAGAGGATGCTTGTGTGCCGCACTGGGACTAGCTTAGGGCAAAGGACACAAAAACACAAACACTCAAGCAGAAAGCACGACTTAAGACAGGGCAAAAACTATGAGCACGCCTGCGAGCAATGAACGGTAAATAAGGCAAATCTATTTGGAAGAGAAAAGCAAACTTAGCGCCTCTCTCTCTCTCTCTCTCGCTCACAGTGTCCCATATATGCCCAGGTATCGGATAGTCAACGAGGGAAGTGACTGCGATGATGACTGGACAGACAGACAGCAAACAGTGAAAGCAACGCGTCTGTCTCCTTTACTGTTACCGTTACTATTACAGTCACAGTCACTGTGACTGAATTAGCAATTGACTTTAGTATTTCGTTCCAAGAACTGCGGTTTGGCCACCATACACTGCAGTAAGTATTGTAGTTGCTTCTTAGCTTACTATGTGAACTGTGAACTTTGTTGATTAAATGAGAGAAATACAATTCAACTTTCAATTGATATTAAAATGGAACAAATTATAATTGAAATCTTTGTATTCTATTTAATATGTTATTTAATATAAGCATTTTTCTTGATTTTTGTAAATATCTCTTTTAATATCTGATGTAAAAAATATGTATTTGAAAAAAAAAAAATATGCAAATATAACAAACGAATATTGTATACATTATATAGTTGACGTCAAGACTCAATATTTTCAGTAGAAATTAATTTTCAATCATTATATTAACATAATAAAATACTTCGCTTATTTATAATGAAATTAAATATGTATAAGTTGATTTGTTTATATTGGGTAAACAGCCAAACAAGGCGAAAAGTAAATAAACTATTGCGTGTATTTCGCATTACTCGAAATTTTTTCTATCGTGTACTTGCCCCTCCCCCTCTCAATAGAGCTACAGCCACATGCAGCATACCTATTTCACATTTTCACACACACACACACACACTGACACAATAGCAGCAACTCAGGGGCTTGAAGAAATGTATTCACGTTGCTTTTTCATTATTCATGACAACTTGCTCTTGGCCGTCCTCGTTGCTAGATGTAACTGAGTCAACGCAAACACCAGACACAAATACAGACAGACAGGAAAAAAACAAAAAAAAAACAAGTAGCATAAGAAAAAATAGGTGGCACACGCACACACTCGGTCTGGTGATGGTTGGTGGTGGGGGAAATAACAAAGATGACAATAAAAAGCAGTGAAACAATTTTTGCTCCCCACGCGTAGAGTAAAAGTCAGAAAAACAGCGAGCGCAAAGGAAACTAATATTTTAAGAAAACAAGACACGGCCGGCAGTGGATAGCGGGGTGGATGGAGTGGGTGGGTGTTTATAACAACTCGCATATGTGAATGCGTGTGCCCAAAAAAAAAATAAATAAATAAAAGACAGGCAACAGTTTTGCTCGTCGTGTGTGATGGGGAGAGGGCTTGGTAGCTTTGCGCAAGTGGCCGTCGTCAAATTCAAGTGACATATTTAGACAGCTAAGCGACTCCCAAGTGTGGCATCCACAGCACAAAGCAAAGGTGAAGTGGCATTGCCACAGCCGCAGCAGCCGGCAGCAATTTTGCAACCACCCAAAAAGTATGCAGCAGCTTTTTTGCTGTTGCTATTCTTGTATCCCTTTTTCTCTACTTCCTTATTTTTTTCTTTTTTTCTTTTTTTCTTTTTTTTTTGTTATTGCCATGCAGCGCGGGGGTCTCGTATATCAGACAACCAGCAAAAAAAACCAACAATGACAAGAGTGCCCCACTTGGAGATATCCTGTATGTTCTCATGCTTCTATTTACTCTCCTTCACTGCATAGAATATTATTTGTATTTTTAATTAGTTTTCATTCCACATTGTTGTCTTCAAGATACACAAATAAATTGAGCGGGCAGATCAATCGAACATAAATAAACTAATA
Source organism: Drosophila basisetae (assembly GCA_035041595.1). Classification (NCBI taxonomy): domain Eukaryota; kingdom Metazoa; phylum Arthropoda; class Insecta; order Diptera; family Drosophilidae; genus Drosophila; species Drosophila basisetae. Next base: position 354,662 of record JAWNLB010000048.1, on the reverse strand, counting down.
ATACACAAAACCACGTTTCGAATTATGCATATACAAACTCTTTTCGGGGTCATCTAGGACTTCGTGATACCCTGTCCCATCTTTAAGGGGTATACTGTATATAATAAGCAGGGAGGCCAACCCCACACGACTACGACGACAGTTGCTTTTAATAATAAAATCATTGAGCATCAAAGCATAAAAATCAGTCAAGTGCAACATAAGCTTAAAGACCAATGTCGTATGGGGGATGCTGCTGGCTGGAATCGAAGGTAGCTAAGGTAGTTCCCCCCTCTGCCATTTCCATTGTCCTCTTTCTCTCTCCCTCTCTCCATCTCTCTCTTGTGTACACGTGTGCGCTCGATATTGCAAGTGTATTTTGTTTCCCTATAATACTTCGTTTTCTTCTTGTTTATTGCCAAAAAATAAGAAGAAAACGAAATGAATGTGATTTAATGTTATTTTTACAGCCAAATTAGTTGGCTTTTGATGTGCGTTAAACTTTTGCGGATGCTGCTTTAACTTTAAGTCGCTCCAAGAATCCGAGCAAAATACAAGAAAGAAGAGCTGCCTTTAAAATCGCCGCTGCCTAAATGCCCTCCCCTACGAAGCCATCATATTTTCAGCAAAGTTGTTCAAAAAGTAGAGAGCAGGAAACATATACAATTTTTAATTAGAATTTGACATACATTTGTGAAGTTATATTGTTTTGAAAACATGGATTTGCAAATTTCCTTATTATTTCTGAAGTTTTTCGATCGATATTTCCAGTTGCAGGTGCAAATTTATTTTTGATAAACTTTTCATTAGTTGTAACTTAAATCACGAGATAACGCAGAATGTTGAATTTGCAAATGTAAATGTCTTTCCTCTAAATTCAGTATCAGTGTATATAAACTGGCATACTAGATAACTATCAAATGAATTATGTAATATCTACTTAATTTTTCATACTGTCTCAGACAATTATAATTCCCCATTAGAAAGAGTATGCAAGCTGTGGGCAACCATTTATTGGGCACGCGCTTTGTGCGTAACTTTTCTGCGGGCACTGGTGGTGGCGGGGTAGGTTGGTGGCTGATGCCACAAAAGGTAGTGCATGCAGCCATAAAGAGATACCGCACCGCCAGTTGTGCCCGCTGCGTGCAGCCATAAAAACTCATAAACTGGATTCAAAGTGTGCGGTTAGTGAAGGGCACACATGTGTATCTTAAAGATACATTGCCAGTTACTTTAAGCTGTGGCAAGGCAGCAAGTTTATGGCCACACTCATGGAATTGCCAACGGACGGCAAAAGTAAAGGCAAGTGCAATCATTTCAAGCTGCTGCATTCGTAATTACCTCAAGCACTCAAAGTACATGCTCAAAATTCGTATGCATAGCTCCTAATGTGGCAGATGTTGCCATCTAGTCGGCGACTTACATGCAAATGTTGATGATGCTTGAACCTGAAACCAATTGATTCAGCTCAGGGAAATTATTTATTAGTTGCTAAAGCCGATGATCATATATATTTACGAATTTTGTTCATATTTGGTAAGTATGTTTGTTCACTAAGTCAAGATTTGTCTCCCTTCTTCGATTGTTTCATTCAATTGCAATTCCTAAAATGCGTATGCTGAAAAACCATTGAGTGTCTGGTGGCAAATAATTTGATAACCATTTTGAATTCAAAGTACTCACAAATAAAATAACATCTCTTCAATTGCTACTAAGCACAGACCACTTGACAGTAGGTAATTAAGTTAGTCTAATTTTAAAATGTGCACATCATCAATCAATAATAAAAATTAATTGCATACCGAAAACCCTTTTTTGAAATGCCTCACAAGCTTCACAACAATCTTATATAATCCGCCGTAAGGGTAGACAAGTATATACGATTTTAAAAAGAGACTTGAGCCCTAAATTGACAGCTGACGACAGTGATTAACTAACCGACTACATTACACATAAAGTGAATCTCTACATTTCTTTTCGAAAGTTCAATTCATTTACTCTTGCATGAACAACGGAATCAAAACCCCAATTGTAAGTGCCTCAAACAAATTGATTTATAATTTAAATTAAATGTTTCTCTAACAGAACAAAGAGACACCCCTCTCAATGGCAAATAGCCTCCAGTAACAAGCCATTTAGCAAAACTTAACGGGGAAGCAGGACGTAACCCTTTAAGCAGTTTTGAAGATTGTCAGTTGCGCTTCCTTCTTCGATCCGCTCTCGCAGTATTTAACAAACCGAGACAGAGGACATTGGAAACGTGACATCTTAATGCCAGTCTGCCTGCTGAAAAGAAGCGAATCAGAGACAAGGAGTTTCGCAATTCAGCTGGGGGCCAACTCCATTCAAATCCTTTGTGCTCGTAGCCTCCCTCATAGTTTTTCGCCCCCGCCCCGCCTGTCTGTTTGTTTTTTTGGTTGTGTGGCTCGATTGACATCATTTGCTGTGTACTTGTGAGCTTGTTATTTTCAACAAATTGTTAATTATTTTCATTGCGCTTATTATGAAACTTTTAACCACCACCCCTCATCTTTTCTTCACTCTTCGCCCTTCACGAGCTCTATTTCTGCGCTTGTTGTTCTTAAGGATTTTTGGCATTTAATTAAGCGCACTCAAATTGACATTTTCAAACAATTTAAACAAGCAAATAGACGTCGCAATTGCCTCCTTTGCTCCTTAAACAGGCATAGAACACACACCCCCCCACTCCTCTACCACTCCACCTACCCTATGAATGCCGCATCCTCTTTGTTTATATTTTGGCGCATATTGAAACGGTTTTTTGGCCAGAGGCCAATCGCTGTTGCTCCTGAATAGCCCCACGGCCAAGCAAAAAATCAATAAATGAGTGGACCTAAACAGACCCCTTACCACCAGACCCTGCCCCACTCGCAACACTACCCTGCACATGCGTCTATTAATTATGTCTTTTGCCGTTTTGTCGCATTCAAAGGCGACGCAATTAAGTTGCCAGTGAGTTCTTGGTGGCAGGGGAATTGTCGGTTTTTGGGATGGAGGGGCCTGGACGTAATATATACCGGGTATAGAGTCACATAATACGTATCAATGGACACCGATATGGACATGGCCAAGGACATGGACATGGGCATGGACATGCTTCGTGTCCGTCTCCATTGCCCACTTTGCTACGTGACCGGCACAGTAATTCATATGAAAATTTAATTTGTTAGGCTGTACAAAAGTGAACAAACGGCTAACACTGCGATGGGCGAGAGGAGCAGTGGGTGGCGGTGGGGTCTGGTCGAGTCTGGGCAATGAAACCAAATGGCTTTTACGTTTTCCAACCGCATGTGAAAATAAATATTATTAGGTTGGCCAACCAATATACATACAATTTGGTTAGCTCTATACGTATGTGCTCGGCTGGAAGTTACTCTGTTTTGCAGTGTGTCCAAACTCTGGCCTATTTGTTATCCGTAACTGCAATGCAATTTATTTCCTGGTTTAAAATCATGCGTAAGTTTGTGCTTGCAAAGCCAAAGCTGTATGTTTTGCAAAGAAATCACATCAAATAAACTTTATAGTCGATTATAAAGATTTCAGAGAGAAATCACCATATTTATAATGATAAAGCCAGAGAAATTAAAGTTACCAACTTTATCAGTTATCATAGGAACAAGGTATACAAAACATGAAATATGAAAAAGTATTGCATATTTGGCACAAACAGGCCAAATGTGGTTTATGTTGATTTTGCGTTCTCAACACGTGGCCACAAGCCACAAAGTATGCAATGCACTTTTCCAGCTTTGCGATAATTTTTGTGATTTTGATTGCGTGGACCGCAATTGAAATGATATTTGGTTTTATCGCGGTCAGCACATTCATATACATATACGCAGATTAATATATATATATATATATATAGTTTATTCAAAGTATGCGTTGCTTTATTCAAATAAAGCTTGAGTTCAATTAAGCGATGCTGAAGATAATTCCATTGCTTTGCCTTGATTCTGGGCGGAATTAGTCAAATGGTGTCAATCAGCCGCAATGCTATTCACGACTATTTGCTGCTTCGATCATGGAGCATTTCAATGCAAATTGGAAATGTAAGTGGTGCATTAAGCTCATTAGCTCAGTAACGCAGAAAATGCCAAGCAGGCAGGCAAGAAGTCTGAAGACAAGTCAGCTGAACAGCTTAGTAAATAAAGACCATTGAAATAATTAGCAGGACAAGGCAGGACCCAGCAAATGCTGCACAATTTGCATGGGCAACGTCACCTGCCAGTTGCATGGTGACTCAGTGGTGGAGGTGGTGTTGGTGGTGTGGGTGTAGGTGGTTTGGTTGTGCTGGCCAACTTTGGACAGCGTTTTAAATTTCATTAAATCTGCTCACTTCGTTTGCCAATGCAATCAACATTGCAAAGCGAAATGAAAAAGCTAAAAAAAAATAACTCAAGAAATAGTAAAGAGATGGGAAATGGAAGAAGGCCTTTTGGAAGCGCAGCATTTCATTTACAGCGCCTCAAGTGCTTGAAATCTACTTGGAGCCCGTTCAGCTGCTGTTCTATCCGGGTTTCCCTATTGGGGTTCTCCGGCAAGTGGCAGTGCTTAACCCTACGTAATTAACTCGCCTTGCACTTTTTTTTCATTCAGAGGTTTGTCTGCTCTTCTTGAAGAAAGGGCATTTATGATTTCTCTTACACTTTGATTGCATTAAAAAAAATGTAATTCTCCAACTAATCGATCTGTGCAGATCAAAAGCCATTATTGATTGAGCAATGGAGTCGTTAGCTGGTATTCTTACTTTGATGTAAATTATTGTATAATATATTTAATTTAACAAAAATAAATTTAGTATTAATAATACTTTTTAATAAGGGTAGGCTTGAGTATGGTTTGATTTACAATTCTCAAATATCCGGGTATTTTTTGTTTCTTGAGTTATACGTCTATCGAAAATGGTTGATTACAGTAATGTTATGTAAATAATTATATGCAAGCTATTATTCCAATCAATTTGGAAATCACTTAAAAAAATCCTTTCAGGAATAACCAAAAAGCGGCTAAGAACAATCAAAGCATGCCCAGGGCATTTAAGCTTCGTTAGACGCTCTTTGTTTCTGCATCTATCTGTCTCGTTCTCGTTCTCGTTCTCTCCCTCTCACTCTCTGCTTCTCTCCAAATGACTCTGCCACTCTTTTTGTTTGCCACTAGTTTGATCCACTTTACGCAAGGATTTCAGTTTAATTTCTTGCAGTTTTTCCCAGTTTTTGTTTTTCAAAAACTAAATAGGTTGAGTTAGTGTTGTGCTTTCGCTTTTCTCTAATTTCTTTACGTTGTTTTGCAACATTTTTTTCTAGGTCTCGTTTTTTTTCTACGTTCGTTTTTGGTGCTGCGCCCACCATTCGGCGGTCTAAGTGAAAAAGTAAACAGAAATCCATTAGCTTGGCAATCATTGGCGGCGCCGCCAGTGGCAAAGCCACTACTCTCCAAACCCAATGCCACCCACCGTTCCACTGACCGCATTGTATGTGTGTGTATTAGTGTTTGTGAGTGAGTGGAGTGCAAAAGAGTGTCAGAGGCCAGATTGGCTTTTATAAATTGCTGCCATCAGCGCATATGCTCCATTTTAGCACTCCTGTTTCGCTTTCCGGAGTTTTCGACAGAGCGCGACTATCAATTTATGGCAGATTTATATTTGGATTTCGGAGCAAAGACAAAATCGGCAAATATATTTAAATAAATAATAAAGTGAAATTTAGTGCTAAAATGGATTATTTGCAACTAATCGATGTCAATCTTATAGCCCAGATCGATGGAAGCGCGTATGTGGTCCTTTAGATTGATATAACCGTTGCGTAGGGATTCCTGTGTAAGAAACTCCTTGACCATGGCCTCGTTCTCGCAGAACACCAAATTGTCCGTCAAGTCAATCAGATTCTGCAAATGCGCTGGAAATCTGTAGAGTATCAAAAGTGTCGAGCTGGACGCATCCGATTGGCGGCACAAATCTTTCGACAGCTTCGATATGCCCTGAGCCGCTGTATAATCGAGACCCGTTATCTTGTGGCCATCGATAACGACGGTGATCTTGAAATCGGCCCGAGTGCTGGCCTTCAGCACCAGACCTCGTAGATGATTGATGGCCGGAAAATAGATGCCATTGCCGGGCACCACTGAAATATACTGCATGTCGTACATTTCCTGTATCTTCACCACTATCTCCGGACGTGCCCACAAGAACAGCAGATGCAGCGCCGTCACAATGATGCTGACGAACAGACCCACCTCCACGCCAAACAGCACACACACACAGAAGCATAGCACCCAGATGCCAAAGTCCCGTTTCGATTCGGCCCACAGTCGCATCGGTAACTTGAAGTCCAGCAGTGTCATGATCGAGCAAATCAAAATCGCCGCCAATGTCGCCTCCGGTATATAATTGAAGAACGGACTCAGATAGCTCAGCGCCAACAGCACAATGATGCCTGCATGAATGAAGCTCCATCAAAGTCGAGGTCTTTGAATCGCCAACTCAACTCCACTTACCCAGATACATGTTGGCCATTGGCGTCTTGAGGCCACAGGCCGTGCTGATCGCATAGCGCGTAAAGGCGCCCGACGAGGGCATCGCCTGCACACAGGAACCAAACATGTTGCACAGTCCGAGCGCGAGCAGCTCGTGATTCGTATCCACCAGACCCTTGGGTGCTGCAGGAGAAGAGTAAACGGAATGTGTTATCAAAAGTAGTTTTTATGTTTGTATTCTTCTGTAAACAGTAAATGAAATGAAATGGTTTGAAATGGTTTCGCTTTACAGAGTATTTAAAAAGCATCTCATTCCAAATATTGAATTCTTTCCACTTCGTTTTCTTTCAGGTTTAATTAATTAAAAAATTTTTAACTAACTATGGTGGTATTTTACGAAATACTAAACAATTTGAACTAAATACTCACTCAATTTTCCAATCGATATATTTGTCAGTATGCCCACAATGGGAATAACAATGATGCCCACCTTGAGCTCATTAAAGATCTCCCAAAAGCTATAGCTACGTTCTGGAGATTCTACAGTGATACTGGGCATTGTAAAATTTGGTAAGCTGGATAGGGCGTTATGGCTGAGGGCGTAGGGCACTGTCTCTGCGTAGCCCAGCCAAATGTAGGAGACAATGCCAGCGATGAGCACAATGAGCGTATTCCTCGACGTGGACAAATAACGGCAGCAGGTGCGCAAAACCTTACCGCATTTCTCATTGTGTGCCACGCTTTCCAGCAGCTAAAATGTGGAACGATGACATTTAAATAAAACATTAGATATTTATAAGGCAGTTGAGAAAGTCTATACACACCTCCAGCAGCAGCAGGAATGTGATGGCACAACTGCCCATTATCAGATCAGCCATGTTGGCTTCACTGATCCGAGAGCTAAGAGTGCTTACTGAGTTGATGAGGCCCGGCACTAAGTACTTGATGCCCAACAGCACTTTGAGCTGGGACTCGATAACCAGCACCGCTGTCGCCGAGGAGAAGGCTTTGATCACCGGCATCGATATAAACTCAAAGATGAAGCCTGCAATCAGAGTTTAGTTAATTTATTTACAATAATTTAGAAGATGCAACTAATCGGCAAATAATACTTTTTAATGTTTCACATTTTGCAAAAGCTGTGAAACACGTACGGAATTTAAATTCTTTCACTTCTATATATTAGGTAGCCCAAAAATCTATCCAAATTTCTTCACAAATTAGAATCGTGATTCGTGAATGTGAATCGTTTGTTTGTTAAATGAGTAATTAGCGCATTTGTTGGTTTTGCTTGATAGGTGCCAATTGAGTGTTAATTGTATACAATCTTGACACTTGATGAACGAGATCAGGTTTGTTTATTTTCTCAAAATGGAATCAATGAACATTTTCGGCAACTTTGTCTAACTGTGCTTTCAATTCGTAATCAAGTCACAATTTTCCACTTATAATTTTGTTAATGGATATAATTGCGCTAAAAGAGAGTTATCGATAACGTCCGCTAATTCAGCAACCCAATGAACAATTGTCAGCACCTAACACTCCGACTGCATCTCAATTTGTTTGCATGCCACTTATCATAACTGGAACTGCTAACCAAAACTGTACACCCAAGTTCAGGGTGACTGACGATAATGAAGATGCTGTGTACAATTGACGTGCGCGTATTTCACACCAAGACAGACAAAGACAGACGCCAAGTTACCCACACATACTATGCATAGTATTTATATATCTATTTGGGGCTATATGATATACAAATATGACATCAGACGCCCTATTATGTGGAGCTTCCGCGTTCGAATGACAGCAATTATAAAACATCGCGCTTAAGTCAATTGACAGTGACAAAGAATAGAGATATAGGTATAGTTATAGCTATAGGTATAGGTACAATTGTAGATATAGGTATGGGTAACGATATAAAAATAATTATTGGAATAGGTATAAGAATAGTTATAGATATATGTAAATACATGGATTGCTCTAGGTATTCAAAAACTACACTTATTTCATCCGGGTACATCAATGGTTATTGTTACTCACCTAAGCGCATAGAGCCCATAATGATCTGCACAATGCCACTGAGAAATGTGAGCAAAATTGCGAATTCAATGGGTCGCCCAACGGTGAACTGAAGACTGACCAGCGCCACAAGGCTCGTGGGTCCAATGATGACCTTGTCAATGGATCCGAATATCAAATAGATGAGTGGTCCAATAATCGCCGAGCAGAGGCCATAATGACCGGGCAGGCCAGCCAGCAGGGCGCAGGCAATACTCTCAGGTATGATTGTGAGGCCCAGCGTGACGCCAGCTATAAGATCATCGATGCCATATTCCATGTTATAGGCGGGCAGCCATTGAAACACAGGCACATGACGCAGCAGCGCTCGCTTCCACTTGCTAGGCGGTGGCGCTTTTTTGGTGGCGTTGTCGTTGTCGTTGCTGTTCGCAGAGGAGACAGCCTTCGCATCCGTAGTGATAGGCAGCAAACGCACCTTGGTTGCCCGGTCAGTCAGCTCGGGGTCCACTTCCAGTTGCGGATACATAACTACGACTTAAACTACAACGAGGTACGTTCTGTTTCCAGCGAGTCGCGATTTGATAATGATTCCGATAGCGGCGAGCATGTCGCTGATCAGTGCTTACAATCTCAGAAAGCAGCTCGCAGAAAAAATATGACAGATCTCCGTTCAACAAAAGCCCCCCCAAACAACTTGTTGTCCGTTTTGCTTGCCTTACAGATCAGAGCGTCGTTCACAGCTCAATTGTGTCCAACAAATGCAGCCAGACTTAGAGATAGAGATAGTGATATGTACTCTATACACTATAAATAGATAGATTAAAATACAACTAAAACGAGTGCCAAGAAAATTACAGATACAGATACAGATTTAAACACACAAAAGTATGTACTGTGTAGATACAATTAAAGCAACGAACACAGATAAAGATGCGAAGATTTTGAAAGATATACATACAATGGGAAAAGACAAAAACAACTACAAATAGGGATATAGACACATGGGCGTAGTCACATATGGGCAGAGAGGATCAGGCGGCCAGCTGACATCTGAACTTTACATAGATCCAACGATGTTTACATTCAAATGCGTTGAACAATTGCAATTCGGCACCCAACTACGAAATTGGGGGACTGCCTGGCTACGCCATTGTTTAAATACAGCTTAATCTACAAATATAACCGGCTTGAGCAGTGTTTATGGTATTTGTCTCGGTTATCAGCTGATTTTCGACCAGTATCATTCACAGCTCTCACCGACTGCGTCGTTTACTTTTTGACGCTCTTAAGTTGTTTATCTTATAATTTGCTCATGATAGATGCTAACTGTTCCATGTTGGCGCAGCTATCCGTACCAGGGGGTGTATGTTTAATTGTTTGATTCAATGTTGAATCCAAGTTGACACCTTTGTACCACAGTATGCTCCAGAGAACAGCATCTGTGCCGGATGACGTACGCTTAATCCAATTTGCTAATTAGAGTGTCTGCTGAAAGTCTCCAAGCGAAGAAGTCGTTAAGTCAAATATCTCACGGTTTTTGTGAATTTGTGATGGAAAACTAAATAAGCGAATCAATGTCTTCACACACACAATTTCCAAAATCGGGGATGTGTTTGATTAAACTTTAAAATGAAGTGATTAAATTTTAAATGCTTAAGTTCTTTCGCGAGCGGTCATTGCAAACTGTAAATTAAAGAATTAAAACCTATATGGTTCAGTTCAATCTTTACATACGCACTCTACATGTTCTATTATATTATTATGTTCTATTATTATTCTTGTCTCTTGTATCTCAAAGAGAACTAAATATAGTGAAGAGTTAGCGATAGACTTTTATTTTTGTATTTGAATTATTGAGTCCGGAAACAAAACCCACAATCAACGACAATTGCAATCACAATGTTTGAGAGAACTACACAAATCAAATACTAAACAACAGAGAATGTTGCAGTCGGGCCTAACCAAAGTAATAGGTAATACCAGCTGATAACAGGTAGCAATCGACCTCTTAGCGGAGTTACCAGTAAAATACTTTCATAATTTGGTCACTCTATTTTTAAAGTTGTGGGAGATTTCCGAAATATCGGCTTTGGTGATTATGGTCACAGGTGTGGGCATGGCTATAACACTTTTTTATCGGTTTTTAGATACGGCTACGAGTAATATACTTACCAAATATAACGGCTCTTACTCAAAAACTGAGAAAGATATAGCTCCTTAAAATATTTAGGGGCGGGCATATGTCGATCTTTGAAGGACGCCCACAACCTACCAACCAAATTTGGAGACCGTAGCCTTTAAACTTGAGGAGATATATGACTTTAACGAATTGTAATTATCGATATTTATCGATTTCTTGCCTTTTTGGTAGCAGTCCCATTTCCACACTTCGTCTGACCCGGGCGCAGTATATGCTCCAAGTTTCAAGTCTCGATCTCTAAGTGTGTCGAAAAGAGTTGTGTTCATACAGACGGACAGATGGACATTGCGCAAAACCAATATACTGTGGTACCATCGCTATCAAAGTATAAAAAGAGCCTATCGCCAGCTCTTTATTGTACTTAATTCTCTTTGATTCGGATGCGATACATATCTTTACTATATTCAATTTTCTTTGGTCGCTGATAAAAACAGTCATCAAAAACTTTTATTGCATTCAATACTTCGTTGTTTCCTTCTTTATAATTAATGGGCATATTTTCGATTTAAATGAAGAGAAAAGAGACAATAAAACAAAATATACATATTTGAAGCCAAAATCACTTTGACAGAGCTATAGCTACGGAATGTTTTGACCAATCCATGAAACCACTTTTTGTGGTCATAATATGAACATTCATTTTAAGCCAAAAAGGATTTTTAACCTCGAATCTAGAATCCAAACCATGCCGAAAATGCTATGGTTTTTGAAAATATAATCAATTTTTTAAGGGAAGAATTTTACCATGAATTTCAAACTAGAATTATGATTTAAAAATGTACAATGTTGAATTTTCAAATGTGATTTTTGCTGCATGCAAATATATCGAGGGAATTGGGAGCATAACTTTTGGGATAACTTTTCTACACATGTATTAACGAATGCGGAGCATGACTTCAATCTAATTGTTGCCACACATGGCGTATGATTAATATGTATATTTCGTGCTTTTTCATTTAATGCTAACGCCCTTTCAGTTATGCAAATCTGTTTTGTAATTTTGTTTTATTCTGTGCGCAAAAAGTTTGAGTGCAAGTGACGCCTCCTGCCTCGAATCGAGTTTACTTTTGAACAACGAGAGAAAACCAGAACATATATTATATAAATCAAGGACATGGCAAATTTCCAGCATGTGGCAGCCATAAAAAGCCAAATACATTTTTGTATTAACTTTAATGCAAATTAAAATTACAAACTTTTGATTGACTTGAATACAATTTGTTTATTTGTTATTTTTTTTTATTTTTTTAATTTGTTATTTGTATGTTAAGTGGAAAGTTTATCACAGAAATTGTATATTAATTTTAAATGTTACAAGATTACAAAGAAAATTGAAACAGTTTGCTTAGGAAAGAAACAATTAAAATTAAAATTAACTGAATTTAATATATATATTTGCGCATGGAATTCCAGCTTTTGTCGACATATAAAATATGATTGAATGAGTAATTGTTTTTCTAGTAATATGTGCGCACGACTTTTGCATTAAAAAAGCAAGTGTTATCATGTGGGGAAAATATCATCTAAGGGTTTTCCATTATTAATTATAGCTTATATTCTTTTCAATTTAGCTATGAGTTTGGCTAATGGAAGAAATGAATCCCAAATGGTATACTCGCCCCTGCATATTTATTTTGAGATATTTCATTTAAAATACAATTCGCTACTCTGTCCATTTACAGATTAAAATCCATCCATGTTTCTCTATGCTTGTTGGTATTGTTTATGTATTTGTCAGGCAAATCCCTAAAAATCCCATCATTTAATCACAACTCATGCGCTACAGATTTCAGAAAATGGTTATTGAATTTCGTTTATAAATTAGTAAATTTCCAAACACAACACAAATCAACACAATCGGAGCAATTCATTTGTCAGGACGAACAAAATGCGCTAACAATTACCGCTAAATGCGTAGCCATAGCAATAACAACAAAGTACCGATTATAGATTTATGGTACTTTTGATGGGCAAATAGGAATGCAGAAATGTAAATGCTAATGATATGCTAACTGCATTCTGTTACTTATTTGCACAAAATCAATTAAATTGGAATGCAAAACACCGCAAAATTAACCCCAGAGCGATATGGTTGGTCAAAATGTGGCTCTAACAGTCATAAGCTTGAAATTCTGTATGCGTACTCTGTGGCATTATTATGTATGTTGCATTTTATACTCTGGAAAAGTGAATGAAGCTATAAGCTTAAGTAAAATCTGAAACAGTAAAAACAAAAGATGCTTGGAGATGAGGAACATGCATTTTGGAGCGATTTCTTTTATTCTAGTATAGAACTAGAGTTAAGGTTCAGTAAAAGGATTCGCACTAATTTTATTCTAAAGATTATGCAAACAACCTTGAATAAGAAATGCTTCAATTTATTCTCCGCATATGATGAAGATTAATTGTAACTTTAATTGCTGAAATATTGAAATAAATTACATCATTAATTACTTAATTTCCATACCAGGATGAATGTTAACAATGTTTTCTTAATTATAAGTTATAAACTATATTCTTAGATTTCCGATTTTCCTTCGGCAACCAACCGCAACGGTCTAAGTAGTAAAAGTTCCGATGGGGCAGTGGATCCCGTGCTCTATCCTTTTAGTGTATGCCTTTGATAGTTGATATTCAGCATTAGTAAGACACTTTTATTTATGCAATTGCAATACGTGTTCCATATCCCTCATAACATTCAAAAGGTTGTAAGATCAAAACTACATTCTCGAGAAAGTTGTTTCAACGCAATTTTCTAAATTGCTTTTCAAATGCAAACTGCAACATTTTCGCACGTACTTTTCACCTTCAAGAATAAAAACAACAACAGCAAGGAAAACTTTATAAAATTATGCACTTTAAGTTATTATTTCAGCCGATTATTGCAACTGCCACAACGCACGATGGCACATTTAACGAGGCTCTTATGTGAATGCCACTGCCATATTTAAATGAAATTTTAAGTGCTTGGCATCAGGTATAGCGCAAGCCAGCCGTAGCGAACAGCAGTGTTCGAGACAGAGAGAGAGAGAGAGAGAGAGAGAGAGAGAGACAAAGGGAGAGACAGAGGCAGAGAATAGAGACAGAGATATTGTGTGTGAGTTGAGAGTTGCTGTTCAACCTGATTATTATTTCCAGGCACACTTCGTTGTGGCATTATTATAATGACTGTTGCAGCAAAATTCACAACGCACCTGACTGGCATAATATCGTTGAGAGGAAGCTTTACGCTTTGAGCTAATGTCCTGCCAGCTGCTGGCATTCTTCCATTAGTCCAAACACAAACAACAGACAAACAAAGCAAACAAACATACAGCAAAACATATCGTGCAAATAGACGTTGTTTCTATTTAATTCAGTGCTCAAACAATGACAAAATCTTTGATTTGTATTAATCAAATTTATTTGAGCGACTCTCAAGCTAGCTCCAAATACTTTTAATCGATAAATTTCATTTAACTAAGTTGAATTTGCCTAAAATTGAATCGGTCACTACAATAATGTGTATTTTATATCGAATCGTAAGAAGTAGTTTTGTTGATCACTTCAAATGCCTCACACACTAATCTAAAATATTCTTAACAACTCTGCACGCCCACAACAATATGCATTTTAATATAAGAAACTTGGTTGTCTGCTTAATTCTGCAGTTAGAAATGATAACCTTAAAAATAGATATATGTCTGAGTACATATTGACTAAGGCATTTGCACTTGAGTTCCTACATATATAATGTACTCGAGAACTTTTACAAAGAACATAAGCATTTTTAAAAGTAATTAAGCATTCTTTCTCACTGACTTGTTTGCCTTTCGCTTTGGAGATAATACTAATTAAACACATGTATTGTTTAATTAATGGTTTTACTGTTGTCACTTCATTTTCTTGTTTGATTGCTTTAGATTAGCGAGAGTACGAGTCAGCTGCCAACAGGTGATCAGATATGATGCATTGACTCAATAAAAGCCTTAAGATGCGTCATGCATCGTGTTCTTATCTCAATTTCATAAGAGGTTGATAGACAACCGTCTCTGTCGAGTGAGCTTTTATACCCCTGAATGAAATGTGCAATGGTATAGCCGTAAATTGGCCAATGATATGAAACATTCTTAAAAACCTGGTAATAAATTACAAATCATATATATCTTTTTCGTGATGTTTGTATATAGTATGTATGTATACATTATATATTTAAGTGTGTATCTGTTAAACACCGTGAGATTCTAACATTTATATATCAGGATAATGCGAATCTCAACTTTGGCTTTGGTAAGTTTCGGCATATCAAATACTAGAACCCATATTCCGACTTAACAGTTAAGTCGTAACGCTACAACTCTGTGCAACAACTTACCTTTCGATCGATGGAGGGACTAGTTCACATAATAACAGACAGACAGCGGACAGACGAACGATAGACATGGCTATATCGATTCAGTTAGTGATGCTGATCAAGAGCGTAATAATACTTTATGAGGCCGGAAGCAACAGCAAGCACTGATAAGATTGCTCTTACATTCCCATTCGAGCTGAAATTAGAATTCTCGAAATTGCAAATATTTCCCGCACGAGCGATTATAATTAAAACGTTGTCACGCGTCGCACTGCAGAATCACCTGCAAGATCATAAAAAATATTACGGAATAAATGAAATTTGAAATTAAACGCAATTTTATTTTAAAGTATTTTTTTTTTTTTGTTGTTGTATTTTTATTATTATTGACGCATTTGGCAATTGCCCATATAATAAAAAGCCAAGTAAATATTACGTATACGCTGTGTGTAGACAAACAAAATATTATGCGGCACGTACACATGTGCCACGCCCACAACCGCCTTTGTAAAAACATACACACACACTCACAAACACTCATGGGGATCCACTCAAATGCGACGCCTTTGATTTTTAGTTAAGGGCAACGAGGCGGCGACGATTTTGCCAATTTTGACAGACGCCACATTATTTCCGCCAGCTGCCATGCCCACCTTGTGTGTGTGGTAAATATTGAAAATTGTACCGCGCGTGTTTGTGTCTGTGTGTGTGTGTGTAGGGATGTGGGTTCTATTCCTGCTGCTGCTGGCAAACGTGCCATGGATTTGTAATGAAACGTGCAGTGAAGAGATGAAAATACTCATACGCCGCATGAGCCGAACGCTTTTTACGAGTGTTGTTAGGCGTAATTTTAATGGCTCAAACATGCGGCGCTCCTACCTAGCCACGGATACCAAAAAAGTGCTGCACCTTAACAAAAGGTGGGTAACAACATTTTTTTTCACACAATATTGAAAAATATTTGAAAACAAACATTATTATTGAGATTTTTTGACAGCAATAAAATTGTGAATCCTTTTAGTGGGTTATATTTGTCAAGAATCAATCATATCATAAGAGTACGGAAAGTAGCGTAGTAACAAAGAACAAGGAACTTTTCACACAAAATTTATCACTAATTTATGTTCGGTGTGCTTAGATTAATTTGAAATAATTTTTTTTTTCTTGTAGTAAACATTTTTTTGCTGTGTAGTTCAAAACACACCTGAAGTTGAATGTTGTACCCGGAAATTTAATTGTGTGCGTGCTGGCACAGTGAAATTTTATTCTGCTTGGCATTCCTCTCTGCTCGCTCCTGCTTGTAAACAGGTGTAAAAATAAAAACTAAGCCACTCGGCGGCAGCCATCATTGTGTTTGCATTTTGTGTTATATTTGCGTTTATTTTTATGATCATGTCGCTCGTTAGAAATAATGCCAGCGCCAACACATGACGTCTTTCAGCGGCCAACTAGAGAGCTGACTTTCCTAGTGGATTTACAGCAATTTGCGCGAGCTACTCGCATTTACATCCACCCAACCGCAACCTCAATCCCAACCACTCGCTATTGTCTTCTTCTATCTTCGATTGTAATTGGCATTTTAAATGGGGAGGGGACTTCGCCTTGGGTTTGAGCATTTTTCTCACATCCCCTTGTTTTGGGTTTGAGGTTGTGAGCTTAATTAATTGTTTTAATTGTTGTGTGCGGCCCTTGTTCAAATGCCAGACGCAAAGTTTGGCACTTAATGTCAACATAGTCCATATAGAAATGATTTTATTAATTAATCGAAGGTAAACCCATTTTGCCTTCGACTTTAAAATAAGAGCATCTTTAATTACTTTTAAATTTGCGTAAATTTACAATCCTCACATTCACATGCGAAATAATTAATGTTTTCAGTCAAATGAAATATATCATATCTACAGTCAGATAATTAAAAATATCATCAGTTTAAAAGCTAACCATATATTTAAAAATAATATGTTTATCTGAAAAATAGCTTCGTCAATTTATGTGGTTAATTTACACACTATTAATTTGAATAAATAACATTTCCACGAAGCTTTTATATATGTATGTCTAGCAAATGACTTCACGTGTTCGTATAGCATTCAACTTCAAAATATTTAGCTTCTTGCCGTAAATTCTGAATTAATTAGTAATATTTCTTCTCTTTTTAACAATGCGGATAATCTTATTCTTAAAAATCAATGTTCAGATTATTGTTATTTATTGAGATGAGTTACCTCTAAGGAGTTTCCGTTTCGATTATTTTCTCTTAGACCAATTTGTGTGATCGCGAGTTCATAAAGTTTAGATCGAGTGACTAATTAAATTTGCAATAGTTTGCAAAGTCCTAATCATCATATCATACAAATTTGTTTAGATACATGCATGTTTGTATTCAGCTCATTGCCAGACCGCAACAAGGTCCGTTAGCAGCTTAGCTGTTCTAATGCCAAACAAACAAAGACTTGCCTCCAATCAACGTTAATAGCAATCGTGCTCATATCTCAAAGTGCTTAGAAAACCAAAAGCCAAAATGCTCAAATATCCACACACTCACACTCAATGCTGGCAGACACACAATCCAGCACCAAGTTGGGTGTTACGATTTTGTAGATACGAGACACACTCCCACCCACACACAAACTCAGACAGACTCCCACACAGAGACAAAACTATTAATTAATTTCCTTGGCATAGGCACTGCAGGCCATAGAAATAGACATGGGCACGGGGCACGAGGCACGGGGCATGGGGCATGACTACCGCATGCCGTTGACATTTGAGTCAAAGGCAAAGCCAATACTCAACCAATTGGAATTGCAGGAGATCAGTGTGCCAACGTATATAGATACTTACTGACAGTGACACCAGATGAAAGTGCCACACAAAAATTCGATTAATTGATAAGACAATCCCATACTTACGGCCACAGAAATGTCGTGAAAAGCCTTAAACTTGAACTTGTGGAGTTTAATCCAAATATTTATGCTCAGATGTATTAGTTAGATAGATATAGTTAGATAGATCAGGTAATAAATATATAAGTGCCTCCAAATCGAAATTATCATTTCTGAAGATAGCATCCAGCTCTGATGCTCTTCTGAAAAGCATATAACTTGTCAAGTGGGAAAAATTAGAAATCTTTTAAGTTGTATTTATTTTTGTTTTGTTCAGATTAATCCAAAATGTAACTAAATGAACTACATATTGGAATTAGCTGACAGTGAAAACTTTGCACTGTTGCCTAGGAAATTGGCTCAGACCCGAAGTGCGGAGCCAATCCACAAGTAGCACTCAAGTGCCAGGCTCCAAACGAGTGGAGGTAAGTGGAAAGCGTGTATGTGGGTGTGTGTGTGTGTGTGTGTGTGAAGGGGGTGGGGGTGAGTGTGAGTGTGTGAAGGCTTTTCTATGGCGATGTTATCAAACAAATTGAAATCTTGCAAAATTCTTGCACTAGAGTACTCGATGTTTGTCTTAAGTTGTGATTCCGAAGCCAGTGTTGGTAAGTAAGTGTGTAAGTCTCTGTGTGTGTGTGTGTGTGTGTGTGTGTACAAGTGGGTAATTTATGTTGAGCTATCAGGCTATGAAAATTGCAGCACTTGACTGAGCATTTGCATAGATTTGACTGTTGCCAAACTGAACACAAAAACACAAATTTGATCTCCAGCAATGGCAAACGCATTTCGTTTAATTGAATGCGTGTGCGGTGTGATTGGTTTGCTCACAGGTGGGGTAATTGAATGAGTCCAGGCTCCAGTCATTTACATTCAATTAACAGTTGTTGCCGCATTACCGCATTGGCATCTATCTAAATATGCATAACATACAGGATACAGATACAGATACAGTTACAGATGCAGATACTCGCACTTAACTGTTATGGCTTCGCCTCCAGCATAAATATTCATCACAATCCTATAATTTATGCCTGTTGCTGTAATGAAACTAAGCACTCGATTATAAGTAGCTACTGATTAGAAAGCTCAATGTAGATTAGATTGCAGTCATCTATGTTTACTTATTACAAAATTATGAATGCCAATCAACTTGAAGCAAAAAAAAAGAAGCAAACAAAGTTACTTAAAGTCTCTACAGCCGCGTAGGTTTCCTACTTTTGCATGAAAGTCAAATCCAACTTTAGATTTAACCTCTTATGAAACTAATTAAGGGTCGTTAAGGCCATGTAATTGGTTAACCTATTCGATCTCAGAAGGAATAATACTATGTATGGAATGAATGAAACGATTTTTAGAGGATTCATTCTACATTTAAATTTGAAAACTCCAAAAAGTGTTTATATTTATTGAAGTTTTCGTGATTGAAAGTGACTGCTTCAATTTATTGTCGACTCTATAATACGAGTTTTGTCTATTTGTTTATTTACAGAGTGTGAAAGACAAGTTTCACAGAGTATGAAAGATCTGCTTACATTTCTTTACCTAAGGGCCAATAGAACATAGTTCGCTTTATGTTGAAGATAATCATGTTTTTCTACAAGTTAAAAGCGTCTCGAATTTCTTTGAAGTTGCTAGCTTAAATCATTGGGAATTTACAAGAAGTCAACTTTTTGGGCTTTTGTTATTATTGGCTTTGGTTGGCAAAGATTTTAGTAGCTACTTAATCGCTGTAAACTTGATTTCAATGTACCGGCAACAATAACAACAAAACCAGCAAGAAAAACAAGATGGAACAAGAACCAGAACAAGAACAAGAACAACATTGAGATTGTAAGCAAACAATGTAAACAAATTGTATCAACAAATATACATAAACAAACGAAGGACCGCAGTGAAGCAAATCGAAGACGAAACTGAGGGGCTAAAACTAGAGGTGGGGCATTTGTGGGAGTTGGGCTGTGCCCTGTGCTTGTTGTAGATGGGTATTTGCCGCGGGTCATGTGGCAACAAAAGAAATCGTACACAAAATAAGTGGGCAACGGAAGCTGAAGGAGCTGCCCAAACTGAATGCGTGCAAATGCCAAGCAAAGAAAGTGTTGCGTGATTTAGTTCGGCTACGTTTACTTTTATAGCCCTTTGTGGCTGTACTAATGCGTGTGTGTGTCTGCGTGTGTGTGTTGATTGAATTGAGGCAAATAAGCAAACAAGAAATCAGCAACAGCCACAACAAGAGTTGGCGTACCCTCATCTAAGCGAAAATTGATAAGTGCATAAGATGCCAGACAAGGCCAGACAAATGGGGAATGTATCCAAACGATACGCTCATATCCGGTACGGCGTCCCAATTTCAAGTATTTGCCCAATATAAACAATTCACAGTCGTTGGGTACTCTCCGCCGTCTCCCAGCTCACTCCAGCCAGTGTTGGCAACTTTTAAGAATCTACAAAAGCTAGATTTAGGTGCAAATCAAGTTCAGAAAAACGTAAGCCTTTAAAAAAAAATTACAAATTGCTGCTTAATATTTTACTGATGTTTGTCGAAATATGACCAATTTCTTTCAAAATCTATAATCAACAATTTTTAACAATGAAAATTTGCTAGTTTATTCATTTAAATGACTCTTTTGACTCTTTTATAGATTTATAGCATTTCAATATAAAATCAAATTTAAAACACAATATCCTTTTATCTAAATTTTCCAGCAGGAGCTGTTTTAAATGGCCAAATTTGATAGGCAAAAAAAGCTGAATTGTCAACACTGCTACACGCACAATTAAATATCTTTGGGGCACTGTGTGAATTTGTCATCAAGTGGTGCTGCCAACCTGTGTGACATTTGACAAAGTGCCTAGTCAAATGGGTGCAAAGTTTGCTAGGCCAGCCAAACTCCACCCTTCCCCCATCCCCTCCAGTCAAGTCGATTTCCAAGTAGTTTTGCATCTGACACGACAGTTTGTTTTGTTATCGTTATCAGACAAGTTGAGCCCGATAAAATGCAAACACTCAACCATTCAAGTTCATACAGGTAAACAACTTCAACTCCAACCAACAGCCCTGCAAATGATGATTTCACGGATTCTAATTGTAATTGAGTTGAGTTTGAATATAAATACTTTCATAAGCAGTAAGAGCTTTTTTCATTTAATTCAGAATTTAATGTTTCATTTAATTCATATAGTAACAGAAATAAATAAAGTATATGCACTTGAAGTTAGCAATCATTCAAATTAATAAGCTAGTTTGCAAAGAAACAGACATACACACAACGGACTGCTATATGGACTCCTCTAGTGACGATGATCAAGAAAAAAAATACTTTATCACACACTGGAACACACTTCATGATAACATTAAAATACCTCCTGTGGAGGCATTTGTAATTCGGTAATATTATTGGTTTCCGATTAATGGCACATTGTAACTACCTGTTCGACAATCGTAGATACACTTTACGATCCAATCAATTTGATTCAATGATAGGAATATTGATAGGCGTATAGATCAACCAAGGCACACGTAATGATAGCAATTATTACTCTTGTACGATAAATAGTGGGTGGTGGTCAGGCAACAGAAACCAGGCAAATTAATTGATAGCACACCATAAATATATGTACTTAAATAAAAATACAAATAAAAATCAAAAGACTTGAGTGATTTGTAAAATAAATCAATGACAATGCCACAAAATATCGATTTATTCGATTTATTTTTTGTTTTGTATTTTTTATCCCTGTCTGTTTGTCGATAAGGATAAGGTTGGCTGGCTGTCGAGGTGAACGCTGCATACATGGGGCGTATGATTGATTTACGACGCACTTGAAAACTATCAATTTTTATGTGCTGCTGTTGTTGCTCAAGCGTCATTTAGTTGGGGGTGACCTGTTTGGGTATCAAATTTTATCTTTTGTACTGTATCCGTTTTTACTATCTTATCTTGACTGCTTTGAACATGTGGCGTACAAATTAAAGCACTGTTTGCTAAAAGCAACAACCACAACAATATTGACAATGAAATCGAAAAAAGTACAAAGCACTTGAGAGAAATATTTTTTAACAGAATTTTTTTTTGTTGTTTTGTTTATTTTATTTTGCATTTTTGCCTAGATGCGTCAGTTGTTTGTTTTGCTTGTGTTGGCACAGTTTCAATTTTTAAATAAACACTAAAAACTAAATAAAAGTCAAACCAATAATCTAGCTAGCAAGAAAAGAGTTCAAGTGCTAAGCAATTGGACTTCTGTTCATTTTAGTGAGCCTTGATCAGCAGCAGAGCCAGTGAGAGGACGCCAGTAATTAAGGGCACTGACTTGGCGGCCGAGTTTTGGTAGCAACTAAAAAGATAAAAAGAAAGTACAAATGTTATTGAGGCGAATCAGTTTTTTGTCTAGTCAAGGAAGCGACTGCAAAACTTTAAAGTAATCAAAAAAAATAAAAAAAATTTGAAGAAAAGAATAACAACTTATAGAAATAAAAATATATATATTATTTTTTAACATTAATATTTAACACTACTTTTGATGAAAATAAGTATGTACATATATATTTAAAAAAAAAAAAGCCAAATTAAAATTGATATCCCTTGAAATTATATTTAAAAAAAAAGCCAAATTATAATTGATATCCGTTGAAATTGAAGGAGTTTTGTTCGTTTTTTCTGGTACAGTCGGCATTTTTTATATATGCATAATCATATACTGATCGATAGATTTTGTTTGGTTTAAGATGGATTGGTGATTAACTTACCCAGTTTGTAAAATGCTGCCATAGGAGTTATTCTGGAAGTTACTGTACAATGCGGCGGCGTTGTTATTAACTGCCACAGTAGCAGTTGAATTGTAGTATCCGGCACGGGCGAGAATGAAACCGTAACTGCTAGATTCATCCGATGCATTGGTATAGCCACAGCCAACGATGTAGTTGTTGTTCTCGGCCAACTCAAGCAACTTGATGAAGACAGGCGTCTGTTCAGTATTGTTCTCGATGAAGGTCACCGAATAGCCAGTCGTGTCATTGTTCACCAGCGTTACAATGGCCCTTTCTTGAACGTTTTGGTATAGCGATGTATTAGTGCTCGAGTGTATGGCACTGATGTTCAGTGTCTTTTGGTCACTTTCCAAATTCGCAGTGATGACCATGCAGGCTTCGGAATTGCCAATGGGAGTGCGGGTCACCTGCACCCAGGTGTCGAACAGCTGAAACCGAAAATAATAAACAGATCACTTGGCAACTCGGATTCGAGCTGATTTTGAATCGCGAACACTTACTACAGTATTATTCCAATTGATACTCGAGACATTTTCACTGCTGCAAGCTTGTTGCTTAGGTGCGATGGTCGTTGGTGGTGATACTGTTGACACTCCTGTGGTTGATGATGCTGTTGTTGATGGATCCTGGGCACTCGCCAAGGCCAAGGCGGCCACAATCAAAATCACAATTTTGCACATGATCAGTATTTTTTATATGTGTATTTGGAATTTGGTTTTAGTTTTGATAATCACTGCACTTTGTTCTAATGTCCTCGCCGCGCGTTTGCTGGACTTGGTTCGGTTCGATTGAGTTCCCTTTTAAAACTGTCGCTGTGCCCTTTCATGTAGACTCTTTTATAGCCAAATAGATACACATAATTTATCTTTGCGCTTCTTATCAAATACCCACCCGCTCACACACACACGCACACACACAAAGTGAGTCTTAGTGCAGCTTACTTTTTGATTCTAGCTGACGTCTCTTATCGTTGTTGTTTTTTCACAACGTTTATAGAAGAGTATAGGAATTCGAAATGATTTCGGACATGACCAATCGTATTGGCTTAAGTTATCAATAAGTATACCAAAATGTTCCCCTTTTTTGCACAATTGTAAAGCATTTAAGCCTTAAATTGTCTACATGTGCCTTCAAACCATGATTTTATTGTACGAAAATAGTGTCACTGTCTAATTTCGATTCTGTTCAGAAAGCAGCAGCACATCAGTATAATGTGTACTTTTCCGGTGGAAAAAATTGTGCTGTTATCAATTAAATGGCTTACGAAATTCCCCTCTGGCATAGCTTGGCCTTAATGTTTTGTACGATGTAAGGCAACCATCAAATGCCGAACAAATTCTACTACTCAGACTACAAGAGAAATTCCAGAAATAGCACATATATAAAGATATAGCCTTCCAATTGATATACAATGCACCCCAACATATTATTGATCAAATATACAAATTGCATTAGGGTCGAAAATGATCAAATTACTATCAGCAAGCCATACATTTACTTACATATCTAAAAGCTGTTCGAATTGGGTTATTGAGGCCAGAAACCTTTAACAAAGACAGATGCTTATTTTGCTGCTATTTATTTTCCCGCAGTTCCAATTAAAAAAATTATATCATACTTATGATTCCATGGCTTCTTATCATGCAAACATAATAGATTCTATGGAATAAATTGGTTTGTTTATTCCAAGCAAAACTTTGCGATATTTTCAAATTGATCACACCATATTAAATTATTATACATATACATAAAATATCATCAGAAGAGGTGGAAGGAATAGGAATAGTTTTGTTAGCAGAACTGAGTTTTGTATTCCAACTGTTTTAATTTTAAGCATATGAGAAGAACAATAAATACATATTGCTTTGGTATGGATCGGCATGTTTTTAGCCTCAAATTTTCCAGTCAGATCACAAGTTTATTCTGATTAATTACACTCCTTTGCACTTTAGCCTCATTGTAGCTTCGTTCTATTTTTGGCTTACCTTCAATTACTCAACACCCGAGTATGAGTCATCCCATTACTTCTTATTTCATACATATACTGAAAGGCAATTTATCGCCTTAATAAGCAGAGGCCCAATGTCATTACCAATAATAAAATATTATAAGCTTAATATTTATTCCAGGTACTTGTTAGCAAGTTGCAGCTTTTAATTTTAGCTTCTTTTCGATATTAAAAAATGAGGGAATCACAATCTTGATTACTTTCTGCATGGAGTAATGCATACATTCGCACTCTGTTTTAATCATAAATTCCTCGTATTCCTCACAGATCAAACTTATTTTATCTGATCAATAACACCCCACATTTTGCGAATATCGATAAAAATCGATTTCCAATAACAATACAAGCAACAATTTTATATTAATAGCATTCCAATTTAAATGAAAAATACTTTTTTAAATTGTTGATCAACTGTAAATCAAGATCGGACCGTAAACTTTCATGTCATAGACCTGAAAGTATTCTCATATTGATCTCATCGCATATAAATACATAAATAAATATATAAGTATACATAAATATTTGTTTTTTCATATGTAAGAAAGCATGTAAATCGACGGGAGCGTAAATATATGTGTTTTTCCCTTATTGCGTGTTTGCATACACACAATCACACACACACACATATATATATATATATATATATATTTATAGACACGATTGTCGCAATTCGGTGAGTTCAGTTCGGGCTTGTGAATATAAATATGCGCTACCAAAGTTATTTCTTTACCCTTCAGCCCCCGCGCCGGACAAGGGAAGAGAGAGCACTTGCACACTTGCTTATATTTGAGTGTGCAAAGCTATTTATGCAAAAATTTGGCATTTAAATTAGAATAACACAAATATTCGCCGGCTGGGTTCAGGATATCCCATAGTCGAGCTCACTCGACTACAGCTGTCTTACCTGTTGGCCATATCTTTTAATTTACCTCTTGAAAATATTTTGCAAATAACGAATGAGCTAGTACGCAGCAAGAACTACATTTTATTCTATGAATGGTTTGTTTTTTACTGTAGCCTATCTTGTGTAAATTCTTAATTATAATTGTACGCAGGCTTTGAACTATAGATATATGTAGATACATACATACATTTACTTTTATCAGTAACATTTCGTGACTCATCAGTGCAGGTACAATAAAAACGAATATAAAGAGCTAAAAACTGATAAATTGTAAGCAAACTCAGAAAACTTAAAATCAGACGCTAGCCAAAAACAGAAGTTCTCCAGACTAACATAAAAAATAATACGATAGGAAATTGCCACCGTTATCTAGATAGTAGGAACAACAGACAATTGCATATAGAAAGGCTATAAAAGAAATTAACTTAAACAAATTAAGCATTGTACATAAAGGTTTATAGCTGTAGCCTTTAAATAGAAGATAAATTCACTTATAGATATAGAGGCTTCGTACATTATCTTTATAACAAGTAACTTAATAATAACACAGGCACAGAATTAGGTCCATAGATTAGAAGAAAGTTAAGCCACATAATCTTATAAACACATTATTTAAGTTATCCCAATGAGTTATCGGTGTACAAATACACGTGACATATAAAAGTGAGTCAGTGGGAAATACACAGCTTATTGAAGCAATGGTGATTGCCAACACTGGCAAATATGGAATCACTGTAACTAAACTGAGAAAAGAAACTCATGCTTAAGAATTTTTTTATTTTTCAAAAATACAGATTTTAATAATAATTAAATACTGGTAATGAAGAATTAAAACTCTTTTTGAATTTATACATACCCAAACAAGATTTGTAGAGAATATCAGAATTGTCGGAGTTTTGAATAATACTGTTTACTAGGAACGCATAACATTTATTTTGTAATATTGTTTGTATTGTAAAATTGGTTCGAGAACTATTTGGTGTACAGATAGATAACAATTGCAAAAATAGCGTAGAGCACCGTAGATGCAGTTGAGGGATCAGCGCCACTATAACAACTGTAAAAAGAATGTATTTATATATATATACAGATTTACAGATCAAAGCAAGTTCTTACGTGCTTCCTTGAGTGGTCAGAGTCATGGTGCCATCAAAGAAATTATCATATAGAGCCGAATTTTCACTCTCGATGGTGTCCAAAACACTCGTTGCAAGTGAGCGATCTCTGGCGATAATCATGCCAAAGGCGGTCGAATTATCGGTGGCATTCGTATAGCCACAAATCACGGCATACTGCGAATAATCAGTGTCCAAGACCTTGAAGACTGTATAGGGCGTATTAACGGGCGGATTCCAGTAGGTGAAATTGTAACCCT
This sequence comes from Drosophila basisetae, assembly GCA_035041595.1. Taxonomy (NCBI): domain Eukaryota; kingdom Metazoa; phylum Arthropoda; class Insecta; order Diptera; family Drosophilidae; genus Drosophila; species Drosophila basisetae. The sequence goes on along the minus strand of JAWNLB010000048.1, from coordinate 327,693 downwards.
CCGCTGAGCTGCTGTTATCAGCTACAGTTAAGGTTGCATTCATGGTCTGATTGACATACGGATAATCGATCGTATTCGAATAGGTCGTATCAATTAGCACATTGTCTTTGGGCTTATCTAAAACTGTTACGTTGATCTTTGTGCAGAATATAGAACCAACCGGCTGACGAGTAATCTCCCACCAAATGCCAGAAAACTGCATTTGTATGGATATGTGTAAATACTCTAAACATACATGTATCAGATAATATCATCATACCTTCTCCAAATCAAGGGCTATGCTCGTGCTCACATTGCAAGCCATGGTATCGTGAAATGATTCTGTTGTGGATATTGCGGATGTTGTGGATGTTATGGATGTTGTGGTCGTGTCATCTTGTGCATAAATCCCTTGGTTACTGGGCAAGCCCAACAGGAGGCAGACCAGTGCTAATCCCCATTGGTTGCCGCTTAAGGATGGCATTTTGCAAATAAGAAGTTCAGTTTTCCGTACTTTCCGGTTGCGTTTTGTGACCGCACCTGCTGACGATTAGCTGTCCAACTGAACTGTGAATTTGTGAACCACAAATTCCCTAATTGGCAGCTTATAAATCATATGATATCATTACTTCGATAAAAATTGTTGTTGTTGGTAAACCATTAAGTATATATGTACATATGTAGATACATAATCAGTTTATAGATTCACATAGAACACATTGCATCATGTGATGTTGGCCTTCTGAGCTTTGGATACTCCCAACTGCAAATTACTTTTGAGTACCGTTCAATTCAAGTAATGTAATCTCAAATGTCAGTATGAACTTTGGTGATAAATGAATAAGTGATAGGTGACAACTGAAGTGGTCAGCAAACCATTTAAGACTTCAAGACCCAAGCGGTATATATATATACAAAAAAATGTTACATACATTTATCGATAAGTCTCAGCTGCTGACTGTTTCCCAATTTTTTTCTAAATTGCTATTTTTCAATTGATTTATGCAACTATATGGGGAACTTGTATTTAGAATTTAAGTAAATTTTCAATATTGATGTAATTTCATTTTTAAGACCTTCGCTCACTGAACTGATTTTTGGAGTCACCTAGTTGTGCTCAGTGTTGAACAACACCCCAAGCATGTAGCGCACTAACTGTGAACAGTTAATGGCACCTTGTCGAATACTTGGCGCATACATTTTAAACGACTTACATGTTTTAGTTACAAGATCCGAAAGTGGCACAGTATAGCCAAGAGAGAGCTAGAGAGAATGAGAGAGAGAGAGAGGAGAGAGAGGAGAACAACTTTTTGGTACAGTTGACACACACATTCGTGCATCATCGTGCTGTTTCGGTTATAGGCGCATAAACGGCACCCAAGACGACCCGCAAACTTTGCACACCACACCCACACTTTAGTTACAAGCATGTGCCACGCCCACAACAGCACTGTGGGGGCGGTGAATTTCGTTTCAGGTGTAACACTTGTGCCTGTTATTTAATTAAAAACTATTGCTCGTTTTGCAGTTGTGCTCGAAAAAGTTAATAAAAGTGCTTTTTAGCCCTTGTCTCGCATGTCTTGATTATTTAATTGGGCCATGTGTGAAATTTGAATGAATAGTTGAAACACTCTCAACATAAATCCATATAAATAGCTACGTATGTCTGCGTGCAGTGTGTACACACTGCCACTTTGGTAGACAAAAGTTTTGATTAAACTAAAGTGGAGTAGAGCATGCCGGAGTGCCAATGTCCAAAGATAATCGTAATTGCAATTAAGCAATTTAAGCAACATAAAAATGCTTGATCAAACACCTCTGTATTAATTAACTAAATAATCGCATTTTGCTGCTTTTGCCGTTTAGTGTGGGACTCATTCCAGGAAATTCTAATTCCATCAGACAAGACAATTTATAATGTCAATACGATAAGACATGTGCTTATAACAATTCAAGCACACATTCACCTAATTATATTGTAAGAAAACCCACTGATAACATTATTATTAGCGGGGAGTTTTCTGGGCGTGTCGTGTCCAAATTCCGATAAATTTGATCGAGGTCGAGCTAAGCAAATGAATTAATCATTGTTTATAAAAATAACTATGATCACAGCAGTTATCTTGTCTGATAAAAATGTTTTTTGCTTTTGAAAAGACGACTCAAGCCCTTATAGAACTGCCCCCTTTTCGAGTTTTCTACGGAGATAATTTTTTGAATTTCACGTGGTCACGTGGCACTTTTGCTGGTGCCAAGGTTAGTTTTTAACCAGTTGGATGATTGAAGCGCTTCGGGGTTTTCCCTGTTTTTGGCTTTATGGTCGCGCTCCAAGTAACAGCGCTTTTTTGATTTGCCTTGAAACCCGAAATGGTCGAACTACTACTGGAAAAGATTGCTTTGTTTACCATTCATGTGAAGTAACTTTTTTCACCGCTTTAACGTCAAGTTGCTCTTTTTGACACATTTCATACAATTATTGTATTTCATACAATTAAAATTAAAATTTGTAGACATTCGTATTTGCACATTTACATTATTTGATGTTTCCCCAATCTTAAATGATGCTTGAGCAGTCCCCAGTAATCAAACTCTGTTCGATAAATACAAAGTCGATCAATAAACATAAAATCACAAAAAACGGCATACTTTTAGGCTAAATAAAAATGCCACTTACCGGAAAATAAACAAAATATCATAACATACTTTCAGGCGTAACAATAAAAAATAAATGAAACCCTATTTCTTCAAGCATATTCTTAGGGTGAACATTAAAATCTATCCGAAATAGTTTAAAGGCGAATGCAAATTTTAATTGCGTTTTAAAAGAAAGTAACTTAAAGTTAGCGATGTCCTGCTTTAAAAATCTGGAATATGTATCTTGTGTGTGGTCTCCGGAATATCTTATTCATCAAAGTGGATTGCAACTTACTTTTGCTCTTCCTCGCTTTGACTGGGGTGTACTGCCTCCTCACACCCATAGACTGCTCCTTATTAACCCTCCCTCCTTAACTAATCGTCGTGTTACGCTTGTAGTCAAATTACTAAATGATGAAATCGATTCAGCTGCTCTGATTAGCCAAATCAATTTGTCTGATTCCCCTTGACCGCCACGTTACTTTTTACCACTTTCTCCTAATCGTTGTACTACTAATTATTCCTTGCATGAACCGTTTCCAGTACTCTGTAATGATGACTAAACACTGCACCACGTAATCAATTCAGAGTCCTCCATATCTGTAATAAAGAAATCCATTCTAACGTGATGGGACTTAACTAATTCATACTAATTATTTTTCTGGTTTGATTGGGTTTTTTTCTGGGTTTTCCCCAATGCATGCAACAAATGTTGGACCATTTTGTATCTAAATATTTCTTATAAATATTTCTTATAAATATTTCTTATTTATAAATTTATGTATATATTTTTTAAAGTTTATCTAATATTTAATTTAATTAAAATTTTTCTTACTTGTTGTATATTTTGTGTCGACTGACTCTAGTTGACATTAAATAAATAAATAAAAATATCAATAAGCTAAGAAAACTTATATAAATATTATGCACAGTGGAAAAAAGATATAAGCCGAAAGCACAAAATCATTGTTTCATTGATAACTACAGGGACGATTTGGGTGTCCTTAGGGCAGTTGGTAATTGAGGTCCAAAGTTCAACAGAGTTACGAGGGAATCTTCGATTTGTCTTATTTTGAATTCTGTAGATTTTTATCGAATTCTTTGTCGACTCCTAGAAACCCTTGAAGGCTAATCGATGGATATTTTTAATGCGAGTTCTGAAATATGTGTTCTGTTCAGGTGATTAGGGATACAAATAAGTTATGGCTTAAGAGCGTAGGTAATTTAAAAATCGATCTAAGTCGGCCAAGTCCCAAACGAGTTTCAAAGGAAATAGTGTGTTAGAATTGAAAGGACCAACTCTATCGAACTGCATTCAAGGATTCTATGGTTATATTAGAATCCTTAACTCACAGCGATATGAGCTTGCTGCAACCAACACAAAACTTTGAGGCCTTCTTTTAGGAGCAATCATGTATCGCTGCTGTTGAAATTGTTTGCTAATTGGCACACTTGATATCACAAACATACAGACAGACAGACACACACAGACAGACAGACACACGCACTCCAGCCTAAACTATGTTTGTGTGTGTGAATTTAATTGCACAACCAGCTTTGATGCATTTATTAAGAGCTCTCGCAAAGAGGTCAGGTTTGCCTGCAACTGCAACATGCTGAAATGTATCTGAATGCTCTGCCTTTTTTCCCACTGGCAACCGCAGCTGAGTGCGAAGGTGGCAGACACACACACACACGCACACATACAGACTCCTTGAAAATAATTAAGTTGTTTATCTTAATGCAAGCATTTCTCTTGCTGCAAGTAACTGTTAATTACACTCTGAGCGCTTTATGCAAAAAGTACCAAAAAAAAAAAAAAAAAAAAAAGTAAATGAGGAAAACACAACGCAAAAGGAGAAGCGCAATGTAAACTTTCTATTAAAGGCAACCTTGCAAGCAACACACGCCCACACACACACACAGGCACCCACACACACACACACACACACACACACACAGACACACACGTGTGCGAACAGTAACTGAGCAATGCTTGTTTTATTCTTATGGCCCGCTCTCTGCTCGCTCCGCCTCCGCCCGCTCAAGTGCGCATTGCGCAAGCCAATTTAAATTTTAAAATAAGCACATTAACTGCATGCTCTTCCCCCCCACACTCCCACACACACCCACATACACACACTTTCGCACACACGCGCGCATATTTAATTTGCTGCAGATTTACGCCTCTTGGCATGCTCCTCTTACAATTGCGTCTCAGGCTGGCATGCGGCATGCGGCATGTGGCATCTGTTTTCATTGAGAGCATCATCGCACAGTGTTTGATGCCAGCTTCCGTTCTGGTTGCGGGCATTCCCGTGGAATAGTTAAACACTTTGCATTTGTATTCATAATTCGATTTTAATTATTATCCATATCTGCTTATAGAGAGAAGAACTAATTGTTAATTGCTTTTACAAAAAATGTATAAACTAACTAATTTTTTTGGGTTTGTTGTTTATTTTTGTTTAATTGTTTTTTTTTCTTCTTTTTTGCATAATTGCTAATCATTTAATTTAATTGATATAAATGTACGATTAACTGGCGTTTAACATTATAAATTCGATTAAATCGTTTTGCGTTAAAATAGATTTAAGAGCCTCCATACAATTTGGTTACACAAAAATTAGTTTCTGTATGGATCTGGCTGGGACCCAATGATGATATGATGTCAAAGTTCTTACACAAACAGAATCCAACAGAAAACAATGGTTAATATATACAATTAGCATCTATTTTGTCATTTTCTTTTTCCTTTTTTTTCGTTTTTAGTTTAACACAAGTGACTAAAACGTTATCGATTAACAGTAGTGTGTTTTTTTTATTTATTTTTTTTTTTTGGAAGAACTATAGCAATTTGATTTACGAGTTATTATTGACTTGTCATATTTACAGGAAATTTTGATACAAATGATGTCTTCGTTCGAGTTCTTGAGTTCTTGAATGATAGTTTAATTCCGTCTCATTTTGTTTTTTTTTTTTTGTTTTTGTACTGATATTGATAGTATCGGAAACCAGGTGTGCTATATTACATAAGTGCGGGACTCGAACAACGCTCCCAAAAATTGATATGTAATATTCAAAATGAATGCAAAATGATAAAAACTGGCAAATTTGCTTAAGCTGAAATGGAAAATGAAAAGAGTCGCAGAGTCGGAAATATACGCGTCTAGTATTTATTCTAAGTTTAGATATTATAGGGTTGTCTGGCTGCTCCAATTATTTAGCTGCTTTGTCACTCGTTCAATGATTGTGCTTCTGCATAATTTTCAATATGTCAATATGGGAAGGTTTATGGTATATTTCTAGTATATATCCAAAAATCACAACAACTTGAACTGTTACAAAAGCATATTCTATGAGGGGTGTGGGCAAGGGGGAGGGGGTGGGGGGAAGCAAAGGACAAGGGATGACTATACTAAATGCTATCAATGTTAACGCTTAGTATTATCGGGCTATAATTCTATATACAGCATAATTACTTTCGGGCTCAATCTCTAGTTTGTCGTATTAATATAATGTGTAAACTACCAATTATAGGATACATTGCATTGTGCTCATATTGTGTATATATGAAAACTGTTACATTCGCATAGTACACTTCCTTAGCATCTCTTTAATCTAATAATGTTTTGTGTGTGTGTGTGTGTATGGGAAAGGGGAGGTGGAGGTGGAGAGCGGGGCGGGGCGGGGTTTCCAAGATATCCTATTGAATGATCTGGGCCTAAGTCGCTGGCTATTTACAGTACTGATACAACCTAGCAAGTGTTTCAAACTGGGGGAGAGGCCATTAACACATGGGGTGGCCCCTCGCCTGTGTAGTTCTCTGCGGGTTCACTCGACATACCTAATGGGTGCTTAGTTTCACATAGTTTACAAGCGTTATCAACTAGCTTAATCACTAGGCTATCATTTACTAAACGATTCATTGTATTTATTAGTTTGCTGGCAATACGTAAAATATGTTTGGTATTTAGTTCAATTTCTCAATTGTTGTAATGTAAACATGTAAACAGTCTTATGAGAGCCTTTCAATTCGGGGCAAAGGCTACGTGAGATAAATGCATTTTCTTAGCTAACACAAACGAAAGGAGAAAACAGGTTTGTTGCCAAAATGTTACACAAAAATGCAAGAAATATAAAGCAAATGTTAAACATTCAAAACTATATTTAAAAAAATACAAATTATTCGCTTTGTGGGCTTCCAATAGAGTTTTTGCGCTCTTTTTCGCTGCTGTCAAGTTGAAAATATCCAAAATTACATTTATCGATAACATTTCGATAACACTTTCGAATGTTACGCGATAAAGCAGCATAAATATTTATTTGCATGCGGAAAGAACTAATAAAAAACACTGAAATAAAAAGTAAGAAATGCAATAAAAAAAAACATAAAATGCAATCCCAGCTGAAGTTTGCTGTGACACCCTGTATTCTGTTGCTCAACTCAAAGTCAAATTCAAATTTAAATTCAAACCAAAAATCAAAAAGCCAATTTTCTTTTTAGATTTTTTGAATATTTTGTTTTATATATATTTTTTTTTAATTTTCGTCTTTTCTTTTTCATTTTCATTTGTTTTGCTCGTTTTTTTTCATTTGCTTAAAAACTAAAATAACAAACAAAAGTAAAAAATCATTTAAAATTACACTTTAGATTAGGTTGGACACTTAAAATAAGTTTTGCATAATTTACGTTATAAATTAATTTGTATTTGTTTTCATTTTCTTTTTCGTTTTCGTTTTCATTATTATATTGTAGAATTTGGCAATCACATTGGAAAAACACTTAGGCGCTATAAGTTCTTTGCGTTCTAGAAGTTATCGACTAAAGTTAAGCTGACTCTTTACTTAGTTACTTATTTACTCATGGCAGCCCCTCAAATAGGACGAGGGGCAAGTTAATATAACTTTAGCATATCTATAACATATGTCTATTGCTTTTACGATGTACACGCAGCGGAGAGCGACCTGTACTACACCTAGCCACGGTTCGTCCTCGCTAACTGCAACAACGTCACTTCAACTATAGAATTTCAAAAACAATTAAAAAGAATTTTAAGCATTTTTGGAAATTGTTGTCGCAATTAGGGAGAGTTCACCGTACACCGAGAACACGAATACGAGCTTACAAACTAGCTGTACAGCTTAAGCGAGAACGGGGACGCGAGCGAGCCTTCATCCGGACGAAAGCTCCTTAAATATATACAAGAAATGGCTGCGGGCTGCGGGCTGCGGGCTGCTTACGCTGGCGACAAACCGGACGCATTATTATTGTCCAGCTGGGAGTGGATCGTGGAGCAGGCGCTGCTATTGTTATTATTCAAATGGGGACTGCTCATTGCTGCCACATCGTTGCTGCCGCTGGGTGCAATGGGGGAGGAATTGGTGGCAGCAACAGCGGACGATGCAGCTTTTCTGCCGCGATGCCAGCCAAAGCTCAACGCTGCGCTCAACTTGCTGGCAGCCGGCTGCTGTTGCTTCGGCTGTTGCTGCTGCTGCTGTTGCTGCTGCTGCTGCTGCGTCTCCAGCGGCGTTGTCAGCTCGTAATCCTGCCGACCAATCGAACTGGCCGGCGTATGATGACTGTAGCCGGAGTCGGAGCCAAAGCTGGAGTCACCGTACGGCGCCGCCTGTTGCTGCTGCCTGTAGTCGAGCGTTGTTGCATACGGACGCACCGCTCCCGCTCCCGCCCCCGCTCCCGTCGCACTATCGTAATAGTAGTTGGCGTTGTACAACGGCTCCGCATAACCGTAAGCGGGCTCCGCCGGCAGCATTGGTGCCGCATGAATCCGATGATGCTGATGCTGATGCGCCGCCAGCCGGCGATCGATGAGCCGCGGCTGCGTCCGCGCACGCATCGTGGCAGCCAGCAGACCGTTGACGCTGTTGGGCGCATACTGTTGCACGCTCGGATACCGGATACGCTCCCTGTATATCGTCGCGAGCGGCGGCAGCGGCGGGCCCGAATGCGCCCCAGCGCCGGACGCCGCCTGGCTCAGCTGGGCATTGATGCGATTGCGACGCTCCACTTCGTGCTCGAGCGTATTGTAGAACTGTGGCGCCGTCGAGCGGGCCAAATAGTTGCCGAGGGACATCAAGTTGCTGCGATTGTCGTACAGCGGCGCCAAGTCCGCAATCTCTGACGTCGAACTGCTCTGCTGCTGCTGCTGCAGCTGCTGCTGGCGGCTGCGCGGCGTGCGTCGCAGCTGGGATTGGCTGGGATTGCTGGCAGCCAATGCGGCAGCGAGCTCGTTACAATTGTTACTATTATTATTATTGTTGTTGCTGGTATTATTGTTGTTGGTATTATTGTTGTTGCAGCTCGCCGTCGAGGCGCTCGCCGTGGACGCATCCTGTGCCGTTGAGGAGCCCGAGCTGAGCACACTGTGCCGCTCCTGCGGCGGCGCTGCAATTGTGCCCGTTGTTGCCGCAACGGCTGCCACACTGCTGCCCCCAACTGCGGCCGCTCTCTCGTGGTAGTTGGCTGTGCCAGCTGCCACAGTAACTGTCGCATTCGTCAGATCCTTGTGGAAACTGCACTCGCCGGGCAGCGACAACTCATCCTCGGCGAAGTCGTCGTCCGAATGCAGCGGCGGCTCCGATTCACCATCCGAATCTACCCGGCCCGGTCCCAGTTCCTCGTACACATTGTCATTGGAGCGGTACGGATCGGGTCCCGGTGACGAGCTGACCAGGAACGGTGGCGAACGTGTCATCGGAAAACCACTCGGATAATGTATGCTCTTCCCCTGCAGCAGCTACATGAGAGAGAGAGAGAGAGAGACGGGAAGAGAGAGAGAGCGAGAGCGAGAGAGAGAAAGTTAGTGAGATGTGCAAAACGGCTTAGCAACTAAATGTATGAGTAGAAAACAGCTTGAGGACGGTAACAACTGAGAGATACCCTGTAGCAGGTATAGTACATTTTAATTACAGGGTATTAAGCAGACAAATCGAATGTAAGATCTAAAGAACTATTTAATTGCGTGACTGTAACAGAAATATAATTTTAAGTACTGTATATACCCAACTACATGTTTGCACAGGGTATACAGCGCACACGACTCAACATGATTGAAGAGGGTACAAGTAGAAATATTTCTACATTTTCAAATAAAGTAAAATACATTTCAGAAATAATGTTTCTGTTTCCTACAATTAAAATTTTGAAATTTTATTTAAACGTTCTCGAAAAATCCAACAGAAAACTTTGAAAAGCAAACCCCAGTTTTGAGGTAGCCACAAGTACAAATAATTCAAGAAATTTACTTTCTGAATAATACAGTGATTTACTAAAATGTTTGATAATTATTTTAGGGAATTACAGGGTATCTGCTGGCGCAGTGTAACGGCAGCCGCAAGCAGTTGTTGAAGCAGCGCAAAGCCGACAAAAGGCCAAAGCCAAAAAACAAATGCCGCACAAAATGAATAATAAATAAGCAAAAAGCGAAGAGAAATGCAAACAGCAGCAAGCAGGACTAGCCAGGACGAAGCAGGACGAAGCAGGACGAAGCAGGACGAAGCAGGACAAACGAAGTGAAAGTAACACTTAAAGCCGGCAACCAACAAATAAAAAGCATGCGAAAAAAGCACGTGGAAAAAGGGTTTAAAATTATATGCGACTTAGCTGTGGGTGGAAGGATTACGCAAGGATACCTCAAAGAAGTGAGTGAGAAAGAGAGAGAGAGAGAAAGGGGGGAATGCAATGCATAATTGCAAAATGCGTTTCGAGCTGCTTTCGAGATTTGTGTCAAGGAGAATGATGGCCTAAAGGAGCTGTTTATCAGACAATCAAATAAACACGCACTTCACTTTGAGCTCACAGGACACACAGGACGAAGAAAATGGACCATAAAGCGCCATCAAGAAATATGATGATGCGAAGGCAGGCAAAAAAACGCAAAAGACGCCCAAAAGGAGCAAGCAGAAGCTGCACGCAAAAGGAAACAAAACAAGCCAAAAGTAAACAGAAAAAAAATAAAGGAAAAAGGCGTCGAGAGTCGTAAAAATGGCACAAAAGGCGCACAAATTAAGCCGAGGGGCAGAACAGATAATGCATAAATACATATCGTGTGTCATATATATACATATATATATATGTATGTGTGTATGTGTGTGTACAGTGTGCGCTAGATAAAAAGGAACACGCGCCAGTCCGCATTTGTAAGAAATATGAAAAAATGAATTATGCTTAAAATGGGAAATTTTTACTATTTGAAATTGCTGCATTCTTTTTGCTGTTGGGGAATTTTCAAATTAAATCACAGTTTTCACATCACAAAGCAACGTTCATTTTGGCGAGTGCACACTGTAGAATTATATATATGAATTCGATATGTGTGTGTCGCTGTCAAGTGTAAATTGAGGCGTTCCCAAGGAGGAGCATCACTGAATGAGCGAGTGAATGAGTGAGTGAGTGAGTGAGTGAGTGAGTGAGTGAGTGAGTGAGTGAATGAGTGAATGAGTGAATGAGCGAGTGAGCGAGTGAATGAACGGCGAGCAGGATGAAGACAGGCATTAAGGAAATGCGGTTTCATTTTACACAATTTTGACAATTGAATTGTTCTTGATGTGTGCCCCTGCGAGTGTGTGTGTTTCGGTGTGTGTGTGTGTGTGTGTGTGACAGGTTGACAATGACAGTGCAATGTTTTGACAGGAATTGTCGTAATGTTTGGCTGCAAAGCGAAAAAAAAACATCCGTCAACAATTTGCCGAAAAGACGACATAAGAAAAAACATCCTGCACAACAATTAAACAATTGTGACAAACAAACAAAGGAAAACGAGACGTGAGAAGCAGAGCGAATAAGAATAGGGGAGTAAAGGGTAAGGGGCAAGGGGCAAGGGGTAGGGGGACAATACTAACCTCTGCATGCGGATGCTGCTGATAGTGATGATGATGATGATGATGGTGATGCGGATGCGGATGCTGATACTGATGGTGCCGCATCACCAACGGCCGGTGGTGACCCAAATGTGCATCGGGATCCTCGTACATGGCATGATGATGATGGTGCTGGCCACTGTGCGTGCCACCGCCACCTGCTCCGCCGCCGCCGCCACCCAAGGGCAAAGCACCACTGAGAGCGCCACGTGTCGGCGTCTTGCACGGCAGCAGATTCTGCATCTTTCGCTTATTTCTGTAAATACAAAAAAGAAGAAAGAGACAATTTCTGATTAGTAACTGTGCAAGTTGTTAAGAGCGAGTTGGAAGAGCTTAAGTGATACGGTTTAAAGAGTTACTGAAGCTGTCAAAAGAACGAGTTCGAAAAGATCAATAAGCTCGCTAACTAAAGAGCAAAAGCGTAAGCTTAAAGCTGTCACAGCTTAACGTCAACTAAAGAGCGTCGCGGTTGAGTGCACGCAATAAATTTAAGAGAGAGGCGCTGACCAAGGCTGAGTTTAGATCCCCCCGCCAAGCAGCTTAAAAAAGAAAAAGAGCAAAGGAGCAAGTCTTTAAGAAAGCGTATAAATTAATAAGCTGTAAAGAGCTAGTGAGTGGGCGGGCAAGCTTAAAGAGCGCCGTTAAAGCTGTGCCATAAATAAGAGAGAGCCAGACCAAGAGACTGGGTGATGGAGCAAGAGCTCATTCGATTTTAATTGGGCAAGTAGCTTAAAAAGAGCCTTGTGTAAGGACTAGACAGACGTGTGCGAGGGGGGCTGAGGAACAGAAGAGAGCAATGATGATGACGTTGATGACTTTGTTCGAGCATCGCTCGCTTAATTGAGAGCCATCAGTTTTCGGTCAGTCGACGACGACTATGCAGAAGAAGAAGACGACGAAGCAGGCGAAGAGAGTGAAGAAGAAGACGAAGACTAAGAGATAAATCGATTTGTAGTGGCTGCAATAATGTTGGGCGCAGACAGAGAAGGGGCGGGCTGGTTGGTGGGTGGTGTCTATAGCCAATGATAAATGTGCAGGTAAACACAGGCGCCAAGCCAAAGCAGCGGCAAATATTTCATTTAAGCCGAGTTGTTGTGATTAATAAAGAATGCGACAACAGCAAAAGCAAAAAAAAAGCTAAAGCAAAAACGCAACACACACAAAAATGCGACCAAAAAGTGTGCCACATAAAATTCAATTTAAATAAGCAGCCAGCTAAAAGCATCAGCAGCAGCAGCAGCAGCAGCAGCGGCAGCAGCTGAAGACGGAGATGGAGAAACAGGAGCTAAGCACACAAGGACGAAGGACAAGGACGAAGCTGGCAACGAGACAGGAAGGATGTCAAAACAAGTCGATGGCATTTTTGTTGCTGTTGTTATTGTTGTTGTTGTTGGATCTGGGAGGCAAGCCGCGTGCCATGAAAATAATGAACATAATTAAGTGTTGCCCATGGCAAAAAGACAACACCAGCTAACAGCAACCCCCCCACACTCCGCCCCCATCCGACCACCTCACATTTCCGCTCCCGGAGAGAAGCTGGCATATGGCAAACTGTAAGATTCGCCAGTTTACCGAGTTTGCCGAGTTTGCCGAGTGCTCAGCATAAGCATAATGAAAAATGTGGAATTAAATTGATGCCACGTCGAGTAGCATGCCCCAAGGGCCAAGTATACAAAATGTATGAGTTGTGGGCTAAGCCAAGGGGCAACTGAGCGGGGCAGGGGTGAATGGGGGAAGTGGCAGCTAGAGCTGTCAGCCTTGTAATGTCTTGTAGGTAAACATGTTGCGCGATGTCAAACGGAAGTCGCTCGTAAAAACTCGCATGCACAAAAACCCGACAAGCCCAACTACCCCAGCCACCTCCCCCAACCCCCAACCCACTCCACTCCACACAAAACAAAAGCGAAAGCTAACTGTCGTAGAGCGCATCTGATTGTGGGAACGAGGAATATATATACATATATACTTATTAAAAATGCTAGCCTACTTTCGGGAGAGTGGCAAAGTCTGAATACGCTTTCGCAGCGCAAAACGTTTACGAAAGACGCGCAAAGAGAAGTTGTCGAAACTGAGAGTAAATGGTTGTTCAAACAGCAAAAGAGAGAGAGAGAGAGAGAGAGAGAGAGAAGACAGAGAAAGAGAGAGAGCGAGAGAGAGAGAGAGTTATAGGAAAGCGAGAAAAAAAACGAGGCAAAGAGAGAAAACGGTGGGTGATAAATTGGTTAGTTAGCTAGTTAACTATCACTTAAACGTAGCCCAACCACGCCCACTAATATATTGTAAAAAGGAAACATTAAAACTGAAAGGCGCGCAGAAGATAAGTAACAAAGCCAAGTGCCAGTAAAACGTTTACGAATGTGACGCAAAGAGGAATAGCACAGCTTCGAATGCGCTCGAGGAAACTGCAAACGAAGAAAGCTGCGAAAACAGCCAGTAAAGCGTTAACGAAGCTACGATGAAGAGGAATGTGAATAGCAACAGATTGAAATGCTCTCGTTGTCAAATTGAAGACAGGTCGAGCTGTGAGCTGTGAGTTGCGTCCAAGTGGCTAGTGAAAGCGGAGAGTCTCCAGGCTCGAGGAGAGCATAATGTGTGGCATTCTGTGTGGCAGCTTGCTTGTTTGGCTGACTGTTTGACTTTGCTTAGGAGGCAAGGACTGTCAGGCTGTCTGCGTGCCTTGTAAAATATTCTTAAAAGTAAATTAAATAATGTGGCATGCCACAAGATGACGCGCAAGCCAAGCACGAGCCACAAACAAAAAAGAGCAGAACAGCAACAGCAACAGCAACAGCAACTGACTTTAACTTTGACTTGAACTTATTTCATTTCATTTCACTTACGAGCCGTAAAAATGGAATCAACGCGTGCAAATTTAAATGCTCCTGTGTGTGAGTGTCTTATGGGGGGCGGGAGGCGGGGGGCTGCTTCTCACCCCTTAAGCAGCATGCTTGATTTCTAAGCACAAATGGACGCCGAATCCCAAGTGTGTCGTACAATTTGCCCAGCGCGTAAAAGAAAAAGTCCAAAGAAAGCAGTGCTCAATATAAAAGGGGTAGTTGTGCCACACCCCCTGCCATCCCCCTCCCCCCGCTCCGAGATAGCGAGAGCATACCTTTGGGGCAGCATCAAGGGTTGCCGCTTTTGGCATAAGCAATTTACAATAAAATGTGTTGGCCAAGGCAACAATCCAATTCTGCACGTGAGGGTGAAAAACTGAGCCAAATTTGAAGTTGAAGTGGAAACTGAAGCAGAAGCTGAAGCTGAAGCTGAAGCTGTCTCCTCTAGACTAACGGTAGTCGCATTTGCTGTATCTTTTATTTATGAACTGCGTTGCACGTCCAGCCAAACAAAGGGCTGAGCAAGTCAAGTGCGAAGCTGGAAAAGCACAAAACAACTTTTAGTCTTTGAGACTTTGATATGCAAATGATGTAAATTGATGTTCATGGCTTGCATAGAATCTAATTGTCTGTATCCAGTTCGATATACGTATAATCTATATACATTTATATGTATATATATCCATATAACAGCAACTGCCACAAGCCGCAAACCAGTTTATTTAAAGCTTGGCTTTTAATAACAAAAATGATTACACAAAAATATAATCAACTTTAAGAACTGCGGCCCGCCCCGTGCCGCTCGTTATATTTACTTAATCATATATTCTTAAGGGTCTGCACTTGATTAAAAATTGCCAGGGCAACCCTGCCGCAAAAAAGCAATAAGTATAAAATGAGTTCTGTGGCAAGGCCTAAGAGTAGAAGTTGCTTAAGTAGATGCCGCTCATAATAATAATAAAGCGCAAATTGTGCTTCCTTGTTGCACACTCCTGTGGCAGTCAGTCAGGCAGTCGGCCAGGGTTGTCATACGTACCGGAAATGGCCAAATGAAATTGCCAGCAGATGAAATTGATTTTATTTATTTAGCAGACAAGATTAACGGCACACACACACACACACAGACGCACACGCAGATCATTTTTGTGGGTTCCCAGGGTTGCCAAGGTTGCCAGCGCCCATCGCTATTTAATATGCATGAGCGCTTCAGCAAGTGGCGGCCCCCGTGACTTTAATGTGCTTCAGTTGCAGAGAAAAAAAACAAACACACAAAAAAAAAAATGTACAAAAAAGTTGTCGCAAACGTTTTAATTTCAATTCCACTTTTCATAGCCAATTATTTGCATAAAATTGAACCAGTTTATTGAAATATTATTAACTGGCGACAATGTTAACAATTTGCACGACAACCGCTTCAGATTTGCACATGTTGCATGCCATTTTAATTTTTTTCACTTTTTTTTTCTGGGTGGCAACTCTCGCATTTTACGCAATTAATAAAGTTCAATGTGCAAACATTTGCAAAAAGTCGGTTGATAGTAGGCATAGAGTGGCATGGCTTGGAAAGGGGATGGTGTGTGGTGGGTGGGGTGTGGCAGGTGTGAGATTTCAACACTCGGGCGGTTTATTAAAATAATTAAGGTAATTATGAACAGGCGACTCCATGGACTCATAATAAATACCATTTATGGTTTGCACAATGAACAAATTAAAGTGAGTAAAAAAATAATAATAAAATACTAAATGGTTTGGTATTACAGTTATTTAACGGCTTAAATGCAAAGAAGTGCACTTTGTGGCAAGAGTGGTTAAAATCATGGCAAAAATGTTTAAAATCTGTGCGATTAATATTTAAATGAGCGGTTTATGTGGATCCATTAAGTTAATGATAGGCTTGCTCAGAAACACATCGACTGTGAGCACAAGATAAGTACAAAAGTGTCATTATCCAGTCAAAAGTCAGCACAAATTGGCATTTAAATATTTAGGAAGAAACTGTGGCACTTGAAGGAAACTTTTTGGTCATAGATCATCCTTAGTAATTCAATTGAAAATGAGTACACTGCATGAGAATGAGTAAGCTTAGAAAGGTAGTCTAAATTCCTATTTGAATCTATTGCAGTAATCCTTAATATTTAAAGGAAAGCTCTTGAAAGTAGTCTACGATTTGGAAAGAATATATAGAATATATTTATATATAGAGTATTCCCGGTTGCTCAATAAAAATGAGTCTCAATTTGGAATGTTTTGGAAGCATGCTTTTTATTCAAAAGAAACATGTCATCGGGAGACTTTTATATTCAGTCAAAACTTGAATCTTTGCTGAATATTTAAATGTTGAAAATCGCTCGTTTTGCAACACTGTCGCGGCTCCCACACACAGACAAAAGCCTCAATACACAACTTGGCCTTAGGCAACGGGCATCTATTAACGGGAACCTATTATTCCATTATCCATTTCCTAATATTTGTTTTTTATTTCTCACGCCCCTCAACAACGCCAACAACAACAACAACAGCTTCATCTTTTATGTGTTGACATTACGATTATTTTATTTCTATTATACAGCTTAGGCCAGGAAGACAACAGCAGCAGCAGCAACAAAACAAAGCACAAATCAAAGGCAAAAGAAGAAAAAATGAAAAAATAAATAAAATTAGTTGCTATTTTATTTATAGGTTTTCTATGTTGCACGCAACACGATAACCTAAAACACACACACACAATACAAATACAATATGAATATAGATATGTATATGCATGGGCTATTCACATTCACATTCACATTCATATTCATATTTATTTGTCGTTGTTGCTGTTGGCGCCCATAACGGCAAAAATAATGTGCCACATCATAAATACCACAAAAATGGCGCTAGACTCAAGTTGTTGCTGTTGTTTTTGTTGCTCCACATTTATTTTTCTTTTCCTTTTTTTGCGTTGGACATTCATAGTCATTTATACACAAACACACACACACACACGCACACACACACACACGCACACACACACAGACACACACACACACGTACATGCAGATAGCAAATGGAGCAAGTTGTTGAGGCAACTCTTAAAGCAGCTATCTGTCTGTGTGTGTGTATTTGTAATAAAGATGCTCTCTCTGTGAGTATGTGTGTGTGTGTGTTCTTGACATGGCTACAACCTCAGAGATGACGAAGCACACCAACAACAAAAACTACAACCACAACAACATTTGCTTGTGTGCGTGCCTTTTGTGTTGCTCTTTCCCTCTCTCTCAATCTCTCTATCTCTCTGTCTCTCTCTCTCTCTCTCTCACTCTCTGTCTCGCTATCTTCCGGTCTGTGCGTTCGTGCGGTCAGCAAACTTTAATGAATATGTATGAAAATCGCTTGTAGCAACTGCTTCAGCCAAACCCAACCCGCCCCCAGCCAATGACCCTCGACTCAATTTCAGTGCCAACTTTTTGGGCTTATAGCAAAATCGATGCCCAAAAATGTTGTTGTTGTTACTTCAACACTTGTTGATGTTAATGAGAGCTGGCACAGGAGAGCACAAAGAGCACAAGAGAAGAACGCTTTAAGAGCAAAGAGTAAAAAGACTTTTGGTAAAATGAGCGTAAGAAGTTGCAGGGAAATTTAATCGTTGAATAGAAGATCGCCTGTGCTTAAAATATCCCTCTGCTTATTTCCCTGCGCATAAATATCCCGGCCCCCCACTCTCTTTAGGGCTTAAGCTCTGCACTAAACTTTTGCTCACACACACTCATTACATCAAATAAATGTTTGGCTACAACTCAATTATAATATAACCCACTAAAATACACACACACACACACAAAAAAAGGCTGAAAAACTTTTTAAAGCGAGCAGCGAAGAGTTGAGCAGTTCTCCCTTAACCTCTATCACTCTCTCCCCCACTATCTCTCTCTCTCTCTCTTAAAGGTCGGACATTTGCTGTGCGTGCAAAAATCTTTGGCTGCTCGCTAACACATTGCACTAACACATATACATGCATACTTATATGGTGTGTGCATGTGTGTGTGTGTGTGTAAAATATAGCCAGACAGCGCTGAGTTGTTGTTGTTGTTGTTGTATGCACTTTGTATTTTTTTGTTTGCCTTTAGTGTGGTTATTTCTGCCGCAGATTTCGTTTGGTTTGCAATCTGACAACTCCTTTTTTAATATTGTTTTTTTTTTTGGTTTTGCTTTTGTTTTGCTCTTTTTTTAGTGTAGAAAGCAAATTGTTTTACTTTTTGCTCCTCTTGATGTAACTGTGTTCGCTCTGTGTGTGTGTGTGTCGGCCATTCTCACGGGGTTTTTTGCCATTTGTGTGTTTAAAATTTCAATTTAATTTAGATTTGGTTTTAAGACTGCAAACACACACACACACAGCCAGACACACACACACAGACACACACACATGGATGCATTTGGGTCAGCGCTGGAAAGTAGACTACATTATTTTTCGTTTGCAATTCTGTTATTTTTGTTCTGTTTGTTGGTTTTTGTTTTTGTTGTATCCTTGTTGCGGGACTTTTGCAAATGAGTTTTCACAGTTATAAATGCATATGCATAGCTTATAATGTTTATTTGGTTACGCATTTGTTTTTCGTGGCGCTAAATATTTGGCTGCCCAACACTTAAACACAATTCATTATTCAACACTTATTTATGTGCATTAAACAAAGGGTGTTTCAGCTTTAGTTCAAATATTAAAAATAATACAAATTAAATTCATAATAATTTTATGCTCGATTTTAATAGAATAGAATGCCATGCAAGCAACATGTTGCTAACCGCAAAGCAGCAACACTCTCTTCAGTTAGTTCAGCAACAGCCAACCAAAAGCCGCAGATCAGATTTCAGGCAAAGGAAAAATCAAACTTATGCAGCAGAAAACAGCTGCACTTAATTAGAGAACCAGCTCCAGCCACGCTCTTCACACTCTTCCATGTTAAGCATATTTATATATATATATGTATTTGTGTGTATGTGTGTGTACTTACTTCCAGACAAACAGCGAAGAGATGAGCACAATGAGCACGAGGAGCAGGGAGAAAACCGCAATCATCGCTGAGGTGGCCAGTGATTGGCTGCTGTACAGGCTGGCATCCAAAATCTGCAAGAGGGAACAGAGAAAGAGAGAAGAGCATGAGTTCAAATTACTTAAGAGTGGAGTGAAAAGTATAAGTACAAAAAAAGTTCAAGACGATGCAAATCACGGCGCAACTCAAACACAAAGCCATTTTGCATGCCAACAAACAAACAGTAAAGGAAACAACAGGCTGAAAAAAAGAAGAAGAAAACAACAACAAGAAGAAGAAAAAAAAAACGAAATGGAATAAAGAGCACAGAATTTCGGTAAATATGCCTAACGAATAGCAAACAAAGCGCACGCCGCTGTTAACCTTTTAAACGTGTAAGTGTATGTGTGTGTGTGTGTGTGTGTGTGTGTGTGCTGTGTTCTCCGCATTCTTAAGATGGCTACAATTGAGTGGGCGCTCTTCTTCTTCTTCCTCCTCTTCTTTTGGCAATCAACCAAATTAAGGTCAAAACCTAAGGAAAAAATGAGCCTACTCAACAACAACAACAACAACAACAACAACAAGAACAACAACATGGAGAAGAAGTGAAACGAAAGTATTTAGCATTGCCTAACTGTAATAAAAAGAAGAACTTTTGCTCAGATTCAATTTGACTTTGTTGCACATGCCAAAAACCACAACAAAAAAACAACATAAAATAAAAATTTAAAAAAATGTTTGCCATCAAAGATAAACTGACAGTTATTTCAATTTGCTATTTATTTGTATTTATTTTGATGCTGCTGAAAACATTTTTGCGCTGAACGAATTTTGCTTCGCACCTGTCACACAAACACACACACACACACAGGGATAAGCACACAAACACACGCATAAATTACTCAAATGCCTTGGGAAAATGTTTTGATGAAAGAGTAAGCGAGAGAGATGGAGGGAGAGAGAGAGAGAGGGAGACAAAAGCTGCGCTCGATGCACAAATTGAGGTCAAGCTTTGACAGCTGTGCAAATAAGTTTGCGCCCAGCGTCACCCAGTGTGTGCACAACTGCAGCAGAGTGTGTGTGTGTGTGTGTGTGTGTATGTGTACAGTGTACACACAATATGTAGGTCGACGCTTTCATTTGTAATTGCAATTTTGTGCATACACTAATTTATTAATAAATACTTTTTCGTTGATTTATTTGCACTTCTCACACAGACACTTTCTCTCTCCCTCTCCCTCTCTCTCTCCCTCTATGTGTCTATCGCTCTCTATCTCTCTCTGTCACTCGCTCACAATTAATCATTCAATATGCCAGCTGAGCACAAACAACAAGCAGGCTAACGATAACAAAACCCGCTCCCAATTCATTTCAATGCGAGATAAGCTATTAAAATATTGACAGACGTTGCCGTATGGCGAAATTGTTTAAACTATTGCGGCAACACTGGAAGCTGGAAGCCCCCCCAACCACCTCCACCTCTACTCTATCAAACTGTTCGGCTTATCATAAAGAAATTTGTTTTCATATTCATTTGTTGTTCGAGAATTGTTTTGAAAACAATTTACGGACACACAGCCAAAATCCGTAACATTTTGAAACTGAGTCAAACAAATAAATAACAATAAATTAAACAATTATGCATGCTGCAAGCCAAAACGGAGGGGGGGGGGGGGGGGCGAGGGGAGTGTGCGACTCAACAGTAACAGCACAAAGAAAATGAAAAAGAAAACCGAAAAACGAAGAAAAAAAATAAAACTCTCAAAGCTCATTGCTCGTAATCAAATTGATTAATGAGCTGCGGCGCTCCACTGTGGCACAGCCATCTGAAGTGTGGCAGTGTGCTGAGTGCTGGAGTGGGGGCAAGTAGTGGTTGCTGGGGTGTTTGGGGGGAGGTGCGGTTTCACCCAACACAACAAATAAGTAACGGAAGCTGTTGCTCTTTGGTGGCCTGTTGAGTGCTCTACACCAGCAATTGATCGCCCAACTTTGATAACATTTATTTCTTCTTCAACTCCCACCGACTGTGGTGGAACTTTAATCGCATTGTGTTGCCAACACTGGATTAGTGTGCCGAGAACGGTGTTAACCCGAAGAATTAAGTCAAAACTAACAAACTAATAATAAAGAAAACATTTAATTATGCATGAAACTAAGTTTGAACTCAGTTTAGTATCGATTTATTTGACAATATTCAAATAATGTAAGTTGAATTTCTTAATAAGAAAAACTTAAAAAAAAAAACTTGCACTTTTTGTAAGCTTTCCTTGCCAAGACTAAACTTTTCTTTAAATCAATATAGAAGCATATCCATATGCTCTACTCAAATGTGCCCTACACTGACCAGATTTACATGCCCCTAAAATGGCCTACAGTTGGTAATCTGAAAATCACACTTACGACATTCAATTCTCTAAAGGTAACGAAAAGAAAAACGCAAAACGAAAAAAGAAAAAGGAAAAGTTTACAGGGAAAATGAAATAATGAATTTCTTTTGTCTCATTTTTGATTTTGTGTCTTGGTGGCTTTCACTCGCTTCTCCAACCGCAGGCAACCGATAAATCTATGTATGAATGGGCGCAGAGTTTGTGTTTAATTTTTACCTATTTGTAATGCTCATTTCGTGGTGGGCCAATTGCAAGGGGCAGGGGATGGGTATTACAGGAAAGGGGTTTAAATTACATATTGCGACAGTTTTTGGCCGCCGGCTTACAACTGCCGACCGTCAGCTGCAGATGGGGATTAGCCCCGTCCCCAACAAACAACCAGATAAAATGTCAAGCAGTATGAACTTAGCAGCCTCGCCCCTTCCCTCCCCCAACCATTCAGCACACACACACACAGTGAAAGAGTTGTGCGTCTTATCAATAAGAGGCAGTGGCAAGCAGTGGCAGTGGCAGTGGCAGTGGCAGCATTTCGTCTGTTTGCCCAGATAAGCAGCGTGTGTTGAACTCTTCCAGTAGGAGTTATGCCTGTGTGGCATGATTGAAGGCTTTCCATCGCAAAACTGGGTGAGCCGTGGCAGCTCTGGGCATATAGGTAGCTGCACTCGTAAATTAATAATGCGAGCGCTGGGCAAACACTGGCCACACCAGATAACACCGAACGATAGCAGTTTGAACGATTTATGTGTAGGCAAATAGACACAAGTAAATACGGCGATAAAAATAATTAAGCCACAAGACAAAAACAACAACAAAAAAGAAACAACAAGAAGAGGGAAGAGAAACATTTCAGCTCTGAATTTATTTCATTCATTTCACAAAAGTTGAACGGCATTAAAAGGCTGCCGGAGCAATTAGCCAGTTTTGGCAAAAATGGGTTTTGCGGCAACTCATGAATAACTAGGGTATCTCAAGTTGAAATCTGACCCAGATTCAGATTTGGGGACTGCCACCTGCCCGGTTGGCTGCTTGCTGGTCTCGAAACTCGACAAAACTTTAAGTGAACAACTTTTTGCACAAAGTGCTCGAACGCGTTTTCATTTGCCTGATGAAAAAACACAAAACTTTGCAACTCTAAAAAACAAAGGCAAGTGTTGCACAGGGTGTGCCAAGGGTTATGTGCGTGTGCGTGTGTGATTTGGAGGCTTGCAACAAGCACGTGCCACACCAGCAGGCACAACAGCAGCAGCAACCACAGCAACAACAACTTGGCACACTGATAACATGGTAAAAGTTTCTACATGCGTTGCATGTGTAACGCCATTTTCAACACTGGCAACAAAGCAGGCAGGCAGCAACCAACTTCGATTTCATTGCACGTGCATATCGACGTGCAATTCTCTTGCCCCAAACCCACTCCCCACTCTTTTACACCTTACATCCCCCATCTGCCCATCTCCCCTTCCTGGTTGCGTGTGTGTTTATGTTTGCAACTTGGCGCAGTTTTTTAACCACTTGACAGTGCAATTGTTTGGAAACAACTCGTGATTGAGATGCATTCCACTTCTTCTACCTATCTCTCGCTCGCTATCTCTCTCTCTCTCTCTCTCTTTCCATCTCTCTCTCTCTCTCTATTTAGCTTTCTGTTCTTTTGTTTTGACACTTTTGTTTTCAGGCAAAAGGCATCTGGTCAAAGTTGCTTGTAATGAGTTGAAAAATAACTTGCATCAACTGAAAAGCGAAATGGGAAAATGTCAACTTCACGCCTCTTTTAAAAAGTTATTCCTTTTATTTGCTGCTCACTTAAATAAAGTTTCAGCAATTTCTATTCTCCAAAAATTAAACAGAAAATCTTATTTCCAAATGCATTTTCTTATGTCCATTAAAAATGTGACAAATACTGTGGTGAAACTCTGCAAAAGTACTCGTATGTCAGAGGCAGAAGGAAGCATCTTCGACCACATAAAGTATATATATTCTTGATTAGCATAATAGTCGAGGCGATTTAGATGTGTTTGTCTACAAGAATAACAGCTAGAGACTTTAAAGTCTTTTCTTGTATTCGATAGTCAAATCAAGTTTGTCTCATGGATTATATTAAATATATATTATATTATTTAAGGATATTGAAATACTTCTTAAAAACTGAGAATTTGTGTAACAGAATAAATAATGCAATACGAAATTGACAACAAAAAAATAAGCACAGTCTGTAAAATAGATGCACCTTTTTACCCAACTTCAAATTAAACCTTTGAGTATATTTAAATGGTTGTTTAACTGTAACTTATCCGGCTAAGCCAATTTCCTGCACACCATTTTTTTTATAAATATATATATATATACATATATATATTCTATATAAATATATGTGTAAAAATTCCATTTTGTGCTAACATTCGTGCAGAAGTTGCAGACGATTTATTTATTTTGTATGCGCTCGATGTTTTATGTTTGTTGCGCCTGTCTGCAGCTGTGTCTGCTATGTGTCAACTGTAAACAACATCAACAACCTCGCCTCGCTTCGCTCTGTCGGCCCCATCGCCACCCCCCTCCCCCTCCCCATCAACATCATCATCATTATCGTCATGAGCCAGCGCGCCGAAAAGCAGACTGCAAAACTATGCAACATTTTGTAGACAATGGAATGCACGAGTATTTTGTTTGGCATTCGCACGACATTTGATATCAATGTCAAGACATTTGACACCCCCCAGCCCACCCCAGCCCCTCGCTTGATACCGCCAACCCACCCACCTCAACTTATTTAAAGCGATTTCTCAGCAAACTTGAAGCATTTTTGCTAAAGCCAAATAACGTGGGGGCAACAAAGAAAAAAAGAGAGAAAAAGAAATAAGAAAGGATTATTTTGCTGCCACGCCCAACTGCAATCAGTTTGAGCTGCTTTGCTCCAATCTTATTCGTATTTTTTCCAGCTTGTCAACTTGCTTCTTGTTGCTGTTTTATTTCAGTTTTTATATATAAATATATATGTATATATATATACGAGTATATATTTTTTTTTCTTTTTGGGTTCCCTCGTCGCGCTCTAAATTTAATTTCGCATGTTTGACGCGTCGTCCTCGTATCCCTGATTCAGTCCCCGCTCCAGCTTTCCTATATGGCTCCAGTGATTCCTTTGCTTGCTGTTGCCACTTTAAAGACGTATTTACCCTGTTTGCCAACTTGCTGCATGTGTATGGCATATTCGCACTTTAGATTTGCACAGCAAAGCTATGTCTGACTACATTTTGATTAAAGTATAAGAAATATAACCGGAGGGTAACTCATTGTCTGGCACGCCCAATAATGTTCTCAAATTCATTAAAATCGTTTCAAAAGTATATACATAAAATATACACAAAGCGTAACTTATTATTCTAGCATGTCAGATTCAAATTGTTTAATATCATTTTTTGTGCACCTTTTCTCAGCTAGGGTAACTTATAGTCTAGCACTTTCTGTGCCTGTTTATTTCTTCTTCTTTTGCATTCACCAGTTGACAAGTACGCCACCCCCCCCCCCCCCCCACCGCCTCCTCTCACACACACACATACACACACAGTGCTGCCAAATTGGCACAATTCCCCGTTAAACTTATCAATTTGATGAGAGAAAATTTCCTACACACACACACACACACTCACACACGCGCACGCACATGAAACGCTTAAGACTACCCAGCTTCGCCTCTCCCCTCTCCCCTCCCCCTCCCCCTTTTGCCTAGTATCTGTGTGCCTTGAGTTTGGCATTTTTTAACGCTAATCCATTAAATTGATGCTGATGGCAATTGAATTTAAGCTGCTTCGCACAGATTTCAAGCGTATTTCACCTCAATGCCAGTTAGCGGGAGCATGAAATTGCATTTCGATAAACGATAGACACACATATCGATAAACCGTTGAGTATATATATATGCAGAGCTTTAAGCCTGACATTAAGTGCATATTAACGTTTGATTTGTCTGCATAAATCAGGTAACTGACAAACTCTCAGAGAGGGGGCCGCGAGGTGCGCGCGAGTTTCAAGTGGCCACACACACACACACTCACTCGCCCATCACGCACAGCCCGTTATCGGGACCACACACGCACAGATCGACTGACTTTTGGGTTTTTTTTTGTTTATTGAAATTTGCGTCTGTTACATAAATGTCCAAAATTAAGTGGAAAACACTTGAGTTGTGCTGCTCATCGACCGATTTTGGAGCTGCACCCCAACCCACATCGAAAAAAGAAAAATATGCTGGGGACAATAGATGGGAAAAGCAAGTTGCTTGCAGCCGCAAGAGGCACGTGAGTCTCTCTCTCTGTCTCCTATGCTTATCACTCGAGTGTTGATGTGGAATTTGATCTTGAGTTTGGTTTTCTTTACTTTTTTCCTGCTCTTCTCTCTCTCTCTCTCTTTCTCCCGCTCTGTGAGTTTTTCCGCTTGTTGCCTAAACAAACACTCGAGCGATTAGAGCCAGTGCCGTGTTACAGTTGAACAAAGTTCTTCAGTTTTCCTTCTTTCTTATAAAATTGTTTTTTTTTTATTTTTTTTTTTAAATAAAATAATTTGTAACATTTTTGTGTAACCGCTGACAATCTTTAACTTTGGGCTTGGCAGCAGTGTTTGAATTCGTTACGCCTCGCAAGGCCATATGTTGCCACGTTACAACCAACCCCTGCCACCCTGTCCACCCTTTGCCACGCCCCTGTTGTTGCCAACTACTTGGGCTGTCCTTTTTTGTGCTGTGCTCTGACGCTTAACTTTTCATTGTTATTGTAATTTGTTGCTGTTGCCCGGCCAGCAGACAGGATTGGGTTGCCTTTTGGGTTTGGGTTTCTGTTTGTATTTGGGTTTGAGTTTAGGCTGCTTCTCCTGGCCAGACTCATAATGATGACGTTTTTTGTATATCCATATACATATATATAAATTTACTTATATTTTCATTTTTTTCGTTTTTTTTTTCTTTTTTTTTTTTTTTTGATGGGAGGCATCAACAGCTGTTGCTCGGGCAACCGCTAAGACTTCAAGGAGCCAGCACTTTAAAAGTGTTGCCTTGCGGTTCTTCGTCTGTGTGTTTAAGCACAAAAACAAGACAAAATTATTGAAAACGAAACGAAATGAAAACGTGAGCATCATCTTTGTATTTTGTGACTGTCTGCGTGGGCCTAAAAATTTAAATGGCTTTAAAAAGTTAAATTTATTTCTTGCATTTTGCTTGGTCTTTTTGAAAAAGGTCTAAGCTAAAATGCGGATTCAATTTATAGTTGCCTAAGTAACTGATTGATAGAGTTGCTAAATGAAGCGCTTCATATATAAACAAATATAAATTTATTGAGATCTTTTTATCGATTTAAATTAAATACTACTGTTCTTTGAAGTTTTCTACCCTTTTTTACTTACTATTCTTAGAATGCCTTCGCTCTAAATGGAAAACTTGTAAATATAAAAAATAATAATGATTCTTTACAAAACTTCTAATCTTGTATTGTTTAGGAGCGGAAACTTTGGGCGAAAAAAATGTTAGACTGTCGTCTAATGCCAAGAAAAGCTTTCAAATAAAATTCATACATTTTGTATACAATATTCAAATTTTCCAAGAGCATAAAAAATATAGTTGAAACTTTCATTAACAACATGTGCATTGCATGTAAAAGTTCGGTTTAACATTTGCAGCCTTTTTTTGCGACAGATTTTCGCAGCAGCAGCAACAATGCCGAACAATGCCGCACAATCAGTTCAAGTGTCAAACACTCGACTTTTAACACTTGTGCTGGCAATACACTGACACAACCATAAACCCCTACCCAACCCCCAACCCCCACTGAACCACCCAGCCAGCACCACCACCCCAATTAAAGGAAAGAAAGGCGCATTATTCTTATTGTTGTTGTTGTTGTTGTTGCTGCTGCTATGCATAATGCAATAATTCAATGAGGCAACATAAATTTGTGACACCTAAGGAAAATCACAACAGATGTGTGGTGTGGTGCGAGTTTATATAACCATATATGCAGGTCTAGTTTAGGGTTGCAACCCTATTGTTTGGCAATTATGGGAGAGTAGAAGTGCAAGTAGTACTCACCGGCATTGCCTGGCAGACATCGCTGTCCCATTGCTGTTGCGCCAGTTGCTCCTCGTTGCAGTCCTGCGGCACCACTGTGTACTCAGCGAGGGCCGGCGGTCGCGGTGGGGGCGGTATTAGAAATTGTGGGGGCGGGGCCAGCGGCATGCCAGCGCACTCATCACAATCGAACACAAAGAGATCGGCATCCATTATGGTATCCAACATTTTCCACATTTGCAAAGGCTTTGCAACTTTTTTTCCTCTATTTTTGATTTGTTTTTTTTTTTTTTTTGGTAAATGATTTTGGTCGTGTGTCAGTGTGTTTGATGTATGTGTGTGTGTGTGTGTGTGTGTGTGTGTGTGCAGATGTCTGTGTATTTCCCTTTAGAGATCGTGGACTGCGTGTCAAATGCGTTTCCTGATCGCTGTCATCGCTGGACAGCCTTCAACGGCGTCGGCGCTGCAAAGGAAAAACAATCAAGAAAATGGACATCTTTTGATTAGTTAGGGATTACAAAAAAATTGTGGTGTCCTTTGTGCTTGGACAACAGCTGGCGATTTTTTTGTCTATCTCTCTCTCTCTCTCTCTCTCTTTCTATCACTCTCTGTCTCTTTGCCTCTCTCATTAGCTGGCGACTCGAATTCTGGTCACGTAACAGTTGCTTTGGCTAATAACTAGAACTGATCCTGGGTCACACTTCCTTTGGCACATGCAAAAAGTTTTGATAACCTCCCCACCCGAAACCCCGCCCTCTGCCCACTTTTCACACCCCTACAAACTGGCACGATCCTAGCGGCTTTGTGTGCCGTGTGTCCTTAAAACCCACCCCAGTTTGGAGAATGTTAATTTTTATTGATTTTGCTTAATGCGTTTCTATTTTTTACGTATTTATTTTTATTTGCTATGGCTTTGGTTGTTGTTGTTGCTTATGTTTTGCTGTTGTTGTTGTTGTTGTTGTTGGGTGCTGTTTTAGCCCTTCCAATTTTATTACTCTTGAGCTAAATATACATTGGGTGTTTTACTCTTTTTTTTTCCTCTGGCTAAATGTGTCGAGTCATTGGCAATTGTTTTAATCCCCCTGCAGCCGGAATGTTGCCTTGTTTCTTTTTTATGATTATTATTATCCTTTTTGGTTGCGGTTCTCTTGTTATTTTTCACACATATGCTGACAAAATAATTGAGAAATTGATTTGGGGTAGGCCTTGAAAGCGAAACCCAGAATTCCCCTGTCTGACATTTATCGATAAATGGCTTAGAATATTCATATTTATGCCTGAGTTGCGTTACTGCATATTTGATTTACTTCCATCGATTGCCGACATGTTATCGATAACTGCCAGCTTAACTTGACAGTCGCCTCCGAATTGAATCCATCAATGCAAAAAAAGAGCAAAATATGCAGTATTCTCAGCCTCGTCCAAGTCCATGTGGCTTAAGCTCTCGCTGACTTGGATGGTCTGGTCTGGCCAACTACTCCACTTGACAGCCGGGAAAACTCAAGAGTTGCTGCTGCTGCTGCGGCTGCTGCGGCTGCTGCTGCTGCGTGGGGTAGCCAAGAAAGAGACGAGGCCAGAGAGGGAAGGGGATGCAGCAAGCGCAGGCAACATATGTTGCCAGTTGGGCCATTTAATTAGCTGCACAGTGAGCTGACAGTTGTCAGAGAGTGTGGCACTGACTGAACAGTCAAACAGGCCAAGCAAGAGAGAGAGAGAGAGAGAGAGAGAGAGAGAGAGAGAGAGGCAGGCAAGCAGGCAGTCCAAGCAAAACTGATAAGATCTCAAAAGAAAAAAAAACACAATCGTTGCTGTTGTTGTTGTTGTTGTCTTGCAATCAAATGTAAGCCGCTGTTGACATTGGAGATTAAAAGATATTATAAAAAAACGAAGCGAAGACGAAGTCGAAGTCGAATCTGACACACACACAGAGCTGCACTTGGGCAGCAGAAAGAGGAGAGAGACTCCAACTCGAACTTCAAATAATACAATGTGACAGACAGGCAGACAGACAGAGACACAAAGAGAGAAAGAGCATGACATTGAGACAGAGAAAGAAAGAGAGAGAGAGAGAGAGAGAGAGAGAGAGAGAGCTGAATACAAACACAAAACATGTCAAAGATGAAATGTTGTAAGGAAAATTGAATTGAATGGAATTGGAATTGGAATTGGAACTGAAACGAAGTCAAACTAATAAATAACAACAAAATAAAATATAATAAAAAAAAAACTACAGACTCAATAGTTGAGTTAGAGCAACTGAACGATGCCCTGCAGCATCGAAATTAAGTTATTAAATAATAAGAATAGTAAACAAGGTGAAAAGATTTTATCTGATTTTTGAGTGGAAACAAAACTAAAGTAAGCAAGTAATAAATATTATAATAATTAAAAAAAAATATATACATTTTAGCAGATGGGAGGTAAATACATCAAATTAAAATCCATTACTTAGGCTTAGACAAACTACAGGGTACACGATAAACGTATCATTAATGCAATATTGAATCGCAGCAGCAAACTGCAACTTAAACCAAAAACTCAACTTAAAGCTTTAGTTTTTTTGTTAGTGTTTTATTTTTTATTTTTTGAATACACGCTTTGTGTTCTCGCTTTTTCTTTTATTTATTTTTACTATTGCTTGTTGTTGCTGAAAATCGATTGAATTGTCTCGCAAGGCGCGTAACTGAAACTGTCTGCTGATTAGGTTTTGAAGCGGCCCATTAAAAGCTGCTGGGCTGCAAACCCCAAAGGAGCGGCGAAAATAATGAAATAAATCGCGCTGAAAAACTTCAACTTGGCCAAAAAACGAAAAGGAAACGAGACGAGACCAGTCGAGACAAGACGAGACGAGACGAGACGAGAGGACTCGAAATGAAGGCGAAGGCGAACAGAGCACGATTGAAGCAGTGGAGAGGAGATGACAACAGACAGACGAGACAACGAAATCGATTTGTTTCGAGATTAAGTCTGGGACGCATTCAAAGGTTCTCCTGGGACGGTTCCTGGGAGTCCGCCCAAGCGTAAAACGGAAATGTTATGGACGCGCCAAGGAAGCGCAAATGAAAATCAAAGTTCTGCTCCTTCAAGGTGAATCGATGGGGTAATTAGCTGAAGCACTCAAAAGGTTTACCGGGGAGTGGGGAGTGGGGAAAGGGATGTTAAATTTGTGATAAGAGCGAATCAAAGTGAAATGCAAGCAATTAGATAATTGGCTTAAAGTTGTTGGTGTGTGTGGGAGAGGGGGGTGGGGTTGGTTCTCAAGATACTTTTATGAAGACAGCTGCGCTGCAGCTTGTTATGATAGCAGAGCAGAGCAGAGCCAGCAGAGAGGAACACTCAAGGATTGAAGCAGACAAAGGTCAAAGGTCTCCACTCAAGGATGCAAAGAGAACGAGAGAGAGAGAGAGAGAGAGAGAGAGAGAGAGAGATAGACTCAAGCCCTTGTTTATTTCTTTGAGACGAGTTGCACACTTAAAGCAGGCGTGCAACCCTTTCGAACTAGTTACTAGAAATTGTTACCACTTACTAACCACTTACTTTCTCAGCGGCACTTTCACCCGTCCAACTGATTTATGTGCCCCATGCAACTAGGCACTTGAGGAGACAACAGCAACGAGAAAATGAGTATGTAAAAACACAACAGCTGTCTACAATTTAATTGAATTGTTCTTCCAAAACAAAAATGTTCGATTGCTCTATGGGATATATCAAAATTAGCCGGACAATTGTCAGGGGTTGTATTCGGTTTTCTACTTTTGCCTTTTTAC
Source organism: Drosophila basisetae (assembly GCA_035041595.1). Classification (NCBI taxonomy): domain Eukaryota; kingdom Metazoa; phylum Arthropoda; class Insecta; order Diptera; family Drosophilidae; genus Drosophila; species Drosophila basisetae. The sequence goes on along the minus strand of JAWNLB010000048.1, from coordinate 296,154 downwards.
CTCGACTATGTTTCAGTTCCTCTTGTTATTATTTTATTTTTTTTTTTGCCACGCATTTAAATGACTCAATCGTTGCTATTGGAAAGCCAAACCACGTTTCGGGTCAGCAACGGCAACGGCAACAGCAACAGAAACGCAGGTAACAGAAACACATTTATTAGCTACAATGATAAATGTTCTTTCCAAGGATCGACAGCACAGCGTTCTCAGTCTCCCTCCCTGTCTCCCTCTCTCTCTATCTCTCGCTCTCTATGTCTCCGTCTCTGCCGCGACATTGTCTGAACGTGTAATTTTAATTCGATTTGGGCATTGCCAGTTGTAACTGATATGGGTGCAGCTCAGGTAGTTCCAAAAAAAAAAAAAAAAAAAAACAAGAAAAGAAAGAAAAGAAAGAAAACCCGAAGCTGAGAATTGAGACATTTGATGTAGTTAGTAGTAGTTTGGGCAAAACGATAAGTGTTATGGGCACTGCGGGATAACAATTTGAACAATTTTCCAATATGTGGCACAGAAATGTAGCAGGCCAAGGGAAAATACACAGAATACAGATATCTATTGCAAATTGAGTAGACACTCTGCAAACGCTGATAAGGGAGGGAGGAAGTGTGTGATTAAAGTAAGTGAAATATATTATGATAGAATTGAAATAGTTTTAAGAATAGCTGTGCACAAACTTTGCGCATCGAGTGAATGCTTAACTCAAGCTGAAAACACTTTCAAACTTAAATTAATTGTCTTTGCAAAAAAATGCAAATCAAAATGGATTTATGCAATTGTTCAATTTACAATTGCCTCGAGAGATGCAAGCACAAATATAAAAACTATATTTTCTCTCTCTGTCTCTCTCGCTCTCGTTCTCGTTCTCTTTCTCTTTGGAGCGCTGCTGGGAATTAGCCAAAACAAAATCCGGGCTAAAATATGCAGCAGCAACTTGAGCAACTTTTGCCTTGGTTTACATATCATTTATTATTTGTTGTCCACTAGCTCGAGGTGTGTTTTGGCGGGTGTGCTGGCCCGGGGGTGGGGGGGATTCATCAACTAACATTGTCACGCCCCGTGCGACCAACCACATTACGCAAAACTTTTAAATAAAGCAACGCGCCTCGTTGAAGCACAACAGCAACAGCAACAACAACAAACAACAGCAGCAACAACAAAGGTAGATGAAGAAGCAGAGGCAGTTGACGGGCATGTCACATCAATGTCACTCAGCATTAAGAGCAAAAGCGCGCAATAAGACTGACTGCAAGGGCGGTGGAACGGAGAGGGGTGGGGTGTAAGCATGTCCTGTGAGGACAACGATAAAGTTTGTTTTCTTTTGCGCTCTCGCCTCGCTCTCTCCCCATCTCTGTTACACTTATTGCGCTTCTCTCTCTCTCTCTCTCTCTCTCACAGTGGCCGCCGGGCAGCTGAGCATGAAAAAAAAAAACGGCGGCATTTTACCTACCCCTGCTCCACACTCCCCGCCCTGCCAGCTACCCATACAAGTCCTGTGTAAGTCCTGCCTTTTTTCACGGCTTTCGTTTTCGTTTTTTTTTCTTCTACTTTTTGCGTTGTGCGAGAAAATTACAAGCGCATAACAAATATTTTGTTTTGAGATTCTCTTATTTTTTTCAACATTTCGCTCATGCCACAAGATAAAATATAAATATACATATATATATATATAAGTTTTTTTTTTTTTTTTTTTATTTATATGTTACAAATTTTCGCGTGCGTTTTGTTTGTACTTTCTGCTTGTGTTCATCTTTTGAGCATTTCGTTTGCGTTTGCGTTTTCGTTTTCATTTTCGTTTGAGTTTGAGTTTGGCCTATTTGCATAAGGTGCTTAGCGAGTGTTTTTTCTAAGCCGCTTAGCATATGGCAACAGACAATTCACAATGAGCTTCTTGTTTTTCACTATAAGTCACAATTGATTCATGATTTTTTTCTTCGCTTTTTTCTCTGCATTAAATTCCTGATTATAGTAAAATTCCCACAGCGCTGACTTTAATAAAGCCATTAACAGTCAGAATAGTTTTTTGTCAACTCGTTCTTTTTTTTTTTGTTTCCAGTCACAATTTACGTTTTATACAAATATATTTCAGCCTAAACAACTCGCTGGGCATACTAATTAGCCAGAGAGAGAAAGAGATGCGAGAGAGAGAGGGGAGAGGGAGAGGGCGGCAGCCAAACCAATAAATTTGAAAACAAACAGCAAACGGAAATCCTGTGAGCCTTTTTTCTGTATTTTGTTTTTTTTTTTTAATTTTGTTTTGTTTTAACCGTAAAAGGTAAACATGTGAAAAGCGATTAATGTGGTGGGAGTCTTTCAACGTGTTTTCAATTAAAATTCACTTTGGGCCAAAGTTCAACTTTTCCAACATGCGTTTTTCAACACTTTGCACTGATTTTGCATACTCTTCTTCTTCCTCTTATTCATCTTATTCTTCTTCTTCGTCGTTATTGCGTAGGCTTTTCAAGATTGAGTTATTATTTATCTGGTGTGCAACTCGGTTGAACAGCTCGTATCTTAAAGATATGCTCGCCTGCCACTTGCAGCAAGACTCGTTTTATGTGCCACAAATTTATGAGTTATGTGCCTTGCCTTATTTGCCCAAAGGATTAAGGCGTTGGGGTAAATAGGCAGCGGCAGTGGCAGTCGCAGAGGCAGGCGAATGTATGTAAAAAAATTATCTCAAGTTGCCGCCAAATGTGGCGAGCTGTTTGTTGCACTTGTTGCGCGTTGCGGCTTTGCTAATAATTTAAGCAAATTTACTTAAAGCCAAACAAAGGAGTGTGTGTCTCTGTGTGTGTGTGTGTGTCTCTGTGTGTGTGTGTGTGTGTGTGTGTGTGTGTGTGTGTGTGTCTCATAAATGACACAAGTGCTGTGACTTTAATTTTACATATTTTTATTTACTTTTGCCTTTTTTACTATTTGTTTATAATTAAAGCTTTTGTCGGCGCTTTTGTCGTTGTTGTTTGTTCTTCTTCTTCATTTTAAAACTGATTTGTTTGCTTTTCTAGTCTTGTCGCTTTAGATAAAGACAACGAGCGAGTCAGAGAGAGGGAAAGGGAGAGAGAGAGGGAGAGAGATACAGAGAGCATTAGTCAAATGCATTTCTATTGATTCTTTGAATCACACTCAAAAAACAAACGTGATTTTTTGTATTGTGCATGTTTGAACAGTTGATATCTGTTTTTGAAAATATCCATTTCAGTAATTGAGCAACATTTTCTATCTAATAATATTTCTCACTGGGCTGGGCTTACTCTTTATGATAGCATTACTTTATTCTCATATATATATATAACTTATATGATTTATTTTTACTATGTAAAATGTAAGGAAACTGACTCATATGGCTTTTAATGTGTAAACTTGAAGAAAGATGACTCGGATGTCATTTAAAGAGTGATCCAGAATGGAGTTCAAAAATTATATATCTAATAATTATATATATAATAAAATAAGGAGAAGAAACTAATTGAGAATACATTTAAGAGCAAAACTCGACGAGAGTTCAACATGCATCAGAAAGAAGAGTTTATTTTATATTTAAATATATAATCAAAAATCAATTAGAAAATGGCACTTAAAACAAATCCAAAAGAAAATTCAAAGACTATATATATATATATATATATATATATATATTGAACACTATATATACCAATACTTGTATTTGTTTGCTAATAGATATTTTACTATATACATCTTAATTTCAATGTATTTCTCTTTATTAAATTGTACTCTTTTCAGCCCAGTTTAAATATATAATTATTAAAGCACACTCGCAACTTTAATGAAAAAACAAGCAATTTTTTATTGATTTGCGAACACTTTTTAAAATAAACATTTATTTTTTTTGCTCTTTCAATTTCAAGTCAAAAACAGTGAGCTAATCCCAGTTGTAAATGCCACACATAATAAGCACAGTTTAAATGGTAAATTGATAAAAAAAATAATAAATTTAAGCTGCTGCTTCTTCTTCTGCTGCTGCCGCTGATAAGCTTTTCGCTCAGCAGTCAAAAAAAAAAAACGCAGGAATTGAGTCGGATTCGGTTTTGGAGTAGTTTTCACTAGCCAAAAAGCGATTTGGCTTTAATCCGACGACAAACCAGAAGAAGATAAGCTAACTGTATTTTGGCTCAAACAGGCAAAATCCAAATAACGGTCTTTTTATATTTGTGTATTTGATTCTTTTTTTGCCAGCCAGCCAAGAACAACAGCATTTTTATTCCACGCGCCGTTTTTTTTTATTTTTATTTTTTTTTGTTAGCTTTGAAAAACTTACCCGCTGTTTTTTTTTTTTTTTTTTTTGCTTTTCCACGAAAACGAAAAAATAACTGAAAAGCACGCCGAATTGACTTTTTTCTTTTTGCTTTGCTTTGCTTTGTTGCCGGCTTTTAATTAAGCCAAATCCAATTATTAAGAATAATTATGCTTATTGAATTTTCGGCACAAATTTTTCTTTTAAAAAACTCACAACGCACGTTTTTTTTTGTTTGTTATTTTTATGCTTTAATTGGTCGCACTTGTTGTTGGTGTGGTTTGCTTCATTTATTTGTTATTTGTTGCACTTTATTCACACAATTGCATTTCATTCATTTAATCAAATCATTTCACGTCGTCGTCAGTCTTGTTTGCGCTTTTCTGATGCTAAATGTTTCGTATTCGATCATTCGTACAATTTTAAAATATACGCAAGACGCACACGTCCGTTGGCGGCGACTGCGAGTCAAAAACTGAAACTCAATTTCACAACGAGAGCCAAGCAGCAGCAGCAGCCAAAGCAGCCAAATGTTGCCTGCTGCTACTGCACGCACTAACACGCACGTACACACACACACATACACGCACGCACAGAGAGCTGCCTTCGCATGTTCAGACACGCTCGGCTCGCATGCAACATTTGCCGTATTGTGTTCATTTTAGCTACAGAAATGAACGCCACCACCTACGCTCTCAATTGTTCGCTCTCTTTCGCTCTCTCTATCTCTGTGCGCTCTTTGGCAATGCACTATTGCAGGCCATTGAACAGTTGGGTTTGAGCGCTGCTTGATGAATGTTTGTTGCGTTTTGTGGCTGTCTCTTTGCTGACATTGGCGCAATTTTTGAACGTATTTTTGCTTGTTTGATATTTGACAGTTTGCTAATCTGTTTTTTAATGCCCCCAAAAGTATTGTTTATTATTGTTTTTTTTATTATTATGTTTAATGTATTTGGCTCGAATTACGCTAGGGATATGTGTTTTTTGCATAAAAAAGCTGGTCTTAAATTGAAAACTTGTAATAAAAAAAAAGTATGCAGAACTTTGACTTTGGCGGGTTTCCAATTTCCAGACATAAAAAACAAAAAAAAAAATAAATATTCAATAAAATAAGAATTTGACTTTTTTGTACTTTTGCAGTACGTAAAAATTATGTTTTTGAGTTGCTGGCCAGCTGCAATTTCATTTTCATTTTCATTTTAGCCGAGGATTTTACAGTTATTTGCATATAGAACGCAGCTGTTTTTTGTTGTTGTGTGCTGCTTCTAACAAATCCCCAGACGGATTCCAGACTCAGACAGACAGCCAAAGCCAATGACGAATATGCAACACCAGCAACAACAACAAGGACAGCATCCAGCATGCCACAATACGATGACGATCAAGGTCAATGTCTCCTTGCATTTTGCACTTTTCCAGCGCTTTACTTTTTGTTCAGTTGATGTTTTTCTTCCATTTTTGCAGCATGTCAAATTACAACTACAACGGGAAACCGGCAAAAGCAGCAACAGCAACAGCAGTAGCAGCAGCAGCGGCCGCTCTCTTCGAAATTCGAACTTCGAAAATGAACATACTCTCACTTCGGCGCACACTCAATTACGCTCTCGCACCACAGCTCTCTCGCTCTCTCGGGCTGCTTAGCAACATGTTGCAAGGCGTTCATTGCATGTTGCTAAAACTGCATTTTGTGCTTTGTGTTTTTTTCTCTCCCCTTACAATTTTTGTTTACGCATTTTTTTCGCACCTTCGCAGGTCGTTTTTTGAATTTTGTTGTTGTTGTCTTTGCTTGCATTTCCTCTTGTTGTTTACTTGCATTACTTTCACCTTCAGCAACAGCCCGCTTCCCATCCCCCCCTCAGCGCACTCATCTTCTTCTAGCACTCTCTCTCTTTTTTACAGTTGTTTTGTTTATCAACAATTTTTTGATTGGCTCTGTTTATTTTCAATGCAATTTCATTCCCTCTCGCACTTGGGCCTAGTGTTGACAGCAGGGGCGGAGTGGGGGAGGGCGAGAATTCTTAATAAATTGTTAAGCTAACGACAGCAACAACAAATGGCCTGCCAAAACTTAGTCAGAGCAGCGAACCAACCTCCCCCCCCTCCGCCCTTCTTCTTGCCACCCCCCCTTGCCACACCGCTGGCTCCTACTAGCTGGGCCGAGGTTTGCGGTTTGCCTGAACTCATTAGGCGCGTCAAGTGAAATGCTTCTTGTTGTTGCTGCTGTTGTTCTTGCCACATGTAGAGCCTTTTCTAGATGTTGTGCCAGGGGGGTTGGGGAGGAGGGGGCAAGGAGCAGGGAGGCAAGCACCCGAAACACATTAGCAGCTCATTTCATGCAGCATGGCCGCAAATTAAAGGCGCATTAGTGGATCGCCTTCGCTATAGGGACGACGGGGCAGGTTGGGCGTGGTAGCTGAAAACTGGCAACCGCAAGAGAAAACTAGAAGAAAAGATACACAAAACAAAAGAAATGAATCCGCAAATGTATCTGATAGTTACACAGACAAAAGATACAAAACTATATTTTATAATATTTAATATAAATTCGACTTTCAATTTTCAGCGAATAAAAGACACAAAAATATTTAAAATTCGCTCATCAATCTGAATTATTTAGATTCAATCTGAATTTAAAATATTCAGAATTCAAAAATATACAAAACGTTCTTATTTATCTAATATACAAATAGATAAGATTAACCTGAATTACACAGATAAAAGATACTACAAAATCTAAAAGTTCTTTTAATTGGAATTACACAGAAAAAGATACGAAAATATCTGAAAGTTGCTTATGAATCTGAACAAAACATGCAAATGCATTTCAAGCTAAACAAAGATACATTTAACTGAGTCGAGATACGTTTTTTAAAGAACAAAATTCGAAATATACGAAAAGTACATGTCTTAAAATAAGAACGACTTCGTTTCTATTTTTCACAAAATATGTAACAAATAAATGAAAATATTTTCGACAAGTAGAAATGCAAACCTTTATTAAAAAAAAAAAATAAAATCCTTTCTTGGTGTAGCCAAAAAATAAGGAAGGAGTAAATATAAATCAGGATCATGGATTGTGGTTACAAAAAAAGATAAAAAAGTCTGCAATGATTCTGAGTTAGACGAAAAACACAAAGTTAAACATTTTTTAAAGATGCAAAAAAGATAAATACTTCATACAAAACAAATCTTTCAGAGAGAGACCAAAAAGCCTTCCAAAATTATATCACCAATAATTAAATAGATTCCAGAATAAAGTTTGAACATAAATATATCGCAGATAAAACGGTTTGAGTTGATACAATTTTGTTTTTAATTTTTAAGCAAAGCTATAAAATATAAAATAAAATAAAATTTGCGCAGCTTGTAATTATTGTAATTTACCAAAATGAATTTAATACAATTTGAATTTAAATTTCAATTCTAAGCAAAGCTTTCGATGGAAAATGAATTTGATCTAAAAATACTAAAAGCGGTTTTTAAATGTGACAAATTTCAGCAATCTCAAATCATATCTAAATTTGAATGGTTGCTAGTAAAAAAGCAGACACAAATGTCGTTTGTTACTTGATGCGCCCACCACACACACACACACACACACACACACACACATAATATTTTGAGCGATATAAAGTTGTGTCTGACTGAAAGTTACAAATCTCGCTCGGTTGCCTAATTAGTCATCCAGTTGTCCTTTTCATGTGGAACCACAACCACACACACACTAGCAACCCACGCACACACACACACACACACACACACACACACACACACAAGCAGCTGAAGCAAACGTCGTGCTTTGCAGTTATAATAATTAATAATTCCGGGGATAATCCGCATGTTTGTCAAAGTGCTATGACCCAAAAAATGTTTGCGAAACTCATACAAAATCACCTAGCAAAAGATACACACACACACTCGCACACACACACACACACACATATGCATAGCCTGCTATATTCAAATCAAAGTGTGTCTGTGTCGCCTGGCCTGGCCCAAAAATAAGCCAAAGATTTTGGCCCGCTGGCAAACCCAACAAGAACAACAAAACCAACAACCTGAAATGCTCGCACATCTGCATAAATACTTATGAATACTCATGTTGTTGTTGCCGTTGTTGTCGTTGTCGTTGTTGTTGCTGTTGTCAGGGGTAGGGCGTAGGGTGTAGGGGTTAGGGGCACACACTTTCAAATACAAGGTTTTAATTGTATTTTCCACAGCAGGCTCAAAGAGAGCCAGTCTCAAAATGCATGTGTATAAATATCTTATTGTTAACACGCACACAATTGAATAGTTGAATAACTAAATGCATACATATACATATATATATATATATATATATATATATATATATATGTACCCTATTATATTCGTCTTCTTGATCTCTCATTTTCAATTTAATTTCTCACTTTAAATTTTATTTAATTTAATTTGTAGCTTCAATTTGAAAAGAATTTTATATTTTTATTTATTAATATCTTTTCCAAGATCGATGCGCTTTAGTTAGTCCACATTAAGTAACTAAATAGTGCAAAAGACTCCTCAACAGTTTTAAATAATTATTTAATAATATTATTTAATGTAATTTTCTCAACTATTTTATTAGGCTTATTTAATTTGAAATTTTATCAAAACTATTAAAGTGCAACTGAAAAGTTACCATTTGGGTCTTTTTCTACATCACTTTAAGTTTCAGTTTCATTTGATTTAAATATTGTCTGGATTTATATTCAATTTCTGAAAATGATTACCCATTTTGCAACTCAACTCGCATTGCAGATTTGAAGTTTACTTTTGGCAACCTTAGGTTAAATAACTGCTCCAATTTCAATTGTATTTGTCATCATTTACAGCAAGTAAAACACTCGTTGTCACTCCTCGCATGCCCAAACAAATCTCATCATTTATCTTATTAACACATATCTGATAAACACACACACACACACACACCCCAAAAACCAAATATTATCTAAAAGTAATCGAGTTCAAGTTCAATCCTCGTGTTCTTAAATAACTAAAGATAATCTCTTTAATGTGCTGCAACAACAACAACAGCAACACCACTTGCTTGTACAGATAACAATTGTCATGCTGACACCCTCCACCCTCCACCCTCGCCGCCACCCTGGTGAATCCAATCTCGCCCCAAAAAGCGCTCTAGAAACCCCATGTGCCAATTTCAAGTGCAATTATAATTTTTGTTTGTCATGCAAAAACAATAACAACAAAGACAATAACACAATGAATATTGCGTGTGTTTGTGGGGAGAGGGGGTGGGGGGAGGGGTGGTGGTTGGTTGATAGTGTCTGTTTGTGTGTTGCTTGAATGCGTCACGCCCACAATCAAAGTGGGTCACACACACGCACACACGCAGAGACAAACAGAAAGCATATAGAAAGACTGTGACAATTTGCATATGCATGAGTGTGTGTGTGTGTGTGTGCGTGTGTGTGTGTGTGTATAGGTGTTTGCAGGTGTGTTCTGTTCCCCTCCCTTTGCACCTCTGCCCCGTCATTCATGAGTTAAACACATTTTTTGTACCACTGCAGCCCGATTCTAATAAATTTTGCGTTGGGGGCACAAAGAAAATGGCCGGCAAATCGCCAGCCCGAAATATGCAAAGTCACATGGCGAACAGCAGAATATATACTATCTATGTATATATATATATATGCTGGGATATATATACACTGATGCTGCACATACACATGTGTGTGTGTGTGTGTGTGTGTGTGTAGATGTGTCTGCTCATTGCTCATAAATCAGCGTGCAACTGTGGAAGCTGTGAATCGAGAGTTGAGCCTTTCTCTATTGCTATCTCTTACTATCTCTCTGTGTGTGACTCTCTCTCTCTCTCTCTCTCCCTCCCTCTCTTGGGAGCTTCCTGCTGCATTGTGCTTCAGCATATTTGCCAATGGGTTTTTTCCTTGTCTATTTTCAGTGTGGCTCTTTGTTGCCTGTGTTGCATTTGCATTTGTATTTGCATACATTGCATGCATGGATGCCTGTGTGTTTGTGTGTGTGCATTTATATATATATTTATATATATATATACATATATGCTTGCTTGATATGCCTTTGTCGTCCCGGCATTATTCTAATATCCATGTGCCACAACATCTTTGCCGCTTTTGCAGCTCAGGCTTTCGCTCGATCTGGCGACCTCGAGATAGGCAGCTCTCCGTGTGCACTGTGTGTGTGTGTGTGTGTGTGTGCCACACTCATTTGCATATTGTGTTACACCACCCACTCTACTCTCTCTCTCTCTCTCTCTCTCTCTCTCTCTGTTGCCTTCCTGCAACTCATTGTTGGCACACATTCGCTTTTGCGGCTGCTGTAATTAAAGGTGTTAATGCCACTGATAATTACACACGTTTCTTGCCACAATGCCAAACTTTGGCCCCACTTTAGCTCGGGCCAAGGACGCACTTCTCGTCGCCCAACCGCCTGCCCCTGCTTCCTGCCCCCAACTGTCATCAACGAGCAACGCTTGCAGCTATCGCGTTGACCATAAATTTGTGTGTGGGGCAAGCCAAAGCCGATACAGGCATATTTTATGCCCGTAAGTAGTCGCTATTTATGGCCACAGTTTGCCGCCGACAATAATGGGTCTCATTTCACTGGGTCAACCCAGAGCTGATGACGCCGTCAAACACGTCCTGCGCCAGGATTACACAATGCAAGCGCAAGTTAGAAAAGTAAGAAACACAAATCGATCTTTGTTATTTTTTGCAGGCGCAATTCAAATTGATTGAAGATCTTCAAATTGAAAAAGAAAAGAATTGCAATTTAAATTGATATTCGAACTGAGAATGACTAAACTAAATCTTTAAAAGAGTGTCTTTTATTGCCATCGGCTAACGATTTGTATCGATAGTCGCCAAAAGGCAGTTATCGAGAAAAAAAAAGAAATTAAACTTATTCCCATACGAGGAATTGCAGACTCAATTTGAAGTTTTCACCTTTTGTAGACTCTCAGTTCGACTTCTTCATACAGATGGACAGAAAAGTCGATTGGGCGTTTGATTCTGATCAGGAATATGGTTATATATGGGATTGGCAATGCTTACCGACGTTTGTTACACAATATTCCACAACTTGACTCTGTGCCATTTTTAATAAGTTCAGGCTAATAATAATAATAATAATAATATTTCCAAAGAATTGCTACTTTTAATTAAGCAACGAGATGAAAGCGAACTTTTTGAATTGTGTTTTGTTCACTTGAATCAATCGATTCTTTAGTTATTCCAAGAGCTGGCAAATGTTTTCAAACGGGAATATAAATAATTATTGTGCGGCTACCTGTTATTCTGCGCAAAACATAAAACGCTGAATGCGTTAGTCATGTTTATATCGGCCCGCTGGTGAGCGGGGCACTTGCCCACAAAACTATTTATGGTTCATTGGCCCGGGATGGGATGGGAAATTGTGTGGACCGCCCGTGGCTGCAGCATACGAAATTACATGCGAAAACAGAGTTGCCCTTTGGCTCCCGCTAAAAGCAGCAACAAGCAACATAAAGATACAAACACACACACAAAGAGAGAGAGAGAGAGGGGGGAGAGGGGGAGAGGGGAAGCAGAGTAGAGAAAACCCATTACACGCAGTCATGTAAACTAATTTAAAAGGCCCACAAAATCACCACCAGAAATAACAAAAGACGTTGTTGGGGTACCGAACTAAGCACAGGGTTGCCACTACCACCAACAAACCCACCAAGGCGAGAAAAAAGAAAAAAGAAGCAAATCAAAAACAACAACAACAACAACAACGGTCAGGGTTGACTTTGCTAATGAAGAAAAAGCAGCTGTCAGCTGTGCATTACAAGCCTGCGCCAAAGAAAATTGCAAAAACTACGAAATTCAATCACTCCCCCCTCCCCCCTCGATTCACCCTTCCCCCCTGCCCACCTCCCCCAGTAGCAGCCTTGCCCCTTTCCAAATACATAGTGCAAATCCACCACCAACGCATGAAAAAAGAAACCCCCTCGGACTGCTTCCAACTGCAGGTCAAAGGCGCTAATGCACATTTGTCGGACAGCAATAACAACAGGACGGCAACACGGGGTAGCAGCAGCAACATGGAAGGGGGCGGGAGGGTGTTGTTGCGAGTTGATCATGGAGTTGGACAAAGGAGCAGCATTCACTTCTGTAACAAGTGTTTGACTTTGGCAAAAAAAAAAAAATGGAAAAAAGTGTGAGAAGGCAATTTATGGAACTGTCCACTGTGTGGCAGCAAAAACAACAACAGCGACAAAAAAAGGGGACTATAAAATCAATGAAGAAAAATGTTGCAAGCAGTTCGAAAAAAAAAAATAGTTGAAAACCCACATTTAGGTTAAATCGAAGATTGAACATGCTCTCTGAGAGACTAATAAAAAACAGAAAGTGCTTAAAGAAAATAAGCCAGGATTCAAAAAAATATTCGCAACGAAACTATAAATTAAATATTATAAAATAAAATAAAATTAAAACAAAATAATCAAATCCACTGCAGAACTGATTGCATCAAATTATAAAAATATAACTTAAAAATGAAAAACAGTTGCAAGTAAAATCTGTACTTATTATCTTATAACATTTATTGTATATAGATTTATACTCCAACCAAATCTTCTGGCATATTTATCAACAATAGAATAATACCCCAGGTAAGAGAATAGAGTTGGGCCATTGTCTGGTTGGGAGGGAGTCAAGGCAAAATCAATTGAAAGCAAATTATTGTTGCTGTTGCTGCAGTTAGATAAGCAATGGAGCAATTTCCACATCCCCCCAAATCAAATCCACTCCCAAAAACTCCTCTTTTCACCCTCAACCTGCACAGCCCCCAGCTAGCGACAAACGAGCCGAGTAACTGAGTTATGGTCCAAGTGTGAAATGGAAACCGGGAAGCTCTTAAATATATTTTTTTTATTTTGTTCTCTTGTGAGATTAAGTGACAGCCCGAGGTGGCAGGACAATTTAGCTGGGCCAAAGGACAAGGGAGCAGCAACTTTTTGGGTCAATGAGAAAATTGCTAAAATCCTGGGGTATTGGAGTTTAAGAAGAAATTGAGCTGAAATCTGATGATGAGCTGCATTCGTAATTATGCCAGGCAATTAAACGATTAAGCCAAACGCCAAATGGAGCACGAGCGAAGAGTCCTGATAGGAAAACAGAGAAAGAGGCAGAGCGAGAGAGAGAGAGAGAGAGAGAGGGGGCATTGGGAAGATGCGTATTGAATTTCTGAGATTGAACATGTTGCCAATTAAAATGAAACTTGGTATTAGCAACCATTCACCAAAGAGAGCGAGAGATAAAAAGTGAAAAGGCGCATTGAGGTAGGCAACGATGATATATGTCTTGAGCAAATGGTGAGCAAAGGAAATTCAGAATAAAATATTATAAATAGCGAGAACTCTTCAATGATGAAATCAATGCTTTTTCATCAAAATAAAAACCTAAAAGAAATCGAACTTGCTGAAGAAAGTTGAAAGAAATGGAAATTTAATGATAAATTGATACTTATATAAATACAAATACTTTTTGGTTCTTAGTTTACAAAGAGTGTGGAGAACTTTACAGAAATAACTATATCAATGAGAAATAGATTGAGAAACATTGAACATAAAGCTGGAGCAAAACAGATTTTATTCATTTGCATTTTTGCAGATTTGCAGAAGAATAGTTTCTATGTGTCATCAACCGAAAGAAGTCAAACTTTTAATAACTAAAGGAAAGGTAAATAAACATTACTTTATTGGCAAGCGGTTTACAATTGTCAAAAGTTGAAGGTTGTGGTAAATGCAGGAATACTTTGCATTGCTGTGCGTGTGTAGCAAAGAGTAGTGCTTCTTAAGCCCACCGCAGCTGGTCAATGGTTCTCCTCTGCCAAAAACTGCCCAATTCCCAATCCCCCATCTCCCATCCCTCCTGAAACATAAGACAGTTGAGCAGACAGCGAGAAGCACACTCGGGCTGGGAAACATTACAAGCTGAAAGTCCAAGGATCAAGCAAAAACTTTCATTTATGTGCAACGCACGGTCATAAAACTTATTGGGCGAGGGGCGTAGGGGGCGGTGGCTTGGTGGCTTGGAGCAGGCGGAGAGCCAGACCGAAAAAGTCGGAAGTTGCGGAAAGTGCGAACGTTGTTGAGAGCAAGTAGTGTTGTTGGTTTGGTGGCTGTTGCAGATGCAGCTGGCAAACATATTTGGCAATGCGGAAACGGAAATATTCGCACCATGCCGAGAAAACAACAACAACAACAACAGCAGCAACAACAATAATATGTAGTTGAAGCAGCAACAAGACTAAAGAACTTTTTCGGCCATTTCAACGGCTGACAAGAACAGGAGGGAGCTCAAGCCACACCCCAACCCCAATCCCAAGCCCAAGCCCAACTCCAGCCACGACTGCCACTTCAACCCTCAATCACAAACTCATTGCTTGGACCACTCACACAGTTTGTCAGTACTTTTGCAGGTTTGTCAGTTACGCTACCCCATCCCGTATCCGTCATGCAACCCCCCCGGCCCGCCTCCCCTCTGTGCTGTGTTCAGTGTCTGTGTCTGCCTCTGCTCCCATCGGCAGTCAGCTCATCTCATTTCAGCTCGTATCTCGCATCATTTCTCCATTCCTTTTATACATACATATTTCTAAATGCATTTTTGTTGTTCAATTTCAAACTGCGTCTGCAATTTTATTTGCAGTTTCCTCTCTCTTTTTTCGGGGTCCACCCAGTGCCCAGTTCCTTAGTTTCGTTCTTTATCCACATTTTGCTGGCGATTTTGAGCACCCTATGCAAAGTTCTAAGGCTGGGTATGCTCACTTTGAGCAAATGCTTAATAAAAGTCAACTAGAAATGCAATGTGTATTTATTGCCTGAAAAAATATAGTCCAATTGTGCCGCAGATCTCAGAAATTTAGCAAGAATTTTATAATTAGTATAAATTATTAAATTATTAGTTCTGCTTAGAAAACAACAAATTTTTTGGCAGTTTCTGTTGTAACCACAAAAAGTACTCAAATGTGTTTTCTGCTTTTTTAGGGAGAGCACTAAAATCTATTTGATTGCCTATCAGCTGTCAAGAATGATCGCAAATTTGAAACACACCTAATGCAAGCAGTTAAACTCAGAATTAAGCAACTACAGGGTATCTTCAGTGCGGTACCTTCCCCCTTTGACTCTGTGGTTATTTTTTGCTGGTTTCTTTGGCCACATTGGAAATGCGATAAGCAAAGTTTTCAGGCACGGTTTGCGGTTGGAATTGTTAGATATTTGAATCTAATTAGGATATAATGACACTTTTTTCCACTCTCCGTCGCTAACCAACTTTGCCTCCTATCCTCTCCACTCTATCCTTTTCCATTTTTTATCCAGTTTATCTCAATGTCCAATGGCCAAGTGCAAGTTTTTAGTCGCAACGAAACTGTTCTATTTTTCCTTTTTATTCAATTCAAGCATATTTTTGAAGCATATTGTGCAATTGTGAGATTCTATTTAAAGTTTTTTGCATTGTTATGCTAATTTAGTATTGTTTTTTTATTTTTATTTTTGTCTTGTGAAAACTTTCTTGCTTAACAATTACATATTTTGAGGAACCTTGCGCTGAAGGCACAAGGAAATAACTGCCTGCCATCAATAAAATGCAAAAACTTGGCCAGCCAGCGAAATGCAGGAAATGAAGAAGACCGCCTGCTGTGCCAGGGTTGCCATTATCACAGCAATATTGGAATGGAGTGGGGGGAGAGAGGGTGAAAGGGCACCCAAAAAATTGAATAATTAAATTAGAAATTGCCACTGCTGTCGCATTGGACAACAAAAGCGCGCCAAATTGCCTGTCAAGTACTGACAGAGTAACAGAGAGGCAGAGAGAGAGAGAGAGAGAGACTGAGAGGAACAGAGAGGCAGAGAGTCAAGTGTAGAAACAGAGTTGCCCCCATCAGTTGCTTGCGTCTCTGTTGTTGCTGTGACTGACGCATGCAAAAATATCCGCATTGCAAAGAGCAAAGGGGGAAAACACTGGCGAACAAAACATAAAAAAAAAACTGACAGCTGCTCTGACGGCCGCCAAAAGTAGATGGAGTAATGCAGGGTTAATGTAGGGGGTGTGGGGCAGGGGGTGGGGGGAGGCAGTTGCAAACACTTTTCGCGTGTAGCGTAATTTAATTAAATTGGTACATTTTCAGTAAAAGCACTCACAACATTGCAAAGCAAAAGCAAATGATTCAATTCTGAAATTAAGTATGAAAAGCAACAGCAAAAATCGGAGTAAATTAATTAGACAGGCAAAAAGATCTGACATCAGTTAACAATACAATTTTGAGTACAATTATTTTAAAAAATATTTCGTATATTTTACAACAGTTAACATTTAATTAATAAGACCTAATAGCTGCCCAATTGCACTAAGGTAATCATTCGGATATTAATGGATTACTAAACGGATCCCAGGAGAATTAAATATTCCATGTGTTTAAATATTCTGTTTACATATTTATTAGTATTCTTATAATTGGAAGAACTGTCAACAATATTCCAATGAGCAAATTATACCAGATTTTGAATAATAATTAATGTGTTTGGATGTCAGTAAAATAGATGTATTAAATAACAGAGGATTTGACAAACTCTGAAGGAGACTCCAAAAGACATAAAATAAAGTAAAAACAAATTTTACACAAAGTCGCGACGGCTAATCAGGTTTTCTGTCACTTTCACTGTTTTTTTTTTTTGGGAACCCAACCAAAATAAGTAGACATATGTAATCGGCATCGGCGTCGTCCTTTTGGTGTGAACACATAATTATTTTCGACTGGCTGAGCCGCTGATTATCACATTTTTGTCGAATAATGAAGACATTTTCCAGCGGGATTACCAACATTAACAAATGTGGCTCATTAGGCAGCCTTATCAGGCAAAGCACTTGCCTGTATCCGCTGCTGTTGTCTGTCGACTGCCCCCACCTGCTCGCTAATCCTTTTGATAAGTAGAAAAGTAGCCTCTTAAACGGCAGTCGTCATCATCATTGTCATCATCATCATCATCATCATGATCATCGCCACGGTGAGCAGCGTTTGTCGGCTGCGCTCAAAAGGTCAATAAACAATCAACTTGCATTGATTTCAGTCTTGCGAGCCAAGTCAGCCAAACAATTAAGCCAACAATTCAGTGTTAGCCAAGAAAGTATGGTGTCACCACAGCAAAAAAAAAAGGTGACAGCAAGACAACCATACACACACACACACACACACACACACACATGTACACAATACAATTTTAACCCAAACCCCGAGCCCCAACTTTCGACCCCGACCCTGACTTAGCTGCTTAGTGCGTTGACAAATGATAGTCACAAAAAAGTGTAGAAAGAATAGCTAGCCGAAGACTAAATACCCTTGCTGAGCGAACTTCAACTGCTCCCAGCTAATTTTAGTTATTTACTAACAAAATAAGCTATTTGAGAGCAGTTTAAATAGAAGATTTGGTAAGGAAAAAAATGTGTATAGAAGACGTTCAAATTATGCTTTAGTGTATCTGTAAGGTTTTCTATAATGTATGGAATGTAAATTATATAGCAATTTTGTTATACTTAATAATATGAGTAAGATCACAAGCAGCTAGAATTTCAGCTCTGCTAATAATTATATTGGTAGAAAGTGGGATTGTCTGATGCTGCCTATTTGCGAACTGGTCTTTAACAAGCTTACAAATTTGCATTGCTAAAGTATTTACAATTTAATGTAGCTTATTTTCCTTTTTTTTATTATTATTATTTATTTTTGATTTAATTTATATTATTTTCAATCGCATTGACTGATTAACCAATTCTTTTAGGCTGACACTCGTCGCACACTTTTTGACATGTGACAGGCTACTTAACAGAGTTGTAATACTCTTTGGTAGAGCAGATACAAAACTGCTGTGTTGGTAGCTGCTGGAGCCTAATGTCCAATGTGTAATCCTTTAACCTGCCGCCCGACAACACAATTTGGGTTTGGGTTAAAGCCCGCCGCCAGTTGGCCAGGAATAATGGCCAGCCGATTGAGACATTGTGCGTGATTCGAGTTTCAGTTTCAGTTTCTATTCGAGTCGGCGTTTTATCACAGGTGACAACACAGTTGCAAGCCATGTTGTACAGGTAGGCGACAGAGGACAGACGACAGACGACAGGCGACAGACAACAGACGTCAGACGGCAGCCGCAAGAGGCAACCTCAAAGGACATTTTTACGTCTCAATGCACAAAAGGAGCTCGTGTAGCAAGAACGGCAAGAAACTATTGTGCAATTGGCACAATTAAACACTGTGGCGGCTAACTTTTTGAGATCTCTGCAGAAAATGTCAGCCAAAGGAATCTGGGGCAAGTAATTTTTTGTTTTACAGTTTTTCTCTTGGTTTTCGGCACGACTTCAAAGCGGATTTTGTTGCCAATTGTTTGATTGTTTGGCACAAATGTTTATGCTTGACTGCAGGACAAACGCACACACACAAATCCTAAGGAGCGGCATTAGTTGAATCAACAGACAACAGTGTGTGTGTGTGTGTGTGTGTGTCTATGTGTATCCTGGGAAATTCAACGAGTTCAGCAATGTGCCAAGGAAAAACCTCGAACACAGAATTTGAGGGCTCCGCGTTTATGTCCAAAGCATGCCGCGTGGTGTCGTGTGAAATGCAAAATTCGCGTCAAAAACGCGCCAAGAAATAATTAAAATTGATACAACCCGAGTGGTGTCCGCAGGCAGACCAGCCATGAGTGAAATTCACTGGCACATGGCACAGTAGCCGGCGCAAATATTTTGACAGACATTTTCTAAAACTCAAATGCCGCACGCCAAGCACAGACCAGCAACCAGACCAAGCCAGACCACACCGGACCAGAGCAGCCAGGCCAGGAGCAACCTGGAATAGCAACTCCAACATGAGCTGGGGGCTTGAAGAGTTGCTCACTTGTAGTATAATTTGATTGAAATTGCCACGGAAAAACCAACAACAACAACAACAACAACAAAAACAATATATGTATGTAGTACAACAGAAAGGGCTGTGGTTGGGCTTTGGGCTGTGGTTTTTGTATTCGCGTTCTTAGTTGTGGTCTCTGAATATTCCTTGCCGCCTTTGAGAATTTTACACGTTGTGCGCTACCGAAATTGTAGTAGAAAACTCCACGTAATTAAGTAAAATGGCTATGAAAACGCAAAAACATATGAATATATATTTGATATTACATGACCACCTATGAATCATATGTGTTCAACAACAACTATTTTGGCTTACAAAGCTGAAGCACTTTAAAGTAGCATCAAGCCTTAAATACTGTCTGTAATATGTGTTAAAGATTTGAAAGACTTAAGAATTGGTTACTGTTTTATTTGAATCTAAAAAATGTATATTTCTGTTTAAGATGAACAATTCAAAAATCAATACCGCTTTGCATAAATAATAATTTACTCTTTTTCACCCTTACATCATTTGACAGAGTATCTAAAAGTCTGTTTTCAAGCGCAAACCAAATGCTCAGCTGCCCAGTTTTCTTTTTTATGATGCATAATTATACCCTTTTTCTGAATCAGCTAAGATGGCTTGGCTGGCCATAAACATTGTTCCCCCGGGCGCTCTTCGTGTGCGCCATAAAAACGCGTTGGATTTAGTTTGATTTTAATGATTTCTTGTTTAAATATATCTTTTTTAGAACATGTGTGATTTCGAGCAGCTGTCTCGGCTCGTATGTGGCACTAGTAGTTGTCTCAGTCACAGCGATCGACCTTCTCACCTCAGCAGCACCGCAGCAAATTAATAGCCAACATCGGATTTTATGCACCACTCAAATTGTGTACACACCCAGCCAAAAATGTTGAGTTCGCCGCAGGATACTCGAGTTCTGGTAAGAAAATATGCTAAATGTCCTTGGCTTACCTGTGAAGCGCACAGTTTACACTTAATTATCGCAGGTCAACCAATGCCATTAGCAGCAAATTAGACGCACAGCGAGTCCTGCAAACTGCACCACAGGATTGCACACAGAACCCCAAACCTCAAAACTTGGTTTGCTGCAAATTAACAAAGGATCGTAGCGAATTCTTAAAAGAAGTTTGCACAGCTCAACTTCATTTACCATTGAAATGTGAGTCTTAGAAAAAGGCTCAATAGCTAATAGCTGAGCCAAGATTAAGCCCACAACTACTTAAGGATTAACTGGAAACTGGTGCTTTAGAAGGCGAAGAGTGTAGATTATTGGCAAGAAAGGATAAGGCATGAATTGAGCCAATTGAAGTATTGAAGAACTGTTCGAATGATTTTTTACATATGAAATCTTCATTTGGCCAATTGCGAGCAAGTATAATTCAATAATTTGAAATACAATATTTATTTGCCACAATAGAATGAAATGCCATGGACAAAGTTTGTGGAATTATAAATGTATATCTATGTATATATAATATAAAAATAAACAAAAAGAAAGATTAAATACCCTTGTTGATCGGACTAATCTACTATATTTAAAAAGATATTTTGGGAATAGACAAATCTTTTGGCACGCATGACTTCTTCAAAACTAGATTGATTTACAAAACAAGGGATTTTTTAATATGGCTTGACCTCTAGATTAATACCACATTTAAAGTTGGAAAGGCGATTCTGGCTCGAAATTCATACAAAAATAATACCTTCAAAAAAGTTTTTAGTAGTCCAGATTTTCTACAGATTTTGAGAAGTCCACCACTTCTTGGTACTCTAACGAGGCACAGACAACCAAAAAATAAAATATATACTCGTATATTCCAGTGCAGTTAATTGAGCTGTTAAATATGTGAACTATGTTGGTAGCATAGCGAACTAAGCACGCAAGATTAGCGTAGATTATGCTGGATTCTGACACGCAAACCAAACCTTCGAAATTTGAAGAAAGAATACGAAAAGTGGCCCCTATTGCAGCATATGACAAACGGAAAGAAATTGAATTGAGATGTTTTGAGATGGTAGATTCCAGGAAAATTACTTTAAAAAGTTCACGGCACAAAGCAGATCAAAAGTAGAGAAGAGAATTCGATTTTCCATTTTGGACACGAACAACCACAACTACAACTACAACTAAAACTACAACGATCGTATCGCATCGCATCGGATTGAACCCAAGCCCGATCTTGTTGCGATCAACAATGCACGCTTTAATGACTAATTATAGATGGAACTCTTGCTGCATGTCACGCTATGATGAGTTGTCATAAAATCGTCAGGGAGTTACCCAAAGACATCGTATTGAAAGAACCGAGAATCGTTGTCTTAAACTCTGTGCTGTGCCAGTGTCAAAAGTTGAGGGACAGACGTGTCGTAATTGATTTTTATGGTCTTTGTCATTGTTCAGCCTCGACGGACAAAATTCTTCATAGATCGTAAATCTGCTAGACAAGTCAGCGGTTCCAGCTCCGAGTGTGTCTCTCTGTGTGAGTTGTGCTCTAGGGCCCAGTTTTGTTGCCAATTTGTTTGGGTTCTACATATATGCACATTTATGACCTTGAGCTGAACACACAGCCTTGAATATCACAGTGGGGGAGCCCAGTTGCCAGTTGTCAGTTGCCAGTTGCCAGTTTCCAGTTGCTTCGATGACCGAGCATAAGCAAATTATCGACGGTTTGTCAGTTTGCACAGTTTTTCTTGAATATGATATCACATGGCGTTGCTGTCAGTTGGCCAGTTAATGGAACACCTAAAGTGACAAGGTTAAGCATTGCCATCGAGTAAGATTCCCCACATGGTTCTACGGTTAGCCAAATTGCTGTGGTATCGACATCGACCAGCGGAGAGTTAGTTACGCTGTTCACAATTAGATTTGCATGAATATTTTTTGGTGAATTTCTTTGGCTACTTTGCAATTATAATGAAGGTTGCGAGACTTCTACGTTTCAAGCATAAAATTTGTGCTGACCGAAGCAGACATTTACTGCTCAATCGATCTTGCCTTATTGCTTTGTTAGTCTTTGTGTACGCATTGAACTCAAATACAAACTATAAGGTTTCAATCCAGACGGAATGTTGTTGCTGATAAAACTGTAATTTGAATTAGATGTTTTCCAAAAGAACTCAATATGCAATATTGATTTGCTTAAAATGATTTAATATGAGTGATGTCTTTGTCTACTCCAATTCTACATATATGTCTGAGTCTAAATCTTTCTCTACATTTCTCTCATTATCCCTCTAAGAATCGCATTCTTGATATATAGTTGATTATCCACCTTGCTTTTTGTATATGCTTAGATTCATCGATCAGTTTTTTTTCCTCCCACTTTGGCTTTCTTTCTTTCTCTCTCGCTCTCCGTTCTCTATATCTTTATATCTTTGCTATATATATTTATTTTTTCGATCTCTCACTTTCGCCGTCCTCCACCTCTTTCTCTGCATTTTTTGCCCAAATGTGCACTCGGTATTAATTTTGAGTTATTGCAATATTAGGTCGACATTAATATCAATTCAATCGAGGAACCCACACAAAAGCAGCTCGATGAAACCGACTAGCATTTGACCCAGTCCAACATTAATTGTCTTAATTGCAATCCAAGCAACCATTTCTCCTCTCCTCACCCCACATTGTCAGCCCCCCTGCAACAAGAACTAATACGATAACAAACAAAGCAAAAGTTCAACAAACAATAGACAAAATGAGCAGGAGAGAATAGATAGACTGGCGAGCGTATCAGAGAAATATTCGAAATTAACAACAAAATATAATTTCCCATAAATTCTCGTTAACGTTGCCGCTACCCCAACCACTGCTCCTCCCCCATTGCCCCTCCCCCAGCACCTAGGCGCACCGCCATGCAATTTTTTGTGTTCACGCTGGCTAATTAAAGGCAAACAGCGTGTTGTCCACAGTAGTAGGATGATCGTCACCATCATCATCAGAGGATAAGCGAGGCGACATTACTGATAACCAACTACTCAATTCCCCATTCCCCCCTTGCCTCAAATACCCATAGATGCATATGTATGTAACTCCAGCTCCTAAAACTCTCCGTGTTGATCTCTCAACGTCTGTCGGCGCATCACACAATTTGTCTCATAATCAAATATCATTTGTTAATGTCAGACCTGCGGGCGGGAGAGCCAGGCTTACAGAGGGTGATATTTCCAAACAAACTAGCTATCTATCTATCTCTTTCACGCGCAGACCTTCCCTCTCGCCCTCTCTCTGTCTTTCTGTTTCCCTGAGCTGTAACTTAATATGCATTTTAAATGCATGCGTAAACATTGATAGCCTATTGATGATGATGAGCCTCTGAACCAGCGACTGATAATGATAATGAAATTCATAAAGCCGATGATGATGCAACTGCAGCTGACCGCTGATAAGATGCACAGCTCATATCCCGGAAAGTGATGATGAAAACAAATGAAATGCAACGCCCCTAATTAAATTTATACTCCTGTCTTCCTCTTCTTTTTGCGCTCAGACTGCCCTTAGCCCCTTAGCCCTCAGACTGGCCCTTGGCCCCTACGGATTCTTGCCGTGAAATTCGCTGGCCGCACGTAATATCAACGCTGAGTAAAGATCAGGAGAGGCTTGGGGGGCGCAGCGGTAAGCGGGGCAAGTTGGCGTTTTTAATGTCTCAATTTCGGCGGCATGGAAGTGGGAAAAATGTCTTCATAAAAAACAACTGCTCAACAGAAACGCGTTAAATGAGCAGATCGTTAAGGGGAATTGCGAGTTGCAAGTCGCGAGTCGCGAATCGGGTTTTTGAAGTTTTGTGCTGGTTTTCGTCTCGACGCTGGCCACAGGCATCAGCGAGATATGAAGCTTGAGATGAAGAGACTGCACAGTGGGGCAAATGTTTAATTTGTTAACGATTCCAGTTAGCGAAGAATGAAGCGAATTTTGAAGAGTGAATGTCAGACTGTGTTTAACAAACCCTATCTGCATGTGGTATTAGTCTAATAAAATCATTAGTCCAATAGAAGTCATGATAAAAGTGCTTACCAATTTTGTTAATTTAACGTAGAATATAGACGTGGAGTATGATGAGAGTCATAGCCTGATTTCACTGCCCAACATTGCTTACACATTAATTTAGCACTGTGATTTCATTACGAGTCTGTGTTGTGGTTAATTCAAACAACTTTCTGAAAATATCAGCAGTTTGCCATACTTTCCATAATATCGATACAAAATCCGATTAATCATCGCACATTTTAACACTCGCAACTTTCTACAGAATGTTATCCATTATGTGGAAAATGTTGGCATATGTCATACCTTACATACTGCTGAGAATGAGAATCAGGTTGTTCATCTGATATGGAAAGCTGCCCATCGCTGTGAGTACTACCCAAAATTGTTATAACCTAATTCAAATATGCATCTTCAGTCCTCCGGCAGGAAAATCTGTGGAAGACACATAAAATATATATATTATTGCCTGAGTATATAACAGTCTCTTACTAAATATCTTAACTTGTGTATTAATAACTTATTAGTCTATTTTATTAGCTGCATCTCAGCTTAGCACAAACCGTTCTTCAGCCACTGTGGCAACATTCATCATCGCTCTGATGCAACAAGCATCAGCAAGAAAACAAAATAAGCAAAACAAAAGCGACACAAAAAGGGAACCCAAAAAGCGCAACGGTGTGCGGCAATTGAGGCAATAAGCGCAGCCCCCACACAGCACACGATGCCAACGAAGACGTCACGAAGTGGCAGCAGCCAACAACAACTACAACGACAACAACAACGAGAGCAACAACAAAAACAACCATAACAATAATAACAACAATAGCAACAACTCTCATCACATTGCTTTCGCAACTTTTTTGACTGTTACTGCTGCAGTTTCCTTCCCATTGCCGTTCCCGTTCCCGTTCCCAGCTCGACGCTCATTTGCTGCTGATCTTATCGGCAATTTGTCATGCAAAAATTTACTGCCACAGCGTCAAAGTCAGAGCGATGGATGCAACGGGCTGTGGAGTGTGCAACGAGGGAGCCCAGTTGCGTTTGTTTATAATAAAGACAAAAAAGAAAAAAGAAAATAGTGTTGCTCGTGTGGCTGCTGTGCGGCTCATTTTATTGGGAGGCTTCAAAGCGCTCGGCACAGGATGTGAGCTGCCTCCGCAACTTCTTTTTTTTGTGTTGGGGCACACACTCTCCTCCTCTCTCTCTCTCTCTCGCTTTTGGAGCAAGACCCAAGGGTATGACTAGCCTGACATACTAAAAAAAAAAAAATCAGTTGCAGTGGCAACTCTGGATTATGCAATACTCTGTCCTCAGAATGAAAAGCAGCTAAAATGGGTGGAGAACTCTCTTTTTTCTACTTAATTTTTAAATTTAATTTTTAATTAAATATAATATAATTTAATATTATATTTGGTTAAACAGTATTTTGCGATTTAATGAGAGAGAAGTGAATAAAACCCAGAAATAATTTGGCTATATTTTTAAAGAAATATTTTCTACGATGTATAAATTAAATAATTAAATTTGTGAATATAATTATTTGTATATATGTATTTTTTTTTTGAGAAATTAAAACAACGAAGAAAGAATCATTCAAGATTTTTAACAGTTTTTTGGCGCACTCTAAAATTGGAAAAACACGTTGACTCCTTGTGCAATGCGATGCGATTAGCGAGTATATATTTTAACTTTGTCCTCTCCAAGTCTAGCTATTATCGCAAAGAGGCCAGCGGACAATATACTCATTCTTCTCCGTGGGGAAACAGAGTATAAACACACAGAAAATGTGTCGATTAATGCGCTCCAGATGCTGCGGCCGGGCTCATCAGAGACAGCGACAGAGATGACGACGTTGGAGCTGACTGGAATGTGCCTTTGATTTGTTGGCATCGCAACATGCCGCAAGTTCCACTTCTTTTTTTTTTTTTTGTTATGTTTTTAGTCCATATAGGGGCATATGGTGCAAGGGAGGCGGGGAGGCGCACTGGAAGCGGGTGGCTGACACTGATGAATGTCAGTCGTTTGTCAAAACTCAATGGAAAACTGACTCAACTGCAGCCAGAAGGGCGGCGGGCAGGCTGTGGCAGAGTAAATGGTGGGAGGGGGGAGAGGGTAGGGGTGGCTGAGTTAAAAGCGAAATGAAAACAGTAACAAAAACGTAAATGAATGGAAACGGACTCTGTTAGCACCCAGTTTCCAGCCGCACTGCCTCCGCACTGCCTCCATTCAGTCAACCCACCTCCTTCTCCCTTTCCTTGGGCAACACTCTTGGGGGACTTGGGGATCTCGCCAATGAATGACGCCAGCAGCGGCGCCGCCACTGCGTCGGAGTCGTCGTCGTCGTCGTCGTTGCCGTTAACGGAGGCATCGCTGGCCACCTTTGGGAGTTGTCAGTGCTCGTAATTGTGCAACTGTTGAGGTGTTGTGGGCGCTTTGAAGTGAGCGACCCCAACTTGAAATCATCAGTGCAGTGTGTGTGTGTGCGGGTGTGTGCGTGTGTGGCATTCAATCTAATTTGTGCTTCAGTCACAATGATATATGGCTCAATGTTCAGTAGCTACAACCACTTCCCGGTGGGCTCCTGAGCTCGCAAAGCCAAATTGAGACACACATTTGCTTTCACAAAATGTATCATCACATTGAAATTAAAACTAAAAATAGCAAATATATTCATTATAATGTGCAGCAAAATATAGCAAATACATGTTTGGCAAGATATCACAAAATAACCATTGAATATTTTGGCAACAGCAAAAAATACCCAAATAACTCAAGAAGAAAGAAACAATTTTGTAAAAGAAATCTATGAAATTAACATATAACTGCGGCAAATATTGGATATTGTTTTTTTGAATACTTTAGTTGAAAATACAGTCGCAGCAAACCAATCGAGTCGCAGCCAAGTCGATTCAACTACCTGAACTGACTGGCTGTTAAAAACCACAAAAATATGAAACACATTATGATATTGGATTATTATAAGAGAAAGCAAACACTCAGCAGCTAGCCATAGCGCACATCCTGATGAAAACCCCGATGAAATGAGAAACACTTGAGTTTCCATTTCAAGCACATCAGCCAAGTGGAAAATGGACTAACAATGGAGCACAGACCAACAGACCAACAGACTGAAGACTGAAGACGAATAAACATTTTTGCCTCTCTGCGCAGCAGTTGTTGAAATGAAATTGAAAATATTTAAAATATAATAAAACATCTTTACGTTAAACTCTGCCACAAAAAAAGAGACAAGAGGAAAATGTATAGAGTCATTAAGATAACAATCTGGTGCCGAAAATTGAAAAACTAGACCAAAACTGTAACAGGAATTGTCATTAAAATCGTGTGCGGGGAGAAACAACGAAACAAAACAAAACAAACCAAAAACTGAAATTAAATGGACAACATGTGTGCGCAGGATAACAGCGTCAGAAGGACAACAGCTGTGCTGATGTGTTTATGTTTGCTGGAAACCAAAAAATAATAAATAATAATAATAATAAATTAAAAGCAAATATATTTGCCTAAAATTTGTAAAATGAAAAGTGCAAGCAAGGAAAAATAATCATAACAATAAATATTATTTTATTATTATAACAACTTCCTTGCCTTGCCAAAAATCACCACAAAGGCCCTTAAATTGTTGGCCCACGATTTGCCAGCAGGTAGCAGGTAGCAGGTCAAAAACGTGCCTGCTGCAAACTGTTGCAAACTTACCTGCAGCGATTGGCGACATTACAGTTAGCCCGGTTAGGTTACGGTTAATATTAGCTACGCTGGAAGCAAGTGTAATTTGTGTAATGCATTTGCAACACTTAAGAACTTTGGTCACACACAAAAACACACTCATAAGTTTTATATACGGTGGGCAGTTCTGGGAGGTCCCCGTTGCGTGTCTGAGCGTTGACAGTCTCTGCTGAAACTCTAGACCAAAAACGCAAACGCTTGTCAACACAAGAGGGGGGCACACAACTAAGCAACAACATCACGATTGATGGCTGTCACACAAATTTTGACATAACAAATGTCAATTGAGGCGACAGCGGAATTTCCTGTACAGATAAAGCAACCAAGATAGACAGATATATAATATATATATATATAGATAGAGAGAGAGAGAGAGAGAGATAGAAAGTGCGTGCTGTTTAGTTTACTCAATGAAATTCAACTAATGTTTATTTTCATAGAGATTTTGTCATCGTGTTTGCCTACAAAAAGAACGGACCCCATCGGGGCCCATAGATTATTGTACTTGGGGGGAGTGTTTCTAAAACATGTGTCTCCGAGTTCTTGGGAAACGAAACTGCTTTCGGTTTTTAAATAAATTACACAGAATTTAACAGATTTTTAATGTAAATATAATTGTATAATTATATAATCTCTAGCAGATGCGCAGTGGTTGACAAAGGGGAAAAGTGAAGAGTGTGTTATACCCAAGGAAACCGCATTGATTAAAGTGTCTTAAATACCAAATTGCTGCTGCCACGGAATGTGACAGTCTGTGAGGTATGAAGGATCAAAATGTCGTAAATTTAAGACTTGGATTTAATCATGAGATGAACAATATTTCAAATGCAATCAACATAAAACAACAGGGGCTGCAAGCTAAATTTAAGATAGACTTTTCATTTGCTCAGTGGCTTAAGTGGTTTTTTAGACATGCTTTTAGTTACCATTAAATTAAAAAAATATGTGTACATTTTTTTTCTTCTTAAATTAGCCTTTAACTACGCAAATAACACTAGATGCACTTTACCGATCCCTGTTAATCTGATCTCACATGTTTTGATGCCCTGCATCAATTCAAGAGTAGATTGCATAAGTGTTCAATACCAAGTAGAAGGAGATATAAGTGTATTTATTCTTGATACGCAATTGAAAGAGTATCAGAAAGCTTATACAGATCGTGGCGTCATCATTTACCAATGAAATTCCAGTTTTATATTGCTGCCAGCAGCTGCCAAGGTACAAACAGTTCTGGCCACGCCCACGTATAACGCCCCACAGTCAATATCTCAATCTTTTATTCGTGTGCTAATCACGAAAAATTCAAACGAAAACCACAGCAAGCAAGGTGCAGATTTAGGGCGAGGGGGAGGAGGAGAAGGAGCCCAGGGAAGAGCTCGAATCACGCGCCGTTGAGCATGCCACAAGCAAAGGATCAGCACAAAGTTAGTGGACTCTAGGCGCGAATGCCCGACGGACATATACCCTGTGGCTGTGTTCCAAATAAGCTCTATAATATTTTTACAATAATTTACAGAATTTAATTTTCGATATTTATCGAGCTATAGGAAAATGGGTCATGAGAAATAAATATAGACGCCATCTGGAAATAATTATATTGTAAAAAATCAGGTTTCTTGAACACGCGGAGGAATCAAATTTGCTGGAGATCTGAGTTGATTGTCTCAAATTCTGCAACATGATATCCCATTCGACCGCTTCTGGAGGCACAGGGTATACACAAAAATTGAGAGTTGGTTAACCAACGGAGCTCTCCTGCGGCGGGGGTAAGCAGAAGTAGAAGTAGCAGCAGCAGCAGCAGCAGCAGCCGATTGTACAACTGATGATCGGAATTAATTTTGAAACACTTCAAAAGCAGACGACGCCACAGAGTCCACACACGCTCCACAACGGGGATCACTCGAAATAAATTAATTAAATATGCCCAGGCAAAGGCACTGGCAGGCACTGGGCCAGACTAAAACTCAGACTCCGATACGACTTCGACTCTTCTTTCTTTTTGAATTGTGCATTGGCACCCTGGAGGCAGGCAGACAGGCAGAGAGACCACAAGTTTCAGCATTGTTTGCGTCAAATGTTCAAATTTAGTTGTTAAACCCGAAAAACGAGACAGGCAGCTCTCAAGTACAGTGAAACCAAACAACAGGCGTCGTCGAAAAAGGCAAATCCTCTCGCACACAGCCCATAATTATGGGTTATTTCTTTGGGTTATGCAATGCCCCGAAAAATGGCAACACAAAAGGTTCCGTTCAAGATGCAGCAAGAAAGGCTCTGAACATCAACTGAATTTAGACATTAGACGCCTCTCGACCACATTGCCACTTATTGGCAATTGAGCAAAAGGCTCCTTCAGCTCCTACTCCTGCTCCTGCCTGTTGGCCTGTAACCAAAAATGCTGCTGCTCTTAGCAGGTAGCCAGGCCAGGGATCATGCACTGTTGCCAGCTTTTGCATCTTTGCAGATAACCTGTCATTAGCCCGACCAGCAGCAGCCGCAGCAGCAACAACACAGCCTTCTTTCTGATTGCTGTTGATGCGGCTGCAGGCGTTGCTTGTTGCCTGCTTTGAAATTGAGACATTTGCAACAGACACTTGCATACACTCACACACACACACAGACACATTTATAAACCCACACGGATGCATGCCACCAGCGGGCATTGCTGTTGCAGCAGCATGAACAACAACAAGTCGCAACGTGTTTTGCATCTTAGATTTGCTCTGGAGTTGCTTTTGTTGCTGGCAGTGTTTAAAAATAATATTTGTATTTGTTGGCCAAATATATATTGAATAATATTTGTGACTCATTAGTGAAATACTTAAAGTCAGAATGTTCTAGTCGAGACAGCTCGTTACAATTTTTACATCAATTCTGACAAAGTAGTAATAAAACATGCAAAAAATGGCAGGCTTCCGTTCAGTTTTGACGAAGCCCCTGCAAGCATTTGTTAAGGGTAAAATAACAAGAGATAACCAATTTGTGAGCCTGTGTCGATAATTGTGTGGCAACATACTTGTTGTTGAAGACCTCGTTGGGAAGATTGGTAATATTGCAGCTGCGTTGAAGGGAAATTGTCAAACAGCTTCAAAGTGACGGAGTAATCAAAGTACATGAAACTATTCTGCATCGCAGCAGCGTTAAAAATGCAGACATCAAACTGAATGGCTCCCGAGAACAGCAGCAAGCGTGACAAGAGGCAAGAGGCAAGTGGCAAGGGGCGTTCAGCCAGTAGACAGAGGCTGCTGCTGACTTTTTATGGCCGCGGCTAATAATGCAATTTGCTGCTGGCTGCGGCAGACGCGGTTGTTGCAGCTACTTGAAGAAGTCGCATCATTTGACAAAACATTTATGCGGCACTTGGCGTTGCCATTGCTAAATTAGGCGCAACTGGCAGAGTGGCAGAGTGGCAGCAGTCTGCAGCTGATGCTTGCCACAATTTTCAGCTGTGTTCATGCAATTATTCAGTTATGACAAAAATTATGCGTTGCCGGAGATGCTGATGTGATATATGTGTCAGTTGCATTGACAAGTTGCCCACTGTGTATTGCTGTCGTTTGTGGCATGTGGCATGCGGCAATGTGGCATTCACACGGGGTCTTTAGTGCCCGCTTAGCCAATTACGTGCTGCAATTGCATTTCACACAATTGCAGCGGCAAACCGCAAAATTTTAAGCCAATTGAACCAAAATCATTTTCCCAACTCTGTAAAAAGTTTACAGCTGCAATTTAATTATGAAGCCAAAAGACAGATTAATTTTCAATTAAATTATGCACAAATTTCTGCAAATCCCAATGAATTATTCGAATTATTCTCGGCTGTAATTCACATATTACTGACTGATTGCACATTTGAAGTAACCACAGCAAACATTCGCCTTTTAAATTATTTAATATCAATCATTAATTGCTCAAATCGGCAGCGATTTGCATAAAATAACATCAAACGGATGGCTTCAAAATTGCAGGAATTTCAATATGCATTTGGTATTTTGCATACTAATAAAATAAGTTGAACTTTGTATCTTTTTCAGATACCTATTCACCTGATCTATTATGAAGTATATATATATATATATATACATACATATATAATTAAGCTATTATCTGCTGGCAGAACTAGTTTTTTCTTTGGTCACACAAGCTTCATTAAGCTGGACCTGTTCTATTATCCACGTTGGCATATTCAGTTACAGTAAATATCACCGATATTGTTCCTATACATTAAATGTATTCACAAAATTCCCATCACTGACTTAGGACATTTCATTCATTGACAACCGCTTTCCCTCTGTTTACAAGCGCCTTACTTTTTCCTAGCTCTTATTACTCTTATTACTCTATTCTTGTTACACTTTTGAGTCTGATTCTTGGATTCTTATGTGGAGTCCCTTAATCACCTAGACTGCTAAGCTAATAAAAGTATCAATCTAAAAACACAGTACAACACTTTTATATTAAATAGCTACAACTTTTTTTGCTCAAGTTTCACAATTTCCTTACTCCGGTTATCTACAGCCAGCCGCTAAATATGCATCTTTATTTAACTAGCTTATGTATTGCTCATAAATATATATCATACAACTATACTTCTATGCTTATCCAATAACCAGATCCTAAATCTATTACCAAGAAAATAAAATCAAGCATATGCTCCTCTATCAAACTTTCAACTGCCGTTTTCCCTATGCCAATTAGTTGTGGCAAGTACTTTGAGCAACCCCCTCCACTACCCACTCCTCACTCTTGATGCTGATATTGATCTATTGCTATCGATCCCAAGCATTACTCATATCTACACTCGAACATCGCATTTATCTTGTTGTAGTTTAGAGTCTGTCAGGGCATCCCACAGCTGACTACGACTTGTTTACAGTATCCAATTACCCCCGATAGAGGTCTGGGGGCCCCCCTGAAGCGACAGAGCACAGATACAAACATACAAACAACATATATACGAACAAACAACAGTAACGACTTGTCAACAAGTCCTCTTGATTGCATTTCAAGGTAATTGCCAAGAGTTGAGACAAGACTTCACCTGACTACCTTCTATAAATTATTGAAAGTGAGTTACGTTTCACGTGGAGCCATCGGTGGCAACTCTGACATCGCGTGTCTCCCTCTCTATCTGTGTCGTGTTTTTTTTTCTTCCTTATTTTTTTTTTTCGTTTGTGTCGGCATCCAACGATCTCACTTATCTGATCATGGACCTCAGCTCAACTCTGCTCAACTGAACTGAACTGCAACTCAACTGAACTGGACCGTCTTTTTTGTCTGCAACAATCTTCGCCAGTCTTCTCAGTCTTATCAGCGCACATCTGGGCATCAATAATGTCTTTGTTTAGCCAGATGTCATGACAGTCCACATGGAAAGCGAGAGAGAGAGAGAGAGAGAGAGAGAGAGAAGCAGACAAAGGAAGAGATCGATGAGATGAACTAAAAATTCAGTGTTGACTCTTGCCATAAAACTTGGCCACGACTCTCGAGCGACTTTGAGGTTGATTTCTGGGAATGCCTGCTTGAGCAGCTCCTTTGGCAGGTGCTCCCACTTCTTGAAGGGTGGTCAACATGTCACCCATAATTTATGAACACTACTCCTACTAGTTTCTCTCCGATCTCATTCTACTACTTATTCGTGCTGACATGTTTGTTTACACGGGCTAATTTTGTGTTCTTATTATTGCTCTGCTCTTTGCTTGATAGATGGATGCATCTCTATATGTATTTATATTTCTTATACCTACACATATCGCCAGCTAAGAATCGCTGCTGTTTTCTATCATACGTTAAACACAGCCTCTCTCCTACAACTGACAGAATTTTACTCATTGCCCAATCGCGTGTTGTTTTTGTTCGTGGGCATTTTCGTAGTACTCTGCTTTATTAATTCGGGGATTTGGGGAATTAGCTGATAGCTTTCAGCGCACCAAAGACCACCTCCAACTCATCCAGCCCACATACCCCACACACCCCTTAACCACTCTATTTCGTTTGCTGTTTTGCGTGTTATTTGTTTGCATTTGGAATGGACATGAAATGAATTCGCTTATAAATATGCATAAATTTATGGCGCAAAAAAATATTTCTGTATATATTTATTTCGTGCATATATTTTGTTTTACTTTTTTGCGAATGTCTGGAGAAAAATTGTTGGACATGTTCTGTGTATGACGGGCTGCACCCCTGGGAGGCCCAAAGCACAGATGAAGCCGAAAAAAGGAATTAATAGGATCAGGGACTTGACATGGCAAATAAGAGCATAGCAAACTTTACCCAATTATCAAATCCAACAACAACAAAAAAAAGTGAAATGAATAAAAGCAATCAAACGAATACACAGGAAGCTGACTCGCAGACTTTCGCTCAAGCGGTAAATATGCTCGCACGTCTGCTCCATAAACCAAGTTCTAGAAAAACAACAATAGAAATGTGCATGTACATGGCCATGACGGTCCTAGTAGCATATTAATTTCGGTTCTATACCAGAAACCTTATAACATGACAGTTTTATAACACCACACTTCCTGTTACGTTGGCGCCAAATCAAATATATTTTTCAAATATTGTACCACAGAAGAAAACAATAGTGAAAACAACTGTCTACATCGAATAAACAAAGGATGTGACCAATTGACAGCGCTACCGATCGATGTGACCAATCGAAAACGTAGCAAACGCAAAGCTGATCGGGCAACTGCGATAGAGATAAGTGAGGCGAACCCCAAAACACTGAGTCAATTTCATTCAGTTTAAATTGTCAACGTTCAGTCGAAACGTTTCCGAAGGAGAGGCAAAAGCGACGCCGCGAGGCAGCGACGCAGCGAAGCAGCAAGGCAGCGAGCACCAGCCAGTTGGCAAACAAAAGGAATTTATGACTTGTGTCACTTTCAGCACCATCAACTCGTAACTCAGACGCGCAGCTCGAGGAGCATTCCACGTATGCGCGCTTGAAAATTAAGATACAAACATTGCCCAAGGAGGCAGCCAAAAAGGAAGATCGCATCGCACCACAGACCATCCAACCAAACACTCGAAGAAAAACGATGTTTGAAAAATAAACCCAACATTGAATTTAAAAGAACAAAGGCTATTGAGCCTTGTCGAATTAGGCATTAATCATTTCATATATTAAAATCTGCTCAAAAAAGAATTATTATTAAATATTATAATTATTATTGATTAATTTAAGAAATATCAAGCACTGCACTTTATTTTTGTACTGTAAGTAATAGAAATTTTAAATGATATATTTTATCAGATTACGTCGCCTAAGTTACCTTCACAATGTACTCCAGAAATGATGTTTCCTCTCACGCTCAAAACTTAACATACAACATTCGATGTACATTTTCTCTCAGTGTACATGCATAGATGATTGTTACGAGTCAGGCAATGCAGGCAAAAAGAAGACACCCGAGTCAGCCTGGCTTGGCGACACTTGTGTGAGCCCGCAATCGCTCAAGCGTTCAGTTAAGGCTGCCCGACTCAGTTTTGCCTCCTGTGCCTACAACAGCTCCTTCCATTCCTGTGGCTCCTACTGCTGCGAGGTATTTGAGATAAGTGTGTGGCGATAAGCGCGACAGACGACAACCGACAAGCGACAAACGACAAACGTTTCATTGGCCTGCGCCTGCGCAAAATGCTTCGTGCTACAGGAGCAGTCATCGGTGACTAGGCTGCTTGCAGTCTGCGGCAGCTGTGGAGGCAGTGGAGGCCGAGGAGCCAGGTCGATTCACTCAGGGAGCTTGCACAATTGCACACTTAAATGGCTGCGTGTAACGCACTTGGCCAACAACATGTTTAAGGCGCCTACTGCCAAATAAAAGAGGCGTTCTTAAGGGGGATCTCCAAGGTAAGACACTTCAGTTATTTCAGTTCCTTGCTTGAGGCATGATCCGAATTTATTTTATTTGTTTTGCTTACAGAAATGACATACCAAATAGATATTCTTTGTATTCAAGTTCGAAATGATTAAACGTGTTGAATGAGGTATATAGCCTTGATGGGTTAAAGTTCTCCCTACGTTAAATAATAAGTGGAAATGATTTAATTGTCAAGGGAAATGAATACTACGAAACATAAAACAATGTGTCTTTAATCTTTTCCACATCAATGATCTATATAGCCAACTTAATCATAACTAACTTATCTAGGTCGATTGCTCTTTTTTAAGAATCCTTTCTGACTCTAGATACACTTAAATCTAATCGTTAAAGTACTTGTGTATCTGTGATCCTTTTAGCTACACCACTGGGTGTCTATCAACAGAGTCATTCGACACGATAAGAAAATATTTTAAAGGATTTTTAATTGCTTTCAAGTGGCCGAACGATCCACTCACTAAACGAAACACACATTTCAAATACTTGTTTTAAAGTTGTAAGGACGATGTTGACAATGTGCACACAGAGGCCAGACACTGCCAGACACTGCCAGACACTGCCAGACAACAATTACTGGGTTGTGTGTATTTTCAGTGTTGCCAACAAAAGACACTTCAACGCGAGCAGCTTCATGAACTGTTCACTGACGAGGCACATTCGTAGCCACATTCCACGGCACCTGGCGGCGCATTCTCCAAGTTCAGCAAAGACACATCGGGCACTTACGAGTGGAATAGTTATATCTGAATGATAATTGTCATTATGGGACTAATTGCGGCGATTATCTAACAGTTTAGTAGATAATGAAGGCAATGAGTGAATGACATCTGTAAGTGGATTATGTTAAAATTGAATGTTCCCTCAATTTATATGAGTATCATTTATTTCGCTGCAATCAATTAAGGTCAAAACGGTGCCCGCATTAGTTCTTCCTGCTCCCATTTCAAGGGCGGGTATGAATATCAAATACGCATCGAATTTTGTTGTTGTTCCTATTTAAGCTAATTCTACATGACAGCGCCACCGGCAAAATCCCATTTCATTTATTCGGGGCTCATTTGTGCATTTTATTTGCATAAGCTCGAAATCCATTTGATAAATATTTAATTAAGAGCAGTCCCACGTAATTATACAAAAAATATGTATGTATATATTATTTCTAGCGGAGATAATTATGCAAAATCAGAGAATTTTACAATATTACGTGTGTAATGCGTAAGTATTCGTGATTTACCATACAGACATGAAATAGGCTATGCTCTGCAATTGTTCAGGTATAAAATTTCATTTTTCTTATCCAATCCAATTTGAAAATTTGAATAAAAAGAATGTGTACTTTCAGCTCAATAGATTTATATATATACATGGAATTTATATATTGCGTTTTCACACCTTGTCTTAGCCCATTTGACGTGCCTGAAATTACAGGGTGTAGTTAGCGAATAATACAAGCGTGCAATGTAAAACATAACGCATATAATTACAAATTAATCGAAAATCGTTTCGCATTGCAAAATTTAATTCAAATACCCAATAATCATCAGTGGAGAGTTCGTTCACTTTTCGCTTTACGCACTAATTTTAAAACTACTATGTTGTCATGTGGCGCCCCCTGGCGGCAGCATCATCAAAGTGCCGCCTTTAACTCTTCGAAGACGCTAATTGCCTTGTGTTTAGCATGCGCTTTGTTCGCGCTTCCTGTCGTTAATTCTCGTGAAAACATTTTATTAGCCATCGAAATGCAATTAAATGCCATAAAATGTGGAAAATAAACTACAGAGGAAATATGTATGTTGCTTTGGTATAGAACAAGGCGAGGCGGCGCTAAAGGTCTTTGATTTCTCACACCTTGACCCTTGTGTTGTGAAAAGATGTGTAAACATTCGGTGTGAACTTGTAAAGCACTGAAATACAGCTGTAAACAGCTGAATGAATTTCCTTTGACGAAAAATCCATAAGCATTGGACAATAAAAAGTCTACAGATTGATTGTTCCTCAAAAGCAAACTACTTCAATATTAAAGTTTTTCAAGGCTTTAGCTTAAGTGAAGATTACGTCCTCGTATTTTAGATTATTAAATAAATGAATGCTTGCAAAAAATAAAAATGAATAAAAAAGAAACTTTCCGAAATTGACCCCGACGTGATTTGAACACGCAACCTTCTGATCTGGAGTCAGACGCGCTACCGTTGCGCCACGGAGTCACTTGGAATATGTATGTGTTAATTGTCAAGTTGAGGGAGACAACATATATTTTTGATTTATTGATTAGCACATTGTTGTGGCATAGAATTACACCAGAATACCAACAAATCTCAACATTTAATCAACTTTTTTAAGAACGAATATAAATAAATAGAGATTACAGAAGCATTCGATAAGAATGGAAACTGTAAAATCATTGGTGAAAAAAACTCATGTCTTATCATTAATAAAATATACATTTGGAGGCCCCCTATATGTGATTGGTATTATAAATAAAGTAGACAATACGAATGTACGGGGGCAAAACAGCTATCAAATAAGTCTCCGACTGTCGTTTAGTAAAAATAAGAATATTTGTCTATGAAAATGTCTACCTATGGAGGTTGACTTTTATTAAAATAAGCGCAAGATTATAAGATTTATATCTTATCTGGTATACTTAAACTATTTCATTTTGAAATAAAATATTTTGCTAGTGAATGACAAGCGTGCATATTTAAATTGTGAATGAAATGATTTATTAAACAAAATATATAGATTTATTTGTATTCACTCCAACTGTTTATATAATTCAAGTTTTGTGTTATGAGCAGAAATATTTACAAATCTAAAAGCTACACGATTGACTATATATAACTGCAACAGACAAACATATATGTATGTGTACATGTATAAATAAATAATAAAATGATTTAGTTAACAGCCGTATGAAAGCTATTCCCACTTTTGAAGGCAGCTCAGATATTCTATGAAGTATTTTTAATGATTGAGCACTTCTCAAACCCTTCATATGATATAGCTTATAATGCATGACCAAACCTAGGATTGAAGTGTCTTTTAGGCTCTTAAGAAAATTACGGCACATCTCAAATAACTTTATGATTCCCGCAACGCTTCAAGTTCATGAGCAATTTTAATGACCATTACAACGACTGTAATCAAACAATCGACCAATTCAGCATTAGATATAGACTAGGAGAGAGAGAGAGAGAGAGAGAGAGATATAGAGATAGAGATTGAGAAATGCATTCCCGATGCAGGCAAGTACTTCTAGCGATTACACATTTTATGTGCACTTTTCAATGTTTACGAGGCCCCGGGCCCTTCTTTGCATATAAATAATACTAAGTCAACAATATGCTATGAGGGAGCTGCCATATCTTTTAACGACACTTGCCATACAAACCACAGCAGAAACAACAATAATTTGTGCATTTTTGTTAAATGATTTCTTTTAGGTCATATCTAAATGTAATAAGTGAGCGTATATGGATATGTTGGAATATATATTTTTAATTTCTTTTCATAGGAAAAGTGGCCATTAAAGTCAAGGAGCGGTCATAAAGCAGACCAATCCCCTTGCTGCCTAAATAACCTAGACCCCTACCCCTAGCACTCTCCACCCCGCTCTCTCTTTTGAGTGCTGTAGTGCTTTGTTGTGGACAAAAGGTGTGAAGTTCTCGTTTGTTTCTCTGGATTCTCTGATTAATATGAGTCACAAGCAACAGACGACAACGCAATCAAAATGGTCCGGAAAATGAACAGCTAAAGAAATGGATAATAAAATTATAAAATGAAATGTTTGTTCCATCTTTATTATACGACCGAGTATTGTGATATTGTTTTTGTGTTGTGTGCTTAGTCTGGGGGCTGATTTGTATCGGGGCACTTCCTACTGCCAGCTACGGACAATTTTTATTTTGTATATACGCTCGCAAAGGGTATTTCAGTTTCATAGCAAAATATGTAGCGCACCTAAAAAAAGCATGTTCAAATTTTTAAGCTAAATGGATTTTAGATAGATGTTGTTGTTATTATAAGGAAAGTCGCTTCAACTTTTTGCTCTGGTTATCTGATATCTCCATATATTTATAAAAAATGCATGTGTTTTTATGTATATTTTTTATTGTTTGTATAGTCATGAAGTGTACTCGTATATACTCGTAAATAAAAACCAGATCTACAAATACTAACAAAAATCGATTGTTAATTGATATCAAATTCTTTTGTATGTAGCCTGTGTCATATAATTACATAAATATATCTGGCATAAATCAGTTAGAGTATTAAACTAACAGCGCTAACCATTCGTAACAGTCTTATTTTATGACAATCTTTAAGATTCTTTTGAGAAGTTTTATGTGCGTGTCCTTTACGGATGCATTAGATGGGCGCATGGAAATGGAATTGGAAACGCTGAACTTTTTATGCTACGACATTAATCAGACAGCTGACGTAGTCGAGTCGAGTTCATGAGTTTATTTGTGCAAATTGCGCAAAACACATGCCAATCGGCAGTTATCGATAAGAGTGGCGCACATCTCGGTGGAACTTCAAAGGCAACGCCACTTGAACTCGAGTTCTCGAAGAGAGTTCGAAGATCGCATCAGAGTCGCGCGCCGCATGTGGCAAGCATGTGATTGTGCGAGCCGAACTGAGACGGTCTAATGAAGCCATTAGCAGAGCCTTATCGCAGGCGGCCACAGGATACCCAAAGAGGCATCCTTGACAGCGCAACGTTTGCTCGAAAAGGTATACAAATGTTGTTTTTGTTGTTGTTGCTGCGCGTCGCTGCCTGCTTTGTTTGCCACAGTTTTTGGACAACTAATACACCCAAATTAGATCAAGATCAGCCCGGGGCCATAATAGTTGCGGCAGCTGTTCTTCCGCCGAACTGAGCACCAAGCGGATTCGGTATACCGAATAACCAAAGTGCCCCGACTCCATCCTGTGTTCTCTCTCTGTCCTCCTGGCTTCTAGCTCTTGTGGGCTGTCTGGCTATTAACTTAACTCTCGACATTTGCTGTGCCCTTTCAATATCTTCATCAATAAATGTTGTGTTGGACCCTTTGTGCTCTCGTTGTTATTTGGCAAACTCGAAAATCATGATAGCACCTGATGCAGTTGATCATTAAGCAATTATCAGGCGGCAATTCAACTGATCCGAAATTTAAGGTATGAACATTGCAGTTTTGGCTTGTATGCATAATCAGAAGATTAAGCATAATCAGCAGATTAAGCATAACGTGATAATAATATATAATTGTGCGTGAGAGTAAATATAAGTTGAAACAAAACGAATATATGGAGCTGTCAAACATCATTTGTTATAGTGTTGATCATGTAATATATTCATATAAAAAGTATAGTTATATAGAGTAAATGGTGTATATACATGTTACAGTCGAATTATTGAGGCATAGTTGTGGCTACAAAATAATCACTTCATTTTCTTATTTTTTAAAATCACCTGCAACGATAAATAAAACAAAAATATCTTGTGAAGTAAATAAAACTAATACGGCGAAATCTATTTAAATATAAATAAATATTGTAAATAAATAAATATTTAGTATTATTTAAATTATTTTTTTGAAACAATAATTGTAATGTGAAGTTAGTAAAAATAATAAGCAAATATAGACAAATATATAGTTAAGATTGCTTATATTATTTCATGCTTCATCTTAAACTAAAATATAAATATTTTTTGTTTTATATAGTATGCATTCCAATTAAATGATTAAGGAGGAAACGTAAGGATTAGTTTCCTCAGTTAGTTATCAAAATATTCTAAAGGTACTCAAACTGATCTCAAGCTACATACATACATAGAAAAAAATTAAAGTTATGATGCTAATATTTATCGAATTTTATCTTAAACTTAATATTTATATATAGTTGCATGATGTGATGAAGCTATCTGTGACAAGTGATGCGGCGAAAATAGCGGTCTAGATAAGATGCATTATTTACATGAAATGGTTTATGTTAGGTTTCTTTAAACTATTTTTCAACATAACTATCATATGAGAGACCGCATGCAACATACATATGCCAGTTGCTGGTAGTATTAGCTGGCCATCAATAAGCCCAAGCTGCCAAGCTGCGTGCCACATACGCACACATAAATTTCTTCCAACAAGAATAATAATATTTCCCATTCCGCGCTTTACAAATATTACGGCACTTAAACACAAATGCTGCATCTAATGTGCCACTGCTGCTGCTGTTGCTGCTGCTGCTGCTGTTACTGCCTCTGCTCCTTCAGCTCCTGCTTGGAGAGGACAGCAGAGTTTTTTTGTTTCCATCTTTGAGGCAACCAAAAAACACTTTCCAGGCAATTGCAACGCATAGCCCGATGTGGTAAGCGCAACGAGGTTCACTCCATACTCCATCCCTCCACTGCTGGCTCCCCTTCATATGCTCGTCTATGTTTTATTGCTTCCGCGCACTTTCGCTGCCTGCCACGGCCACCACGTCGCCCACACAGCCCACTACGACTAAGACAAGAAGCTTGTTTCAGTTGCATATGTGAGAAAGTTGCCAGTGCGTTTAGCACTTGACGCAACAGCAACGAGGATTGTGGTTGGGCGAGGCAAAGGCGCAGCATCCGCTTAACCGGCAGCTTTGCCAGCCATATTGTTGTTGTAGTTGTAGTTGTAGTTGTCGTTCTGGTTGTCTCTGCGTTGTTGCCACATTTTGGCGGTTGCTGCGAGTGGTTTCCTGTCACATGCGTTGCCGCCATAAGGCAGGACTCACACACACATACCTCACTCTCTCCCCCTCACAGCTCCTCCCTCAATGTCTCTTTCTCCCTCTCCCTTTCTCTGCGTTTGTATGTAAAAAAAAAGCAACAGGAGCTGCATGCGCATCCTGCTGGATACACGCTGGCAACTGTTTCACTTTCGCTGCCACATTTTGTTGTCTATTCCTTTTGCCATATTGTTGCTGCTGTTATTATTGTTGTTGCATTGCCATTAAACTTTAACCGCGGCATCTGTCACTGCCGCAGTCCTCGACACGAGGAGGAAACAGTCGACAGGAGCTACCTTAAAGCTTGCTAAATTTTAATTGCCAGCATGAATTTACAGCAAAAAAGATCGCAGGATTCTATCTACTTCGCCGAATATGAAATATGCTTGCATATATATAAAACAATAATTATATTTATAAATTTTATTTAAAATTTTGGGCATGTTGAAATATTTATGAAATAAAATAAATGAAAAATCAGCGCAAGTTTCAAATGAATAAATATTATAGACAGGAATCAAATTTTTAAAATAATTTTTTACTCGTTACAGATCAAATCATGCTTCATAATATATTGTCACGCAAACATAATATATTGGTATAAAAATATCAAGAACTCTTCACCGTTGTCCACAAAAAACTCATTTAATTATAAAAAAGTGTCACCAAACAAATAATCCACGATAGAAACTTAAGTTTCATAAGCTTAATAGACTAATTGAAAGGTGTGGTTTATATTCAGATTCAGTAAATCCCAGAGAAAAACCATTAAAATAAATTCATGCTCGTCGTAAAGAAGAAAATTGTAGACTTCAATTTTAAGCAATTTTATAATAATTATAAACGAATAAAGGGAATTCGAATTTTTCTAGCTATATTTAAAATTGATTTAATAATCTACAGAGACATATAATGTGTTGGGTCGGAGATGCCTCTTTCAATACTTCACGCATTCCATAACTAAATTCGAATATACTCTGTAAGGGTATAGAAAGTGGAGCAATTGCTGCAGGCGTTTTTTTTTTTTGTTTTGTCTTTTTATTGCTGCCACTGAATGCAGAATGCAAGCATTTTTATGGTCGCCCATTCTGGCCACAGTTTCCATATATCAAGAATTAATTAGCGTAATGCAGTCAGAGCGAGTTGGCACTAGAAAAGGACCCAATTTTTTAGCCATCTTGTTGCATGCCCGGTTAAATGCTGCTGCTGCTGCATGCTGCATGCTGCCCAACTGATCGTGAAAAGTGTTTTTATATAGTTTTTCTTTCGTTTTGTTTAACTTAGAGTTTGAGTTTTGCGGAAGGCCATTAAATATGCGTAGCCGCCATTTACATGATGATGTGGCTGCTAGTCAAGTGTTGCAACAGTTCTTGCTTTTTGAATTGGATGGGATTACGAGCTTAAGGGAGTGTTGCATATGAAACACTTTAAAATGCTAAATTGAAAAGAACAAAATTTAGATTGCACAGCTGAAGCATTTTGAATTGGTAATGAAATCAACGAATCTATGCTTCAGCTGAGAGCGCTCAAGGAATGCTAGAAAATGTATATTTAAAAGATTAACGGCTGTTGTAAAGAAAATGCAGCTCTTAGAAATGACCTCCATAGTATTAAGTTGTTATGTTAACTGTGCTT
The DNA here is from genome assembly GCA_035041595.1 of Drosophila basisetae. Lineage (NCBI taxonomy): Eukaryota > Metazoa > Arthropoda > Insecta > Diptera > Drosophilidae > Drosophila > Drosophila basisetae. The sequence continues at coordinate 251,966 of JAWNLB010000048.1, read as the reverse complement.
AAACGGTTAATAATAAGTCAGAAATAAGTTATAATCTAGACAACTGTATATTAGGACTTATGAGCTAACAAATGGCTGAGTGATATGAAATGATTATCAATTCACAAAATTGATATACTAAAAATTCTATTTTTCTTAATTCTTAAATATAAATATAAGAACTGTTTCCCTTGAAATACAACAGCAACCTGAAGATCATTCTCGCAATATACTTTCTGTCGAAGCTCTTTCGATTCCAATATATATCTTTTTTCTTTGCGGCCATTATATTGTCAGATAGCCCATTGTTTTCAGCTTGCTGTAAGTTTTGTCGAAGCTGTGTAATTCCAATTCATCAGCACTCACTTTTCGACATTTGCACATTCACAGTACATTAATTTAATTTTCGCCAAATTAAAAACAGACTTTTTGTCGTGCCACACCCCAACCATCTTCTCGACCCAAAAAAAACAAAAAATATTCCACAGACAGGTGACCAGGTGAACTACGACAACAGGGAGGGGCAGACGCTTAAAGGGGTCTGAACGCACATGTCTGGGGCAGGGCACAGCGCCATTTTGTTGCCAGCTGCATGTGGCAGGCGACAGCAACAGCAACAATAATCAAGGTGAACCGCACAACAACAACAACAATAACACGTTGCGAATTTCAAGCGGCAATGAAAACGCAAAAGCTAAAAGCGTTCAACCAAGAACAAGGTGCTGTGTGAAACTTTAATGCACAAATTGTTGGCTCTCTGTGTGTGTGTGTGTGTGTGCGTGAGTGTATGTGTGCGTGTGTTGGACAACATTCAACCAAGCAGCCAACCAACAAACGTCAACAGCAACAACAACAACGAATGACGAGCAACGTTAAAAGTAAAAACTTTTGTTGTCAGTCTGCGGCAACAACAATTGCTGCTGGGGGCAGTAACAACAACAGTAACAACAACAACGCAATAAACGGACTGGCACGTTCATTGGCGGCACAAAGTTTTCACCTGTCGTCGAGTCAGCGCGTTGATTGCACCCCGCTGACTGCTTGCCCCTCAAAGTCAGCAGCAACAACTAGCTTGCCCCTCGACATTCATTTCGTTGTCGTCTTTCACTGATTGTTGCCATTTGTTGTTGACGATCCTCGCGTGGCGCATACGCCATGTTGCAAGTGGCTAAGGGGTGTGCTCTAAGTGTGTGTGTGAGTGTCTGTATGCATGTGTGCGTGTGTGTGCTTTAGGCATAGTCAATTGTTGGTTGAACAGTCAGCCAAGCGTCACCGGGAGAGTCTGCAATTTGCCATTTCTTTTGTTTTTTTTTTGTTTTGCCATTAAACTATTCGTACTTAAGAGCGTGTGAGTGCTGACACTCACCCCTTTAGTGCTGTTGTAAGCTGTTTGTTTATTGCATTCATTTAGCGTATAAAATACTCTTTCGGTATTATTATTGCATTGCTTAAGTATGCAGCAAGTTTTATGGCGGCGACACACGCCATCTTTTGAGGCAAAGTAATACAACCAGAACACTCCCAACGGGACTAAAGCTCTAAGGTCAAAAGCTACGAGCACTTGAGGCAGACATAAAATAGAGGGAATGATTGAAGGTGGAGAACTGTTCTTAACAATTGTTTAGAGATTCTATCAATTTATGTTTACAAAAATAAAGGCAATTGTGATAGGTAAAAGTCGGATAATAATTACTTTGACAATAACATAACAAGTTTAAGTTTGTGTAAAGAACACAATGCAAAAATTGATTCGTGCTGATTCCAAGAAATACATTTAAATAATATTCTAATTTCCGATTTCAATTTGTGGCAGCTTTTACTTAAGTGTTGATTCAGGTTGTGTTGATTCCATTAATATTTCGCATTCGTTTCCCAGAAATACATGAAAATGTGTGAAAGAACTTGATAAAACTTGCTCAATGATCATTCTGGCAATAATTTGGCCTATTCTCTCGTCTTCACTCGCCAACAATTTATGGCTTGTTTTTAGTGTTACGCTTTCAATACATGTATGTTTATGTGGAGCATTCTCGTATTCTCTACATCTGTTTCTCCTGTTAAGCGACTTTATTCGTATATATGGACACACATTTGTACCTTTCCGCTCTCTGTGTACAATATATTTTGCAGTTTTGTGTCTGTCTGTGCCTGTGTTGTTGTTAATTGTGTTTGTTTTTGCACTGACAAAAGCATTGCATTTGTTGTTGGCGTTGTGCTTGTATTTCGGGCAACTCCCACATCCTGTTTATGTTAATTTCTGGCACGGTCTGGCAACGCTTTTTATCAGCAGCGCACAATTGCTGCATAGGCGAAACCTAAACATAAATCTTTGCTTTTACCCTCAACAGCTTATACACATATACACGCACATTGCTCTGGAATTTAAGTGTTGGCAAATGCTGCTGCAAAAATGTTTGAAATTCCAGACAAAAATGATTGGCACGCCAGGCTGCTGTCTGCACCTAAAAGGCTAAAAGGTGTTCGCAGCCATTAAGTGCAGTTCGATGCATTTTAATGATATACCGACCAGCCGCAATATAATTTCAATTTTTGCATCTTTCAGCTGAAAAACTGGAAATTGATTGCGGCAGTAAAACGAGCAGCAGTAGCAAAAGCAACAGCAACAACAGCAACAGCAGCAGCAGCAGCAGCAGAAGTAGCAGAAGTTACTGCTGTAACAAAAGGCATCAGCATGCAACACAATTGCAGTTGGTTTAATGAGCTCAGAAATGCGCACAACAACAATGAAAGTCCAGAACGCACAAGAGTTGCAATTTTCCAGCCCCTGTTCGACCCCTTGTCGCACTTCATTGTGAGATTGGGGCGAGGGGGGCTGCGTTCAGTGTAATTAAATGCAATTTTATTGCCACGATCAAAAGCAAAAGGGCAAAAAGCGGCAAATGGCCCCGGATAGGTGGATAGAACATGGACCGGGGCCTGCCCGGATAGAGGAACATTGGTGTTGAAATGCGGCGCTGCTAACTTGATTTATGCAACAATGCCGCCCCCTCGTCGGCCAGCGGCTGAGCTTCCGCTTAGGCCACACCCCCCTTCGCATCGCGCACAAGAAAACAATGACGGAGTAATTAATTTCAAAGTAAACAATTTATCAAGTGCTTGCGGGCTGCCCAACCGACCTAACCAACCAGCCAAACCGCCGACCAGCCAACCAGCGATGACTCCAGATCCGACGGACGACTGACAGCTAGCGGAAAGCGTTTCAAGTGGGCAGCGCCAATTGCCAGTGTTGGCAAGTGCCACAAAGTGTGCCCTCTGGCGGAAGCCAGCGAGTTCACTTCGAGATTGCTGCCAGTGCAACTTGAGCGTCCACTGAATACTCCTCAAAGTACATTTAGCTGGCAAATAGTTAAATGCATATATGAACAATTGGTAATCATTCTGAAAGCACGGACTTTAATATAGAAAGCAAGTACTTCTTGGCGGAGTACATTTATAACACTTAAAGGAGAAATTGTACTTGTAATTACTGCCCAACCAGTTATGGTTCTTGTATGTACTATAAATGCATGTAGGCAATTGCTTTCTTGCAGCGATGGGCAAATTAAATGAAAACAAGAAGGAACGACTTGATTAGGCACGCCTAACTGCACATACCCTTGTAGACAGGTGTGAACACAACTAAATTTCATCATGCAATTAAAAAAAAATTCTTGTCCAAATGTCATAAGCTCTATAATGCGCCTAATTGGTAAGTTCGGTCAGGGTAACTTGTTAAACAAATACGTTTTTGTTTACAAGAATTTATCTTACGGCATATGATATGATATGATAATGATAGAAGATATAGTAAGCTGTCTGCAGCGAAAATACAGATATACCTTCAAATATATCAAACCGGTAAGTGATGCTGCTCAAGAATATATTTACTTAATGGGTGCGGAGACGTCTCCTTCAATGCGTTACAAATTTCATGACAAACCTCTAATACCCTCAGCAATACTATAAAAAACGAGCCAAGTTGTATTGCGTAAAAAAATAGGAATTTCTAATGCAATTACAGGCATGAGAATTTCAAAAATCTACAACGCCTTGCAGTCAAGGGTCACTTCAGAGCTACTTCAAGAGCAATTCAAAATTGCAAATGAACTCCAATTCTCATACTTTTCAATTGGCCCTTGAGCCAAGATCATTATCCCCGTATAATAAAGTGAGCCAAAAATGTGATTCTCGGCAGCTGCAGTTTGCCAAGCACTTTGTGGCGAAAAATGCATTTTGGATTTGCACAAGAAATTTTATGAAAACCAGCTACGTGTTCATCAGCATATAATCACTAGTTAAAGTTGAGCAGCAAGCCAGAGGTGGGAGTGGGGAGGCGGAGTCGGAGCCGGAGTCGGAGTCGGAGGATAAGGGACTTGCTGTATAAATGCAATTTAAAAGAGATTACAATTATTTGATTGCTCTAAGCTAACTGCTGTAATAATTGGCAAAAAAGTTTCTGTGCACATAGTCATAAATTCACCCAAAATAACTCTACAAGTTTTATCAAGATTCAAGATTTTACGCACTTTCTTCAACAGCCATTGGACGCTGCCATGAATCATGCCACGGTCCAGAGTGAATCATTTGTATTATGAGTGAATGAATGAATCGTCTGTCTGCTGGCCTGCTACAAAGAAATGTAAGCAGCTAACACACAGATACACATGAAAAGTAAACAAAACTCAAACGGACCGCAGAGAAAAGTAGCCTTCGTTTTCACATTCGCATTCGCCTTCGACTTCGACTTCGCATTTGGCGTCCGACAGGTTTCCGCCTGACAGTTTCATAAATTAAGACATTCAACAATAAACAAATGAACAACACCAAACACAATGCAACAACAAGTATGACCAGGTAAGCGTGAGTGCTCGACTGACGGATACCCAGTTATAAATTCCATTGTACTGAACACTAAATATTTATTCTAAGTAAGTGGATATTAGTAAAGAAGACTTTTCGGAATTCTTTGTTGGAAAGAAAGCGACTAATAGATGCCCTATAACCTATACGCTAAATACCCTTTACCCTTAAATATGAATTTAAAGTATGAACCGCTACTCATTGCTTTTTTCTGCTCCTTTAATATTCCTCATAAATAACTCTTTCTTACAGGGTATAGAAAAGTGCACGTGTTTGTGGTTAGGCTCTTTGTTGACAACAAAAAAAAAAAAAAAATTAAAAATGCAGAAGACAGCGGCAGGCAGCTTCAAAGAGTTTGTCAAGCGGCAAAGTCTGTCGCTAATTATGCAAAATGCAGCCCCCTATCCCCGCCAACCCCTCCCGCTACTCCAGCTATTCCCGTATCGCCGTCGTGTCTTCCCGCATGCTGTCTACGGCAATTGTGCAACACAAAGGCGAAAAAAAGGAGTGTGGAGGAGGCCAAAAAGCCAAAAAGCGACGGGCCGAATGACATGTGAAAATATGCAAATGCCAAATATCAAAAGTGAATGAATTGAGTCTGGTCTCTGCTCTGAATTACTGGTACGGGTCTGCAACAGTGGTTTCGAGTAGGGAGACGGTGGTGGGGATAGTAAGGGTTATTTCACTCATTAAATATAATGGCCAGACGGCGAGACGGAAGACAGAGTTGTCAAGCAGACTGCGCTTTAATTATGATGTCGAAATACGCATTAATTGCCAGTGAAAAGCGAGCACCCTACTTAAGAGGGCATACCCCCACTTTTAGCCAGCTGACAGCGGCTTATGCAATTTTGACAAGCGTTTTAAATGTGCGTCCAAGCGCCGACAGTTGTCAACTCTTATTGCATATTTATATATGTATAAATATATATCCAACTTTCTGTACTAGATTATATTACGATGATAAAAGCCAGTTGTTGCGGTTGCGGATGTGACTGAATAGCGGAGGAGGAGGAGATGGAGGTTGGGGCATGCTGAGGGGCGCTGTCGCCCAACTGTGCTCTGATGTTTCTTAATGCATTTGGACATTTGGCACTTAATTATTTGCAAATGTGGAAAACATGAACTGTGTGACAGGCGCTGGGTCAGAACTTAAAAGAGGACAATTGCTGCGAGACAGTTCAAAGGAAAGTGCTTAAAATCTCGATTTTGAGTTTTAAGAGCGTGCGGCTTAAGTTGAATTTAATGTATTCATTGGGTTACTTTGATTAACTTAACTGAGGAAGAATATGCAACTCTTCCTATTCAAATTCAAGTTAAATCTAAATACATACACAGTTCTGCGGCCATATCAAAGGAAACACTATAAATATTCTAGTTGTTGTCAGTAATTATTAAGAGCATTTAAATAAGGATTGTAAGGATACATTCTTTTTAAATTTTAAGTGTTTTACAAATTTTCTTGGGATTTTTTTAGGCAAAGATATTGAGTTTTATATAGATTTTTGAAAACAATTTTTAAAATTTGATCTGGTAAGGTTATAAATTTCAATTATTTTAATTAGCTCTCACTAATTAACATTGATCAAAACAAATACCATTTAAATTATTTTTGACAAATGAACATGGATTTCAAAATCTCGAACCGACAACTCGCTGGTATTTCAACTTGAGCACAAGAGTTATTTGCTGCCCCATCTCCTACTCCGCTGTCATTTCAGCAACACGGCGAATAATTAGGGGGCATCATTGGGTGGGCAATTGCAAATGGGTTGCCAATCAAATGGACCAAGTCAGGGACAGCTGACGGTCAGTAAACTGATGTGATTTATGTTTAAGCTTTTATTACAATTTGTGCACATTTCTTGCCTCAAACACAAACGGAGTCCTGAACTGATTAACAGCAATGGCAAAAACAAAATCAAAACGTGCGTGACGCTCAATAAGTGTCAGAGAGAGAGAGAGAGAGAGAGAGAGAGAGAGTGAGAGGTGAGTGAGTGAGTGAGATAAAGATTGGAGCTTGGGAGCTTCTTTAATTAAAATAGACAAATGGCGCACGATTGAGCACGCGGTGGTTCGGTGATGCTTCCGCTTGGCCCCAGCTGTGCGCCTAATTTATGAAAAATTCACAAAACGAACTTATCAATCATATTACTAGCTGCCAGCGACCCATCAGTTGCCCGCTGTGGCTACATTGTTGGACGCTGTCAGCTTTATTTTCTTATTTTTGGCAGTCAAAGCACGTGCCTCGCTGCCGGCCAAGTGCCGTTCAAAAGGATAAAATGCAATAGAAAAATTGCAGAGACGTTGCAAGACTGGATTTGCCACTTGCAGTTGCAGTTTCTGTTGTGCCAAACTGTTTGCAGTTCTCATCGTTTATTGTAATTGTGTGGGGCGAATGAAGGAAGGAACGGAAGTGGACACTTACAGTGCTGGGGAGGCAGCGAGTTCCTGATGAAGTTCTTGATAATGCGGTGGTTACTTCACTTTAGCCAATTTGGCTCTGGCAGCCGCTCACCAGTGACACGTTCTACGTGACCAGTTATCTAAATGTCCTCTGCAAAAGAGACAGAGAAATAGAGAGAAAGAGAGAGAGTGAGAGAAAGGGGGAGAGAGTGAGACAAGTGGCAGGCGCATGTCATTCTTTGATCAAGCTTTAAGCTGCACAGGTGGCACATCATTTATCAGTCTAGTACAGCTTGTCAGGTTTGATAAGGCAAGCGATTAAAGATGATTGCGTTGAGCATAACAGATGACTGGCAAAAATTCTATTGTAGTTATTATAATCTATAAGCATGTAAGAATGCTCAAGACGAGACAGCTAAACCAAGAGCAACCATCCGTTGAAAAATGCATAGCAGGCTTGTTAATAATAGTTCGCTCAATGTGAAATTACATTTTGATTAAGAAAATCTGTTTTTTTTTAGTATTTTTACTTCACAATCGTGTCTTTTATTGTTATCAGACATCGATAAATATCGATATTCGCAAACGGATGCAGCTATCGACCAAATTAAATAAACTTGATCTGTGTATTGTTGGCGAGAATTTATACACCAAACTTGCTCCCACTTTTATAGTCTCAGAGATCGGATTGTTTCTACAGATGACAGAATGTTTTAATGATTTCATATATAAGAAATAAGTTTTAAAATTTAATATGCTTATTGAAATATAAAAATGTTTGCTACGATTTTTTGAGTGCTACTTTAAAGTTGTTGCTGAACTCTGTGAATCCGTTGTAATGAAAGCCCAAACGACTTTTCTTCTACGAACTAGCCAGTACAAATAAATTTAAGTGTTGATCCTAAGTGATAAACTACACTTCTTTTATCTGCGTTAAATACTTTATATTTAAGGGCATATTCCGAATTTTAACGCCAACATCATAATTAGTCACAAACACTAATTTATAAACAAAATTGCATTTCCAATGAAAAACCAAACAAAACTTTGAGAAAAAAATGTTATTTTTCGAAAAACGCTGAAAAATCAAAGGCAGAGACACGCGACCACAACAATTTACTGTTTGTCTAAGCAAAGAATATTATAGTCAGCGACGACAGAGCTGCCAATGAAATTTCCAAGAAATTTTAATTATTCAACATTTTTGACGCCAGGCAAATGGGTAAAAAGCCAAGAAAGCAAAAACCCGACGGCAAACTAATTAAAGACGCGTCCACCTACAAAATGAAAAAAAAAATATATGACGAAAAACAAAAACAAACAAATTCGAAAGAGGGACCTGTCGAGACTTGAGACTCCTCGCGAGAGATCTCTCTCGGAGCAATACGAAAAATCATACAAAGTTATATAGTCATCAAGTGCACATCAATCATAGGCCGCACAATGGTGGAGGCTGCTTTGTCTGGGGCAACAGAAGACCAGAAAAACCCGAAGAGCTCGAGGAACCAAAAACAACCGCAAGAAAAGCGTGAAAAATTGTTGGGCATGACGCAGTCGTGCAACGCATCCCCAACCAAGCCGAAAAACAAAAGGCAAACAGGGGCAGAAGAAGAAGCAATGCATTTGAGCATCGCTAAATTTGGCCCAGAAACCACGTATGGAGAGCACCACCACCAAAGCACCACAAAGCACAGCCAAGCAGCGGATCCATGTGTAGGCATTTTGCTGATAATTAGCGGCCTCGGAGAGCCGAGGACTTTGCGCCCTAATTGATAAACGTGCCACCATCAATACACTTGGATAAAAATATGATTAAAAACAGAAAAGCAGCTTGCATATTTGTCTAAAACAATAATTATACGCATTGTTTTTTTACGAAGAGCAACCAAATTTTTTGGCAATAATTTGTTTTGTTGGTTTTCTAGTTTTTCGAATTTTTTTCTGTTGATAAAGCAACATATTCTTTAGCAAAGAAACTTTTTCTAAATAATAATGACATCTGTTTGTTTTCCAATTCTAGAGTATATTTACGCCCAGTGTACCCGCTCCCCGTTACAGTTACAGTTTTGCCAGAGTCTGTGCCTCCGTCTGTCTAGCAGCGAGCAGAGTTGCCTGTGTTTGCCAGCATTTGCCTGCTGCTTGTTTTGGGTGCTCCCCTGTTCGTTCTGGCGTAAAAATTATCTTAATGGACAATTTAAGAATCACTCATTGTGAATTATGCGGCGCATTTAGTTGCCGAGTAGTCGTCGTCCTCGTAGTCGTTCTTATTCTGCGATCTGGGCAAATGGGCAACGGAATGTCTGCAGTATTGAAACTTTCCTCATGCCCCAACACCAATGGTATTATCTTCTTTCAGTTGGTTCGACTCGATTTTAATAGGAGTAGCTTAAGTCGCTGTTAACACCAGTTTTTTCGAAAAGGGACATGACAGGTTTCCGTTTTGAATTTGAACTCATTTTAAAGCCAGGATAAATAGTGTTTTGTGTTAGAATAGATTTAAATAGATGATTTTAAAATTGTGCACTAAAAAGAGTGTAAGATATTCGTCTGTTTCGTCTGCTGTTGTTTCTGTGATTTGTTTCTCAGCATTTTCAATAAACATTGCAACAGTTGAGAGTTTGTAAATGTTTTGGAAAATCTTCAGATATAAGCAAATGAAATGCTTAATGTATAGAAGCATCTCATATAGTGAGGTAGTCGGTGCCCATTACCATGCGAGGGATCGGGTTTGGGGGTAGCCATGTGCAGCACTCGACTTGATTGTTGGCCAAAGGCAACTTGGTATCTCATCACTCAATGTTACAGCCGCTAAAAACAATCAACAGGCATAGGAGTTGCTCAAATCTCTTCGGCCGCGAGAACTATGCAAAATTATTACATTTAGTATGTATGTACGAATGGGGGCAAGAGCCCCCGACCCTCTACTTGTCTCAACTGTCTGTCTGTCAGTCGCTTTGCCTTGGTTGTCTGCCTGTCAGTTCGGTGCGGCCTGTCGCTTAATTCTAATGACTTTAATGAAATTTTTAATTCCCAGCAACGTGAATTTATTGTTTGTTTTTGGGTCTACAAATGTGATTGCTCTCCCTCTCTCTCTCTCTCTCTCTCTCTCCGTCTCTCTCTTTCTCGATCTATGTCGCATGTTGTGTGGCCATTCAAAAATAAACGACAAAGTAGTGAGTGAGTTGAAGTGCAGTAAAATAAAGTAATGTGCTGCCGCCACACAGTGTTGCACAGTGAAGTGCGCTGGGCAGCCAGTTCAACTGGTAGCCGCCAACTTCAATTTCAAGAGCTACTTATGGCTGGAAAGGGGAGTTGGGGGGCAGTTAGGCCAAATGCAGATTAATCAAGCGCGCTCACGGAGTTTACGTAGCCACCGTTTCTGATTTCAGCCCCCCTGGCGACGGTTTCACTACTGTCGGCTGCCACTTTGCCAGCTGATTAATGTCTTACATGCGACGTTTTAATACCAATTTTTTATGCATATTCAAAAACGTATAAAACGCATTCGCCAATGCAGCAAGCAAAGTGAAAAAGTTGTAGTCACTGCATCCGTGACATTTCCTGTGCATGTGTGCGGCAACTACAGTAAACATTCGCTGTGTTGAACTCGCAAGCTGACTCGCAAACAGTCAGAGAATTGATTGTTTTTATTTAATTCATCACCATTAATTTTAAATATTTAACAGAGACCTTAGAATTCAGTTAATCAAATTGACTTATTATCTTCAAAATGAAACCGTTCTGCCAAGCTTAAGAACCACAATGTGTTAATTCGTTTCTGTAACTATCTCCGAATACATTCTATTTGCATTTCTTCTTATTTCCTTTGTACTAACAGCACACTGTGGTCCGTTATGAGCCACTCGTATCGAGCCAGACATATTCATAATGTTGCTGCTATTCGCTGGGGGATTGAAAGGTGTTAATGCCAAAAACTTGCACAAGATTTGTGCACAGCTAATTTCAGCATATTTATAAAGACGAAAGTTGACAACGGACTGACAACCGAGTCCCAGCTGAACTGAGCCTGCAAGCCCTGGTCAAATTGCCCGATGAGCAATTTCAAATACATGTGTCCCCACACCTACTTATATGTTTAGTCATGTATCTGCGTTCAATTTGCACACGACTCAAAACAAGTCATTGGCAAGCTGTAATTAAAAATAAATTTGTAAGTCACATAACAGGCATGCCCAGTTGATGCCCATACTGATACCTGAAGACCTAAATACATCCTGTTTTAATAAGATCGGCGCCTCTTATAATGACTTAATAACCGTACATTTAATTATAGTAAAAGTGGAATGCATCGAATTCAGTTCATTTTCCTTCGAAACTTGTTATCTGAGAGTGTTAAATTAACCAAATCTCCCAATTTTTCAGATCATTTCATGGCGTTGCCAATTAGCGGCTGCAATTTTGAATCAAGGTGTCATTCGGGTCACCTTTTTTAATGACTGGCCATGATTGAAGGCGGCTGCGGATCACAAGTTAAACACACACACGCACACACAATTCTTTAATCATTTCGGGGCCTAATGAGGCACTTTCTGTATGAGACTGCTTGTTGCACCCTGCAACCTTCGTGCTTAAATATATATATATATAAATGACTTCCGATTTGGTAATGAGTGTGATTATGAAACAGTCCAAATTAGGCTTGTGGCAAAGATATTTCTGAATACTCGAATAACTTAGGAGTGAGCCTATTAAGTACAATCAAAAAGAATATTGTAAAGAAAGTAATAATAAGCTTTAAAAATGAGACACAATTACTTGTCTAAGATTAATTTTCCTAATGTCTAGTTACAGCTTAAGTAACAATTATAGCTTATAGCTATGGGGTCAACTAACATATATTCCCTTTAATAGCTCATACGACTAACAGAGAAATTCTTACTTCATATTGTGACAGAATATGCCGCTTAGAATATGTATAATATATGTGAATTGTGTAAAGAAGATGTAGAAATTATAAACCAATGTCACAAAAACAAGACAAAAAATAAATAAAAAATAAAAAATAACTATAACAAAATTTATATTTGCCCAAGCAACTGAAGGATTTCTACAAAAATTAATAGAAAACAGATTGACAATGATATTTGTGGACAAGCGAATAACTTAGGAGTGAGTTCAGGTAGAATCAAATCGAGTAGAATAAAAAGTTCCAGTTGTATCTCACAATCTTTAATTAGATGCCAAAGGCAAAGAAAACGCCTTGACTTCTTTAAAAAAAAATTGCTCTCAACACACATCATTTAAAAACATTAATTCTGAGTGCTCTTCATTTTTTGCACCCCTGCACACACTCACATAGACTACTTGGCAAAACTCAATTAAAATCTAATTAAATTCTACCGGCATTTTATTTAATTTTTGTTGGCTCGCTTTCATACACACACACACGCAGATACAACAATGTTTAAGCAGCATGTAAACAGGCACTCATAATGGCGCTGTGCACAACAATTATGAATAGCAGCAGCAGCAGCAGCAGCAGCAGCAGCAAATACAATAACAACAACAACAAGAACAACAATGAGAACAACAACTCAGCCTGCATATCATTGACGAGCACTCTATGTCAGCTGCAAAACAAGCAATGACAACAGGGCACACGACCACGCCCACACAACCCCCTTCCACAGCAGCACCCTAAATAAAAACGCCCACACGCCCAGCAGCAACTCCCAGACACACTTGAGCAAAGAACAACAACAACAACAACAACAATAAAGATGGGCAAATCAAAAACGACGGAAAAAAAAATGAGGAGAAACTTTACAAACTCAATTTTCATTTTTGACAACCCAAAGCACCGCCCACAATTTTCTCATATTTAAGAATAATATTTGTTTATATGTAGATAAATTTACGACTAGAGCTTCAGTCAACAGTTTTTTTTTTTTTTTTTTTTTTTTTTGGGTGTAGTTAGTATTGGGGTGTGAGGACGGGGAGTGTTTCCATTATTATCGTTAAGAAGGTGTCAGCCACAGAAGCAGCACTGAATGCAACCACTGCCACCCCCTTGGCAGCGGCAGTCGTTGGCGTGGCGAGAACTGCCAACACATACGAGTACATGAGATATTTATAAGTTGTTGAATTTTCATTTTCATTTTCATTTCAATTTCAATTTTGGGAAATTTCATTGTCTGAAGACAGGCGAATTGTCAATTGCCATGTAAGATTAGCATATCATGCACCCAGGGAGACCAACTGCCAGAGCCAGACCTGTGCTAGTCTGTGTGTAAGTGAGTCAGTGTGTGTGTGTGTGTTTGTGGAGGTTAAATTTCTGCATTTTGCATATGTTCTCAGGATGAATTTCGCCTAAATAATATTTGCTTATTTTATGATTATTATAAATTATTATAAACGTCTTAAGCAAGCAGGTTATTGAAAATGGAAATTATATTTCTGGCCTACTTTCGATAAATAAAAATAATCCAAATTCATCATAGGTGAAATATACAAAATTATTAAAGACAAATTGATTAATGTGTTTTGAAGTGATGTCTTAGCTTCTGTTTTCCCGACGAACAGAACAGATTATTTTATTTTATAAGTATATAAAACATTAATAAATGGCAAATGTGAATAAAACCGTGCTGGACAAAAATGCTTCATATTTATCTGCAATGGAAATTGAAGAGTTTGTGAGCATTTCTCGATTTGCATATGTGAAATTCAATTATTGAAGTATAATAAAATCAAACTGAATGCGCACTAAATCAATGCTGTCGTTTATTAAATATATATATTTTTTAATGATATTTTCCCAGCGTCGACTGTCAACAGCTTTAGTAATTTATGTGTCACCGCCACGCCCACTTGACACGAAGCAGGCGCAAAATGAATATACTTGTTTATATATATATATGTATGTATATGTGAACAGCAGATGGTAGCAGTGTACACAGTGTGTCGATCACTTGTAAAGTGGGCGTGACTGTCGTCCAGGAAGAGTTGAACATGGCGACACGATGCGATGGATGAGCAACTTTTTTGGCTACCGCATTGGCTGCTACACAAAATGGGCGTGGCAAACGGGACGCGATACAAGCGCAACAAGCGCAACAACAATGACAACAAAGTCGTTGACATATTCAAGCGACTGTCGCGTGGAACCTATAGAACACCACAATCTGCCCCGATCCGTGACTGATCTCAATTGTCAGACTCGATTTGGTTGCGTTCCGTTTGAAGTGGCCGATGAAGCAAATGGGAAAAATAAAACTTTTGGCATTTTATTGAAGTTCAATGCTATTAATAGGCGCATCATTTTGATGAATTGATGGCTCCCCAGTGTATCGATATGGACTCTATCTCTAGCTCTATCTCTATCTCTTTCTCGCTCTCTCTCGCGCGCGCTTTCTGTCTCGCTCTCTCACTCGTTCGCTATCGTCTGGGGCCTCGTTGTGCTCGTTTTAGTTTTGATGGCTTTTGAAAATGTTGTGGACGCTTTTGCATTGATTTTTCATTCGGTGTTTACTTTGCTTACATTTCTTCTCTTTTTTTTTGTTGTATATTTTCCAAGATTTTCGAAATATTTTCAAGGATGCATTGCATGCGCCGCACTGTGGATGAGTCTGTGGCAAGACTTGGTGGCTGTCGTCGTCGTAGTCGTCGTCTGGGCGAAATGTCGTCAAGTTAATTAAGTGATTTATGCGCCTTGAGGTCGCGCGTCTACTTAATTATCAAATAGTGTGGCATTTGGGGAATGTTTTGGGAATTATTTTCCTGTCGAGATTTACTCTCGCTTTGCCTTTCTGCCTGCTGACTCTGTGGGACTGACTATAAAATTGGTTTATAGCTCACGCTTGAAATATTTCCACTGTCTTATCGTAAAAGTCGGCTGTCAAATAGAAGCGATACATATGCGAACATACTTGAAGGGCTTGCACTAACTATATCACAGTTCACATAGAGTGTTTATGCATACTATAAATGATAGGGAATATTTTAATTGCGTATTCCGTATGTGAGCAATTACATTGTGTCTACTAACTAACTAACTGCCTATTCTTATCCAAAATGGTATTTTGCTTAATTAGTGCCCAAACATGTTCTGCTTATCAGTATAATTAACTTGGCTAGCTGATTGCATGTCAAGAATTTCATATACCCAAGCTATAATTTATTTTATTTAACCAGATAGCATTATTTTTTATTTTGTTTTTCTGTGACGCTTCTTATGCCAGTTGCAAGCTCGAATAAATACCATTCGCCATATTCACTTACTTTTTAAACATCCCTTTTGTGGCAAGAATTGGTGAAAAGTGTCAGATACCGCTGTATTTCATTTATCCACATGCAGATCCTTCGACTGCAGGCAGCTGTGTTTGCCTGTTTGTGTGCGTGCACTGCTGTCAGCCACTGTTGAAATTATTCTGCTGATTATTGTGCATGGCAAATGGCCAAAAGGAAAGCGTTGAAAGTAAATTCGGCTTTATTTCTTCTTCTTTTAAGCCATTCATGATGAATATTTTTTTGCATGCATCTATCGATATGCGTCATTTTCGTCGGTTTTTAATATATTTCGGATTTAAATTGAGGCAAGAAGAGAAATGGTCTCATGGCTGTGCTTTGCTGGGTCCTAGTCCTGGTCCCAGCCCTGGCCCCATGTTGTGACCCCGCAGCGCATTCAATTAACAGCGCACATAAATTTACATTGGCTGTAATAATGCAGCAGCTGAGTCCCGGCCAAGGATACAAAGGACTCATATCCTGTTTATTTAAAGCAGCGCATTTATGCATGCATATATGCATATAACTATGTGCAACGGAGAGGCGCATCAGGATACCGCCACACGATGGCTTAAGTTGCGGCTCATAATTTATGGGCGGGACATCTTTTGTATGTGGGGTGGCCCGTGGGGGCTCAGGACTCGCCACAGGACCTCAATGAAAATGGCGTTCTAATTACTTTAAGCTGCCAGACGACTGCACAGACAACGACATGGCTGACCAAACATATGGGAACACACACAATGATTATTGCTGTGTGCACAGCCAAAGTATAACAGAAGCACAAGCAGAAGCAGACGCCTCAACCCCTCCCCATACCGAACAGGTATGCTCCTTTGTTGGGAGCAGTCCTGCTACGTCTATTAGCTGACCACTCCAACCAGCTCAAAACCCTTGATGCAGCTCCAAAACTAATTGCAATATGGCATTGCATCCTGTTGCTTGTTGTTGAGAACCTCACAGGCTGTCTGGCTGGCTGGTTGGCTGAGGCGTGAGCACATCCTTTTGGTCATCGGGACTGTCATGTTTGTCTTGTCGTTACTGTGCCTCCATCTGGCTTTGACAAGCTGACAACATGCAGGGGCAGCATTCGTGCCACACATGCATGTGCATGTTTGTGCATGCTTCACTGACAAGGACATGCCAAATTAAAATGCAATAAAAGCGTTAATGAATTTGTGCAGTTTAGACAGCCGAAGTCGAACCGTGAACCGAGAACCGAGAACCTCGTAATTGGAGTCTAACAAACGGCCAAGTTAATGAAGTGCTCAGTTTGGCCAAGTAGTCGACAAAGTGAAGGGTTAAAATGGGGTTTTAAACTCTGTTACTCTGTTGCTGTTGTCGCTTACTTTGTTAACATGGCCAAAAAGTGCCCGTTGATATTTCAATGCGTCGTCATTTTTGACATTGCTGACTAATTCCCTACCCACCCTTCAAAATACAACAAAATAAGAAAGAAAACAGCTGTCAACATTGTCCATCAGTTTACGTTACACTTCCTGCCAACTCCAATGACACACGGCTGCCAAACCCTTTTCATGCCCCTCGCGCTTAGCTCGGTTCCACTTGCTGCCCAAAAGGTCACAGAGGCACGGGCCAATGAGGGGCCAAAGGGGTCACCTAATTTAGTGGCGCACAATGTCGTTGATATTTAAAGCAAATGAGCGCACATTTATAATGACAACAAGGGCAACAAGAACAAGGACAACGACAACAAGGATCGCAGCTCTCGCAGCCCAGCTCGTTTTTGAACTTATAGCAATTTATATGACAGTGTCATTAGTTCGGTTTATGCAGCAGATGACATAGCAGCGGAGAAAGCTGAGTAACTGAAATGAGACAGCTAGATAAAGGCTTGACGCATAATGTGTACCCTATAAATATTCTATCAGATAGCGTCAGCTTTGTGTAATTTACTGCATTCTTAATCAAAAGTTCACATATCAAGCGTAGGAGTTTAGACCGGAATAAATGCACAACAAATTATATAATTTTTTTTTAGAAACTATCAAATATTTCATGTTTTAATTGGATTTTAAATAGTAAATAGTAAAATAGTAAAAGTTGAAAAGAACCTACTCTAACTATGCTCTTTTTATTATTGTCGACTAATATTGCTCGACACAGAAAACAAAAAAAAAACGTTATTTATGTTATTTATATAATAGATATTTTTGATGCAAGTTTTAATAGTTTAGAACTTAGCTTAACCATGCTAGTTATGTAATAACTTAATAATATATTGCACATTAATAAGAATATCTTCTTACATATTAAAAATTTATTCTAGCTTAAGTCAGTCAATCCCTTTAAAATTAACCAACCAAATTAATTTGCAATCGCTTAAGAGAACATTGTTTTGCAGGTCATCTGTTTAGTCTGTCAAGCCGAAACACTTTAAACTGTTTTTTCTCTGGTTTGTTTCAATGTGGCCCGACAATTATTTGCATTACCCGTTCTGGTTTCGAATATGTTCCATCAAGGATATATACATATATTAATTATAGCAAAAAAAAAGGATAGACTGACAGACAGCAAAAAAATGATGGCAAAAAGAAAAAATGTGCACAGTTGAATGAGTTTTGTTTTATATTTGGTACAAATTGAAAAAGGGACAACAAAAATGGCATGAAAGCGACCGACGAGGACAACTGCCAGAGGACATTTTTTGGCAGGCGTTACCCTAATGTATAATCAGGTTTAAAAATGACAACAGCGAAAATAATAACGGTCACAAAAGTGCCACGGGACAAAGCAATCAGACAGCACAAAATATAAAAAATTAACACTTACAACATTTTGCAATCA
This sequence comes from Drosophila basisetae, assembly GCA_035041595.1. Lineage (NCBI taxonomy): Eukaryota > Metazoa > Arthropoda > Insecta > Diptera > Drosophilidae > Drosophila > Drosophila basisetae. The sequence goes on along the minus strand of JAWNLB010000048.1, from coordinate 233,666 downwards.
AATTTAACCGACAAATATTCTCTATTGTCTTTTCTTCATTTCTCGCCACACTTTGCCATGAAAGAGCTGTTAATTTGAGAAATAAAATAATGGACATAAATAAAAAAAAATATGTAATTACTTTCTTTTATCGAATTTACTGAGGCATTAATATTATACGAACAATATTGAGTATAGACTTGGGAACCTTTTAAGCTTCACAGCTTTAAGTATTTAGTATAACCCTTTAACTAGCTGTTTCCTATGAGTTACTCAGTTTTTTCTTCTGCTTAATGAATTCAAAGCATGAGCAGAATAGTATTCCGTAAGATATTAAAATAAATGAAAAGCTGTAGTGGTAAAATTTCCAATTACAAACACCTCGAAAAATTAGCAGGGTAAATAAAAAGGCAAACTTTCCGATTTTAAATGAATTTCTCTTTTCGTTTAGCGCCTCTTATCCCTCCAACCCAAAAGGTGAAAGGTTACTGCTAACACGTACGATTTTCAACAACGACGACAGCCGCTCATTTGTCATGGACCCAGCTCATTTCGAAAAATGCTTCAACAATCTGGCAATTACACACCTCACGCGTAGGCTGGGGCAATTCCACTCGCCCCACTCGATTCCCGACCCCATCCACCCTTGAAGCTAAGAGCGAGAAGCAACCCCCGAGTCAGATCCAGAGCCAAAGCATTGTCAATTATTAAACTTTGCATTGCAAATGAAAACATATGTTTAACAAGCAAGAGACTCAACTCATTCCACACACACACACACACACATACTGATTCACACACACATATGGAAGCTTTCATATCCGTTTCCGGCTATCAGCAACGGACACCATCCCTTCCACCCACAACACTGGTAACTTGGCGGCAGTTTAGCATTGCACGTTGAAAATTAAATGTTTCGAAAATTAAATTCCTCAATTGCAGTCGCCACGCTCAGACGCCGTCCGACACCGTTACAACTGTCAGTGGCGGCCATGCCATGGCTAGCGTGTTGGGAGCGGGGAGGTGTGTGTTTCGAAATGCGATAGACCCAAAAGCAATAAATCCTGCTAGAGCCGAGCAACCCTTGCTTGCAATTGCCACTGCATGCTCCCACACCCAACTCCCCATGCCTCCGGCCTTCGGCAGTTGCTTTTCAAATTGCAATTAAACGTTTTACAAAACCACGCTGACCGTTCGTCTGAGCAGTCCTAGACCCCTCCCCCAACATACCGCCCCCCACCGCTGTCGGGACCCATGTTAGCTAAACAGAAATCGCAACTCCAAGCCTGAATGCCTGGATCAGCCCTAAGTTGCAGTGCAATTCACACGGCCTTCATCGCTGAGCAGCGTCGTGGGCTGTTGCGTTATTTCCGCTCCAAAGACGGCTCGCAGTGGTTAAGGGGTGGTGGAGTCGGGGTTTGGTTGCTGCAATTCCCTACTACCCTTAACTGTCTGGAAGCTCTCATTGACGCCGTGCTTAATTGCGTTTGTGTTTGCGTCCGCACATTGAACGCAACATTTTTGCACGTGCTGCTTGGGTATACCCCCGTCCACCCCGTCCACGGTTAACCCCCATCAACCAACCCTAGCAAACCCAAGCATAACACTAAACGTTGTGCTGTCTGTACTTCATGTACAATTTACAATTTTTCATTGACGCATTTTGTTGGCCCATTTTGCCACGTGTAAGTTGCACATTTTTAGCGATTCGTTGCGGTTTCGTCAGCATTTGCCAAAACCACCAGCTACCACCACCTGCACCATCCTCTCAACACACAAATACACACACAAAATACCCTTCGCAGTACACAACAAACTCAAGCGCAAATAATTAAAAACTTTGCCAACTTTTGTGTAGAACAAAGTCGTCGTCCTTTTTCTCATAAATTATTAAAAACCGTAGCGCACTCAAAATGCAATTAAATCTTGGTCAACTTTTTGGCCAAAAGTGGCGTGTGGCTTTGTGCAACAGCTGCAAGCGCTAAATGCCACCAAAATAAAATTCCAACTGCGACACAATTGAGAGCCCACTTACTCCACCCCCACCAACCCACTAATCATTATCAAGTGGGGTCAACCACAAGAGCAGGCATTGCGGAAGAGCGTAACTGCCAAACTGGATTCAAATACACATTCAACGTACAGCACAGAAATTGTAAATGAATTCAGCTAATGTTCGTTCATTAGTTTTTCAGTTTTCCCCAGCAACTAAGAGCTCCAAAGAGAGCAAGTGGATGGAGTGGGGAGGCAGGGTGAAGTGCACACAGCTGACGTCCTGATGACAAAGTAGATGAGTTCAGTTTCCGGAGCACGTTCAATGCACTGTAAGAACAAAATAATAAGGTTATGCCAAGCTGCATATTCCACTATAACCAACATTTCATACATTCTCATTCTATACATTTCACGATTCCATCAAATTATGAAATCTTAGAATGTTGTCTCTTATGGGATGGGATGGGATGGGATGGCAGGTACAGTGGAATCAAGCTGTGAAATATCTCTTAAGAAATTTTAAGCAATGATAATACAATCAAATATTAATGCGTAAGCAGTTGTCGAAAAGTCAATCTGTATCCAGCCTGACTCTGAGGCTAGCCAAGTACTGTCATAAATGATTGTAATTAGTTTATAGACGCCAAAGTTAGATTGATAATTTATAATAAGGTGCAGCAATAGCAGACTTCAAATATTCCCCTTTTTTACAACAAATACTGACAGAGTGACAGAGACAGAGAGGGAGATAGAGAGAGAACCACACATTTATCATTTACCAAATAGTTCAAATACTACTAAATAATTGCTGAAGAAAGTTTTATTTGAAAGCAGTTGGCCGTTTAAAAGACAACCAAAGTAACAAACTAAGCGATCAAGTATTTTATTCCTCTCTTTCACTCACTCTCTCTCTCTCTCTCTCTCTCTCTCTCTCTCTCTCTCTGTCTCACTCTCTGTCACTCTCTCGACAAAAACTGCGAGACAACCGATTAGTCATTTAAATGCATTAAAAAGTTCACGAGTGCAAGTCAAGTGCTGCCTTTGTCAGTCCCTATTAATGCTAGGGAACAAAGCGAAACGAGTCGAGCTAACGCAAACCTGCTGGATAAATACATTCGTGGACTTCCTGAACTTTTTGGCAAATTTAATTAAACACATTTTTCGCTCAGTGCTCGACTCATTTAGCATGTAAACTGTGCGCCGTGTCGCTGATAAAATTAAAAACCATTTTAGAGCTACAACATAAATAAGAAGAAGAAGTCGAAGAACACACAGGACACAAACTACAGGACACAGACGGCACATGGTTACTAACTGTAGTGTACAACTTTTAGGGGCATGCCATATTTAGTTGAGTGTGTTAGTGTGTGTGTGTGTGAACGCTGTGACAGCTGGCAGGAGACAGCACCTACGAATGGGGATAAAGGATGCGGCTGGGCGGCCATAAAAATTTCATTGGACATTTTTAGTGGTGCTGCTAGGTAACAGTTGGTTAATGACAGTTAAAAGCCATTTGGCTAAAAGTTTCTGCATATTAAAAGCATATTTTGACAACGATGCCGCACAAACAAAATTAGTATTGACGAGAGCACAAGTCGAGCTGGGCGAGTAGGAGCTTGTTGGCTGAGCCAAAATCAATCACAGCCAATTAGGCTAAGGCGATTTTTATGGCCGAGGCACCGATCGGGGCGCTCGTCTGATAGTTTCAAGTCCTGCTTATGCCATGCTGTTGCTGTTGCTGTTGCTGGCATTCAAAAGGAAGCAGGAAAATATCCAACAGCAGTCACAGACTGCCCATTAAATCTAATCGCATTAAATGAGCAGCTCTATCAAAGCGCAACCACCAGAACACCAGAACTTCCAGCTACGGAAAAAAAGAACACAGTCGCAAAAACACACAACCACAGTTGAAATAAGCGACAGCAACAAGAGGACCGACGATTCGCTGACAGTTAACGCAAATTTATCGATTGACGATTAAAAAGGACGTTGCCTGGCAACATTTGGCTCCTAGGGTGGTTCCTAGGGTGGTTACTTTATCTGGTCGCTTGCTGTGACTAAAAACGAAAATCACAGGAAATTAATTACAATTACGCTAGACGATAAACGCTCTTAACACCCCACACCCCGCCCACTTCACTGCCGCTACTGAGACCAAACAAAAGGAACGAAAGAGTCGCAGGACCGACCATATGCTAGTTTACTGCCTCAGTGGTTAGTTGGTGAGGGGTATTCCCGTTTTATCGGCACATTGTTAGTATTTTTAGCATTTTAAGTGCACGAATCAATTGTGTTTGCTTATCACGAAACGTCCACAGCAAATGTCAAAAACTGTTCAAAACTGAATAATCCCAGGCACAATCATATCGATATTGTGGCGAGGGTGGGTTGCTTTTGCTTATAATGTAAACCAAATCGCTTGGAAAATATCAATAAAAAGATTGCTTTGTTTAGGTTCGAACTGAAAATATATTGCTTATATGAAATATGGAATATGCATGAAAGTGGCCAGAAGGTATTGTTTTGGGAGCTATCAGAAAAGAACAAAATTTTTTGAACTACTGGCCAATATTTTTGAAGATCTCATATTGAAAACTAATTGGTAAATCTCATTGGTTATTTCAAATCCCAACTATTCTTAGCTGCGAACCAGCTAAAGTTTACACGAACTCACGAGTGAATCATGCATCTGATTTACTGTGAAATTATGATAAGCTGAAGAAAACTAAACCCGTTGCGTGTTTCACGAAGGTACTTTAATATGCTAATCCCAAATAAACCGAGTACAGAACTCTGTGCGTGACTCACACAAGCTGCAACACATATGACTAATGTGAGTTACGGAACCCACCTTATATGGTATATATCTAATAGTTAAAAGTGTGCAGAGCTCTTTCCACTGCTCTTGAGCTCAAATATCCTAAGGATATATATCCGCCTTGCTCTTGTGAACTGGCCACATCAAAGTGTATCGCATTTAGAACCACAAGCAAAGCCAATTTTAATCCTCAAATGCTGTACTTGTGTGCTCAACATTTGTATACCCTGCATGCTTTGGCTACAAGGAATAGGTATAACAATGTAGTTGAGTTTTTTACAATAGTTTGCATATTATTAAATAATATTCGAATTGGTCAATTCTTCTAAAATTTCAATATTTTCGAATAAAATTCACACACATATTTGAATTAACTTGTCTTATATATGTCAGATTCGATAAGATAATATCTGCCTGTCGAGCACTCTCTTCAAGGGCTCTCATACATGTTGTTTACTCGAATGTTCGTTTATGCTGTCAGTTTTAATGTATTTAATATTTGCTTAATCCCTGTTTTACGCTTGCCCCCTTCCTCGTGCTGCAACATCAGCATTCAAGCAAATTATGCCCACTTTTTGGCCTTTATGCACAATAAATTGCCCCACAGACCAGAGCCCAGATCAGACAAGACCGTATCGTAGTCCCGTCTCGGCTCAGAAGTGAGACGAGTTTCACTAAAATTGCCCAAAGCGTGTGAGTTGTGTGTGCCTTTGAAGCGCTCATTCGAATACAAACGAGTGTATCCACATGCAGGGACAGGCATGCATATGAGTACGCAGTGCTCGAGGGGTGTGTTGAGGGTGAGCACATCCTTAAATATCCTTATGCACATACTCAGGCATGCTTTTAATTTTGCGCATTAAGCGTAGTTAATCCTTAAACGCCCTCTGAAACCAGGCGCTGCATATGTAAATGCTGTACGGGGTTGGGTTAGATTCCTAAGGGTTGTCATTAACAGAGTTCGTCGCACAACAACTCACTTAATGTCATGTTGCATTAAACGATTGTCTCTCTGCTCTGGCTTTACTTTAAATACATTTTTATTTGGCTATGACCGCTTAGTAGCCAACACGCCCCCCTCCCCCTTGCACACGACAGCCAACTCAAGCCTTAAAGCGTATTCAGCCAAATTGCGACGTGACATGAAAATTGCATTTGTTTGTCTGCGTTTTTCATTCTCTATCATCGTTCCACTTTATTCCCCTCCCTCTCTCTCTGGCCGTCTGTCAGTCTGTCCGTCTGTCTGTCTATCTGTCGCTTTTGGGGTGACCATATGCCATATGCTTGGGCATTCTTTTTCGGCATTTGCAGCCCCTTCGCCAGCGACTTTTGTCTATTTATGCATTTCACCGCGAAATAGGATTAAACGCTTATGTAAAGGACCCAATCAAAGTTGCCCAGTTGTGCACACCTTGTGTGACGTCTATACATGTGTGTATGTGTGTATGTATGCATGTATATGTGTGTGGGTACACCGCACTGTGGCACATATGCCCCGGTTCCCGTAGTGCCAAGCTCACCCGCAAATCCGCTTTTGAAATCCCATCAACGACTCTCGTTCTCCCTCTCTCTTTCTCTCTCTCTTCTCGCTTCCTCTCTCAGTCTCTCCCTTCTGCAGCTTGCTGGAAAAGTTTGTCGCAAAAAAATTCAATTTTCAATTTGGACATTTCTTTTGCAAGTAGTTATTTTATTTTTTTTTTTGTTCGTTGGGACCAAGAAAATCGTTGCATACTTGACGGCGTGTTTTAAGCTGTACTGGCACTCCTCGTCGCAAAAAAAAATAAAAAAATAATAAATAAATAAAAATACTTGACCATTTTTACGCCTTATAATTTTTGATGTCTTTAATTTGTCTTGCCTGAGGGGAGTCGAGTCGTCGAGCACAGGCAGCAACAATCGGTCTCCTAAGCCGCAACAATTTTTATTATGACAGCAACAATAAAAACAAAAAATAACCAAAAATTATATATGTGTGTAAACAAAATATGAACGTGGCCAACAAGTTGTTATACAAATTTGGTGGTCCATTTTACAAAATGAAAAGCTAAGAGCGGCAGCCAGCAACGAGAAATTTATGTAACGTAAAAAATTTTTGATGATGTCCTTAAATCAAAATTTAAATAAATTCTCTAAAATAAAACAGTAGGCGTGCCGAGTGCGCGAGCAGGGGAAGGGGCGATTGCGATTTGAAGTTAGAGGCAATGGGCTGTCTTTGCCCGAATTTTTATTCCGCTTTTATATTACTTTTTGCCTACACATATTTCGTATTTATTTTACTTTTCGCTTATTTTTTTTTTATTATTTGCTCACTCCGAATTTATTTCTGGCCCACGATTATTTGGCATTTTGCATTTGTGGACCGCCTCGCAACACCCCCCGTCTCATAATAAAACTTGGACCTGTGCTGGCCAAGGCGAAATGCAAAATCCGTTGTCTCAGCCGAAAGTTGTAAAAAGAAAAGCAGCTGAATAAAAATACATGACCTCATACATATATCATATATCACGGCAGATTGCTTTGGCTTTGCGTGTTTATGATTTCCTTCGTTTCCACTTGCACTTCTTCTTTTCTCTTCTGATTCTTTTCTTTTCTTTTGCCTTGGCCATAATTTTCTTCTAATACGAAATATAATTGCATTATAAAATTGTTGTGCGCGCATGATTTGTGGTACACGAAGCGGCGAGTGCCCATAGATTCTGTTTATATGTGACAGGACAAGGATTACGTTCGGGATAAGCATGAAAATCTTCTTTTTTATTTGTATAAATCGGAATGTGTAATGAAAGTGAAACAAAAAAGAAGGAACGCCAAATATTACATTCCCTTGTGGGCCGGAGTCAAATTGCCGTCATCTAAAGCATTCTATCATTTCAAAAAACTGACAGATTGTTTCAATGAAAACAGTCGGATGTTATTAGATATTTAATTATATGTATAAGCGATGAATTTGGTTGGGATAACTTCTTTAAAAAAAAATGTATTTCCTACAAAAACTCATCTTTCGATAGATCTTACCCAGTCATAATATAGCTTTAAAAGTGAGGGATGGATATGATAATATCGACTTTATGCAGTCGAGACGATACAAAATTCACGGCAAAATTATAAATCTCTCTAAGGTTGTTGAAGTTGAAGGGCACTTGTTAAATAAAGGATTAGCATTATCCATCAGCACAGATGCTTGCAATATTACTACGCATATGTTTTAGTATGTTTAAAATCAAATCACTTTATGCAAAATAAAATAGTTCAACTAAATTAGCTTCGATATTGGATTCAATATATGTATGTATATGTTATGCATTTTTTTGAAATTTTTCTCAAATCAAAGTTTAATTAATGTTACATTCTTTGTTATGCCAACAATAAATCCTGTTTACACATTACAAAGATCTGCTTTGAAGTAAAACAAATAGATTTTCGGCCTGTGGCCCATTACGATTTGTTGATCCACCTACAAAAGGCATGAAAATTCCCTCTCAAATATCAGTTATTCAAGTGCTTAAAACACACCCACACATTACACAGACACTCTGTGAAATATTTTGGGTATACGTGCGGTTCATTTGCGTAAGATAACCGCACACAGTCCACTAGAGTCCACTACTAAAGTCGTAAATACAACCGAGCGAGCACTTCAGAAATCGAGTCAATGACTCATAAAAATGCCAAAAATGTGCGCCCAGTTGAGTAGTTTGCTGGGCGGCACACATAAGGTCCTTCAGCTTGGCTTATGTTTGAGCAACACGTTTGCTTTCATATACACATATACATATACATATACACATACAAACATACATATGTATATAAAGTTCAGTTTTTGTTGCCAGTTGCCAAGCGTTGAAATTTTGCGGGCTTATCATATAAAAATCATAAAATTTGCATAATAATATTTTGAAATGTGGCCTTATGCACATTTGGGAAGCAGTCTAAAGCAAAGAGGGGGTGGGAGGAACGTCCAGCTGTGGCACATCCTTTTGGCCGGCGGCTAGTGTTCGCAATTTCGCATATCCTTAATGCAGATGATGAAGTGAAAGTGTTGTGAATTATGGGCATTAGCTTGGAATGCGCATTAAATTGGCTTGCTGTGAGAGTTGGTCGGTGGTGGGAGAGTTGTAAGGGGGTGGGGACTTAATGGACTCGCATAGACTTGACTATTGAGGGATTTAGCCAAGTGGGACCTGAACAGCGGCAGCTGTTGATCAAGTGACAACTACAGATAAGCGGCACATCATTGATGTTGATTTCTTTTTCCTCTTCTTCACTTTTTTGTTGCTGCTGTAGTGTAAACATTTGAGCTGTTTCTAAATGCAGTGATTTCAACGGGTAAGGATTAACTTCTCGGCAGCTGCGGTTGCCAGGACGCACAGGACGCACAGGACGAGCGCTGTCCACGACACGCGGCGTGCTGCACGCACGTCCTCACTGCGCAAACAGCGACAAACACACACACAAACACAAGCGAAAGGATTGGCGCGCCCTGTGTCAATAAAAGTCTACGCAATATCCTTGCAGGTCCCCGGGTTTTTACATCTCGTCGTATATCGCTCGTGCGTATAAAATCATTCGAAGCGTCGTCAATCAAAGCGAAAAGCACTTTTCACTTTTCATCCACACTTTTCTGGAATTTATCCCAATTGACAAACACTCAACTCAACTGAGTCTCGACTCGACTCAGCGCATCTTAACTCATCAGACATGCAGCAGCATTATTTATGCTACCCGATCTTTCTTTCACTGGGTGTCCTTGTGGCTGGAGGCAGCGAAATGCACATTTCGTTTATTTTAATTAGCGAGCGCTATAAACAGAGCAGCAAATGGCATTTTTTGCTTTTATTTTGTATTTATTATTGCCTTATCAGTTGCTCAACTTTGAGCCAAGCAATTGAATTTCGTGTCAAGCTAAGGGTAAGTTCTTCGTTAGGGGAGGTCGCTCGTTAGAGCCGTCGCTAAATTGGCCCCAAGCTAGAGAGGTGAGAGTTAAGCCAAGAAAGAGGACATTAAGGATGCAAATGAGAAAAATCGTATGGCAAGCGACAAAAAAAAACAATAAATAAAGCTCGTGAAATTTTCAAGTTGAAAATAAAGCTAACCAAGATGGAATGGGAAGACTAAATCTTAAGTAAATGACAAATCAATAAACAAATTTAAAAAACAAAAAGTTTCTATTCAAATTGATATCACTGCCACAAGAATTGCAAATCGATCAAAGCAACTCTTTGCCCTGACAACTCTTATTATTATTATTGCATCTCTGTATGTTAAATTCAACTGGTAAACTGGAGTGCAAGAATAAAAACTCTCTAAGACAACCAATGGCAATGGCTTTAACACATTATTGAGATATATGTAATGTATTTACTAATATTCTGCTGCTGTGATAATAGAAAATGTTGCAATATCCCACAATATTTACCTTACCGTTCGTATTACTGGGGCAAAACTAAACAAAAGTTTTTTATGTGCACTTACCAAATACAGACAGACACACAAACACATGCACACATATGTATTTGACCACAGAACAAAGCTAAAGCCGAGGCAAAGAACCAAGCCCTCAACTGAAATCCGAATCATGCCAGATCTCATACATATAAACATGCGATTGCCAGGGCAGAGCCATACAGATGTAAATGTTTATGTTTCCTGCGGTGCAAATCGTAGAAGAAGATGGACCAGGGGTGGGTGTATGGCTGGGCAATCTTTGGGAACTGCTGGCACAGTTTGGTTATTATAATTTCATGTGGTTTCTGCTGTTTGTGCGGTTTCTTTTTTGCTAAATTATTATTTAACATTTGGCAGCGCTGCCACACTTTTTAAAAATTTATTAAGCGCGATTTTCTTTTATTATTTCGCTGCTTAAGCAAGAGAGACGGAAAGAGAAGAGAGAGAGAGAGAGAGCAGGGAATACAAAAAGGACACACAACACATGGACACTAGGGAATGGAGAATTTGTGCAATATTTTTAATATTTATATGGCAACCACACAGGCACACAAATCATCAGCAGCAGCACCACCAAGAAAAGGACCATGTGAGTAAAAAAATTCCTGTAAATAACAAATTTCTGCACGCTACAGCAGCAACAGCAAAAAAAAAAAGAAAAAACAATAACAATATCAACAACAGCAGCAGCAGCAGCAACAGCAGCAGCGAAAAGCGCGGAATTATAAACCGTGGAAAACTATTACCCCAAGGATGCTCAAATCCAAATACACACACAAATAAACTCACACGCAGATACAAATACGGTTACGTGCTTGGCGGAGTACTGAAAAAATATTGCAACAACAAAGATGCAAACAAAAAACAAATAATAAACGACTCAAAGTCACAACGACATTAAGATACTCTTTCCCGTTGAGATATTTAAACTTAACAAATTCACATGCGCTATAAAAATGAAAAGCAAAACGACAAAAATACTGAGAATTATTGGAAAAAGCAACATGAGACGTTAAACAGAAATGCAAGTAAAAAGCAGAGCGAGCAGCAAGGCGAGAAGCAGTGAGAAGCCATGAGATAAGCGATTCGGCGGAAATGAAGCACCTGAAACTGCATAGTCCAAAAAAAAATGGCTTTGCATATTTAACAAAAATCATCTAGACCCCAGATTGGAACTCTCATTCTTCGCTTCCTGAGATTTCTATTCAGTATTCCAATGTCTCTTTGGATTGTTTTGCAGCGCGCAGAGTATTAATTGGCTAGCAAACTGAACGAGTTATTTGCCATACCCGACAATTGCATAAGCAGCAATACATTGGGGGACTTTCATTTTTCTCGCCAATATTCCCGCTGATGAACTTTTATGCTGGGAAACAAACAAAAAATAACAAATATACAAAAAAGGCAAATGATCGAATATTCATTCATATGCAGACAACAGCAGCGCCCTCGAGATATACTCAGCGGAAGCCATCCCCCCCGCCATTCTACTAGTTAACCTGCAGTGCCAGTAGCAGTTGACTTATGTGGAGTGTAAGCTTGTCTGTGTGTGTGTGTGTGTGTGTGTGTGTGTGTGTGTGTGCCGTATGCAAGCACCGTGCATATTTTTTAATTGAGTGCGCGGGGAATTGATTGTCAAGGACGTGAACGTGTTCCTGACTCTGAACTGTGGAGGTATGTGGGCCACATGTGTTGGTAGCTGGCTTTGTTGGCTTGTTTGGCTGCCGTTACCGTTACCGTTACCGTTGCCTTTTAGCAATTTGCTTCAACATTTCAGTTTGTGAGATTGTGTGTGTACTATGAATAACAGCACTTGACTTGGTTGCTTGCTCCTGTTTTTTATATTTAACATTTTCTTTTTTCTTTTTTAATTTTTTCATTCTTCGCAATGTGCAAATAATATGAGTACTTAAAGAGCGTCAGCATCGGGAGAGTGGATTACATGACTGTAACTTGGTGGTGAATAAGAACACTTGAAAACCATTCGAAAATGAGAGCTTTTGTATGTTTTACGCGAATCGAAATGAGTGAACAGCTTATTGGTTCATTGGCGTTCCACTGTAACTAATCAAAGTATGCGGAATATGGCTAAGATGCGCTTGACAAAAATGTTTTGCGAGAATTTGCCTAGTATTTCTGCCAGCAAATCTCTTTTTCCTATCTAAAACATAACAAAATTTGCTTTCAGCTTAAGTTTGTTGAAAAACAGTTTGATTTTTGCGAGCAACACTGAATATTGATAAAAGTTTCTTTGATCACAACAGTAAATTATCTCTTGAACATTTCTTTGGCAGCACTACGGCTAAGTGGTTAAGTTTCACAGTGTATTAAGCACTTCCTCACTTATTGCTCAGCTTTAAGCCTTTCAGATTTGTCTGAACTATTAAAAATAATGATTGAAAATTTGCTTCTAAAATACAAGTGTAGTTTGTGCCACGTCATGTCATGTCTCTCCCTCTCTCATTCTCTCTCTCTCTCTCTCTCTCTCTCTGTCTCTCTTTTCTTTAACTTTGCCCCCTTTGCAATGGGTATTTCCGTTGCATGTTTCTATATCCGGACCACAAATAAGCGCATACAACAAAAGAGTCACTTGATATATGTAGTCACACCAAGAGAAATATGTTTAGAGAACGTACAATAAAAAAGAATTAAATACGAGCAGAATAGATAGTTTATACTATAAACCTTTCGGGATGCAGACTCTTCATTAATGTATCATATGGCGATAGTCCCATCTAAAATCCCATTCACTTAGCCATTTGTAACGAACAGCGAAACAAACTGCGAATGAACTCAACTCAACTCAACCATTTGCATTGCTGCGGCGAATTGTTTCTTTTTTCGCGAGTTTTTTTAAATTCTTTTTTCGTGTTTGGGTCATGCACCGTTATGGCGGCCATTTTGTATTCGTGTTACCGTTACGCAGTAACAGCAGCAGCAGCAACAGTAACAGTAACTCGCAAGCTCGCATTGCAATTTCCGTTTGCCGCGCCATATAAATAAACATTTATTTTGTGTACTACTTCCCACACATGTCAACTACCGCAAAAATATCGTACTACCAGAACCGCGATCCAACCCCCACCCCCTCCCTCGTGTCTATGCCATTGCTTAGTTTTCAGCTACAGTTACCGTTAGTTTAATTAATCTTAATTCACGACTGCAACAGAAGCTGCAACCCACTTCACATGCAAGATTTTATTTATGGCCAAAAAAAAAAACAAAAAAACGGAAGAGAAGCTTAAAAAATAAATAAGTGTAATCTGCATAGCAGGGTTCGACTAGTACATACCCTGCACACAGAGCCTAAGAGCAGACTTCTCATTATGTATATAAGGAAATGCCATCCCTTAAAAAAAAGGATGAAATCAACCAGGCCACAAGTAAATAATTGATCCGAAATATATGAATATTGTACACAGATAATATGTTAATCCCTGAGATTTTGACAATAATTTCTCATATATATCCTATCATAAGCATATATGAAAGTTATATAAAAAAGAATTCAAAAAATATAAATAAACTGCTTTTGATTTTGATTAAAATGCAATAAACTCTAAAAAAGGCATACAAAATTTCAACATTTCAAAAACCGCCGACGCAGCCATTTTTTATATGCACTTTTTTCTATTCCTTTTTTATTTCGCTTTTACCTTTTAGTTGTTTATTATGTTGTGTCGTGCACTTGAAAAGCTGCATTCTTGTATGGCACAAACACAAAGCGGAAATGGAAGCTGTATTAAAGTGTTTGGGAGAGAGATTGAAATATTTCTAATAAATGAAATGAAAATAAAATTTCTGTTTGTGTTGTAAACAATGAATGGCATCAAACAGTATTTTTGAGAATTGAATCGCATACGCTGTTTATTTGGCAATGCCACACATAAATCTATTGGCCCTCACCATATACATGCAAATATGAGAGCGCATAGTAGCATGACCCGTGGGCGTGGCACTCTTCCAATGCGCCATGCTATCAAAAATAATTCAATAATTCAATTTATGCGATATTTGCATTCTGGTCATGGGAGCCCCGTCAATAAAAGTTTAACATTTTTTTTTTTTTTTTGCTTTGACTTTTTGCCGATATTTTGGTGATTTTCTTTTATTTATTTGTATCGAAAAACAAAATTGAAATGAATGCCAAATATGTGGAGATATCGAAAATATTTGCATACATGTCAAAAATTGATACAAATGCGACTTAGTCGAGTTTTCATTAGCTTTTGAACGGATGAAAAAATTGTGTTCGTAAACTAAAAGTTTAAAATGTCACTCAAATGATTCCAAGTCAAAAATACATATTTAAATATTCAAAGCGGATATATGTACGTTGTTGAAAGATAGGATCTTTGTTTTAGACAAGGATGAAGTGCATATTGCATTAGAATCGCAAGAGCAAACTCTATTGAACTGCATTCAGGGATTATGGCATCCTCTGAGAACTAAGTGAAATCTATAGTTATCGATTTCTCTGAAGTATTGCGCGTTTTGGATGATTGGATTTGATGGAGCAGTTAGTCGCTCTAGTTAAAAGACAAAGTTTGATACACTCGCGACTCGGTATTGAATGCAGTTCCTGACCTAGTTGTCATGGATACGAAAAGACTACGAAAAGACTGAAATTGACATCAGTAATGACCGAGGAGTGGTTTCGATTCTTTGTTGTGATAAGTACCAGGTATATACGTATAATTAAAACATTTATTGCTTATTATCTCATATTTTCGCAGTACTCTCCCAGATATGTGGATGGGTATTGGATTCAGTGATTGTTTCACAAGTATTAACTGTTTATTATTTGTTATATATTCATTGTCCCCTTTATTAATTTTCAGTCAGAATTGGGATCGTCGTCAGGCGTCTATAATCGCATTGTTGAAATTTCGCTGCAAATTTGTTTATCGATACTGCGACCAAGGTGACATACATAAAGGATTTATAGCTTCATTCGCATCACTTCCCAACTTCACCATTTCATGCTGTATGAATTTCCATGCATTTTGAGGTCGCATCCAGAGAGCAATAAGTATCTTCCATTTTTTCTTCACTTGAGCTGTCAGTCAAGAGTTTGCAGGGTAACAGAGCGGTGCTAGATGGCTGTGGTGTGGGTGCAATACAGGCGTGTGGCTTTTACGACTAGCCGAGTTGTTTTTTATTTTTTTTAGTTGTTTTGCTTTCGTTTTTGACAGCTAAATGCAGAAAGAAGCAACACTGGAAGACTCTCTTCCCGCTACTCAGTTGTCAAATAGTTCTGCACTTGCTACGTGTACTCTGCCCCAACTTATCCATCCTGGCACCCCAGCACACCGCTCTTTGAATGCTTTTAAAAATGTTTCTTAGCAAATTGTTTGCAAAAATGCTCCACAGACTTTGAGACGGCGCCGAGGTAAGAGCAACGCAAGAGAATATATAGATATAGAAGTCAGACACAACCAGCAATAAAACAAGTGCGAACGCTGCAGTCAAGCGTAGCCGACTGCGAAATACTCTGACACCAGTGCTACACCTGCTGATCACAGGTTTCAAAGAACCTTATTTAGATAGTGGGGATAGTGACTCTACCTCTGAAATTACATGGTAGATAGGCTTTCCAAATCATTGGGGGCTGGAAGGACGTAGCTATGAAATTTCAAAATTTTGCAGGTGGTTAATTTACATTTCAAATATAGTAAGTGCAGATATAAAATTGCTGGAGATATGGGGTCTCTTATGAGGTGGTGTCACATGTGCTTTTACAGATTTGCAATGATTGATCTTATCGATTTCCTAGGTAGCAACCCAATTTTAGCAGGTTCTCTGCTTCGGCCACAGATGAATACATATTTCAAGTATTTAAGGACGGACATTGAACAAACCCAATATACTCTCATATATTCAGAGTCAACAAATGCTAATGGAAGCCATTGTCATTTGCCCAGAGATGGAGGTACAGAGAGAAAGAAGTGGAGAAAGGGAGAGGAACAGATTCTTTGAGTAGGTGTTCCTTTCTCTGATGTGGCCTGGCAGTTGTGTCATATGCGTTTAACCAGAATGTGTGCGTGCAGTGCATTAATTGAAGCTTACATTTACTTCACTTTTCTTCTAACTTCTGACAGCTGCCAGTGTTGTAAAGGTACTTTATTTATTTTGCACAAAACAAGTTGACAAGTTATTTACCATTGTCAACACGGTTGACGGCTGCAACCTGATATTGCACTCACTTGCAGATTCAACTTTATACTTGCATTGACTTGCCCATTTCCTGAGAATTTTATACAAAATTGTGTTTAAAACAATTATAATGAGATAAGCGTAAATAATGGATAATTTTAAGTATTATTACTAACTTTACTTAACTTACATATTATGGGTTACTATAAAATCATATTAGTTTTACGTGCTTTCACTCAATGGCTAGCTGCCATGGACAAAGCTTATCTCTATGGTTCTATTACATATGCTAATGGATGATCCACACTGGCAATTTATTCTACCTAGCCCGCATAATCGCATCTTGAATTTCTATGGCAATTCCCAGTCCGCCATCCATTTGAATCATGTGGACTTTAGTCAAATGCAAACCGATTGCGTCTGTCTGCTGCTTTGCATATACCTTGCATTATCCTGTCGGGTTGAGGAGAGGGCCAAGGCAGATAGCAGACGTGATCGGATTAACTATTTTATTAGAAACTCTCAATACACATATTTTCTGTATATTTCCTTCCCCCAAACATGCTGGAGTGAAAATTGAAATACCTTTTTTATTTATGTAATATTCAATAAAGCAACCTAAACCGAGCACACCTACATGTGTACATAAAATGATGATATAATATTTTCACATTTCATATACATACATATACATATATATATATATTTTTTTTTATTATTTTTTTTTTAGAAATGATAAAAAGTTATAGTCGCATGTGGGGGGAGCAACTAAGACACCTTTAGCTTTGACTTTGACAGCAGCTGGGAAGAGCAACTAGGCGAATAAAGGCGCTTATGTGTGTGGATGTGTGCGTTGAATAAATGAATGAATAAGTGAATCACTGCAAAACTGACTCACTGACTGACTGACGAAGCAAATGCACTGGCGGGTCCTTTGTAGATTCAATCACTTGAATAATGGAAGCCACAAATTCAGCTAACTGCAAATGTTCAATACAATTTGATTATGATGGAATAGTGGAGGCGACTCCCACTGCAGGTGTGTGGTATGTGGTGCCGCTGATGGTCCTGCTGGTGTTGCTGTGGTGGTGGGCTCCTGTTCACTTGATTGAATGCCTTGCCATGGCATTTGAGTGGCTTTGAGTGCCAAGTAGCGTCCACGAACAACTCAAAATGCGAAAATTGCATAAATGCATGCCACTTTTCAGCGACTGTGATTTCCATTTTCCACCAGAAGGGGACGAATCCATGTGTGTTAGCTCAGTTTTAATGTTGTTGTTGTTATTGTTATTGTTGCAGATGTCTGTTTTCAATATTCAAAACAGTTGGACATATGCATACGTTTGACTACAGTCCTCTAGGGCCACAGCCAGAGCCCAGACCGGGGACAAAACAAATGCACGCAAATGAGCCAAGAGATAGATAGAGTTTTGTGGGCCCTTGGAGCAAGCTAGCCTGGACAACAAGTTTACAAAACGGGAGGGTAGACAGAGCATGTGTAGAAAGCTCTGGCAATCAGACAACAATTGTTAATAATAAATGCATAATTTGCAATTGGATTTTGAATGTTTTCGCAAAAGCGTAAACGGAAGGGGTTGATTAACGACCTAAGAGTACAGCTCGAGTGTTGGCAAATGAATGTAATTGATGTAGAAGATACATAAATATGTACGTATGTATGTAGGATGCCAGAGGCTGGTCTGTCTAGGAAGGAGGACTTATCGGCCATTGATTATACGAATTCGTTACGGGATCAGGCCAAAGGCCGGTTGATAAATGAGCCAAGATTGGGTTCGGATAGGAGAAAACTGAAAGCTGGAGTATATTCAATAATAGTTACAATACGCAAACGAAAGGGAACTTTTAAAATATATAGCTAAAGGAGTAAAGATCAGACTGAACACAGATTGATTGATGAGCCAAGACAGAAGCTTAAAACGATATTGAAATAAGCAGAGTGGGCTTTTAACTCTGAGGCGTCTGCAAATTCTCGTTTGTTTTTGAAAATGAGGTTCGTACAATTAACAGAACACAAATTGGTCTGATTAATGACATGGAAAATAAACTTACTTTTATTTAGTAGAGGTGAAAAGATCAGACAGGTCGCAGCATGATTAATGATCCAATGTTTATTTAAACATACTAAAGAAATGTATGCAAGCAGAATTCGGGGTATTCGATATTTAATTTTACACATCTACTATATTGAGCCTGGTTAAGGACAGAAGGATCAGGCAGATGTGGTGTGTGTGCATCCAGGGCCTTATTGGAACCGATTGCGACCACAACAAATTGGGTTTACCGAACCGCTAACTAATGATTATGTGGCTTGTGTATTCAATAAATGTGTATACATATTTGTTTTTTATTGCTTTTGATTAAAAACACATAAAATTTTGAGTAGAAAGCAACGAAATGTATGAGAGAAAGGAGAGAAATGGAAGGGTGTGGCAAAGGTAGGGCCCGCTAGGAGCAGTCTCACAATACTTACGTATGTAAAATGCTCAAATTAACTTAATTAGACGGCAGTGCATGCAAAAGGCGTTGGTGCGCTACTTTTCTGAAGGCAGAGCAGAGCAGAGCAGGTGGCCAGAAATTTGAGTTGGGCCGAAAAAGTGAAGGTATTCAAAAACGGCTCGCACCTGCCGGAACCCGTCCCAGAAAACACATATTGGGTACAAAAAAAGGCAAAACCAAAGCCGGCAATGGCCAACTGGCCGAGTGGACACGCCCACTCTACCCGCCCAACCGCCTGAAAGTCGAGCGCAATTATTGTGTTAGTTGTTGTGTGGCTCATTAAAATTGATGTCTTAATTTGAAGTAGCAGCAGGACACGAATGCACAGAAACACACACACTCACATAGTTAGGGGAGCACACCGAGTAGAGCACCCCGTAATTAGGCGCCGCAGCTACAGTAAACCCAGCCACGAATTCCGAAACAAAAACGAGACGAATCGAACAAACTGAAATAAAATGATAAAAATAATTTACAAATGAATTTTAGCTCAAAAATTGGCTCGCAGGCAAATGCGAGCATGAACAAAGAACATTGAGCATTGATGATGAGACTGCCTCGATGGCTGGCAACTGAAACAGGAGCTGCAGCTGAAGATGCTGCCGCAGACGGTGAACCAGTTAAATGCAAAGACAAACAACGAGAAATGCACACAACACAACTGAACACACAGCCTTTTGATTACGAGAAACTGCTGCAATTAAGCTGAGACTGAAGCCGAAGCTGGAACCAAAACCTGCAGAAAACCCTGCCCCGTTCCGAGCTGAGTTGTTGGGGCGTGCGCGTTATGATGAAGTTGTCAGTGAATTTAGCTACCGTTCAGACGATTGTGGCCAGCAAGCCTTCTACCATCCAACACACAATGATGCTGGCCAGCGCCCGGAGCGGTTCAAGTGGTTGTCTGCTGGTTTGTTAGCAGCCACAAAATGATTTCGTCTGCTTAAACTGCTTGCAGCCTAAAGACGGCGCCAGTTTTATTAGCACGCCAAGCTTAATCTTGTTCAACCTACAAAACACTTACAATTCTAATGCAAAGTTACTTAAGAGTTGTTATTGAAGCTGAAGGCTTGCTAAGGAATTCAATAAAATTGTTATGTCGACTAGAAAAGTGTGATCAGCATATTAAAACCAGAGTCTAAGAAAGTTTTAAGATCGGTTATCTGTTCAGAAATTCTTGTAGACAAAATATTGAAATTTAACAAGCAATTTATTGGAAATGAAACTTAGAGAAATTACTTGAAATCAGCTTTTAGTAAGAAGAAAATTGAAACAAAATGATTGCTTCAAATCAAACCATTTTTTATTACTATTATATATTATATTTTTGACTATTTGGCTATTGAATTTAATGTACCCTAAGAATTGCTATTTAATTTAACAAAAAGTTATCTTGATTAAAAAAGCTGATCAGATTTGTAAAATGGTTAAAACCAACGCCTGTCTTGAAATTGGTTAAGATTTAATCAATTTTTGCGGGGAAAATATTGAATTGTAGAATGCAGTTTGTTGGGATCATTGAAAACCGTGACTCAAGACTGGAACTCTGTTAAAATCAGCTTATAGTTAGAATAAAAATATAAGAAAATATTTAATCCAAGAATTTAAACTAACAGAAGACTTTAATTTTAATTTAGCATTACAGTTATAAAGACTGTATAAATCGCTTAAGCCATTTATGTTGTATTTTAAGAAACTATTGTAGACAAATGTTCAAATTTAATAAGCCATCTGTCATAGGATAGTAAAAAAAAACTACAGATCCTAACTCAGTTGATGGCACCTTGTTAGAATAAAAATCAAACAATCTGATTATTTTAAATAAGAAATTGTAATACACATTTTTTAACGTAAACAAATTTATTAATCTATTTCAAAAATAGATTAAAAGTAATTGGATTTAGAATTTGGTGCATTTTGATAAATGAGTGATGTTTCCAAGTGCCAACATAATATGAATCAGAGCAATATTTTTTATTTGACCAGATTTACGGAAGTCTGTATTTTTGGTTGCTACGAAAGCAATTTTTGCTATGAGTATGATATAAAGTTTACCATATAGCCAATATAATCGCTTATACTACAAAATTGATTCGAATTTTGATAAAAAAAAAAATATTGCAGAATGAAATGTCCTGCAAATATTTTCTTAAAGATGCCCAGCGCGAAGTGCACACAACGCTTCCCGGTGCAAAAGAACCCCACACTTACAGCTGCTGGCAGACAGCCAGTCAGGCCTCAGGCCTCAGGACTCAGGACCCACATACAACTCACATCCTGGCTGTGATTCGCTTCAGTGTGTGCCATGGCACAAAAGGCTTTGTCCTCGTTGTTGGTGTATCCAGGTAGCCAACACCAACTGTTCATCGTATGCATTTTGTTAGTGGCACTCGGACATCCTTGGGACATCCTTCCTCACTCTGTGAAGCTTTAGTTACGCTACTTTGATTTCGGTTTATTTTCCCTGCCAGTTGAGTATCTCTTTCGCTCCTCACTGGTGATATAACAACTTAATCTCCACTGGACATGGACAGCTGGTGGAGTGATGCGTAAATGCAGCTGTCTCTGTGTAGCTGTTGTGTTTATGGAACTCTAAGGACTCCCAC
The DNA here is from genome assembly GCA_035041595.1 of Drosophila basisetae. NCBI lineage: Eukaryota > Metazoa > Arthropoda > Insecta > Diptera > Drosophilidae > Drosophila > Drosophila basisetae. The sequence goes on along the minus strand of JAWNLB010000048.1, from coordinate 212,153 downwards.
AGGACATACTACTAATCACGGGCTGTTGTGGCTGTTCTCACTTCCTAATGAGAGTGCAGCAACACAACACCCATAGAAACGAAAAACCAAAAAAAAACAGCCATCCAGCTAAAAGGCAGACAGAGAGATGGAGTGAGAGAGAGAGAGAGAGAGAGAAAAGGAGGCACTGGCAACAGTTTCATGTGTATCCTGTCGTCACGGCGTCACCAAGTGCCAGACACTTGATTTCCCAGGCCGTATAATTTTATGCGCGAGTTTCGCAGGCGTCAAAGTGTCAACTGTCAAATGCGTCGCGATGTTTCAACACTCCCAAGTCCCGGGGCAAGGTCGCCAGACATGTCTGGCCGCCTGGACAGACAACTGTGTCTATCCATTCATCTGGCTGTCTGTCTGCCTGTCTGTCTGTCAGCTAGAAATTGGACGTCAGCAGCAACGACTCGTGTTTATATTTAAAATGTCAGCACGACTGGCAATTGGATAGGATACATCCTGTCAGTTGCTTACACTCATTGCACTACAGTGCTCAGCAACATCATTATCATCTACGTCATCATAGGCTCATTAGCATCGCAGTGTGGGCAGCACTTATTGGACAACATCATGATTACCATGCACATTATCCACAGATACACACTTTTCACCATAGTTTTGAGCCGTTTGTCCTTTGTGTGTCCTATTTCCCTCCCATCATAAATCTTTGGTCGACCAGTGATTTTTAAACCAACAAGCGCATAAATATAAATCAAAGCATAAGAAATGGATTTCTGCAGTGGCGGCGTGTAAGTGTTGCAATATGGGTGTAGCATTACACAACACTAAACAAGCAAGAAGCAAACATACACACACTCACACACACATACACAAGTTTACGCATCAAATTTCCTAAAAGGTTGTTGCTCGTTAACACTTAAATGGCAAAACATCGAGTGGAAAGTGCAGATGTTGACCTTAATTAAATGAGAAATTTCAGTACTTAGCAAAAGTCAAAGAAATTCACTAATAAGTTGCACGAGTATGTCAAAAATAGTAACAATAATACGTAAAATGTACTAACAGCATAATTTTAAATTACTTTGAGATTGTACACCATATACTCGTAAATCTAAGTATTCCGTAAAATAGAATGCATAATCGAGTTACGTTAAACTCTAGAAACCTCATCAGTTCTATGATTTTAGAAAGTTTTCCTATTGGAGTCAAAAAGATTACAATCATTTAATAACAAATTGGACAATTTGCTTTTCATAATTTTTCTTGATCCATTCGTGCATAGAAATCAGATACAGATATAAGTCTAAAGCACATCTACTTAAGCTACTTTTTATGTGATATTAGTATTTCATACATAAGATATCTGAAAATTGAACACGGGGGTTGTTCAAGAAGCTAATCTTTATTGGCTATCCCAACCGCTTATTACCCCAAGCAAAAATAACTCATTCCATTTCATTAAACCCAACCATGTGAGACATTCAAAATATGTTGACCGTGCTCTGATTCGACTATATATTTCATTTTTAAAATATACGTAACCAACTGCCAGCCACGGCCATCGATATTTCAAATACTTGTAGCGAAATTGTTTTTTTTTTTGTTTTTTTTTTCTCACTGACCAGCGGCGATAAAATTGGCGAACCCTTCGGGCTAAGGCTTGAACCCCTCGTTGCAAGTATCTTTAACTACCGCATAGGCTGAGGTCTTTGCCTACCATTTCTTTCTTGTAGTACGTTTTTTTTATGTTTTTAATGGGAAGTGGGGAGGTGGGGTGGTTTGAATGTAACATTATTTATAACTCAGCGGCGCAGGGATAATGCCATATTAAATGTCAACTGCACTAGACGACACACGCTCATATAAGACATGTGGGACGCACACAAATCCCAAACATGAAAAATCTATTGCTTCGTATCGTTGTATCGTTGCTAAAGTAAGTTAAGTCCTTAAGATGTCCTGCAGCGACACAAAGGCGGAAAGTAAATCCATTGAGGTTACCTTTACTTCGCACACCATACTCCCAAATATCATACAGCCTGGTGCAGAATGTGACCCTCGTCCCTTTTTGTCTTTACGCGCCAGTGAAGACTTTTGGGGAGTCATCCGATTCCTTCGAATCACCCAGCGGCCGAGTGACTCTGATTCCTTTTGCCACTCATTTTTAATTCAGCTCACATGCTCACATCTGTTGGTCGCTGGAGTATCCTTCCTGTCCAGTTTTGGCCACTACATGCTCCATTGATTTATGCGCTGCCAATGCGCGCTTATATATATATATGTGTGTATATATAAGCGCGCATATATATATATATATCCTTGCTCGTCCTGGCTCGCCCCGGCTGCCCTTCCCCGGTTGCGGCATTGTTCATCATATGCCTCGCTGGCTACTTTGTTTCGTTATAGTATATTGGCCACATTTGTGGCTCATTTTGTACATGCGGGGCATGGCTGATAATGACCGCAGAATTTCATTATCCATTCGAGATTCGTATTGTAATTAAATTAATATATAAGAATGTATACATAGACATCGCTTATAGGCATTATGTGTGTCTTGTCAAAGGAGTTGCATGTTCTCAAATATTGAGGTATGTTTGCTCCCACCTGCACTTGACAGTCTATAAAGAGAGTTGACTTTAAAAAAAAATTATATAAAACGAATGATAGAATGAAATAAACTTAAACCATTCCATATTCGAATAGAATTTTTAAAATCCACCAAATATTTCAAGAATATGTATTTATTTAAGATTAGTATGACCTAAAATATTTCAAGAAAATTTTTGTTAAAGTTAAAAACTTGCTGAAAGCCAATTTATTATTATATTTCTTATAAAAATGTTGTTCATTATTTTAATTAATTTTTAAATTAATAATTTTGAATCATGCCATACAACTTAGAATTGGGCAATTGTACCTAACAATCTGACCACAAAACAAATTGAATTTGTAGTAAATAACGAAAACTTGCTATAGATTGGCGTGTAGGCATATTTGTTTTTTCTGCATAAATTAAAAATCGAAACTTTAGAAAATTGCTCTTAATGCAAATCTGTCAGGAAATCAACAAAAATTCTCCATTCTCCATAAACACAATTAGCTTTAGGATTACTCCGATTAATCCAAACAAATCGATCATATTTAAAGACTTTTTCTCAACAATCTGTCAGCAAAGCGATTCGTCTTTTTCCAAACGAATTTTGGTAATCTCTTCATCCCTTCAAGATCTTAAACCTCCATTGTAATAACCTGAAAGTGTAACTCATGCTTAAGCAGCGAGCTCAGCTGGCACTTGTCTGATGGTTGCTTGTTACTCGTACGGAATGATAAGTAACCCCAAGAGACTGAGGGGGAAAGAGTGAAAGAGAGAATGTGTGTGTGAAAGAGTGTGAGAGAGAAAGAGACAGAGAATAAGAAGCAGGTCGGCCTTTTGTCTAATTTCATCAATTTAATTAGTTTCTCCATGGGCTCCAATTGCTGCTGCCAATGCACCACAGTTGCGACCGGATCACGTACCAAATGGACAGCTCAGCTGGATTCAGGGGTTAACTGGGCGGTTATCCTGACAGTCATGTGGGCGTGGCATGGCTCATTGTTCGACTGCTGCTGCTGCTGTTCACACCTACTCAGCAGCTGTACTTATCAATCATAACGGCAATTGACTACCAGAATCCTTTTTTTAAGGCGAAAACTGCATCTTTGACTTGTTGGCTTCTGCTCAATCATTGCCATCAATCATGCAGTACACGATTTTCATTTGTGTGTCAACTCCCACTTTCTTCGCTCTGTGGTTATTGTGGTTTCTGTTTCTATATCTTCTTTCTTTTCTGTTCTGTTTTTTTCTTTTCAACGTTTTTTTTTTTTGTGGCCTTTGCCGTTTACAGGAGTCGCTATCTCAATTTCAGCAGCTGATATTCGGTTCCGGGACTGGGAAATGTGGTCTTTGTGTCGTTGTTGTTGTTGTTGCTATTGTGCATTGTAGGTGTGAAATGCGCAAAGCGCTCATGCATATCCTGCTGACAGGCTGTGCTATGCTGACTATGTTAGCCGCCTGCTGCTAGCCTCAAGTCCTTTGTTGTTTTGCGCCTTGCTGTCCAGCAGACGCCTCTATTCTCGCTTATCTGCCAGCGCAGGCTCTAGCTCAGTCTTCCTGTTCTTTTCTTTTATAACATGTGTTTCACAAATGTTCCATGAAATGTTCCAGCTTCATTCTCATCCTCATCGACATCATCAGCCTTAATGTCATCGTCCTTGTCCTCATCAATGTGGTCGCCTTTTCTTGAAAATTTTAATTTATGTTCATCCCTTGTTCGGGGCGGAGCGTCTAATAACTCAATTAAATGGCAGCTCCTATCGATGACAGACAGCGGCGTAATCTCTATAAAAATGTTCGCATTCTTTAATTCAATATCCTGTGAATTCACGGCGAATATGGCGGCAATGGCAAACCGCAACTGACAGGATACAGCGTCGCCCAGCACGGAAGCATGAATCATTATAGCAATGACAGGAATATCAATTTACTTACGGTTGGCAAATATTCCATTTTCGTTTAATTATCTCCAGATATGAACGAAAAAAATTCTTATAATTTAAAAAAAAAGGTGGGCAGCAGAACGTTCTTGTTGACTGATACCAAACAAGTTTTAGTTTAATTAATATCATTTTAATGCAACTAATATAGAAATATTAAGAAATTAAGAGCTGCTTACGAAACGAATTAGAGTTAAGTAAATATCAATACATTAAATGTATTCGAAATATTCGAAAATTCTGATATTTCCAACTCAAAACTCAATCACGTTTAGTTTGTATTAATTGGTACTGATTTAATAAATATAGCTCAATACTTTCAATGAGCTGACAGGCAGCTTAAGTTAAATTAATCAACTCTCTTACTGCAACATATCTTATCACAAAGCATCTCAAATTACTTTGCAGATATTCAATCCAAACGGTGACTCATCTTTAACTACGTCGGAAGCAAAGCAAACGGCATGAAAATTTGCCATGTCATTGTTAAAAAATACGCCAAATGCAAATATAAAATGTAAGTCTAGGGAAATGCACAGAGAGCAGGACGAGGGCAAAGTGAAGAGAGAGCGTAAATCTAATAAACAACCAAAGCAAATCAGCTCGGCAACTCAAAGAAAAATAAACTTATAAATAATTGCCAAGCCAGAGAGATGAGGATTATGAATGTATATAGGTATGAATATGTATGTAGTTATGTACTTGCGGTCAACAGGCGTGGGTGTCCAACGTGTTCTTTTTATGTAATTAGTGGCTTAGTTAAGGCGTGTAATTTATATGCAGAATTAATATATATAAAAAGGCCTGCATACCGTTGAAAATAATTCGGAAATGGGATCATTTTTGGCGAAGATAAAGCAGTTGGAATTTTAATTTAAAAAAAAACTTTGAATGTGAATTTCTTGTATCAAGAAAATGTATTTTCATATTTTAAACAGCCAACAAAATATTTAAAATAGTAGACGTGCACATATAACCTACTTAAGTGCCAGCTCGAGGGTATAATTGTCGGGCGCTGTGGGTTAATCCGATGCCTAAGCCAAAGCCAAAAACCAAAGCCAAAGCCTACAGCTGGTAGAACAAATCAGCCACTTCATTTGCATTTCAAAAATCAGCTTAAATGAAGAACTAAACGAGAAGGTGCAACGTAGGCGTATTTCTCAAAGGCGCTGGGAATTATCGGTATTATTAGATGCATAATTGAGGCTATTTATAAGGTAGTCAACATGAAATGATGTAACGTTAGCCATTTGGAAATTCTGTTCTCTATTCACACACCACACCCAAACGAGCTGTGAACCGTAGGTGTTGGCCCAAATCACGACACAGACAAAAGCCAACGCCCTCGGTTCCCGACTCCCGACTCCGACACCAATTCCAACTCAAACTGCAGCTGGACACCTGCATAATGCGGTCGGTTCGGTTCCATGGGGTTAACTCTTAATTAAAAGCTGCTTTTCATCTCACACACACTCACACACACAATGACAAACAGCAAATGCAGCTCACAGTGTGATATCTTCTGGCCTCTCTCAACACGATTTTCACCTGTTTGGTACACACACAAACACAAACACAAAAGAGGGCCGTGAAAATTTATATCGCTGCATGCTGCGTGTTCGGATTGCTGCTACCCGAAATGAGGTGCTGAGATCTCAAATTGACTTTGGCTGCATGCTGCTGATTAGCTGCTGATATGTTTCTGGCTCCCTAGCAATCAATTGAGAATGTTAAATGTAAATGACTTGCCTCAATTTCCCATTCATCCCATTCCACCGGAATACCCATTTTCCCATTCTTCGTGAAACTAATCTCCGACTTGTACGCCTCATCAATAGTAAAGCATCAGTGGGCAACGAATGTGACACTATTGTTAGAGCCTTTGGCCCTTTGGCTCTTATCTGTCAGTTGCTCTAATCTGTAACCGGGTCTAATGTCTTCATCATCTAACGTTTTATTGAAGTTTCTCGTATTTTTTTTTTTTCTTTATTAGAGCTTAAGCCAATTTCATTGTTGGACGCCTTTGAAAAACTTTTGATAAAGATATCACAAATTTTTATTTGAGGTTTTCAGTTAGTGATTATAATATTATGCAGAAATTAAAACACTTCATTAGCCGCGTGTTAATGTCTTTCGAATTGTGTGAATGTGTCTTGAAACCTGAAGCGTGAAAGTTGCAATGATGTCGGATGCAAATTAAGGAAAGCCAAAGAGACACATGCATCAAATTAAATACATATATATATTGGATAAGCTGCTAGTGGAAACACATAACGGAATCTCGAGTAAGGTTTTTTTGGGAATTATCCATATATTATGCATATAATAGTTATGCGCACAATTCGAGTTAAATTTGAGAAAACAATTTACTTCAAGAGGGCCACATTTGTTACAAACAATAACAATCAAAATTAGTTTCAAGAGTCATAAAGCTCTAAATTAATCGTGTTATCTCGTTTTATACATATGTATTACTTGAATAAGTAAAAAAACAAATGAAAGCCTCCCAACGAAAAATAACATTGCATGAAAAATTATTGAAAATGCTTTGGGGGCTTCTAAAATCGCTTTCAAATATTGCATACAGCTTTGATCATACGAAATATCTGCCCAAAATAGGCATTAGTTCAGTTGAACTGACAAAAATCGGCAACAACCTTCTTCGTAGGTGTCGGACAGGGGCTTCAGGTTCTCCAGTCTGCTGCGCACAGATAGGTAGCAGCTATGTGCCACCTTCGATGTAATGTAAGACGCATATCTAGCAGCTTTCAGCGTACTGTAAAAGCTTTTCATATCTTACTTACTGCAGGTAATGCCGAATCGTGGTATAAGCAGAATAACCCAGCTTTAGGTATCCCATCCCATCCCATCCCATCACATCCTTTAAATGTCAATTTCAATTTTGATATACCAATTTAAGCTGGCATCTTTCAATCTACAGAATGATGTATGTGTGTGTGTGTGTTTTTCTTTTGGTGCCACTCTAAAGTCTAAACACATATAAGCCGCTACTAAGTGTCGTGTTGAACACATGTACATCAAATTCAATGAAATCAAATACCAGACAATCCCCTCTCTATCTCTGTATATCTCTGTCTCTCTTTGGCCCCCCTACATCTGATCGGAATAAGTACAGCTATGCGAGGATAGTCATGAAAATTCAGATTTGTATTTCATGTGCCCTGTCATTTGTCTGTCAATCAGCTGTCGCATATTTTCTGGCAATAAGGGTTAATTTACGCTCATAATCCTTGCTCGGAGGCATATCTCCAGCTCCTGCTCCTGTTCCTGCTGCTAACATTTTGCTTGCACAATTTTGTCACACAATATGTCCTCCAGGCAAAAAGTGGAACAACAACACTGCTGGCGAAATTTCACTTTGTTTATTGTTGGCAGCATCTATTGATTGTTAATGCTAATTGACAGTCAGTCGAAAAAGTCGAGCAACGCTCTCCCGTATTGATTCACAATTGGCCTTGTCATGCTGCATTTTCTATCTAGACTTTACATGACATTCCTACATTTTCATTTCATTTCGTTTTTTGGTTTTATAGTTTATCCATGCGCTGTGTTTAGGCAAATTTGTGTAATTTTTTTTTTTGTGATCCATCATTTTGCGCTAAGCTCATTTAATTGCCTCATAATTACTAGGAAAAAGCTCGACCATCTGTCTGGGAACCAGCAGCGTTGTCAGCTAGGAGGCGTGGCATAGGTGGGCGTGCAACCACATCAATTAGATGCGAAACATAACGGTGCACACAACACCGCATTGACGTGCGTTTTGAGAATGAACGATAATAGCATAAATTCCCTCGCCACAACCCAAAAAGCTAATCATCCTGGCAAAGGCCTTGCACTCTCTCGCATAATTGTGCCACACACACACACACAAATACACATAATTGCTGGTGGTAGCATGTGAGAAAGGTTGCCACCACAACGCACCACAGCAGCATCCAGGGTTGCTGGCTTATTCACACTTAATAGTTGAGTTTTTATTTGCGCCGTTGCACAATAGTTGCTGTTATTGCAATAATTTAAGGATTATATTCATAAGTCCGGCACCAGCGTTTATCTGCAACTTCAGCCACTGCTCGTATAGTTGATGTTTGCCACAGGGTACTATAGAGCAGTAGAGAACATCACTCGCAGAAGTTGGGTATAGGCGACCTGGAAAGTACTCTACTCTGTTGAGTATCGTCATATGTGCAGTATAAATTCAAATGTATAAACTGCTACTATAAACTTTATTATGTGGAGAAAAGTAAAATAATTAGCAATATTGCACAAATGATATATGAAAATTATAATAAATATTAAAATTACTACGCTAACTTAAGATCATTGGGAACGAGCAGCTGCTTGGGTTACTTTGTACAAGCGATTGTCTACAGGTCACTATTTTGCGAGACCAACTAAAAAATGAATAGGCCCCATAAAATGTAGCTCAGTGAAGAGAAAAGGGAGAAAAAGTGGAAACCGCAAAATTAATGAGCAGAAAGCAAATCAAACGATGCACGAAGTGTGCCCTCGTCTCGATGCTCGATGCTCGTTGCTCGATGCAGCCGCTGTCCATTGTGCCCGGCAAGCTATCAGTGGTGGATCAACAAATCTCGCATGCCGAGGGCAATATGGGAAGTAGGGGAAGTGGAAGCGGAAGTGGAAGCGGGGGTGAGCGTTGCACTTTCGTGACTAATGCAAACATACGCTTGTTTGCACAGTGTTCCAGTGCTGCATTGATGCTAATCGCCAGAGACAATTTAATCTCTAATCAAAATTCAAAATCGCAAATTTCCGCCGACTCGCCAAATGAGAATTGCGAAATGCTAAATGCTAAATGATAAATGGAAAATGGAAAATGCTTTGCTGGAAGGGAGGTGGATAAGGCATGAAAATGCAATCAATGTGTTTGGCCAGAGACTTGTGCATTAATGAGGACATTAAGCCAAAGCCAAAATCAGACAACAGACCATTGAAAATGGTGCAGAATCAAAACTGGAACCAGTTAAGCAATAAACACTCACACACAGCCCTCGCTACTGCTGCGGGGGGTTGTTTATTGTTATTTTGTGCACTCGCTTATTGGGAAATTGGAAAAATATTGCTTTGTTGATATAGCCAAAGGATTTTCACACGTCGATCGCTCGACTATAATGTTTAACTATTGATTTATTTTTATATGGCAAACGCTAAACGCCCAAGCCCAGCTCTCCATGTGTGTATGTTGGCTCATTAAATGCAATGAACGAAGCTGCGTTAACAAGAAAACGCAGCAATTTGAAGAGCAGTGTTGAAGAAACAAAAACACAACACAACGAAACGCATCGAATCGTAACCAAAACCAAAAACTAACGAGCTGACCAAGCAACTCAAAAGGATCGGTGAGCCGACTTTGAAGTGAAATCACAACAGCAACAACAACCACAGAGAGTGATTTTTTTTTATGATCATTCGTTGTTTGATTACAGCAAACGGATAAGGCCCGCCAGGAACAAACTACAAATAAAATGCCGCTGCACAATTCCCAACTCAAAATCCAGCCAGAATCTCTGCTTGGATGCTGTTGTTGTTGGGAACTCCTCGAACTAGCCGAGCTGTGGTGCATGCGCCGCATGACCTGCTGCCAGCCAAACAAACAAACCAAAAAATACAGCTCGCACAATTCACAGATGCCTTGCACCTTTTCCCAAAAATAAAAACGTAAAGAAAACAAAAACATGGGAAAAAAAAAACAAAACAAAAACAAAAAACAAGCGACGCGCGACGCTGTACAAATACGCACACGTACGTAGAATTTTGGGGATATTTTGAGGGCCGACTGTCGATCAAACAACGGTCGCTGTAAATACGGGAATGGACCGGCAGTGCTGATGGCAAGTTGTCGTCCCATCATTGTGTAATCCTCAACTAAGCCGACGTCACCAGACTTAGGATTGTGCAAGAAATTAGCATTAAATGCCTGCGAACATGTCCGAAAATCGGACTTGCGATCATTGAGCGGAAACTGACCTTTGCTGGGAAGGAAGGAAAGTCAAATACATTATTACAAGTCACAAGGGAAATATTAACATTTAACTATTTTGAGATATTTTTTACTTGCTTAACTTTATTTTGAAAACAAATTAAATCCAAGAATCGGACTTGAGACCGATGTGAGAATCAATTGACGGAAACTGAGAGGGAAAATCAAATACATTGTTATAATAGTTATCGTAATTGCATCGTTTACAAAAAGGGTTTCAAAAACTTAATAAACAACGTTGTAAATGCATTTCAATTCTTACTCTTATCGTATTGAAAGAGAAATGTTTATAGAGTTTCAAAATGTAAATATATATATTTGGAGAAAAAAATGATTTATTAATTCATTTCATGACAGCCACCAATGAATATTGTTTATCTCAGTCGGATATTTTTTTTTTATCAAATTAATAGGTTTCGCTGTTGTACAACATATTTTGTATAGCATATTGAATATGTGCCGTCTGGAATGGAAATATAAATATGTAGGCTAAGGTTTGTTGAAGTAAAAATATATAAAAAAAAAATGGCATAGGCAAACAAATATATAAAAAAAAGGCAAACTTTTATTTCCACTATCCCATACCAGTTCAGTTTTCTTCTTATTAAACACCAATATATACTCGTATTGTGTTCCATTATATTGGCAATCGGCGTTCTGCTAATGCGAGCAGTTGATTTATTTGACTTTATTAAACTCTACTTATGCCTCGCACAATAAAAACCCGTCCCAATGACAAACTTCTTTCAATGCACAGTGCGAAATGCAGTGGAAATGGGCATAGAAATATCCCAGGAAATATCAAAATAATAAACCTCGCGCACACGCGTCGAGCACTGACAACGGCGTTGAGGACAGCAGATGATAAAGGTGATGAGACCGATAGATAGAGAAAGGCAGCAAATAAAAACGAAGAGGAAGTTGACACTCAGCGGCGTCAGATGCAGAAATATGTTGTCACTGAATTATCCTAGCAGAAACAGCAACAACAGCAAATACTAAAGACTATGCGTATTCTATGCATGTCCTGAATGCCCTTACAAAAGGTATTGTGATGTTCCATGAGATGTGTAAGACAGGAGGAGGAGAGGCTTTCACAGCTTCCTCGAATAATTATACACATGTTTTTTATTAGAGGTGCAACTCTACTTATTAATTAATTATTTCATGTAGCTGTCATATAAATCCATTGACTTGCTTTTAAAAGTAGCATTAAAATAAAAAAAATCCATTTATAAATGCTCATGTAAAAGCAACCACAAAAATCTGTAATTATTTTACTTGCAATCAACAATTGAAACAAAAAAATATGCAGTGAATGTAGTTATTTTGTAAGTGTATTTCAACTTCGACTACCCTTTTTGCACGTAGGCAATATTTTTTGTGATATTTCTTTTTAATATTTTTGAATTTCCGCAATTTTATTCACCGTGGCGACTGACTGACTGCCTCCTGTTGCCACACGAACGTGCTGTGAGCGTGCATCAGGAATCACACTTTAATTTACACTTGAAAGACTTTTCACGATTTCCCACAAGGCGCTGAAAACGTGTCCGCAACAAATGAGCAGTGATGGTCCACAAAAAAAGAAAGCAAAAGCAAGAGGAACACGATTATAAAAATCTCAGCCGTAATAATTCGATTGTCCACTCAAATGAAATCGAATGCACAAAATCACAAATCAGCGGAGGGTGAAAAGTTTTCCAACCAGGGAGCGGGAAATGCATTTCCCAAGCAATAATAAACAATAATTGTTGTTGTTGAGGCGATAAGCATATTGCACACTCGAATCCCAGCTATACTCTCTCCATTCACTCTCTCTCTCTCTCTCACACACACACACTCTCCGTCTCTCTTTTACATTAATGGAATCCAGAACAGGCGCTCAAGTGTTAAGTGTCAGATGCAGGATAAGTGCGTGCAGCGACAGGATATTTGTTTGTTTGTTTGCTCCTTACTACGAGATGTGTATGTGTGTGTGTGCGCGATTGCAGACACATCAGCGGCAGGCACATTTTTAATGCATACTTCAAGTCGAAATGGGCGTTAAAATCACGATAAGAACTCAGAAATGACATGACATGTGACTGTACAGCAGCGAGGGAGTGTGCAGAGGATTCCTGCAATAGTCAGAACACCCTCAATCAGTTGACCAAAAATCAAATTCCATTTTTGGCCAGCACTCACAATGCTATCTCGGTTGCAGCAGCGGCGGCGACAAAAAGGAAGCACTCACTTCGCATTATAGTGTGACCAACTCAATGGGCAACACAAGCTTTGGAATACTGTAACACAGTATCCAAAATTCTACGGGCAAATGAGTGTAAAGTCTTAAACAGTCTGATTATCGTTTTTTCAATATTCATTTCTGAGTAATATGTAGCTTTATATCGTATTTAAATATTGCCTCAAGATATTCACAGCACTAGAAGGCTTAATGATGTTTTAATTCAAATGTAACATTTTTGTTTCAGAGGCATTCCACACCAAATACAAACATATATGTACATATATTCCCCGGATTATCCTTTACCATTTTCAATGCCCAAAAATGCTAAATTAGATTTCCGACCCACAAACTCATTTTTCCAAGTTAATTGCTCAAAACTTTCTATGACAACCGTGTGCTACTAATCTGGAGATTGCATTCAGCAATTATTTATGGAGTTGTGTAACACTCGACTAATTCGCAGTCGTGACTCGGCATTAGTCAACACATTGTACGCACATTGTCCAACACTTGAACTGATTTATGACACTTTATCAACTGAGCGAACTTATGTGATTAAGTTTGTATTTTTTCCCCTTTTTTTATAATCTATGCAGCTAACTTGCACTTGATTTTCTAACGCCATAGGGCGCTTACTCGCCAAGTTTGTATATATGTATGTAGGTGTATAAGTATGTGCAGAGTACAAATAGCGCTGGCCAGGTCAAGTGACTGGGATCCTTAAACGTTGCTAGGGCGTCGAGTGGCCTAGGAAATTCAGATCGTGAGCAGCGTTTTGCTTTTAATGTTATGCTAAATATGCTTTTATTTATTTACGCTGTGGTTGCTTTAGCTGCAACTGCAACCGCAACAACAGTCACTGTAGCTCTTCACGTTGCTTGCACAATTTTCCGCCTCAAGTCATGTGACGCCCTGCTTTCAGACAGGCAGCAACTGTTGCATCCTTTCAGTCCAAGGAGCATTGCAATTAAGCAACTCTCTCCACCAAATGACAATGCCAAAAATACACACAAGCACACACACACACGCACACCCTGTCATGACAGTTACATGAGATTAGCTGGTTGTTCTCCCCTCCCCGCTCGTAAATGTTAACTCGCTTTTGCCTCATAAAATGCAAATTATGTCAGCAATAAATGTTGATAAATTGTTTTTGTAATCTGTTATGCCGCATTGCCAAAGTTAACTGCATTTGTTTGTTATATATGTATATGGGAAAATTAGTCACTTATAGTTTTACCAAATGGAATTATTAAATTATTAAGATAATAGTAATATAATATTATGGATTAGGTTAGGTTAGGTTATGGCAGTTGTCAGCAAAGGAGCTGAAAACCTGTATTACTTCTGCGACTGTACCTCAGTTCGAATTACGATGAGTTCCGATATATCTGTAAGGAAGGAAGACCCCACGAATTGATGTATTTTTTTCCCATGGGCTGAGCAGTGAGAAAATATGTGCTTTTCCGGTTCATCTTCGCCTTTATCAGGGCAACTTGGCAGCTTGATTTCCAATCAGCATTTCAATTGACCTTTCAGGTCGTTTGCGAAGTAATGCAGGTAGTAGATAATTGCCACTTCTTGTTTACTTGGAGCTCGAAGTTATCTCGCACCAGAAGTCGCACCAAATGGCCATGAGCATTTCTCTCTCCCGAATGTTTGGAAAGATAGTGCCTTGCCGAGCCTTGGAATATTAAATATATTCATACTAATTCTGCCCCAGACCTGAGGGATAAATTCTGCTAAAAACTATAAACATTTGTTTTATACCTGTGGTCTTTCTTGTGCTTTTAACAAAACAGCCTCATAAGCAGCAGGAATGTGTCTTAATTAGCTGAAATAGACATAAATGTTTAAAATGGTCTAGGAGAAACATATTTTTCACTAAAACAGTACTCCAAAAAGCTTTTAGACTTGCCACTAACAGTCAAATAACATTTAACTGTAGTTTTCTATAGTTATTATCGAATTACCCAGCTGGCCAAAGTTTTAGTTACAGTCATGCCGCATTCAAAGAGCAACAACAAATAAATTGTATTAAAGGAAAATGAAGCATAAAATTGTGTTACAGTCGTTACAGCCAACAAAAGTATCTGTGAAGCCATTAGAACGTCTATCCACGAGATACTCGTTATTAAGAGTATCTGAACGTTTGGCTCATTGTCAGTTAAGTTTTCTTTCTTTTTGTTTCTGTGTTGTTTTTCAGGTGTTTGAAAAAATATTAAGATACAAAATTAGTGCAGGCAACTTAACAGTTAATGATGCTCAAATTGCATTTCTTACCTGGTTGGGAGCTGGGAGCTGAGAATTTTAAGCCGGGCTAACGGATCTCTTCAGCACCATTAAAATGTAAAAAGTCGTAAACTATAAATTGGATAGGGCGTAACTTCAAGAAATAACAAATAAGATTGGCCCAATTGTAAGTTATATACTAATAAAATATCCTATTTTAACTTTGAAATACATTTGAGCTAGAATAAAAATTGAAATTGTAAATGTTTTAGTTAACTACTAAAATTAATTTAAGATTTTAAATTGACATTTCTCAAACACACTTCCATTGGTCGTGAGTATCGCAGAGAATACCCTATTACCCCTTTTGGCTATGCAAAGGGTATTAAAGGTAAAGAACTATGTGAGTAGTGGGCAGCTGGCAGACAAAAGATGAACAGTCGAGCGTGTGGTAATTAGAATTAAGAAGCATTAAAAAGAAACTCAACAAAATTCACACAATGAATGCGCTCAAAGCAAAAGTCGTAAATAAAGCCATAAAAACGTAAAAATGTAAAGCCAGTTACTACTATTTTTACCATGGTTTTTTGTTTTTGTTTTTGGGAACTGTGGAAACTTAATTAGTTTCAAGAGCCACAAGGAGAAGAAAAACTGCCAGGCGATAAAGCCCTCGGTGAGCGAGATAACAATTAGTTTGGGCGCCAAATACTGAAGCCACAAGTAATTTATGAATGCACCTTGTTGACAATGCCGTTTTGGACAGCTCGTAAACCGAGCTCGAGAGAACCAATAAAATAATAATTATAATAACTAGAGCACAATGACTCGGCCTGGGAACAACAGCTGCATAGCTGCGTGGGCGACCTGACTATTAAACCAGACCGGAGCGGTACTCTCGGAATTACAAGCTCGATTGATTTGCACCGAAATGCATTGCTTATTATTTTTCAATTCGAATACAAATACAATATACAAAGACATCATGAATATACAGATACAGGCAGTGGAATTTTTTCCATACCTTGTTTTTGTCATCTATAATCCCATGCATTGAAGGCAACGGGCTGCTCCCTCTGCTCATCAGGGATAATACCCAGCGAGAGCTGTTGACATGCAATTTGTTGTCCTCAGCGTGATCCTCACTCATTCGCACTCACTCTAAACCCAAAGGCGCACACAATTGACATTTGCTTTGCTTTGGCAGTGACAATGGCGGATTTGGATGTGGATGCGGCATGCTGAATGCAGAATACGGCATGCGGATTTAGCTGCAGGGACCCAAGACTCTGTCTCCATACTCGAGAGTCGACAACTGCAACTGCAAATGCAACAACAACAGCCACTCGGCTTATACAATTGTAATTGGCCATTCTTGTTTTGAGGTTTTCCTGTTTGTCAAATACGGAGAAAGTTTTGCGGAAAACGTGATTATTGCGTGTCTGAGGCTTATGAGTAGCGTAAACATTAAATTAACAATTCAGAATATAAACAACGCTCATCATCGAAAACTAAGACTGAATATTTGCTTAGAGTTTATTTGTTTTTGTTTTTCTTTAATTACTTTTAATGTGTATAAATGTTATATATATATGTTATATCTCCTAGAATATATATTCTCCATCGGTATAAATCAGTATGTCAATCTGTCTGTATCTATTACATTTCCACTTTCATTATTATATTTAGCAGGGTGTCAAAAAGTCAAACCATCCTCTTAATGGATATGCTGTACTTTTTTGTGCCTCAACTATTTATGGGCACATGTGGCATATTTATGAACTGTTTATTGTAAGCCAGACCAAGCTTAAGTAATTCCCAGCGTATAACTTAATTAATTGCAGCTAATGCAATGTCCGGGCCGTAAATGAGAGCAACAGCAGCAGCAGCCGCAAATGTGTGCAACAAGAACAAGAACAACATCAAGGCCAGAAGCAGCCACATGGAGATGTTGCAACAATAACCCCTAATAAAACTAAAAAAAAGAAGAAAAACAAATAAAAATAAAATTAAATTACACATGAAAAGTGTAACGGGTGCAACAGCAACAGCTAAGCTTGACCAGCAGGCTGTGGGCGGTGGGCGAATGGGAGAATTTAATAAAATATGTTTAATGTAATTTTTGCGTCCAGAAGCAACAAGAAGAACGTCAGCAGCAACAGCAACCGGAAGCACTTGACCCGCATGGAGTACACAATGAAGAATCCGCACAAATGCCAAGTTGAAGCTACATGTAGCAAGTACGGACCAAGTATGAGAGTAATCTGGCACCCGAATGGCATGCTTGTTGCCTGAAGGCCAGCCCAGCTAATTGGGTCAGCTTAGGGCCTTAGCTCTGTTCAGCTGAGAGTTTGGTTTCGGCCTGACCGGATGTGTTGGCCACAAGAAAGTTGTGAGCTAAATACTAAATGAATTTACGGCATTTATCTACATTATTTGTGTTGCATTCATCATTCAGATCTAAGACTAATTGTTAACAGACGAGCACATATTCAAAGCAGCAATTATATATTTATAACTTACGAGATTTGTTCAGAACACAACATTTATAGCCCAACAATTGAAGATTTCGCTCAATGAATCTGACTTTATTTATTTCGTTATTAATAAAATATATGAATATTTATGTTTGCCTAATAAAAATATAGTTTGAATATTTTAAATAATTTATGACCCAGCTGAATAAATATGCAACTTATTTTATGCTATAAATAATCATTTTAAAACTCAAATACTCATTTTTTACCCTCCGATATTTGCCCATCATTAATTTGGGAAATCTATTGACAATATGGAAATGTGTTAGTCCGCCTTTATTGTGCTCAAAATACTTGCTTCGCTTGGATAGTCAATGAATTAAAGTAGCTTTCATTTTGCTATGCATTTTTGGTTTCGCTGGCAGCTTGCCAATTTTGTTTCTTGCCACTTGACATAATCATTAGTGACAGCAAATAGTAAACAACAAAAGCAATTGTACTAGCTACCACAAAGCACACACAAAGGATACCAACCCACGCATAAGATGGCAGCTGTGTATTTCAAAATCCAAAACGCACCTTTCGTTCTTTGGCTTTTGGCATGCTGCGAAATAAAACATTTCCACTGGGGCCGACGATCTGACGGGGTTCAAGCGGATGAAAAGTGAAATGCAGGCGACTTGCCTCAAGATGCTCATTTGCGTGGATGAAGTGAGGTATGAAAAGCTTTCCGGAGTTGCCACTTTATTTACAGGCAGTGGCTGCATTTACAACCAACACCAACACCATCCCGCCCAACCTTGCAGCGATTCAAGTTGAATGTGGTGTGTAAATTATGCGGAGATGTTGATGATGATGTTGTTATTGTCCCTTGTTGTTGGTATTAAATTTAAAATGATTTGGCTTTTGCAAGGCAGCTACAGCAATACTAACTTATTTGCTTAATTATATTTCAGTTATTATCTAAATGTATCAATAGCTAAAAAAAAACAAAAAACAGGAATACATTGTCTTGGTGTTTCTAGCTCATATAATTTTCGAGATATTTTAAAAGATATTCGGAAAAATTAAACTCATCTGCATGTATAAAAGGAGATCCTTTGTTGCTAGGACTTTAACTACATCAACTTGATTGCACCTATTTGTAAAGAGTACAGGGTATAACAAGTAGGAATGATGTAGTCAAGTCAGTCCATCTACGATATACCTTGAACCCAGCTGTTAAATTAATTCTAGTTTTGTTGTTGTCAAATTATACTTTTTTAAAGCCAATTTTTAAAATTGTGGATTTTATTGTTATCGGAAGTGTCGGTAAGTGTCGATACGTATCGAAACGAGCGCAATTATCGATAAAATTAAAATGTATCGATACTTATATATTTAACATTTTAAGTCTAATAGTTTCCGACATCTGCGTGTTCATTCAGAAGCACAAGGCTATATTGACTCGGAGATCCTTCCTTTTGCAAGAAAACATTATACCCATTTTACTCATTTTAAATGTGCTCAGGGTGTAAAAACCACCTATGCTCAATCAAACACACACACACACACACATCACACTCAACATAAACGCAAACACTCCACAAAGCATGCAACAACGAATTGCATTCATTATTGTTGTTTAACCATTGCCATAGTATTGCTAGCTTTCTCTCTCCCTCTCTTTCTCTCTCTCTCTCTCTCTTCTGTCTCTCTCACTCTCTTTCACGCACTTGACAGACTTGACTCACTCATTTGCATTCTTCGTGCTTCAAAAATGGCTGAAAATACTTGACTAATGTTATGCACTGATATTGTTGTTGTTGCTTTGACTCGACGGATTTAATAGGATTTTAGTGCAGTGAAGTGATTTTTCAACGCTCCCTGATGATGATGTTGGTGTTGATGTTGTAGTTGTCGTTGCTGTTGTTGTTGCCGATGTAAATAGGAAGGGGATATGACTATGAGTTGCTTGTGCTTGTGAGTTATGCCTGGATTATGCTCTGCCAGATAGCTTGATGTGGTGCAGGGGCGCAACGACGAAAGCATCACAATGCCAGCTAAATGTAGGCAGGATGCTTGTATCATCCTTTCTGCAGTGACACTGGACAGGCCATTAATAAGGCCAACTTGTTTGGGGGCCAGCTTGATCGAAGCGTAACTTTTGTAAACTTTTAAATGCACCACTAATGTCAAGAAACCCTTCTCTGTCAAAACAGTTCTAAATGGAAACATTTCGAGCCAGCCGATTCCTTTAAGTGGTTAGCCATTAAAATCGTTTCTAGATCACGAATTAGATACCAGAAAGTATTCACGCATTGGCTTTCAGATATTTACACATTTTGGCAGACTTTAGTTAAGATTTTTTTTTAAATATTTGAAAATGCTTTTTTATCGTTTTCAAAAGATAAGGGGACAATTTTTGTTTTAAGAATTTTCATTGTTCTTTTCTTTTCAATTCAGTAAGTTGCCTATAATTTTTTGACAGCACTCGTTTCTAAGTTTCGTGTGGCAGCCACTTCGAATAGGGAACTCAAGCGCAACATACGCTTCGACACTGTCTGACAGTGTCAAGGAAGTGGAGCTTAACAGCATTTCCTACATGCCCAAGGGCCATACAAGCCAAGGGAGTGAGACGACAGCCAAAGCACAAATAGATGAAGAGAGAGAGAGAGAAAATTTGAGAGAGAGAAAGAGAGAGAGAGAGAGAGAGATTGAGAGAGTGGAGAAGACAGAGCGCCGTGGAAGAGAGGGATTTTGTTTAGAGCTTGGACTGGCGGCAAATTTATGGCTTGGCTCTTGGCTACTAATGAGTTTGTCGGCATCCGTCATGGAGTTGAAGGGCGTTGAGATCGGATTTTGTGGTGGGGTGGATGCCTAAGCTGTGGCCTCATTGGCCTTGAGGTCCCTGGCGTAGGAGTCGATGTAATGGGTTAAAAATGCGTAAACGATTTTGGGCGTCGTAAGCTTCTTAGACATTTGCATCCGATTTGGCCATAAATTGAGTGGGCGAGGTCGCTGGGGCGGAAACTGTGCTCTTGGCGGAAGCATTTTGATTGATTTAAGCACACACACACACATCACATTAGATGGATCAAGTGCAGTGGCTGCGAACAACTCGGTGACTTCCTTCTCAAACCAGCTCATCTTGTTGTGATGTTGCTGCTGCTGCCGCTGCTGCTACGGCTGGAATTTACCATACCATAAAGCCAAAATGTGGCCGTATTTCTTCAACTTCCGGCATTAAGTGCACACAGCACCAAATTAATTAAGTGACGTTGCCAGACTGCTGTGACCTGCCACAAGGATGTCTGTGTGGGTGTTTTGAGGTATATATCTATATATATATATATGTGTATGTGTGTGCGTGTGTGTGTGTACGGGTGGGTGGCTTTTGTCAAATTAATTAAACGCCCAGCAACGACAACAACAGAAATGCGAAGGAATGGCAGCCAGCAATAGCTGCTGCACTTACTCTCCCAGATATTTGCCATTGTTGTTGTGATTGTTGCTACTGTGGAGCTTTGCAGTGGCTTTTGTTAAGCTTTCGTAATTTACACCTGTCCGTGTTGATCCAATTTGAACTGGAGAAACAGCCAGAAACAGCAGCAGCACCAGCAGCAACAACAACTCCAACAACAACTGCAACACTTTGCTTGACATTATCTCTCAGTCAATTAACTCCAGAACAAAACGAATATTGTTGATATAAGTATGCGCTTAGAATGCTTACAGCTAGACTCTTTTCATACCCTCGCACAGGGAATTAGGTTTTTGTCATGCAGCTCCGACTCCATTAAGTCTATGTGGATGCTGGATCAGCCGAGTCTGTCCATCTGTCAATATGTTTCTTAGTAAACTAGCCCATCATTTTTGAAGCCATCTGGATGAAACTTGGCATCCTGGCTGAATCAAATTACTATAACATATATGTAGAATTCCTTAATGTATTAAATACTTTATGGTTTGACAAGTCGTGCTAAAGCATCTCACTAGTTATGTGATTAGAATAATAGATACATCTATTTAAATAATACGTACAAGCTTTGTTTCCATTTCTATATATTCAAATACCACCACTATAAGCTGGGCCAAGTTTTCAAAATAAGATATTGTCAAAAGCAAATACCACAAATTTCGCAAAGTAATGTAGTCAAATCCTTTAGAAGGTATAATTTTAATTTGTAACCACTAAATCAATCAAGTAAAAAATTATGAATGAAAGCAGTCAAAAATACTTTCTACATTTCACATTTGCAGCATACTTTTAAGGGTTTACTGAACTCCCTTATAACGACAATACTTTTTTCTCATTACTTGCGAGCTGAATGCATACAAGTGTCGATTTCAAATCCCAGTTACTAAAAACTATACCAAATAACTTTGTAGCAATCGCAAGCTGCAATAAAACTAAGCCACAAAATTGATGTTTAATGCTTTGCGAAGCTATTGAACGACTAGGGACCAAAAACGAAAAAAAACAACACATATCAATCCCGGCCATCAGGCAGCACTCCATTTTCCCTCTCCCTCACTCCCCTTCTCTCTCTCTATCTCTCCCTCCCTCTCTCTCTCTCTCCCTCTCTCTCTCACTCTATCTCTTTTTATTCATAGTTTCGCTAATTTCAGTTGAAAACGACCCAACTAAGCTGTTCTACTTCCCCCACGCACAGAGCTCAATAAAAAAAAAATAACACAAATATTACTGCAGGATTTTCATGTATCTTTTTCAATTTGGATTCAAAATGTGACACATTCGATGGTCCACAGTTGAATCCACTCGACAACAGCAACAACAACAAAATGTTGAAGATGACACAAAAAGTTTTTGGGTCTAGGCTAATCGCTTTCCTCTGCTTTTTTTTTTTTTTTTTTGTGTGTAAAAAGTGAATTTCAAAATGTGAATGCGAATGCAAATGGCAATGGAAATGCTGGGCAATTATGCATTTTATAACGAGCGAAAGTTGTTCAAATATCTACGGGATAGATTACCTACAATCTTTTGTATATCCTATACACTATTTGACTGAGAGTACTAGCTTTCTGCAAAGCCCGAAAACGAGTGCAAATGGAAATGATAGTGAAATGATGGGCAATTATTCATTTTATGGCGAATCGAAGTTGTTCAAAAGGAACGAAAATATTAATATTTATTATGTAATGCGAGGAATAATATCATTATTACTATAAAAATAAGAAAAGCTCAATCTTCAACCTTGGCTACGATAAATACCAAAAACATTTTCATTGACACTTGAAATATTTAAATAGGTGTTGAATTTGCTGCTGCTTAATTTGTTTTCTCTACTTGCCACTTAAGACGTTCCTCGAGGAGTGCAACAATTATTTCATCAGATGCTGTTGTCAAATTGCAGCTATTTAATAACTAATTACACTGATGCCAGTGATGACAACACTTATGTGTCTGTGGCAAGCAAACACTGTTGTCATATTTATAAATTAAATAGGGAAATTTACTAATTGTCAAATACAAAATGCAGCAGCTCAAAGCTTTTGGGCTTTAATTTAATTTTTAATGTTTAAGTTTTGACCAACATGAGTAAAGACAGAGGGACGCAAACACACAAACAAACACATATTTGGGAATTGAAATCTTGACTGTGGCATCTTAGCAGTAAGCCTAATATCAATATTTGTCTGGCCCGAGCTGAATGAGTGAGTGAATGAGTATTTTGAATGAATTGCTGAATGTTCACTTAACCTTTTTGCTGTTCCTTCTGCTGTTAGCCAACAAGATTTCCAATTATAATTGATTTTATGCAAATTTTCAATTAGTCAAACATATTTTCTCATGTGAATAGCAACAACAGCAACAAGGACTGGCAAACAAAAATGCATGTAAACAAACAGGATGTTAGCCAGAATATATGTAAAATGTGAATGCGGCTGGCTCATCATCTTCAGACATGACATGCAAACCACTTGAGATGAATAGATTTTAAGTTGCATTCGCTATTGTGGCGATATGTGGCAATGTCTCTGATTCGAACATCCTTCCATCTCCGTGATCTGGTCTTTATCTGCACTTGTTCTTAACCCACGGCCATTTGCTCTTTCTTGAATGCTGATTAAGTAATTGCATTTGCCCCCGAAAATTGTACAGCATTTTGGCGTTGACTTCATTTGCGCTGCCTTTCAGCGTCAATTACGAGTTGAGCGACAAAAAACGATACAACTTCAGAGTTTGTCTATATACAGTAAAATATATTTAACAACATGTGTGTGTGTGTGTGTGTGTCTACCGCCTAGTGTTTTGCTGCGCTCACTAATTGCATTAAAAAAGAAACACCCCCGGTTTCTCTTGCCACCAGAGCAATACTTGTTAGACTGGCGCTAGCTAAATTATACAAAATACGAAGAAATAACTTTCTATTTCTAGGATGAAAAGTATATACCCTTGCGAGTACATGTCTTTTAGATAGATGGGAAGATTTTATTATTATTAATGTTGTGTTTGTTGTTATTAAAACCTAATTAAAAACTCCAATAAATTATAAATGCAATTTTAAAGCAAGGAAAGTGCAAAGACCTTCAGTGAATCCTAATAAGAGTTATATAATAATAGTTATGATTCACAGAATGTCATTTGCACTTATGTTAAAAAATAAATAATTTGTATGCAATTTTGTATAATCAATCGATGTTACTATAATATCATTGCACTCTATTCTTCTATTATAAAATATGACAGTTTGTAATTAAGTAGCTAAAATTCTACAGAACAGCCAACTTACAGATAATATGTAAATTTGGCACTATAGTCATGATAAAGGCATGATAAAAGCAAGTCATCTGATTTTAAACAAAACAAGATGCAATCATCATTACGGCAGCAATATTTTGTACATATAAAATGCTTATAAATGTTTTAAGAAAGAGACCCAACCAAAAATAGCCTTTTCAATAAGTTACAAACTACACGATAAAATCGT
Source organism: Drosophila basisetae (assembly GCA_035041595.1). NCBI lineage: Eukaryota > Metazoa > Arthropoda > Insecta > Diptera > Drosophilidae > Drosophila > Drosophila basisetae. The sequence continues at coordinate 187,733 of JAWNLB010000048.1, read as the reverse complement.
AAGGGTATTCCCCTTGGCAAGTGTAGCATTAAATAGACGCAGACAGACTGCGCAGACAGTTGGATATTCGGATAGTCGCATAGTCTGTGCATTGGCACACCCACCCCATAGAGTGCGTTTATAGGGTGGGGTCTCTGTACTGTTCTATTCGGTTCGGTTCTGTTTAGTTGCGTTGTCTTTTGTGCTTTTAAGCTGCAATTTGGTTGCATGTCACATTGGAAATGCTTTCAGACAATGTGCCCCGGCTACTTCACATGATGTTTTCCATTAGTCAGCTGCGAGTCAAGCACCTGCTAAACGTTTCCCTTTGCCCACGTGACGTATGCTTAATTTACACTTAAGAGCATTCCCAGCGGTAGAACAAGCTGAAGCCATCCATTTTACCCTGGTCGTCCTCATAGAGGTCTGCAAGAGGACAAACAAAGTTTCTAAACTACAATTTTGTTGATGTGCATATTTCTTAAGGTCAAATCTCAGTTAGCTACTTGGCGAAATCAAAGAGTTATTGTATTTGGAAACGCTTTAATATCGATTGAGTAAAGTACAAGAAATGCACCGGGCCCCAACATTGTTGAACACAACAAGACTGATTTGTAAGCTAATCACTCAGCATCTATATCATCTTGTATGGGAATTGTTGAAAAGTAATAAACAATTCAGACGAACAGCCAAAACCGAATTACAACCAAACTTGGCAACATGTTTTTGCAATTAAGTTACGGTTTTTGCTGTCCAAATATTAGCACTTACGTTTTCAATAAATGTCCCTTACTGCAACTCAGTGGAGCCAATTCATTTGCATCAGGATATGGTGTGGTGTGGTGTGTATATTTGAAGTGGCCGAGGCGATGGACAGCCACAGAGCTCAATAAGTTTGGCTGGCATTGAAAGTAAAGTCACTTCGATGCTAGAATACGCTCAATTGAGTTGAAGGGTGGCGGGGGAAGTGGAAGAGGAAGAGGCAGGAGCGACTGTTGAAAGACAAACAAGAATGGCACGCACTGATTTGGCCAGGGAATGGAACAGGACACCATGAGTTGCACTCGAAAAAATATATATTTCCTTCAGTTTAGAAAATCACAATTTTTTTAAAGCATTATCCACATAAATAAATATATATAAATGTAGCAAGTAGAAATCTCTTGAAAACAGAAATAAAACTAAATGTAATTTTCTGATTTTTAGAAATTAAAATACTCAATTGCAATTGAATAAAAAAATATATATTATCGCTGAAAAAAACAACAAACCTCAAGTTGAAAAATTAACATGAATTTCGTAAGTTTAAAAATTATATTACGCCATTTTCATTTTCCCAAGTGTGTCGGCACAGGACTAAATATTGCGACAGAGATGGGCGGACGAACAGCTTACAACACTCGAAGTTTGATTGGGTAAAAGACAGGAGAAGCCGGCAACAATTAGCAATGCTGGCCAGCACAGAGCTGGAAATGATGCTGATGCTGAGGCTGATGATGATGCACAGACTTCTCCTTCAGCGGTGAATGCCTCACTAAGTGCATGAATAAATAAACTCAAGTCACTTGACTACTCGTCTGCCCCAGTCCCCTACCCCTGCTCACTCAGTCAGTCACAGTCAACACATGTTAACAACTTGATGGCCAAAAGTCAAATGGCTTAAATGCCCAGCACATTGTAAGCAAACAGCGTCAATTCTCCTTTGCCTGATGAAAAAACTCAAACCAACTGAGGGACATATGCAAATGCAGGCAAATAAAATTATTATTCAAATTTTTGGCATGTCCCATGAGCGTTAAACTAACAGCTACGACTACAATGGACAACTTGGACCTTAGGATGAGGTTTGTTGTTCTTGCTTGTTGTCTCTGCCTCTGTCTCTGTCTCTATCTCTGTGTCTGTCCCCTGAATTGGGTGACAATCTAAACAACTTCAAAAGCGCTTCATAAAACCCAAGCACCAGCTACAGAATGTTCATCACGATGTTGTTTGATGGTCGCAGGAGTGGAAGCTTCTGGCAATTCCAAATGAAGCGATCAACAGTTATGTTCTGATGATTGCCTCAAATATGCACAGTGGGGCAAGCCGCAAAAGGGAAATGTGCAAACAGCGGAAAGCTTTGTAAATAAATTGCTACGCTGTCAGAAAAATGTATTCATACTGCAGCACTCAAGCAAATATGCTATACTAGGTTAGCTTAAGCCTTAAAGAGCAGATTATTAGAGAATGCCTTTGATATTAAAATTTAACTCAAATTTGAGTTAGATGAAATATAAAATTAGAACTAGAAAACAAGAAAGAACGGCTTACACCTTTGTAGAGAGAAGTCAAATTGCCGACACTCAATGTAAAGTCAAAAAGCGTCCAATCTGCCCTATGAAATCTTCATGATAGATCTCAATCATTTTAGTCCAATTGTTTGGAATATACCAATATGCATATTGGATATGTTTGGTGAGGATATCTTGGTAAACAATAAAGGGAAAAAAAAGGAAACAAATGGTCAGACAGACATGGCTATATCGACACGGGTCGTGATGTTAAAGTTAAAGTTATCAAAAGCTAATAAGCAAAACTGCAACTGAGTAGAAATTTAAGTAGAGTTCTTGAAGTTAAAAATGAAAGCTTTGAGGATAACTGAAATTGAATCTCTGAGTATTAAAACTAGATAGGTATATGACTGAAGATCATAGGGATTTAAGTTTTAGCTGTTGAAAAAACTATCGATATTGCGAACCTTCGATTTGTGTCCATGCAACATTTTTCTAGTTTTAAAAGAAAATAAAATAATTAATGTATTTGATTTAATAATAACGAATTTTGAAGATATTTCTTAGGTGTAAATATGTGTCTGTACTTAAGTTTTATTCTGATATTGTGATCAGCAATTGAAATGTTACAAGTAGTATGGAGCAGTTGTGCCACCAGTTTAGTTATCTTATAAAGCTTTAACTCAATACAATCGTTTATACAATAAATACCATGGAGAGTGTCAATCACAGTTCAGTCTTTAATACGCCCAATCTCTTGGAGTCATAACACCCTATCTCAACGCTGAGGCCGAGGAGCTCACATTATTTTAGGGCAACACTGCAAGCCATTAGCTTGGCCAAATGTTCTCAGGCCGAAAGCAAATGCTAGACAACAAAAGGTCAACTGCTTCTGGTCGGACTTGTACAGCAAAACTCAGAGAGACAGCCAGACAGACAGATAGACAGAGGAGTAAAGTGTTACGCCCACAAATCACGCCCTATACATGACAACCACACGAAGGCAACAAACCCAAAGAGCCACCCAAATGGCAGCAACAAAAAAAAAATGACAAGAATTTTACAGCCAGTCAATTATGGCCGGGTCTGGCAATACGAACGAGGCGGCCCCAGACAAAACGCATGGTTTGGGATTTTGTTCTGGTAGCACTTGGCCAAGCTAGTTCTGGTAGCGCAGCAGCGGCAGCAACAATGCCAGCCAACAAGAGACCAACAGGCAACACAAACCCACGACGAAAAGCAAAAGTTGTTACTGCCCCATTGTTGTTGTTGTTATTGTTGTTGTTGTTGTTGTTGGCTATGTTGTAACCAAAACGCGCTTTTTCCATTCCATTGGCAGCAAGGCGAAAAAAAAACAGCAGGCAAAAAGTGGCCATACGCGAGGAGGGAAACGGGCCGGACCAAATCGACATATTGACAGACTAAATGGAGTTGTGGGTTTTGAGTAGTAAATCAAGTTAGGCACTCACACACATATACATACAAGGAGGTGCATACATAAGCGCAAATTGCATGCCACAGAGAATTTACAGAAGAATCCTACGAAAAATAAAAACACTTTAGGAATTCTCAAGTTCGGTTCGCCGAAGCTTCAATGCTCTCTAACAAAAATTTTAGTAAGTTACTAATTGAATTCTAATTAAATTTTTTAAATGTGTAGACTTAGATAAATATTTATAAAGATATATATAAAACTTGCAGTTCTTTAAATAAACAGAATTTAATCAAATTATTTCTAAAATTTAGAAAAACGTACCATGAAATTGGGAGTACAGTTTTTAGAACGTCACATGGTGAGTTACCCTTGACCAAAAGTATGCCAATTTCCTAAAATTCAGGCAGATTATTTATTTGAGTGCAATAGTCATATATTTGTCATATCGGAATATATCACAATGTTTGTACACAACATTTAAATATAATACCAACATAATATATAACGCTCCCGCAATTCCTGCTCTGTGAAAACAGTTCTCTAATCAGACAAACACTCGTTCCTGAATCGAACCCAAATTGAAACCAGATCCACTCAAATTTTGAAAGAAATCATTTAATTCGATTATAATTATTATTTGCTTCTCAGAGCGAAGACGAAATATTAGAAGAGGTACTATAGGCAATAAATGGGTGTATCTATACCTTATGCAAGTCACTTTAGAAGATTTGGCGGCTCCGTATTATGATTTAAAGGCAGAGTAAAATATTGAAGATGTACAAATGCAACCGTGATATTAAATAGGTGAAACTCTTGAAACCCTTTCAGCATTCGGTCCTTAACCAACATGAAGCTATATCAGTATTACAGAAGCATCCTGTAAAATGTTGCAGATTCACATGCCTGATGCAAATATGTACTTACATGCAGGAAGTATCCTTCTTCATTCGAAAGTTTTGCTATACTCTGCTGCACGTTGACAATAATTTAGCCCACCGCCCCTCCCAAAAATAACCAAAGCCAAAAGGTCTGCACGAAAGGCATCTTGTTGTCTGCTGGTCCGCTTGGGGACTCGGTTTGGGGCAGCAACAGCAGCTTTTGTTGTCTATCAATCGGAGTGGCCAAATATGGTTGTTAGATTGCTAGACACAAGTTCAGTCCGGGCAGCGACAGTTTCACCTCCAGCCAGAGCAAACAACTACAACGCCAGCAGCTCTTGATGCATTGAGGCATTTGCATATTTTTGCTCGCCAAGTTGTGTGTTTTTGTTTCCTCTGTCTTGTCTTCTCCAGGGAGCTGTCTTTGGTCAGCAGTCAGTCGACTGCAGGAGCAGCTTTTTGGCTGGCTTTCTCACATGTTGGCGCCTTGTGCTCTTACGAGACTGCAACAATTCAAAATCAAAACAAAAGTGCTCTAGTCGAGAGTGCTTGACTAGCAAATAACCTGTATAAGGTCCCCAAAATTAAATTAGCAAATGTCGATATTTATCGATACTTAATAATCAAATCGACTTAGTTCCCGTTTCTGATAATGAATATATTTGCATAAGGTGGGAAATGTATCCAGCTTTTTGTAACGAACGCTTGCTCCCTTTCCCGACAGCTCTTTCAATTAAGCAAATGGTTCTTGGATGAACATCGATATTTATCGATGTGTAAAGAAAAAAGGAAATATATTGATTTAGCTGCTGATGCTCATCAAGAATATATTTGCATAATTTATAAGATGGTGTTCCCCTTCATAATACCGCATTGGCCCACACAAGTTTTACAAGGGTATACAAAATCAAAGCGAAAATTCGTTTATTGCCAACTTCGCTGAATGTGGCTGCCACTCGTCAAATCATCCGTAACTGTGTGCCCCATGAGACAACTTACGTTAGTTGTTGCCACTGCCGCTGCCACTGTCAGTGGCACTGCCCGTGCCACGCATTGTGTCTCTGCCATATTTCGTTGCGATTGTTTGCTGTTTGCACGCAAATTTGAAAATCACAATATGCTAGTCTCGGCTGCGCTTAGCCTTTGGCCAGGGCCTCCCAAATATCCCACGTCCCGAACACATCGATGCGCCACTTGAGGGAATATTTATGCAAAAGTCTGACTTGCTTCAGCCCGCTGTCCCAGAACTCGTTAAGTGCTGCGCTGCATTCATTGTTCCAGACGCATTTATCCATAAAACATGAGACGATTTCGTTATGATGGAATCTTGCGAATGCGATTTAGGCACTAAATTTAACTAACTGATACATTTTTCATCAATAGCCCTTGTTCGGCTTCGCGAATATTGGGCATATTGATTTAACATTAAAGAGTATCTAAAAAAAGAGAAGCATCTCGTTTGAACTGTAATTAATTTGATATATTTTCTAACTACAAATGAAAAAATCAATTTACATTTATTTTAAGAACTTTAATTAAAAAAATTCTGTCATGAAATTTTGGCAAATCAAAATAGGATTTCGCATTTTAATCAATTTAGATTGAAAACAAGAAGATTGAGTTCAAGCTCGATACTCTTTAATTGCGAAAACTAATTGAACTTGAGCAGAGTTTATCAGACTATTAGATGGCTGCTGACCAAACGGACCACATTTTTTGTTTTTTTTTTTTGCGTCTGGTCTGACAATAACTTCATTAGCAGCAAACCGACAATCACTCCACTTGACCCAGCACTGACCCATCAGGAAGTCAAGACACTAACCCCAAACACTAACTTTTAATAAGTACACAAGTGGGTGTGTGTGTGTGTGGGGGGGAGCAGTAAAAATCAACAGCTACGTTCGACAAGACAGTAAAGTGCAGCGTGTTTCCCTAATTGGCATCTGGCAAAAGGTTTCGATACTGCAGTTTCCTACGGGTAGTTATACGCTGTAAATGGGCAAATAATGGGTATCATACTGTTGTGCATGTGCATCTTCGACAGTATTAAGAATATATAAAGTAGACACATGAGCAACACAAATGTTCTTGTGTTGCAAGCACATATCAATAACATTTTCCAAACATTTTTGATTGAGATTTGATTTTGACATATTACATCTAAGCAATTATAAGGTATCTTCAAGTCGGTTTTTCTCGACTAAAACTCTTTTTGTTTTGCTGCAGTCTTACCATAAGACTGTGTGTCAATGGGTAGTCAAATGTGCGGCGTATATTTGTTGAGCCAACCTGAGCATTTATTGACATCTTTTGGGCGTGGTTGTCTGAGAATTTACTACAAATTGGCAGCATGGGCAGCAGTTGCCACTCGCCACTTGCCACTTGCCACTCGATTCTAAGTTTTGCTCAGTGCATGCAATTTTCATTAGTTTTGAGTGGGTGATTCTTTTGCCAGTTCAGAGCTCAAGCGACCAGAACGCCCAACGGCATTGTTTTAAGTTACCAAATTTAATTAGACAAATTTTTAATTGATATCATATGGCCAACGCCCCATTGTCGGTTACTCTCGGCTACTTATTAAGTGTGCACACCAGAAAGTTGCACGTTCAACTTGCGGCAAGGCACTGCGCCAATTATTTCCGTACAAACAGTAAGGCAACCAACTTCCTTACAAAATCCAGCCAGATGCCCAGGTGCTGCAGCCGCAGCCAGTAGCCAAATACGGAGTTTCTGCAAAATCTTATGAGTGTTGCGGTCTCTTAAGAGGCTGCTGAAGCTGCCAATTTGCTACTCGCTTTTCATCTCGCTTTTGCAGCTCGCTAGCATATATATTTGGAATGCGTAGGCATCAACACCTTTGTTAAATAATCGACTATTCAAACTTTACTTTTCGCTGTGATTGCCGCTTACGGACAACAGGTGGCGCCAGCTGCCAGCTCCCTCTCTATTATATCAATATAATGCAAATACAAATGTATATGTTTTAAAATCTTGCCACAGCTGATTGGATTTAATGGGCTCGGCGGCAGCTTAAGATTGTTTTGAATAACTTTGATTATTTTATGCCCAGTCACTTGGCGCCTAATTGCGCAGACAATTAAGTCATTAAAGGCCTTAGATGCAGATAGATGTGAAAGTGTTTATCCAAGTAGTCAATTTGTATTTGCTCTGACTCAAATCAATAAAGCGGGTGGGATATGGGGGGGCGCAGCTGACACGACAGTTTGCTAACAATGTGAGGAGCTTGTCGTATGTCGAAATGGTAGCTGGATTTCAATTGCTGGCGACAAAACTTTTAATCAAATTAAGTCGAAAGCAAAAGCTGGAAATGTCACTGACACAAGGTGACACATGTGAAGGAGCAAGCGGGAGACGCGGAGGGTGGGCGACGGGGAGAGGGGTATAGGGGAAGGCACAGACAAAGTTTTGGCCTGTCAAGCGGCGACAACTGAACGCCATGGGCAGTCACTCTGCTTCGAATACTCAATAAGCATGTATTGCCACCCCCCACCCCCACCCCCCTTGCGACCAGAGCACCGCGCAAAAGCCGCACAAATGCTCAATTAATCGCATTTCGGAGCGTTAATGAAACGAGAATCTTGTCGGATCATGTGGTTTAGGCCGCTTTATGGCTGGCGCGTCTTGGCCGCAACACCCGCACCCAATTTCGGTAGTGCTGCTGCTGCCGGCTAATTGAATCAAAGCAATGTCCTGGCCATGTCCTGGCTGTGTCGTGCCGCACGCGTCGCTTAATTGCAAATTGAAAGCATACTTTTTAAGGGGTGCGGGGTGCCGCCCAGGGACTGTCAAATCCATTCAATATAGCTGTTTGACCAGGTTGCCAAACGATTACGTTGCTCGCACTCCTTTTTTGTGTTGTTTGCTAATTCATCGTTTTGTGGAGTGCAACGAGCTCCTCAGCAAATGATTCCCTCGTCTTGACCAGCTACCCAAGGGCTCAATGGCAAAAAACAATTAATATTACAACCTGCAGGCACATTATTTCCACCCATACCCTTTTAGCTTCCCCCCAGCTCCCACCTCCACTGCCACCGTTGTATTCCCAATGCTTATCGCCTGCCATTGACAACACTCGACACAAACATCCCCATTACACACCCACACAGCCACGCAGGCACACAGACACGCACCCACGCAGCGAGAGAGTTGAGAATCGTGTTTGTTTATAGCCAGCCAGTCGCTTGTTAGACAATCCTTTACTCCCCCCCTCCCACTGTGCCGTTTAGCAACTGAAATCTGCGCTTCTGCCTGTTAAATGCTTTGACTTAAAACAAACAAAAAAACAAGGCAACAGACAGTTGGATAGAGGGAAAGAGAGAGGAATAGGGAGAGGGGTGGTCTATAGGCATTGTGGTGGTATTACTTGGGGGTTTTCTTAGCTTGGCTTTAAGGCGTTCAGCTCAAGTTTAAATCGTATTGGCCGCTGGCGCTGAAGCGATTTAACTTAAGACTAAAATGCTCTTTGCATTTTGTATGTAGAACAATTGAAGTTTTAAGTTGAAAAAAATTAAGATTACGCCTGAAGCAATTAAGCTGTGAATTTATTAAAAACCTTAGCCAATTTTCATGTGCAACAATACAGAAAAAAGTCATAAGTTCAACAATATTGTCATTGCTGAATGTGTTGCCAAAAATAAAATAAAATTTGTACAATATTATTTTAGAATTTCTTTGTAAGCCTTTAATTGCCAATACACTCTTAAGTAAATAAATAAATAAATAATGTGGAAATAATTGTTTGCTGACTTTACCTATAATTTAATTGCTAATTTCAGTTATGGATTTTGCTAAACAACGTATGGAAATCTCGTGGAGAGTGATCATTTCCATTGGCTTGCCATTGATTGTTGAGATTGAAGAGTCGTTAAGAACTTGACAATGTGATTCATTGCCTGTCAATGGCAGATGACATCCAGATCCCGATTCAGGCTTCATTTGCTTACAATAATTGAGCTGGTGTTTCATTAAGACTGAACGAACTGACTGGGGCACATTCATTAAGTCTGAACAAAGCAATCATTTGCCAAGAACACTTTCAGATCAATTCCTTTTAACGTAATTGTATTTTTTTTAAATTAATTTTCGCATCTTTTTAAAAACAAAATCGAAAAACTACTTTCCAGTATCTGTTGCCTTATACAGCATTCAATCATTAATCTCGCAAATGTTTCAAGTGCCTGCGGGAAGCAGTACTTCAATTTTACTGATAGACGCCTTCATCAAACGATTTTTAATTTCGTTTCTCATTCTCCGCCGCTGAATCCCACCTCTATCTCTCACTATCTCTATGTCTCTCTCTCTCTCTCTCTCTCTCTCTCTCTCTCTATCGTTATCTCCATCTTTGTTTCATTAAAACGCAATGCAACATTGTTAACATTCGTACAGCAGCAAGGACGACGACTTTTGTGGTCAATAATGAGAAATTCCTTTGGCTGCGCTTTGTAATCAACGACTAAAGCTTTCGCGAAAGAAAAAAAAACACAGCGAAAATGAAAGCGAATCAGAAAATATATAAAATGAGAGAAGAAAAAAAATACAAAACAAAGTATTTGCACTCCATTCAATTAACTAATGCGCAAAGCAAACCCCAAAAGCTTTGACAAATTTGGCTTTGCTCTAGAAAATCATTTAAATTCTTGACATTTCGTAGGACACTCCCCTGAAGCCTGTCACACTCAGCGCACACACACACACACACACAGACACATAATGTGAGCATGTGTGTGGCTGGCATTCAAGCAATGCCTGCAAAAAATCTCCGCTTCGAAGCACTGTTGTCTCAGCGCACCCACAAAGACTTCTTCGAGTCTGTCTGGCTGTGCTTTGGGCTCAAGCGCTACAAAATGTCACTTACATGTGTAGAACTTACCAGTTAAGTCAACTTGAAACTTGCCTCAAGTGCATTTGGCAAATAAAGTTACGTATCCGCCACATGATCTGCAGTTCAAAATTCAAAGAGTTAACAATGCCTTAACAGACGTGTGGAATGATTTCGAGAGACACAGTAGAAGGAGAGCAAATGTAAAGGGCCAACGAACGTTTTAATTATTAATTATGAAATGAATTATTATAACTGGATTGCACTAAGCCCTTCATTTCATATATTCACAATTCTTACATTTGGCGTTTCCATTGATTTAAATAAAATAGCTCATTAAAAATGAATGACAAAACAATCATTTAATATAATATCAAATAGGCAGTACCCAATTGTCTGCGAACAGCCCAAAAATAATACAGAAATGTGCAAGTTAAAAAGAGTTTTGTTTCATATATTTTTTTAATTTCATCAACTAATTCTCGCCACAAAATCGTTTTTAAAAAGGAATAGACAGATAGATTCTGTAGAATAATTTTATTTTATGTATAGTTATTTTAAACCTTAAAGCACTAGTTTAAACGCTGTTTGATTATATTTCCGGTGGCTCGTATCACCATCACCATCCACCGCCATTTGTTTGGAGAGTCATCTTTTAGGCTAATCAAAGCTAAACAAAGGTAACAAAAATTCTCATTACATGCGCACACATTTCATTTGCTTCGAACTGCCCCGAAACGCGCCCAAAGGCCATAAAAGTCAAATGTGGCACTTAAAGCGGTCCATTTGCCGTGCGGCACGAAACGAGGGCACGTCTCAGGGTCCCACAGGTGTCTGTGTGTGTGTGTATGTGTGTGTATATGTCGAACCAACGAACCAGGACCCAGGTCTGAAGCTCTTCAAATTAAATGAAATGCGTAAAAATGGCAACAATTTGATTTTGTCAGATTTTCAGACAAACAGACAGCAACAGCAGCGCCCCATTACAATCAAGCAAACCCCCCTTTCCACTCGACAAAAAAAAAAAATGAAATAACAGTAGAAGCGCATGTTCCATGCAATCTTCATGCCAACTGCCAAACTCTCAAAACTGACCCAACGCCAACCCCAACCACCGCTTTGTAGATGCACGCGCGAGTCCCAAGTTGCTAATTTAAGTGTAATAATCCTCAAAGCCAAGGAAACGTGAGCCAATTTATATGCAGGCATTAGAGGGCTGTTGTGCGACAGAGACAGACAGAAAGAGAGAGAGAGAGAGAGAGAGAGAGAGAGAGAGCGATAGAGGAGGGAGAAGGAGAGATAGCTTCAGATGAGTATTTTGTGTTGGGGTTTGGCTGTTGAAAGCTACTGCAATCACCTGCTCTGTTGTTTGGACATTTCCTGTTGCTGGGGATCCCAGCTTCCCTCCCCCCTTGCGGCACCACTCAAAATTATGACAGGCAACCATAACAAACAAACAAACAGTTAAAGCCACCCCCTACCGCTACCCTATACATACACTGCTCCAGCGCCCTTGTTAAAATAAATTTAATATTGATTCAGCTTTTGTAATGAGAAACGCGACGTCATCAGAAGTCCACTTAAAACCCACGGCTTAGTTTAAAAGCGTTTGTTTTAGGTGTTGGTTGTTTTTTCTTTGTTGTTTAATGTAGCCAGGGATGAATACTGTCTATAGCTTTGTGTGTCTGTGTGTGTGTGTGTGTGTGTGTGTGCGTTGACCAAGCGCCATTGTTGCTTTTGTTGCATTTTGCCAGCCAAATTAAAAAGCTCCTAAATTATGTTGATGACCAGAATACATGCAGAATCTGTAGACACTATTTTCTGCCTTCTATCAGCTGTGGTCCAGGGGAGGGTGTATTTTCAGTATTTCATGCTTGCAGCGGATAGGCTTTGGGCTTTTCATTATAATGCCGGGGTCATTGAGAGCAGACACCAAAAGCACTTAACACGTTGCCCGTTTTCATTAGCAATAAACATAATGTCAAAGCTGTGGAAAGGGGGTAGAAGGAAAATATATACACATCGATGTGATGTGGATAAGGAGTGAAAAGCCCAAAAGCTGTGCATGTTGGTACAGTGATCGCTCGAATATTGGAACTTCCAACTCTGAATTTAAAAATCGTATTCTTACGAATTTTATTTCATTATGATTTTCTGCATCGGGTTAAGAATATTTTTAAAAATTATTAAATATTAGATATGTTTTATATATAATTCATACATTTTGTAAATGCTGCTTACAACTTTTCATATTTCCAACTGATTTATTAGTTGTGCACATAAAGCACATCCAGCACGTTTCATATATACAATTTAAAAAGTTTATTACTTATTTTATACGCAATTTTCGAGTTAAGATTTTTAACTGTGGCCATAACAAAGAATTTCAAAATTACCAACTGTGCAGGTAGCTTAAATTTAAGACCGCACCGCAATCTGGAACAGCTCCCAGAATGAGAGCACTTTTACTGTTTCCCCCTTTCATACCATTTCTATGGCTGTTATAAAAGTGATTTGGCCGAATTCCATTTGAAGCGCTTTAAGCTGCTTCGCGTCTGTTGTTGTTTACCGTTTAGCATTATGCCACGCCCTCTTATTTAGAGAGCAGCTCATTAGACGCCCACTCGACAAAAGGGTTTCACTTGGGCCATTTGCCAAAGGACCTCCCTGGAGTACTTACCCAGCGTATCTATGCCCAGTTTTGGGGTACATTTGTCGCATTCCATTTTCGGTTTCTAGCTTCAAATAAATGTTGAAGTTTTAAATACCATCCAGGACTCCACAACCCCCCGCTGCGTCAGCATGAAATGAGATGACAGTTGTCAGTCTGACGGCCTACTCCACACCCAAACTTATGGGTGGGGATGATAACGCTGAGCTCGCAAAACTATTAGCCCCTCAGCGTGCCACAATTCTGATAAACCTCAAACCCTCAAAGGAAGAAGCTCCAAATGAATGAAATGAAAGTCTTCTCAAGTTGTGTTGGCAGAAATGCAATTAATTTGAACGCCGAAACTCATTAATATTTGTGGAGGCAAGCACTCGAAAAGTTTTACGTTCGTCCCCAAAAAAAAATAAAAATAAAAAACAAAAAAAATATGTGCAGAGAAAAGCAAAACAAGCAAACGACCTTTTTGGGCAGCCTTTCGCTCTATGTATTTAGCTCAGGTTAATAATAAAGCAGCCAAAGACTTACGTATTATTTGCACACAAAGATGAAAACAAACTTGTTGCTCCACTTGCCACAATACTCGAGCCGGAGCAAGAGCCGGAGCAAGAGCCGTAGCCGGAGACCGAGTCGAGCTCAGTTCAGTTTTCATATCAAATTTACCTTTTTTAGCAATGATTTATGGCCAAAGGGCAGCCGCAGCCGAAAATGCCGAAGGGTTCTTTCTTTGTGGCAGGCGGCAGAGGCAGGAAATGAAGTTCAAGGTATCGTAAGTAGTTTCGGAAGCCAAAGAAACATTTGAAAAAGTGTTACAAAAAAAATGTTCTCGTCCTCTACCTGGCTCAAATTGAAAAGCGCACTTGAAGCTGTCCAGCTTTTCCTTCATTCCTACTCTTACCGCATTTCGTGTGTACTTTTTTACACACATATATACATATATATGTATATATACATATATATTAAGAGTTTTTGGGGTCCCCGCCGCTAGGCAGTTCGAAAAGTTTCATTGTAGTCCTGGGATTCTGGGCAAACAAAATTAAGCAGTCTGCAAGTTTTTAATTAAAAAAGGACGCGAGTATGCATTAAGCAGCTCAGCTAAGACAAGGTAAGAGGCCAAAGCGAAGTCCGCTTTAAACTTAACGGGGAAGGGCGAGTCCCTTGAGATTCTGAAATGCCTACAGATTCAACTCGTATGCGCTGCAAATTACCCAAATTACCCAGCGCGAATACCTTGAGGGCGCTGGTTTTCTACGGATGTCAAATGTTATAACTGGTCTTAAACCAATTCCGCGAGTATTTCCTTCCCTACCAGCAGTACTTTATGATAGAATGGTATATTCATTATAAAATTTAGTTTTTGTTAAATTCTGTTGCTTTAGCAATACCAATTGTCGACAGAATTCACGATCAAAGAGCTATTTTGTTGTATTTATATGCCAATCGCACAGAGCGACATCTTGCAGGACGTATGGGAATTATTCAAAAATGTGAAACGCTATTTATCCCGTTCAAATCGATTTTCGATAAAAAGTCTTCAAATTGATTTATAATATATGCAGAAATATTATTGATCAACTGTAAAAATTTCATTGAGATCGCTGATATGTGGTGTGCTTAGCGTACTTAAATAACTAAACATGTTTAAATATTAATAGTTGTATTTGTTTGTTGCCTTATTATAGCTTAAAAAATATATTTAGACAGGTTGAACTGAGTAGAATCATTCAAAAGCTGCCTCTCGTGTATACCCAATACTCGAATGTGAATAAATTGCGTGGCTGTTGGCAGGAAATTTGTTTAATCTGCCAACAAATTGTGGAAGACACGCAATTGGAATCGCCGCTGTAAGCATTCGACCAGTTTTCTTGGCTGTTTTCTTACGTGGTGAGCTGAAAGCTGATGAGATGCAAATGGATTGGGTGCGATAAGGCGCCAGGTGAGACGAGGCAGGCGAAAAACAGACCAAGACTCAGACGCAGACTCAGAGACTCAGAGTCAGACTTAAGAGTTAAACGTGGGCTGTTTGCGAGCTGGTAACGCCAGCTTATTATTAACTGTATAATTTAATGTGTAGGCAGGAAATTGATTTATTATCAGCGTCAGTTAATTTTTTCTCGCCATCCCCACGTCTCTCCCTCTCTCTCTCTCTTACTCTTCACATATTTTAAATTAAGCGACTCGCATGCGGCATAAATCTTGCCACTTTGTATCCCAAAAAAAAAAATAAATAAAAATAAAATAAATTGCAAATTAAGTTGTTGGCTCCCACAGTTAAGCAACCGGGTGACAACAACTTTAACATTTTTAACAACAACAAGCTCGAAATAACGCACGTTATTTGTTGATAAGGATAAAGCAAAAACAACCACAACAACAACGCTTAAAGCTGTGTGGCAACCTTTCGCCTCGCTTAATAATTTATCACGCCTGTATTTATTATTTTTATTTTATTTATTTTTTTGCCTGCTTCCTCGCATTATCGCAATATTTCGCTTATCTTCCGGTTTTGCTATTTCTCGCCATCAGCTTAACGCACGAATTTATCTGTAAGGTTGGGATAAGGTTGATAACATAAATATTTCATTTTGATTAATCCAGCCGACAAAAAAAAAGAATAGTTGAAAGATGATTCAAAACCATCTGCGTAGAAGCTGTTTGAGAAACGAGCATTGTTTAAGAAAGCCAACAAGATAATCTGGTTAAAACCGACTATTTAAAACGACACCCAACCAATCTGCAATTTTGGCAAGTTAATCTACAAAATAGAGTTTGTTAAAGACTGCGAACTTATGATATATGTACATATATATTCTTGATCTGCCTCACGAGTTGAATCTATTCGTTTGTCTACTTCCTCAGTTTTAAAGCTATCTTGATGAATATTGACACATATGCGTCCTTTTGCTGTCAGATCAGATATCTATAACATTTGGACTCAAAAGTCATCAACATAGGACTACTTCTTCACTATCCAAAATAGATTAAGAATTTAGTTCTTGTGTCAAAAAAATGTTTTCTTACATCTTAGAATATCTTCGAAATTTCAAAACATAAAAGTCACCAATATTTATATATAAATAAATATGCATATACAAAAATGCCTGTGCGTTGAATACGTGTTGCCTGATTACAGGGCATTTTTATGGCCAATACTCAAGAATAAAATATTGCTATTTGCGTCCGTCCAATGAGTTTTTTATTTACGCCTATTGAAATATATTTAGTATTTAGCTATTAACATGGCCATCCATCACTGGGCTGATATTGCTCAACTGGTAGAATCATCGCAAATTTGATGAAGCAGACAGGAAATTTGCTGTCAATTACCTTTTACCACTGAAGTCCAACTGTCATTTCGGCTTTGAATAGTTTGTCATTATTGGGCAGACTAGTTGTTGTTGCTGTTGTTGATTTTGTTACTGTTACCATTGTTACGATGTGCAGTCAATCATTCAGTTAGCCATGCCATGAACTCAGTTATTGAGTGAGTTGTGGCATCGAGAAACCGTGACTATTTCGAATGCATTTCTTCCAAATTTCGGCAGCTTTTATTTGTTTTTGTTTTTTTTTTCTGTTTTTGTTTTTGTCGTGTTTCCGTCCGAAGGGACAAATTGCTATTAAATTGCCACACACAATTGCAAAATACCATAAATCGAACAGCATCAAAACCAGTTTCCAATATGACCACTCAGACAGTTAGCCCCTTCCACCAAAGCTATGGAGACGCCCCTCTGCAATCCACAATTTTAATGGTTTGGGTTTTCCGCTTGGTTAGCTCAATTTGCGTGGCTACTTTCAATTAGGTTTCCGCTCTTGTTTTCTTTTCTTTTTTTTTTGACCGAAAGCTCATTTCACTTAAATAACTAGTTTAAATGTGTTAGACGGCAATGCTCGACTGGCAGTTACCCTTCTACAAATTCGGGCATGTACAGAAAGTTTGCAGAGAATAATATCTTGTTTTTTATGATTTGCGAAGAATATTATTCAAATATAAAAAAACGACCTTTAGTGATTGCTTGTAAGAATCAACATCTCTGAAATCAACTAAACTAATACTGATCACTATAATATATATATATATATATATATATATATATTAGATAGAAATTTAACTAAAATCCCTTCTACACATGTTCATTCATGTACAGGGCATTTATGTTATTTGTTTATTTGTCGCAAATAAAATAACGATAAACAGCTAGTTTATAGGGTTCGGTTGCGTTCTAATAGGTTTTATAGAGTTTTCGTTGAACTCGTAAAAATAGAAATGTTATAGTTTCAATTTCGTTGTTGTCCCGCTAATGGTTTTGACGACAGTTGCATGGTTGGCTGGCGGGGGCGCGACAGGTGCAGCTGCCACCAAAAATATCGTCTTGTTGGGTCCAGCCGAACGGTAACCCGATATCCACACGAACCCACCCAGACACCGAACGGCCGATTGACTAATGAATCAATTAAATGGCATCCTCAACAACGTTGAACTCACCACCAAGTTCAACCTACAACATTTCGCACTTGGCCATAAATTTATCTCACGATTGCAAGAAGCTGCCAACAAATGCAGCCAAAGCCATCAAAATGCGTCGCTCGCTTTATCGAGGCACATGCATCAGGCCAGAAGCGGTTCACCGAAAGTTAAACGGGAAATTATTTCAAGCAAATAATGCGCATTTAATGTGACATCCGACAGGCGACAAGAGAACCGAGTCTCGAAGCAAAAATAAAAATAAAAATATAAATATAAAAGACCAAAGCCAAAAGACTAAAACCGGATTTCAAAAGAGCGTGATTTGAATTCAGCCGAAATGTATTTATACTTTTAAAAGAGAAATTATACCAAGGAAATGCATAGCAAAATTAGTTCCACTCATTCTAAAAGTGATAGAGAGACAGATAAAGAGAGTGAAATGATTGCAGATGTTTTACTCTCACTGTGAACACTCTCGTAAATTATAACTTTTAAAATAAAAAACGAATCCGAGCTTAAAATCGAAATTTTCCTTGCACATATATCAATAAAAATGGATAAAAATGGTATACTCCATAATGTATATTGTAATATATTTTCATGATCAGCATCAACAGCCGACTTGATCTAGCCATGTCAATCTGTCCGTATGAACAAGGTCTCAGAGACTAACAGATCCATAGACTTTAAATTCAATTGCTCTCAGATAATTTCAGTTTAACGAGAACTGTCTTCCAGTTATTTATAACATGCTTTCATATGTAATTAATATGTTGTAAAAATTTCATTAAGTTTAGCTGTTAATCAAACGAATTTTCAATATTTAACAAACTATTTAACAGCTTCTCGACTTTAGCGTCTTAACTTGTTTTCAATATGTTATTTATGATACATTATAAAAACTGTCAATGTAAATACAAACATTTTATTACTCAAAACTTTGAAAATAACGCACACAACAACCACATGATATATTAATAAGATATGATCAAGATAAACAAACATATCAAGCAAGATGAAATGTACATATGCAAACCATATTATTAAATGAACTAATTTCAAATTTAAAACAAACTAACAAAATATCAAATAAAAACTTACTTAAAACTTTTCAATATATGACTAGCATATTGTAACTTATTTAACAATAAAATCGAATTTAATATTTAACATACTTCTTAGTCAGGTTGGTAACATCTTTTGTACCTGTCAGCTGACATCTGATGTGGACTGACACCGACAGTCCCTACTCAGATGTTGTTCCTTCGCTTCCTCCACACACCAACAGCGAACGGACCTCGAAACGAAGTGGAGTGCGTGTCCTCTCCCCCACCTAACCCGTATCCACCGTCATCAGGCCAAATGACGCATTATTGAACTGTCAATGGATGTGACAAAGGGTTAAGCGTGTCACAATCGAGTAGTTGCTAAGTTGTCTCTCTTTATGTGTTGTTTTGTTTTGTTGAGCAAAGGGTCTTTGAATGCATCATGTTTGTTGTTTGCTTGTCAGATGAGTTTACATATCAAATATTGATGGTAGAAGTTATATGTGATACGTAAATATATATGTCCAATTTTGTACAGTTGAAATTGATCGTATTGAAGTGTTTACAGGCACAAACAATGCGAATTGATTTGCATAGATTTTATCGATCGTTGTGCATTGAGAAGAGTTTTTTTTTTCGATAACTTCAACTTTATATCTGACTTGCAACTTCACTGCGGACTTTTGTAATTCAATCAAGCTCAGAGCAAATTTAGAACACTTTCAGCTTCATTTCTCTTAAATAAATTATCAATATGCATCGAACAAAAAAAAAAGGAGCCAACAGTTTTTGAGCTTTTGCAAAACATTCGCTCATGAATAATAGCCCATCCCATCAAACACACAAATAAAAATTGCAAAGTGTTAGACCTTATCGGAACACACAATATTTATTGCATGAGATTGGCAACGAGGCTGGGCTAAAGACAAGGGACAGACAGCTTGACTTGGGGCTTGGCAGTTCGAACTCTAATTTGTGGGTCAGTGTCGAGAGAGCTCATCAAAGTGAACTTAGTCAAAGCAGGGAAAGACGGAATGAGGAGGTTTCTTTGGCTGTGTGCTAATCTGAGCCTGGAACCTGAAACTTGAAACATGGAACATAGAATATGGAACCTGGAGCCAGGAACCTGTGTGTGCATCATCATCTTTGGTAGTTGGACACGTCACTTTTCGTGTTTGATAAGGATCCGCAGCGAGAACGGAACCAAAGACAAGGCAAAGGCAAAGGCAAAGGCAAAGATAAATTCGAAGACGAAGGCGTGCGCCCGAATATATATTCGAATTTTATTATGCATGACAGCTCCATGAGCAACAACAGCAACAGCAATAGCAACAACAATAACAATAACAACGAACACTCCCACTGCCCCGTCATGAAGTCATGTTTGGGCCACAATAGGGGAATGAGGTGGTAGGGGGTGGGGGGGTGCTCTTTTTATTTTGGATACCTGTTTGACAGCGGGTTGCCGGCCTTTTGGGTACCTTTTTATTATTGGGTGCGAGCGGGAGGAGGATTGTGCAGTATTCTATAGCCGAACCGAATGCTTAGCCATGTGAAAAAAGATAGCGTTTTTCATATTTTAATTTTACTTGTTTAACGTTTGAATACGATTTTTGAATATCGATAAGGTATAAGACGGAACGGTTCCCTTTTGTTGTTGTTATTGTGGTTCTTTGGCATGTTCTGTGAGCCGTTTGCATGATTATGTAACATTTCCCAACACGTATTCATCTCGCTCGACCCGTTTACACATGCATCGATTTATATTTTGACAAATGATTTCTAAATGAGTGGACACTTTTTTATCAACCTCCTTCTCGGGCAACCAAACATCGAAATTCTTTGGAGTTAATCAAAAAAAGGAGCCTGTGTAAATATTTATTTGACTGCTGGCAGCAGGTAACGGAATAACGAGCCTACATTTAATTAATTAAATCGCGTTAAGATGCAACAACAGCAGAGGTCAACAATATATAGAAAAACGACAAAAAAAAACCGCATCGATCAATTTGACGCTGACTAATGCAACCCATGAGAATAACTTGAAAGAAAAACACCTTTATATTTTGCATATATACGAGGCATTTTATATGGTAGCGGAAGCATTGTATCGATTTTTGAAGAACATCAAAAGTTAGTCAGTTGCAAGAAGGCACTAAATTAACATCAACGACAAAAATATTAATAATTTATATCATTAAGCTATTTCTTATAATAATAAAACCGAATATATTGTTATATCTATGTGAATGTGCATATCACCAAATAAGTATTAACACGCAACAACATATAAATATGGTATACATATAACGACATACATATAAGATACACATTAAACACATTTGCATTAAGTCCTTTTCAATTGCACAACCAACTTATATTCATTTGTAAATAGTTAATAACGTGATTTATTTAATATTTAAATTCTGATTGGCATTTATCCCATAACAATAAGTTTGAAAAAATATGATACACGATATGATTTTTAGAAAATTGTACGTTTATCGAAATACCCAAAATCTTAAGTATTTTTAGAAATTACAAAAACACAATTGGTTTTTGAAATAATCCATTTGAATAATGTATAGTTTGTAATTTAGCCATTCATAAGAAAATGTATAATTTATATCTTTAAACTTATTTTCCCGGCTGCTTATTTTTATTTTTTATATGGCAAACGTGGCTATGCGTGCCGAGCAATTGTAAACGTTATTATTAAAGAGAGCTGCGGACGTGACTTGCTTTGCAGAAAGTGCAACAAATTATTATTAAATTAAATACATTAAATGTCTTTCCATCCGCTGAGTTCAATTACCAGCATGCATTTGACATAACAAAAAGCAAATTTTGTAAATTCTGTACTCAACAAGCATGCAAAAAAATTAATTCAAATTAACTTATACAAATACATTAAAATAATACTGCAAATCTACGCAATTTGTTGTTTGCATTTGTTATTTTACATTGTTTACAATTGGAACGTGCACATTTTCTATAGATAAATATGTTTGCAGCCGCCAAGAAAATTGCAAATTTTATGCCATCGCTTGCCAGTTGACAATCAGTTGAAGGTGAACACCAGAATCCACCAGAAGCACTAGCAGCTGCACCAGGAGTAAATTACCAGAGCATTTTACATTTAGAAAAATAAAATAAGGGTTTTGCATACTTTTGAACTCCAGTGTTCCAGTGAATAAGTGCACGTAATTATTCCGACATGACGACTACATTTACAATTAACGGTCAGCCCTACACAGGTAAGTTGTAACGACTATTAGATGCCCTGCAGTGGTAGCTGGAAAATAAAACAAGTCGCGAACGATTCCATCGGATTGAAGTCAGCGAATGACATTTTAATTTTCCATGCATCCGCCATGTTGAACTGTTTGCTATACAAAATATAGCTTCTTATTCGATTTCTCGCTACGCAGCGAATCTGACCAATTTGCCGCCAGACATAACGCTGAACACCTTCATCAGGGAGCATGCGCAGCTGACGGCCACGAAGTTCATGTGCCAGGAGGGCGGCTGCGGCGTCTGCATTTGCGTGCTGCGCGACGGTCATCGCAGCTGGGCCGTCAATTCGGTAAGAGTGTTTCCAATTCGAGATTCGTATACCCTGTAGTCGTGCAAAACGGGTATTGTTTAGACAGAAATATTATATATATATTTCTAAAAACCAAGGTTTGAATTTCTTAATTTCAGGTTGACTTTTTCTAAAATGTACACAAAATACGTATAATTTTCCAGGGTTTATTTTGCTTTTTGTGGACTGCAGAAGAATTCCTATATTTGATTTTTACTTAGATTGTTATTAAATGTTGGTATTTTAAGATTTCACATATACAAACATTTCACATAGCTTAGAAGTTTATATAGCTTAATTTAAAAAAAAAGAAGATATTTTGGAAAAGATTTTTTCTTAAAAATATAGGATTGCATTTCTACTTTGTAGAAATGTTTTCTTGAATAGAAAAAAAATACAATAATTTTTTAATTTTCTATATAGCGCAAGACTTTCCAAGGTTAAGAAAAATTATACCTAAAAACAAGAAAAACTTTTTATTTTTTAGGATGACGTTCCGAATTTTCAGTGCGTTTTTTTCTGTGTGTACAGTGGTAGAGTATCACTGAAAACGGAATATATCCGAAAATGATTAGAAAACATCATGTTTTTCATGTTTACTTATAGTCTTCTCAATACACTCTAAGCTGAAGTCTCCGTTGCTCGAATTAATAGGGTATCTTTTCGTCGGGGCACACAATCGATTCGCTCACTTGGAATTACTCACCCAAATCTTTGCATTTGCAGTGCCTGACGCTGTTGAATAGCTGCTCGCAGCTGGAGATCGTGACGTCCGAGGGACTGGGGAACAAGTGCAGCGGCTATCATCCGATACAGAAGCGTCTGGCGCAGTTGAATGGCAGCCAGTGCGGCTACTGCTCGCCGGGAATGGTGATGAATATGCACGGATTGTTGGAGTCGCGCGGTGGTCAAGTCACCATGGCTGAGGTGGAGAATGCATTTGGTGGCAACATTTGCCGCTGCACAGGCTATCGACCCATCCTGGACGCCATGAAGTCCTTTGCCGCGGACAGCAATATTCAATTGCCAGCAGAGTGTGTAGCGGACATTGAGGATCTGAGCAGGAAACAGTGCCCCAAAACAGGCGAACGCTGTGCCGGCAATTGCGTAAGGTCCAACCTCATCTACGACGATGGCAGCCAATGGCATTGGCCAAAGACTTTAGTCGAACTGTTCGAGGCGCTGGAGAAGGTGGGCGAGCAGGAGCAGTTTATGCTTGTTGCCGGTAATACGGCGCATGGCGTCTATCGACGTTCCCCGGACACTCTTCAGCACTTTATCGATGTGCGCGGCGTCGGCGAGCTGCAGGAGCACAGCAGCGATGAGCAGCAGCTCAAGCTGGGCGCCAATCTCAGTCTCAGTCAGGCCATGGATATCGTTAAGGACACCTCGCAACAGGCTGGCTTTGAGTATCTGCAGCAGCTGTGGCAGCATTTGGACCTCATTGCCAATGTGCCAGTTCGTAATGTACGTTTTCTCAATTTGTCCACAACTCCCAACTGTCAACTAATTCCGATCTTGATCTTGCAGTCTGGCACCCTGGCTGGCAATATCGCGATTAAGAAACAGCATCCCGAATTCCCATCGGATGTCCACATCAGCTTTGAGGCGCTCAATGTCCATGTCCTGGCGTCCACCAATGCCAAGGAGCAGCAGCAAATGCCACTGGCCGACTTTTTGCGCTCCAGCGATAGAAAACTGGTGCTGAAGGCATTCCTGTTGCCTGCTTATCCCAAGGATAAATACCTTTACGAATCGTATAAGGTATCCAGGCATTCCACGTACATGTATTAAGAGAGCATTATTTAGATTTGACTTAGATTCGCACTCATTGCCTGTTAGGAAAACTTTTGTTCCTTTTTATCATGAATATCCTTGGGGATTTCACTTAAAATAACCTCCTAATATCCCATAAAAAGCTGTATTCCAGGATACAATTTGAATATTCATTTTATTTTAAATATTGTGTTCTCCATTCTAATTACAGGGTATTAACCAGATTTCAAAGCATTGTCAAAAATACAATCAGATAGATGATATAGTAGCGAGATAGTTTTCTGTTAAGTATCTAAATCTTGAATCTTCTGTTGCCTCCACAGATCATGCCACGTGCCCAGAATGCACATGCCTATGTGAATGCCGCATTTCTGTTGGAACTTGGAGCGGAGTCGCAGGTGAAAAGTGCTCGCATTTGCTTTGGCGGCATTCGTCCGGACTTTGTGCATGCGACGGCCATTGAGGAGCTGCTGCTTGGACGCAATCCCTTCGACAATGCCTGGTTGGAGCAGGCGTTCGCAAAGCTATCGACGCTGCTGCAGCCGGATGAGGTGCTCCCGGATGCCTCGGCCGCATATCGTGTGAGCTTGGCTGGTGGACTGCTCTATAAATTTATATTGAAGCATGCGCCCGCCGCATCAGTGAAGGATGCCTTTAGGAGCGGTGGCAAGCTGCTAGAACGAGCGCTGTCCTCGGGCACACAGGTGTATCAGACAAAGAAGGAAAACTATCCGGTGACGCAAGCCGTGCAGAAAGTGGAGAGCATGATTCAATGCTCCGGCGAAGCCACCTACATGAACGATGTGCTAACCACAACCAACACGCTGCACTGCGCCTTTGTGGGCGCCACCAAAGTGGGCGCAAGCATTGAGCAAATTGATACGACGGAGGCACTGCGCCAACCCGGCGTACTGGCCTTCTACAGTGCCAAGGATGTGCCCGGCTCAAATACGTTCACTGACCCGACATTTGACTACGAGCCCGAGGAAATCTTCTGTGCAACACGCGTGCGGTACTACGAACAGCCCGCGGGCCTGGTGGTGGCTCTGAGTGCGGAGCGGGCTCAGCGTGCTGCCAAGCTGGTCAAGATCACCTACAGTCAGTCGCAGTTATTGCGTCCCGTGCTGCCCAGCTTAAGCGATGTGCTGGACATGTCGCCGCTAGATTCGTCGCTCATCATCCAAGTGGCCAAGCCGAAGCCGGGCAAGCTCAAGTGCAGCGCCGAGCCGGATGTGAGTGTGCGAGGTGTCTTCCAGATGGGACTGCAATATCACTTCAGCATGGAGCCACAGACTACGGTTGCCGTGCCGTTTGAGGATGGCCTCAAGATCTACTCGGCCACCCAGTGGATGGATCACACACAATCGGTAATTGCCCACATGCTCCAGCTGAAAGCGAAGGACGTCCAACTCCAGGTGCGGCGCTTGGGTGGCGGCTATGGCAGCAAAATAACACGTGGCAATCAAGTTGCCTGCGCTGCCTCCTTGGCTGCCCACAAGTTGAATCGCCCGGTGAGGTTCGTTCAATCCCTGGAATCTATGATGGATGCAAATGGGAAGCGCTGGGCCTGTCGTTCCGATTATCAGTTCCACGCGCTTAATTCTGGTAAGATTGTTGGATTGCAGAATGATTTCTACGAGGATGCTGGCTGGAATACCAACGAGAATCCCGTCACCGGACACTCCAAATTTACGGCGGCCAACTGCTATGACTTCAACGATGTCAACCATAAGATCACTGGCAATGCCGTCCTTACTGATGCGCCCAGTTCGACATGGTGCCGTGCACCTGGCTCCGTTGAGGGCATTGCCATGATTGAGAACATTGTGGAGCATGTGGCGTTTGTGGTTGAACGAGATCCGGCCGAGGTGCGTCTTCTCAACATTGCCAATGGTAACAAAATGGCAGAGCTGCTGCCACAATTCCTAAAATCGCGCGAATATCGTGCCCGCCGCCAGGAAATCGAGAACCATAATGACAACAATCGCTGGACCAAACGAGGATTGGGTCTGGCAATTATGGACTATCCCATATTCTACTTTGGACAATATCCGGCAACGGTGGCAATTTATCATGTCGATGGCACCGTCGTTGTCACGCATGGAGGCATTGAAATGGGGCAAGGTGAATTATTCCAATATTACATATTATTCCAATATAATATAATAATAATATTCAAAAATAAAATATTGTCCATTGATTTAAACAGGGTACCCTCTAGGGTCGTGCACTCTCGACTAGCTCAGTCTTCTATCTGTGAATTCACAAAAGTTTCTTGGTCCTTTTTCTCCACAGGCATGAATACAAAGGTGGCCCAGGTGGCCGCCTTCACGTTGGGCATCGAGTTGAGCTATATCAAAATTGAGTCGTCGGACACCATAAATGGCGCCAATTCGATGGTCACCGGTGGCGCCGTCGGCAGCGAAAGCCTCTGCTTTGCGGTGCGTAAGGCATGCGATACGCTCAACAAGCGCCTGCAGCCGATGAAGAAGAAGGGCGTCGGCTGGGAGGAAGTGGTGCAGACGGCATTTGCAGCGTCGATCAATCTGATTGCATCGGACCATTACAAGGAAGGCGACATGCAGAACTATCATGTGTATGGCATGGCGCTGACAGAGATCGAGCTGGACGTGCTGACCGGCAACAATCAGATCCGGCGCGTCGATCTACTGGAGGATGCTGGCGAGAGTCTCAGTCCCTACATCGACATTGGTCAGATCGAGGGCGCATTCGTCATGTGCCTGGGCTACTGGCTGAGCGAACTGTTGATCTACGAGCGACAGACGGGTCGCTTGCTCACGAATCGCACGTGGAACTATAAGCCGCCAGGCACAAAGGATATACCCATTGATTTTCGCGTCGAAATGGTGCAGAATCCACAGGCGAGCAGTGCTGGATTTATGCGATCTAAGGCCACCGGCGAGCCGCCCTGTTGCCTGGCCGTCAGCGTAATCTTTGCCCTGCAACAGGCGCTGCAATCGGCCAGGAAGGATTCCGGCTTGCCTCGCGAGTGGGTCCGACTGGGTGCGCCCACAACGCCCGAAATATTGCTACTGAATGCCGGACACGATATTAAATCATTTCGACTTAAGTGAGGAACAATAATGCAATTGAAATTGCCTAAAAAATATGTTTATATTCACGTATGTACACACTTATATATTGGACTTAGATGTTAGTCAATTGATGTTAACTTCAATGAATAAATATTAATATTGTTGTTAACTTTGTTGGTCTGAAAACAGACTTGGCTTAATGGCCGAAGTACACGGATCTCTGAGGTTCTACAAGCTAGAGTAGTCGCATACCCTGCGCAGATCCGATGGGCGTCGAGTCAACAATAATTTGTACTTCTTCCATAAATAAAAACAATAAATATCTCTATCAGCCTAGTCCGCTCGCCACTGTGTTGGCTGTGGAGAATGTTATATAGCCTGCATGTCCCTCTCTTCCTATAAATCCCTGGTCAAAATATTCCAGTTGATTTAACATTCCATTTCGTCCGTTTGCTATACCCTCACCCCACCCAATCTCATTAACTTAAGACTTGACTTCCATTTCGTATTTCACTAGACTATTTATTCACACTTCGTCATATTTTCTCATCAACAATATTCTTATCTAATAAGTTTACATTTAGAATATATAATACTCTGTCGGCCAACACTAAATTCTTTTACATATGTCTCATATTTACAATTATTTATATTACTTATTGCTTACAGAAGAAAAATTATATATTGGTTTGCTACTTCGCTGAGCATCACTATTGAAGGCATTGCGCATCACTGATGCCGCAGGGGCTATGGACGATCAGCTGATTGCGGCGTGCCAATCAGCCCCGGCGATCGCCACCGTGTTGGCGGCTGCTCAGTCTTTCGTTTATTCTATGTATTGTTGTTGCCGCTTGTTTACTCCTGTTCATAGTTTTTTTTATATAATAATTTTTATTATATATATATCTATTATTTTATTTGTATATCTATTATTTTATTAACACTACTTTTCGTTTTTCTATGCGCTTGCGGCCCTTTTCTTTCCCCCTTCGGTTCCTTTTCTGTCTTCCTTTTTCTCTTTCAAGGTAGGGTGCCAACATAAATTATCGACCTTTACAAAGTGTGTTTCATTTAATCAATAACTGTCCCCGTTTAGCAAATATCGATACGTATCGTTTTCCGATAGAAATAAAAGCAATGATTTGTGATGAGGAGCTTCTTATTAATAGATAAAATACATGTGAATATTATTGATCAATTGGAAACTTTCATCAAGATTGGATAGGAGTCACATGGATTATGCATAAATATGCTAGCGCAATTGTGAGAAAAGGACGGGAAACTTGTGTGTTTTTTGCAATTCCCCACTGTCTACGATTGTGAAATGTATTTATGTATGTATATATACATATATATATGTAAATGCACACGTTTGTCGCAAGCCGATGAATAAATACGTATAATGATTGTTTTTGCACGCGAGACCTGTCTACGATAGCCGTTGCTTTGTTTTAATTTTTACACTGTATCTGGCTGGAAATATGTCTGCTAAGTTTTATTTACATATGTGCCTTTCGATTTTTGTTACGTCCTTGAGGAGGCATACAAACACATTTATGTGTATTAAATCAAACAAAACGAAATAAAAAAGCATTAAAGTTTTCTTTATTTGCATTACGACAATCAACACCGCTTGCAAAATTATTTTGATTACGCAATTTAAAATAATATATATGTTCTGAAAGAGGTATACTTAAATAAGTTACGATCTTGAACAAAAAAATTTGATTACTATTTTTGTAAAGATCACGACCTGCCTGTTTCCATCTCTCTCTCTCTAACTGTATATTGTGACTAACGAACCAAGAAAACAGCAGCATCGACGGAAAACAAAAACAAAAAAACAGCGCCGTTAGTTTATATGAACCGAGATAGCAAAGCTGCAATTAGAGTTGAGCAACAACAAGGCTGGGCTGCGAATTATTTGAATTTTTTTTTCTGCTCAAAAGTCGTTAATTAAACAACAACAGCAACAGGTATCTTTTCAATTCAAACAAATGCTCACAGCTGCCAAGCAAGTCGACATTCAGTTGAATGCGAACAACCGAAGCCGCCAGAAGCAAAAGCAGCTGCACCAGGAGTAAATTATCAATTTATTTTGAGAAGCCACAGCTTGGCAGACAAAAACCTTTGAACTCCAGTGTTCCAGTGAATAAGTGCACGTAATTATTCCGACATGACGACTACATTTACTATTAACGGTCAGCCCTACACAGGTAAGTTGTAACGACTATTAGATGCCCTGCAGTGGTAGCTGGAAAATAAAACAAGTCGCGAACGATTCCATCGGATTGAAGTCAGCGAATAACATTTTAATTTTCCATGCATCCGCCATGTTGAACTGTTTGCTATACAAAATATCGCTTCTTATTCGATTTCTCGCTACGCAGCGAATCTGACCAATTTGCCGCCAGACATAACGCTGAACACCTTCATCAGGGAGCATGCGCAGCTGACGGCCACGAAGTTCATGTGCCAGGAGGGCGGCTGCGGCGTCTGCATTTGCGTGCTGCGCGACGGTCATCGCAGCTGGGCCGTCAATTCGGTAAGAGTGTTTCCAATTCGAGATTCGTATACCCTGTAGTCGTGCAAAACGGGTATTGTTTAGGCAGGAATATTATACACATTCTGGGTCAGCACGTCGAGCTGAGGCGAACCAAGGGCTTGTCACCTTATTTTCTAAAAACCAAGGTTTGAATTTCTTAATTTCAGGTTGACTTTTTCTAAAATGTACACAAAATACGTATAATTTTCGAGGGTTTATTTTGCTTTTTGTGGACTGCAGAAGAATTCCTATATTTGCTTTTTACTTAGATTGTTATTAAATGTTGGTATTTTAAGATTTCACATATAAAAACATTTCACATAGCTTCGAAGTTTATATAGCTTAATTTAAAAAAAGAAGATATTTTGGAAAAGATTTTTTTCTAAAAATATAGGATTGCATTTCTACTTTGCAGAAATGTTTTTGTAGAATAGAAAAAACACAATAATTTTTTAATTTTCTATATAGCGCAAGACTTTCCAAGGTTAAGAAAAATTATACCTTAAACCAAGAAAAACTTTACATTTTTTAGGATGACGTTCCGAATTTTCAGTGCGTTTTTTTCTGTGTGTACAGTGGTAGAGTATAACTGAAAACGGAATATATCCCAAAATGATTAGAAAACATCATGTTTTTCATGTTTACTTATAGTCTTCTCAATACTCTCTAAGCTGAAGTCTCCGTTGCGCGAATTAATAGGGTATATTTTCGTCGGTGCATACAATCGATTCGGTCACTTGGATTTACTCACCCAAATCTTTGCATTTGCAGTGCCTGACGCTGTTGAATAGCTGCTCGCAGCTGGAGATCGTGACGTCCGAGGGACTGGGGAACAAGAGCAGCGGCTATCATCCGATACAGAAGCGTCTGGCGCAGTTGAATGGCAGCCAGTGCGGCTACTGCTCGCCGGGAATGGTGATGAATATGCACGGATTGTTGGAGTCGCGCGGTGGTCAAGTCACCATGGCTGAGGTGGAGAATGCATTTGGTGGCAACATTTGCCGCTGCACAGGCTATCGACCCATCCTGGACGCCATGAAGTCCTTTGCCGCGGACAGCAATATTCAATTGCCAGCAGAGTGTGTAGCGGACATTGAGGATCTGAGCAGGAAACAGTGCCCCAAAACAGGCGAACGCTGTGCCGGCAATTGCGTAAGGTCCAACCTCATCTACGACGATGGCAGCCAATGGCATTGGCCAAAGACTTTAGTCGAACTGTTCGAGGCGCTGGAGAAGGTGGGCGAGCAGGAGCAGTTTATGCTTGTTGCCGGTAATACGGCGCATGGCGTCTATCGACGTTCCCCGGACACTCTTCAGCACTTTATCGATGTGCGCGGCGTCGGCGAGCTGCAGGAGCACAGCAGCGATGAGCAGCAGCTCAAGCTGGGCGCCAATCTCAGTCTCAGTCAGGCCATGGATATCGTTAAGGACACCTCGCAACAGGCTGGCTTTGAGTATCTGCAGCAGCTGTGGCAGCATTTGGACCTCATTGCCAATGTGCCAGTTCGTAATGTACGTTTTCTCAATTTGTCCACAACTCCCAACTGTCAACTAATTCCGATCTTGATCTTGCAGTCTGGCACCCTGGCTGGCAATATCGCGATTAAGAAACAGCATCCCGAATTCCCATCGGATGTCCACATCAGCTTTGAGGCGCTCAATGTCCATGTCCTGGCGTCCACCAATGCCAAGGAGCAGCAGCAAATGCCACTGGCCGACTATTTGCGCTCCAGCGATAGAAAACTGGTGCTGAAGGCATTCCTGTTGCCTGCTTATCCCAAGGATAAATACCTTTACGAATCGTATAAGGTATCCAGGCATTCCACGTACATGTATTAAGAGAGCATTATTTAGATTTGACTTAGATTCGCACTCATTGCCTGTTAGGAAAACTTTTGTTCCTTTTTATCATGAATATCCTTGGGGATTTCACTTAAAATAACCTCCTAATATCCCATAAAAAACGTTATTCCAGGATACAATTTGAATATTCATTTTATTTTAAATATTGTGTTCTCCATTCTAATTACAGGGTATTAACCAGATTTCAAAGCATTGTCAAAAATACAATCAGATAGATGATATAGTAGCGAGATAGTTTTCTGTTAAGTATCTAAATCTTGAATCTTCTGTTGCCTCCACAGATCATGCCACGTGCCCAGAATGCACATGCCTATGTGAATGCCGCATTTCTGTTGGAACTTGGAGCGGAGTCGCAGGTGAAAAGTGCTCGCATTTGCTTTGGCGGCATTCGTCCGGACTTTGTGCGTGCGACGGCCATTGAAGAGCTGCTGCTCGGACGCAATCCCTTCGACAATGCCTGGTTGGAGCAGGCGTTCGCAAAGCTATCGACGCTGCTGCAGCCGGATGAGGTGCTCCCGGATGCCTCGGCCGCATATCGTGTGAGCTTGGCTGGTGGACTGCTCTATAAGTTTATATTGAAGCATGCTCCCGCCGCATCAGTGAAGGATGCCTTTAGGAGCGGTGGCAAGCTGCTAGAACGAGCGCTGTCCTCGGGCACACAGGTGTATCAGACAAAGAAGGAAAACTATCCGGTGACGCAAGCGGTGCAGAAAGTGGAGAGCATGATTCAATGCTCCGGCGAAGCCACCTACATGAACGATGTGCTAACCACAACCAACACGCTGCACTGCGCCTTTGTGGGCGCCACCAAAGTGGGCGCAAGCATTGAGCAAATTGATACGACGGAGGCACTGCGCCAACCCGGCGTACTGGCCTTCTACAGTGCCAAGGATGTGCCCGGCTCAAATACGTTCACTGACCCGACATTTGACTACGAGCCCGAGGAAATCTTCTGTGCAACACGCGTGCGGTACTACGAACAGCCCGCGGGCCTGGTGGTGGCTCTGAGTGCGGAGCGGGCTCAGCGTGCTGCCAAGCTGGTCAAGATCACCTACAGTCAGTCGCAGCTATTGCGTCCCGTGCTGCCCAGCTTAAGCGATGTGCTGGACATGTCGCCGCTAGATTCGTCGCTCATCATCCAAGTGGCCAAGCCGAAGCCGGGCAAGCTCAAGTGCATCGCCGAGCCGGATGTGAGTGTGCGAGGTGTCTTCCAGATGGGACTGCAATATCACTTCACTATGGAGCCACAGACAACAGTCGCCGTGCCGTTTGAGGATGGCCTCAAGATCTACTCAGCCACCCAGTGGATGGATCAGACACAATCTGTAATTGCCCACATGCTCCAGCTGAAAGCGAAGGACGTCCAACTCCAGGTGCGGCGCTTGGGTGGCGGCTATGGCAGCAAAATAACACGTGGCAATCAAGTTGCCTGCGCTGCCTCCTTGGCTGCCCACAAGTTGAATCGCCCGGTGAGGTTCGTTCAATCCCTGGAATCTATGATGGATGCAAATGGGAAGCGCTGGGCCTGTCGTTCCGATTATCAGTTCCACGCGCTTAATTCTGGTAAGATTGTTGGATTGCAGAATGATTTCTACGAGGATGCTGGCTGGAATACCAACGAGAATCCCATCAGCGGCCACTCCACATCTACGGCGGCCAACTGCTATGACTTCAACGATGCCAACCATAAGATCACTGGCAATGCCGTCCTTACTGATGCGCCCAGTTCGACATGGTGCCGTGCACCTGGCTCCGTTGAGGGCATTGCCATGATTGAGAACATTGTGGAGCATGTGGTGTTTGTGGTTGAACGAGATCCGGCCGAGGTGCGTCTTCTCAACATTGCCAAGGGTAACAAAATGGCAGAGCTGCTGCCACAATTCCTAAAATCGCGCGAATATCGTGCCCGCCGCCAGGAAATCGAGAACCATAATGACAACAATCGCTGGACCAAACGAGGATTGGGTCTGGCAATTATGGACTATCCCATATTCTACTTTGGACAATATCCGGCAACGGTGGCAATTTATCATGTCGATGGCACCGTCGTTGTCACGCATGGAGGCATTGAAATGGGTCAAGGTGAATTATTCCAATATTACATATTATTCCAATATACTCGTAATATAATAATAATATTCAAAAATAAAATATTGTCCATTGATTTAAACAGGGTATCCTCTAGTGTCGGGCACTCTCGACTAGCTCAGTCTTCCATCTGTGAATTCACAAAAGTTTCTTGGTCCTTTTTCTCCACAGGCATGAATACAAAGGTGGCCCAGGTGGCCGCCTTCACGTTGGGCATCGAGTTGAGCTATATCAAAATTGAGTCGTCGGACACCATAAATGGCGCCAATTCGATGGTCACCGGTGGCGCCGTCGGCAGCGAAAGCCTCTGCTTTGCGGTGCGTAAGGCATGCGATACGCTCAACAAGCGCCTGCAGCCGATGAAGAAGAAGGGCGTCGGCTGGGAGGAAGTGGTGCAGACGGCATTTGCAGCGTCGATCAATCTGATTGCATCGGACCATTACAAGGAAGGCGACATGCAGAACTATCATGTGTATGGCATGGCGCTGACAGAGATCGAGCTGGACGTGCTGACCGGCAACAATCAGATCCGGCGCGTCGATCTACTGGAGGATGCTGGCGAGAGTCTCAGTCCCTACATCGACATTGGTCAGATCGAGGGCGCATTCGTCATGTGCCTGGGCTACTGGCTGAGCGAACTGTTGATCTACGAGCGACAGACGGGTCGCTTGCTCACGAATCGCACGTGGAACTATAAGCCGCCAGGCGCAAAGGATATACCCATTGATTTTCGCGTCGAAATGGTGCAGAATCCACAGGCGAGCAGTGCTGGATTTATGCGATCTAAGGCCACCGGCGAGCCGCCCTGTTGCCTGGCCGTCAGCGTAATCTTTGCCCTGCAACAGGCGCTGCAATCGGCCAGGAAGGATGCCGGCTTGCCTCGCGAGTGGGTCCGACTGGGTGCGCCCACAACGCCCGAAATATTGCTACTGAATGCCGGACACGATATTAAATCATTTCGACTTAAGTGAGGAACAATAATGCAATTGAAATTGCCTAAAAAATATGTTTATATTCACGTATGTACACACTTATATATTGGACTTAGATGTTAGTCAATTGATGTTAACTTCAATGAATAAATATTAATGCGGATGTTATCAGACTTATCAGGTTTTATGCATTTACTTATTCTCTTAAAGTTGTAGAATTCTCTTCTTGCTTCAAACTGTTTTTAAACCCCCTTTTGCAATATTTAAATTATCCTTTTAAATAGAAATAGATTCGTGCAAATGTGCATATGTAACAGGCAGAAGGAAGCACGTAATAAAAGCTGATAACAGGTAGCAAACAACGGGGTGGGTGTAGCCAAGAAATACTTTCCAAACTAGATAAACCTATTAAGGATGTTTGGTAACTGAAGCTCTTAAAAAAAGATCGATGAAAAAATTATTTGAGAAGGTTCCTAGGAATCTTCCTTCCAAGTTTGGTAATTTTTGGAGATATAGGCTTTTATCGTTTTTAGGGGCGAACAAATTTGGTGACTAGCTTTCAAATTGTGTGCAAAATATGGTTTTATCGATTTACTCTAACAGGTGTATCCGTTTAAGGGGACGGAGTGGGTAATTTTTTATCGATCTCTTAGGGGCGTTACCAGTAACACGCATTTCAGATTTCTAGGGCCGAAGTTCCTGGGGGCAACAGGTGCGGGCGAGGTCTAAAAATGGTAAAAAAATTGCGGAAGAAATAGCAATTTAAAATTTTTAGGCGGCGAGTCTGGGGCGGACATCCCCAACAACCTACCAACCAAATTTGGTGACTTCAGTCTTAAAATTGTGGGTGATATGTGGCTTTATCGATTTGCAAATATCGATTTTATCGATTTCCTAGTCCCCTAGATGATAGATAGTGGACGTATCACGCAAATTTTTACACTTTGTCCGACCCGGGCACAGACCAGTGTATGTTCTAAGTTTCGGTCGCGAAATTGCAATATATGTAAAATATAATGCAATAAATAAAAATGACGATTAAAACAAGAAACAATAAGATAAAAGGAAGAGGCGCGCATGTCGAATATGGATGAACCCATATTTGCCGAAAAGGGTTCGCTCTTGCGAGCGATGTGAGTATTCAGAAAAATGTTTGATGTATTGGCCTTTTATAAAATTGTTTCAGAATTTACTCCGAAATCCGGACATATTTCATGAAATCTTTCATATGAGCGCTGAAAAATGTAATTACCTGTTTGGATTGTTGGAGGGGTATGACTGAGATAAATGTACTAATGTATAATTTGTATACCTGGCGTACAACGCTACGTTGGCTCAACATATTATTTCTATCGCAATTTCTTTAATTTTTTTAATTTCGATACCTTTTCTGTTCTCATGTTGTTTTTGGGTAATTTGCCGCTAGCCGCCGTCAACACAAATCAAACAGCGGAACAGCTGTTGACTGAATCCACACAAGTTAACAGTGGGTTAACATTGTGGGTTTCAGTATTGCGGTCTTAATACAGAAAAAATTAAAAAATGTTGTTGATGATTTTATATCGCCTTTTTATATGGGATTTTTCATTATCGATCACTTTTCGTATCTGTAAACAGTGGTGAAGTCTTTCATTATCGACTGGTCTGAAAACAGGCGGATCAAGTTTATTTAATTTGGCGATAAATGTCCCCACTTAGTGATGAGAGGCTTCTAATTTATATTTAATTAATCAATTGGAATATTTCATCACGATCGGATAAAAAATACCTACGCATAAATTTGGTAGCGCATGACGGAGAAAGGGATAGAATGATAATCAACGCAAACTTAAATATGTTTGTGTGTATTCAGCAACTCCCGGTATTTAAAGTGAAATTTGGCAATACAACTAGAATATAGTTAACCAGCTGTGTTCAGGGTATATCGTAGTCGAGCTCACTCTTACTTTTTGCTTATATTCTTACATGCTTAATTATCTAATCTCCGAAGCACAATAATCATTTAATGTAAATAGCCAATAGAAAAGACATCGAAAATGATAGTTATCATATATATACACATATATATATATACATATATATATATATATATATATATATATATATATATAAATATATATATGTATACTTTAAATTTGAAATAGTTTATAATATGCGAGACTTGTTTTACTTGTTGCACTATCTCTGGCTGGAAATATATTTGTTTTTTTTAAATGCCTTTCGATATTGTTAAGTTGTTTTGTTGAGTTGTTTATATATTTATAACATCAAACAACATTGTATACATATTAGTTATTGCTATCTTTGGGACAGTGATAATGAAATGTGCTTGCACTCATATTATAAATGCACTCTGTAAAATAATGAGAAAAAAAATTTATATATATACGATATACGATATATATGTTCTTAAAAAATGTTACACCATACAAAGTAAGTAATTCGTAGACTTAAGTTATTAAGTAGAAGCAGAGAAAAGAGAGAGAGCGGAGCGAAAAGCTTAAAAGCTAACTGATTCAATTGCCGTCTGCAGAGCGAACGGGAGTGAGAAAGAAAGAGAGAGAGTGAGCGTGTGATGAAGCAAGCGATAACGTCAATTATTCGTGGTGATGTAACTTTTCTTGCTCTCACTTGATATTGACGAACATTCACGAGCGAGTTCGGCTAACATATAAATGCTGTAGCTTATGGGCTCGGACCTCCAGTTTTGCGGAGATCGGCGTGTGAATAGTCGCCACGAATTGTGAACAGAACATTTATCGACTCCAAAGCGTAATAGGTACGCGGTTTTAAAAATAGCTTTAATAGCAACGAGTCATTTTGAATTTGTTGAAATAAAAAAACACACAAAAACACAGATAATGTCTAGAAGTATAACTATCAACGGTGATTGCCATGCAGGTATGTACGCTTATCATTTACATACATACACTGTATACTCTTAGGCACAAACAAATTGTACGTCAAGTGGCTAATTGAGGACAGACTTATATACATACATATGCACATACATACATACTGTCGATGGAAAAAGCCAAGTATAGAAACCCTTCTCAACATAATAATCTATATATATTTAATAATTAATGTAGCTATGTAGGTGAAACGATGGTTTTTTTTAACTTAAGAAATTGTTTGTTATTAATATTTTAGTGGCACTGATATGAATTAAAAACAATAAAAACTCACAAAGTTTTAGTGGTTTCACTTTTTATCTACGTTTAATAGAAAATATTTGAGAATATATTCTGTGATGATATTTTTAAATATCCACTAAGTTCCTTAGCCACATTAAAATTCCGTTACGGGCGTTTTTAAAACAATTACAAGAGCCGTTGATCTATCAAGGCGTTGCTATGGACATACTGGCGCTCAGTGTTGGTCAACGTTCACATTTAAGCTGCAATTTGTTCAACGAAAATTAGGATAATCAAAATTAAAGCAAACTAACGGCACTTTCACAGTCCTATAAAACTAAAGCAACTAAGAAGTCTAGTTGAACGTGCCTAATATATATATAAAGATATATATTTTTATAGCTAACAACAAATTTCCTTTTAGTAAACCTGGCAACTCTGCCCGCTGACATCAGCCTGAACACGTTTATACGGGAGCATGCCGGTTTAACGGGCACCAAATTCATGTGCCAAGAGGGAGGATGCGGCGTCTGCGTTTGCGCCCTGAGTGGCATAAATCCGGAAACGGGTGAACTCTGCACATGGGCGGTCAACTCGTGCCTGACGCTGCTGAACAGCTGTTTGGGTCTGATAGTGACCACATCAGAGGGGCTGGGCAACAAGCGGAAGGGCTACCATGCCATACAGGAGCGTCTGGCCAAGATGAATGGCACCCAGTGCGGCTACTGTTCACCGGGAATGGTGATGAATATGTATGCACTGCTCAAGTCCAAGCATGGTCAAGTCACCATGGCTGAGGTGGAGAATGCGTTTGGTGGCAACATTTGCCGCTGCACCGGCTATCGACCCATTCTAGATGCCATGAAGTCCTTTGCAGCCGACAGCAATATTGAGGTGCCAGCGGAATGCGTTGCGGACATTGAGGATCTGAGCAGGAAACAGTGCCCAAAAACAGGCGAACTCTGTGCCGGCACCTGCAAGCAGAAACATGGCGTACAGCTCTATGCCGACGGCAGTCGGTGGTCCTGGCCACAGACACTGCCGGAGCTCTTCGAAGCACTCCAGGTGGCTGGCAAGGAGCAGCTACCCTATATGCTAGTGGCAGGCAACACGGCGCATGGCATCTACAGGCGTAGTGCAGAGATTAAGGCGTTCATCGATGTTCGCGAAGTTCCGGAGCTGAGAGGTTACAATTTAAAGGATGGCGTTCTCACACTGGGCGGCAATCTGAGTCTCAGCGAGACAATGGATATATGCCGCAAGCTGGAGCAAACTAGCGGATTCGAGTATCTGTCGCAGGTCTGGCAACACTTGGACTGGATTGCCAACGTGCCAGTGCGCAATGTAAGTAAATTAATACTTATCAAGACGAGTGCACCCGTATCTTATCACAATAAGTCCACAAGAATCTAACAATTGTATAATCGTATCATTATTCAGGCTGGCACTCTAGCTGGTAACTTGGCCATTAAGCACGCACACCCCGAGTTCCCCTCCGATGTGTACATTGTGCTGGAGGCCTTAAATGCCAAGGTCATCGTTCAAGAGTCGGCGGAAAACCAGCTAACGTTGACTCTGGACAGCTATTTGAAGCTGCCAATGCTGGGTAAAATTCTTCGTGCAATTCTTCTGCCCGCCTACTCAAAGCAGAATGTACTATTTGATTCGTATAAGGTAAGAATCGAGTTCATTTGTTGATTAAATATTTACACCTATTTAGCTAAAACGAAAGTGCGATGAATTTAGGTATAATTCTTAATTATATACAATATAACTATTGTATATCTACAGTCACGCCGAAATGACTACCTTTTTGAAAGCATTCTTCGATCTTGAATTCGAAATTCTTTCATGTAAAATCATTTGGAAAATAATAATTTTGAATATATTTTTTTTTGTGATAACTTACAATTGCAGCTTACAGCTGGCGCTTATAATATGGTTAGCTTTAAGTTAAATAGGAACTATCGCTTTAAATAATTGAGATGTGTGTAATTTGGATAGTTTATCCACAAATTGACTTATGACTTAATATTTTATTTTTCAATTTTGAATGCAGCCGGTTATGTGTGTTTTCATTTGTGGTAACTGTAGTAATAAATTCGACAATCGATCATCTCTATGCTAAATTATCTTCTACCTAAAAATAATAAAGCACATATAGCTTTGGCATCAATATGCATTAAAAGCCAGCATTCTTCCTTCTTTTTCAGGCTACAATTCGAGTATTGATTATTGTTGAAGGGTTTTTATTTAGTTTATTTTAAATGAAGCGTATTTACTAGACCTCATACCATAATCAGAAATGTAATCGGCTTCTAGGTTAAGTAGCGAGATAGTTTTCTGTTAAGTGTCTAAATCTTGAATCTTCTGTTGCCTCCACAGATCATGCCACGTGCCCAGAATGCACATGCCTATGTGAATGCCGCATTTCTGTTGGAACTTGGAGCGGACTCGCAGGTGAAAAGTGCTCGCATTTGCTTTGGCGGCATTCGTCCGGACTTTGTGCATGCGACGGCCATTGAGGAGCTGCTGCTCGGACGCAATCCCTTCGACAATGCCTGGTTGGAGCAGGCGTTCGCCAAGCTAACGACGCTGCTGCAGCCGGATGAGGTGCTCCCGGATGCATCGCCAATCTATCGACGCAAGTTGGCCTGCGGTCTGTTATACAAGTTTCTGTTGAAGGCAGCCACGGAGAGGAAGCAGGTGGAGGTAAGCAGTCGCCATGTAAGT
This sequence comes from Drosophila basisetae, assembly GCA_035041595.1. Lineage (NCBI taxonomy): Eukaryota > Metazoa > Arthropoda > Insecta > Diptera > Drosophilidae > Drosophila > Drosophila basisetae. The sequence goes on along the minus strand of JAWNLB010000048.1, from coordinate 147,434 downwards.
GGCGGCTCCTTGCTGCAGCGTCCTGTGTCGAGTGGCAAGCAGAGCTACGAAACCCACGAACAGCACCATCCGGTTACGAAGCCAACGGAGAAACACGAGGGCTTAATACAGTGCTCGGGTGAGGCGACCTATGCCAACGACCTGCCCACCCAGCACAATCAGCTGTGGGCGGCTTTTGTGACGGCGAAGAGAGTGGGCGCCCAGGTTAGCAAGGTGGACCCAACATCGGCGCTGGCCTTGCCCGGCGTGGTGGCTTATGTGGATGCCAATGATGTACCGGGACCAAATTCGTTGCGTCCCAAGGCTACGGACGATCACTTCTTTCCGGAGGAGGAGCAAATCTTTGCCACCGGTGAAATCAAGTTCTACCAACAGCCCATTGGATTGCTGCTGGCGACATCCAACGAGTTGGCCCAACGCGCCGCCGAGCTGGTGGAGCTGACATATGTGGGTGGCGCCGAACAGGTGCTGCCCAGCATGATGCATGTACTGCAGTCGGCAGCTGCTGCATCCAGTGACCGGGTTAAGCACACAGTGAAATCAATGCTTGATAAATTGGACCTACAGGAGTCATACGAGATTCAGGGGACGGGCAAATTGGATTTGGGTTTGCAGTATCATAATTTTATGGAGCCGCATACGACGGTTGTGCTGCCTTTCGAGGGCGGTGTACAGATGTATGTGGCCACACAGTGGATGGATCTCACTCAGGATGTCGTCGCCAAGGCTCTCAATCTGAGGAGCAATGAGGTGCAGGTGAAGACCCGTCGCATTGGCGGCGGATACGGTGGCAAGGCGACACGTTGCAATCTTGCTGCTGCTGCTGCAGCGGTTGCCGCCCACAAACTGAATCGTCCAGTGAGATTCGTACAGTCGCTGGAATCGATTATGACAACGACGGGCAAGCGTTGGTCCTGCCACTGTGACTATGATTTCTATGCGCAGGCAAATGGTAAAATTGCTGGCCTAAATTGTCGCTTGTATGAGGATGCCGGCTATTTGACCAGTGAATCGCCCATGGGGCATGCGGTGCTTTTGTCAAAGAATTGTTACGAGTTCGGTGATAACTATAAGTTAGATGGCTTTATAGTAGTCTCCGATTCGCCCAGTAATACGGCGTGCCGTGCTCCGGGCTCCGTAGAGGGCATTGCCTTGATTGAGAATATCATTGAGCATATTGCGTTTGCAACGGGCAACGATCCGGCGGATGTGCGCTATGCCAACATCTTGCCGGCGCACAAAATGGGCGAAATGATGCCCCGATTCCTGGAGGACACCAGCTATCGGGCGCGCCGCGCAGAGATCATTGCCCATAATAAGGAGCATCGTTGGCACAAGCGCGGCTTGGGCCTGGCTATCATGGAGTATCAGATTGGATACTTTGGCCAGTATCCGGCCACGGTGAGCATTTATCACAGCGATGGCACCGTTGTCGTCGCCCACGGAGGCATCGAAATGGGTCAAGGTAAGTTTGTACAAAATTCATAAATTGACATTCAAAATATGCTTTGATTGATACATTTTTTATTTGTTAAGCTTTTAAAATGCAATTTTAATAGAACCTTTAATGGACATTTTCATGTAGTATTTTTGCTAATATTCTAGTTGCCAATTTTTTGGTGTTTTTTATATATCAACTTATAATTATATATTTTACATTTGCTTTTAGGAATGAACACAAAGGTCGCTCAGATTGTGGCTCACACGTTGGGCATTGCCATGGAGCAGGTGCGCATTGAGGCGAGCGAAACGATTAACGGTGCCAATTCGATGGTCACTGGTGGTGCTGTGGGAAGCGAGTCGGTTTGCTTTGCAGTGCGTAGGGCGTGCGAGACACTCAATTCCCGACTGGAGCCGCTCAAGGCGGAGCTAAAGCCGGCGGACTGGCAACAGCTGATCAGCGAGGCATATAATCGCAAGATCAACTTGATAGCCAGTGACCAGTGCAAACAGGGCGATATGGAACCGTATTCGGTTTGTGGACTGGGCCTCATCGAGGTGGAGCTGGATGTGCTAACTGGCAACTATCTGATCAATCGGGCCGACATCCTGGAGGATACGGGCGAGTGCTTGAATCCTCACGTGGACATTGGCCAGATCGAGGGCGCCTTTTCGATGGGCCTGGGCTACTGGACCAGCGAGCAGATTGTTGTCGATCCGAAAACGGGCGAGTGCCTGACAAATCGCACCTGGAATTATAAGCCGCCGGGTGCGAAAGATATACCCATTGACATGCGCATCGAGATGCTGCCCAAGAGCTCCAACAAGGCTGGATTCATGCGATCAAAGGGTTAGTTACAGTTATCCGTTGCATGCCTGCTTTTTGCACTCTCTCAACAACAAATATGTGTGGCACAGTAATTAGAAAATGGCCAGTTTGCCATTTTTATACTCTTAATCTAAATTAGCCTGTCTGTCTGTCCGATACGAAAAGAGCCAGAGATCGTTAAGATTCGATTACAGGTACCTTGCCATAATATCATCCGTATGTACACATATTTTTCTGTGCGTTGGTTTGCATGTCTCAGACGTGTGGGGCTTATGATAAGGTATGAATTGGGTTCAGTGTATTTTCTCGCTGAGCTCTCTCAAATAGCGCATTCTTACTTCTTACATACAGTTTTATGTTTCTTAGTTTATATATACATAAATATTTTATTTTATTTTTTTTTCTCCCTCTCTGTCTATTTTTTTAGCTACTGGTGAGCCAGCCATTTGCCTGGGCGTAGCAGTCGCCTTTGCCCTGCAGCAGGCCCTGCAATCTGCCCGAGATGATGCCGGTCTGCCAAAATCGTGGGTGACCCTAAATGCTCCAATGACGCCGGAGTTGCTTGTTCTGCATGCCGGCACCGAACCAGGTCAGCTCAAGCTGTGATAAGACCACATGCCTAACTGAACCCAGCTCCCATCCACCGTAATGAAGAGCAATTCAAAAGCAGCGCGTGAGATGCGGCACGTGGCCACAAGAACCCAGTAATGGGAATGCGCCGATAGTCACAAGCTATACACATACACATACACACACACACACACATATATATATATATATATATATACATATATACATCTTGTTTTTTATTTTTTATGCACAATAAATTAGAAACTTATCCAAGTCAAATCCAAGTGACATTCATTGCACACTGCCAGAGGGCTGTCCTGAGAGGTCAACGGCTAAGTCAGCAATCGTCGAAAATATCGGGCAGATTGATCTCCCTTAGAAACTTTCAGTCAAAAATCAATTTATTATTTTTATTGAGAGCAATGCCTATTTATTACTCGGCGTGTAAAATTCAGTTTATTAAAATTGTTTATATTCATTCCTTTGTTTATTTGTTCTTGTTAATGTTTGACACCTTTACACTAACAGTGCATACCCCCAGCCATGTTTGATAGGTATCTCATTAATTTTAAAAACATTTTTATAAATAAATTGTATGCCATACGAAGCGTTAAGAATTCAGTGTGACAACGGGTGTTAAGCATGGGGGTTGAAACGCAATTAGGGGTAGGGGTCACTGTTTCGTTACTTTGCCAGTTACAATGGGTTTTCTTAGATATTACCAACTAGACTTTCAATGAGCAGAATATTAATTGTAATAATTACGGTGCTTTAGAGATGAATTTTTCAATAGGATCATCAGAACATGAGACTTCAGAAAGATCAATTGATGTGGCAGTGGGTCGTCGTTTCGGATATTCATGCCAACAATCCTCAATCCATTTTACTAAAGGCTCACCAAATTTGAGTTTAAGTTTATCATCCAGTATACTCGTAGGTCGTATCCCTGTTACAGTAAGATATTGCATTGCTATCGTGTTGGGATTCGGAAGGTGATCAAAAGGATTCCTTCGTGACATTACCTCCCAAAGAATAATGCCAAAGCTATAAATATCGCATTTTTCTGTATACCTTATTTTTTTTAGCCTGCGAGCCATATACGTTGCATTTGTGACCGGCAGTTTTTTCTGTTAGCACCTGCATGAAGACACAATTAAGTTGGTTTATATATGTATCTTATTATACTTATAGAGAACCTCCGGTGATGCATATGTGCTGCCGTCAACCGCTATGGTTGCGTCATAATTGGCATACATTTTTATGGTAGCTGTAGGATCGCATAAGTCGTCCGGTGTCTATATCTCGAAAGGACAGTGTAGGGTCCCGGGAATGGATGTACTGAAGACCCTTATAGAAGATTAAAATTTATTGAATTGCCTATGCCATCAAAGACGTACCTTACCTTGGAGGCCTGAAGCATCCAGGAGAGCACATCTTTAAATGTATATTCTCGCTGCTCCTCTCCATGCAAGTAACGATCCAGAGATCCACAATCCGAATATTCCACAAGTATATGAACGAGGTGTTCTTGTTCTTTTAAATTTAAATTTATGATAGTATATACATTTCAGCAATATTTTCATGCTTGATACTCGATAGGAATTCTACATTGAGCTTCGCAAGTTCAGGCTTAGATAATGGAACTGCCACTATTTTACTATTTCTCAATGTTAATATACGACAACCAAGTAATTTCCCATAGTCAAACTCCTGAAATTAGATATCTTTTATTTGGTATTTAAAATATTTTAAAGTTATTAATGCGTACATCACTTAACTCAAATTTTCAGCCAAGTTGCGTATATATCACGTATATATCACGTATAAATATATTTATTTACGTATATAATTTGTTTGACCGCACAGAACGTTTTCCAGTTAACTAAACGAATGTTTCTGGCCTGCTGTAGCGATGACATGAAAGATTACTTTAAGCGAGTACGAGCTTTAGGGCGTATAAAACTAAAAAGCTCTCTCTTCGATTTTGAGATAACATATTCATACATATATACACGTACATCGGCACATAGTATATATAATCATAATCTATACTTTGTATACCACAACCCATATTACTTTTCGAATATACTTTTAGAATATGGAATAAGAGATAAGGTAATATTTGCGTATTTTTTGTTCCCTGAATTAGTAAATAAAAGTGAGAGATGTCCGGGACGAAATAAAGTATGCATATACATAAATGTATATGTACAATTTTGACATATAATTTTTAAATAAACAAAGCGAGAGCTTATTCATGCTGATTGGTATATGTGTATGTACGTATGTGCTGGAAGGGCTTTCTGAGCATGCATAAGCGCACAGTCGGCACTTTAGCGCAGGACTGCCAGCATGGGATAGCTGTTGTTCAAGTTAAGATCTTTGTGTAGTTATATGTTTTGTATCTATGTGGCTCCCAAACATTTCGCTATTAATAAATAATTTACGAACGACGATTATTATTATTATAATTGTTTAGTTATTTTTATTATCGGGTTCACATTCACTTCACTACACATTATATGATCTTACAACTTTAATGAGCTGGGTGCGTAACTTTATTTAACGCATATTTATGCGTGCGAATCAGACGAGATCTTGACACCAATTCACCACCTTCACCATTCTCTCTTCGCGCTCTTAATGTCTATCTGCTCGTCGTTTAATAATGGCGAACACTTCGCAGTGCTTTCTGTTCCCGTCTCTCAGGTTCTATTCCTATTCCTACATAGAAATATTGCAAGGAAGTGGTACTGTATGAATAAGCTATACTCGTAATATAAAAAAGTAAGAATGCTACCATATACAACGCCATTAAAGCTATTATTGTTTAAGCGATTAAGCGAAAACAGCTCGTGTCTAAAATAGTTATTTTTTATGGCATATCCTTACAAGTATATTTTTCAACAAATTTCCCTTAAAAAAATGTTGCACGCATATGTGAAGACCGAACAAATCCGAACTGTCTTGCGAAATATGTAGAGAAAATGTTTGTGGGGGCTGATAAAAAGAGATTAATATGAGAATTTATATACTATAGCCGACTATAGCCATGGTATTTCTTGTCCGCTCTTAATCAAATTTCTACAGATGATCAATAATATGCATATGCATGTTATGTATTATTTAGAAGCATTTGCCTTTAAGGATGTGGCTTGAATTTCTACCGGAAATCAAAGTGTATCTATAGTCGAAAAATTGGGGGCGATATCGAAAAAATTAAGCAAACTTAATCTACGCCTGGTATACGAAAACTTATATTCTAAGTTTGATGTCTCTAGCTCCTACAGGCTCTCAGATTCGCGTTCGTATAGGCGGACAAACAGACAGACAGACAGACATTGCTATATCGGCTTGGCTTCTGATCCTGATTACAGAAATGTACCCATTTTCAATAGGTTCAGGGTGTACATATATAAAATGAAAATCATTTTCTATAATCAAAACGGAGAGGATACGGTATGGTATGGTTTGTGACTGAAGTAAGTAGTATTAACATTATTATAACTTTGACATTAAAATTCGTATTTCTTTAAGTTAAAAGGTTTCCATTTCATTCATGTTCACAACAGACGCTCTGAACTTGAACTTGCTACTGATAAAATATTGCTAGAAAAAACAGATACATAATAATAATAATAATAAAACTGCAACTTTGGTATATTTTCATTCTACTGTCCCATCTTCTTTTTCCATGCTGTCTGCTGCTCTTGACTGTGCCGTGCATTTCAAATCCTAAGCAAATTTGTCGTCTGGGAACGTCGGGCTCAACATTTTATGAGCGTGCGCTCGATGCAGCGCCTCTGATATGGTTGGGAACCGTCTGCTGCTGCAGCAACAGTGCTCCAGTTCCTGCCAGCTGCAATGGGGTGGTGGTGGTGTGGTGCCCTGTGGTCTGATGTAGTGTGATGTGGTAAGGTTGCTGGTCATATCTGCCTGTGGCACACACACAAAGATGTCCTGGTGTGATTTATCGTTGGCGTTGCTCGGATAATGGCCACGTAGCATTATAATAATGCCGCGCCTGGCGTATGCTTATCGCAGTCGAGGACGCTAACGTCAACGTCTAGACGTCCTGCGGTGCAGTCTGTATAGCCGTACTGGACACGGATTTTGCATCTCTCGGCGCGCTTTACCCAAGCATTTGCATTCGCAATGCTATCTCATTCTCTCTCAGATTACTTTTCTCTCTTTCATTTTCTGCAAGCAGTTTATTAAATAGAAAAAGCCAAAATTAAGTACATGATTTTAGTTGAGTTTATTGTTGATTCCGTGTGTCTTATGCGAATGTGTGTGTGTTTGTCTGGGTCTGGCGCATATCCTGTGGGCTACATAATTTACAGACCCTGCATGAAGGGCGTTGTTGAATTTTACGCCGCAACGAACGTCTTTGCTTCCGATTTGTGAGCCGAATACATAGTATGTACGCTATTTTCCATTTTTGTATACCTTGTGTGTATCCATTGCTATATCCTTATACACTCAATACGAACTGCAACACATACATAACGTCTATACAATTGCATGGTTGGAATGTACACAGTTCATAATACATGTCATTAAAATATCGTACATGTCCTTGCTGTTGTTGTGGCTTTTGTTATCCTTCACTTTGGTCGTTATTTGGTCCGAAAAAGAAAGCAACTACTCCCAAGTTTCTGGCCAAACAATGATAGTTTAAGACTAGCAAACCCAAAAGCCATCCAACCCTGAACTAAACGTTTCAACTATTTTCAAGACAAAATTTCCCTCTCATTGGGTGAACATTTTTGTCCATTTTCAGGTTGAAGGACGAATACTAGAAGAAAATCATCATTAAAAACGGTAATGGATACATTTTGATGCTGCTTTTTTAAACTCAATGTAACAAGAAAATTGTATGGTTAATTGGAATGTACAGTTTTGCAGCTTTAATTGCAGAGAGTTTCGAGATATTTCATAGGTTAGTGTTGCCTGAAAGAAAAGCGAAATATAAGTTAATTTTTGAACAAATTGAACCATATGCTTCCAAATGAAACATATTATATAATCAACTTTATAATTTACTTAGATACAACGATTTAGGATCTAAATGGATGTTTTACAATATGTTATTATTTTGCAATCGTTGAAAGTCTTTTCTACTATTTCTATTTCTATAAAGAATTAAGAAACTATATGTAATTTTGTAACTTGCATTGGTTAGGGCCGATCAGTAGTCTTTGACCCAATCTGCCGCAATTAGGCGGTAACAAACTTACAGGTGTGTTGGTAAAATCCGAGTCGTCTGGCTAAAGGATAGAAATAACTTATGGTATCAAAGTATTTCGCAGTCTACAACGTTATCTCTTGTTCTTGTTTGTTCTTTTTTTTAATCAGATTTCAAAATAGGTACGAAATAAAGGAAAAGGAATCAAAAGTCAGTTTGAGAATGTTTCAATTCAACTTCCGAATAGAGAATGATAATGCGTGTATTTAACATATATATTTATTTATTAACATATATATGTATATATAGTTTACTCATGTAAATATATGTACAATAAAAAATTATTAAAAAAACATTTGTCCCAATCGAAGATCATTTTTCCTTTTTTTGTAATTTGTGCGACTAATTTCAATAATAATTGGCGTTTAACTAGAGCTGCAAATATTTAAGTCAATTGTATAAAATACATTATTAATTCCAATGGTGTTCCAAAAAAGTTGCAATGGTTTTCTTCTGTAGGATTTAAGTAAATTAAAAAATAAATTTGACACTGAATATGGCTGGGCGCATCTTTTGGCTGGCCAATAATTAAATCAATTTAATGCAGGCCTCACAAAGGCCACACAAGTTACGCCGACATCCTCATTTTCCCACTTTTTCGCATTTTCCCGCCACTCATCACACAATCCACTGAAAATAAAAATGAAATCAATTATGTTGAAACTTTTTGAGCGGTCTTACCGCCGGCTATGTTGTAATTAATACAAAATGCTATGGCCAAGGAACAGGCCAAACAGACTTTCAGCTACCCACTTCCCCTTCCCTGCTCTCATCACGCACAGAGTACAGCCACGAGCCCGGGGCATGCCAAAAGTTGAGTACTTGCCCCAAACTCAATTTGAGAAAAAATTTCATTTACGATTGCCATCGCCCATTGCCATCCTCCGTCCCCGTTCCCCCTTCCCCGTCGCCGCTTCCACTGTTATGAGCGCCGTGTGAGTGGACAGTTGTTCTGTTCTGCTCTGGATCTGAGGCCTTTGCCAATTGTTGTGTTTATTAATTTAATTTGACAGTCGGGTTTTCGCCAGAGTCCCACGTACGACGCGCCAGGAGCCTCGAGGCATCTTTGCAACAGCTGTGGACAGTTGCGGTTGCAGAGCGACGCTTTCGCATTTTACACTTTTTGTTTTTGTGGGTTTTGCGGTGTTAAGCCCAAATGTGCTGATTTGATAAGAGATGATTCACAGTTGCCAGTGAGCTGATAGCTTTCTCAACTGAATGTAAACTGGTTTAATTTAGATGGATAATTAAATATGATATAATACAAACAGCGAATTACTTACTAATATTGTTTGTTTTTGTATATTTCTATCTTAAAAAATGTTACCATAAAAAATACTTATATTTATTTGTACGTGTAAGTATTGCGTCCTATTGTTTTAGTGTGCTAAGAGTTGTAAAGTTAATATGTGGAAAACTATATAATAATAATAGTAAATATTATTAATAATAATTATAATAATAACAAAAATAATAGATTTTTGAATTGGTCACTATAACTTCTTTCTTTTATCCAAGGCAATAATTTAAATTGTTTAAGTTACCTTCGGTAGCAAGTGAATCTGCGGGAATCATGATTTAATTGAATTAGTTTTTTGAATCGAAAACATAAATGTCCCTCGAAATTCCGATTGAAATGCACATCGTTAGGACTCGTGCCATTGCTTTCACTTCCACGCATTCATTTGCTAATCAAATGCTAAATGGATATTCAGAATCACGCAATCCCAAGAGCCTGTGGATCACTGACTTGCCTCGCAGAGTCATTCACAAGACATGCTCAGTAAATCAACATAGACCCTGAAAGCGAATAGGTCTGCATGCCATAACTGAAATGCTCTAACCTGATACGTATAAAATGTCCAGCAAGCTTTAATTTAATATGATATTGAGCGTGATTTGTTTCTATTTGTTTTTTTTTTTTTTTGTATAATTGGAAGATTTGCTTTACTCCTTTTTAATGCGTTATAATAAGAACACACATTTATTAATGTAATGCTTAGCTTTAAAATGCATTAAGTGTTTGGGACAGCCAAATGACAGTGACAACGCTAACAGCAAATGGAAAGAGTTCCATGCAGCAGAAGTGTATAAAGCGCAATTTGTTGTACATTTGCAATGCATTTAGCATTGATTGGTTGGCCTTTGAGGTAGATATATACACCGCGATACCAGTTAGCAGTTAGCAGATAGGTGGCTGACCAAGTCATAAAGTCAGGGCCAACACTTTTAGTTAACAGCGCATGTGGCTTGGGCATTTGTCAACGGCAGCGACGTGTCGGCAACTTGGACGCCAACGCAAAAGAAGTCAACGGCGACACATTTTAAATGTTGCGCCCCGCTCGCCCCATCCTTAGAGTCGCGCCCACCTTGTGTACAGTTGTGAAAAACTATAAACAATTTATGCGTTTTGGGATGTCTACTTCTCAACTTCCCTATCACTATCTCACCTCTGCAGCTCTCCTCACGAACCCAACCTGCAACTGGCAACATGCGGCGCATGCCAAGCGCCTTTGCATTTGCTGTCAATTGTGGCAACAGTTGCTGTGGCTGGGGCAACATGCTGCAACGATTTTGACACTGTGCAAAATCTTGGTTAGCTTATGTAAAAAATATAGTTATTAATTAATTCCATTACTAAACGTAAAAACAAATGCAAATTTAAAAGATATACAAACTTAAAATCATGTTCTAAACGATTTTTGTTATTGTCCAAAACGAATGGAAATTGTAAAGAGATTTTTTTCGGTGATTATCTTATTATAATATATGAATTAAATCTATTTAAATTATAAGAATATCATACAAATTGATTGAAAATAAAATTGTTTACCGTGCAGTGAGAGAGTAAGAAACGGACGGAGAAATATATGTGTTGGGAAGAGGAAGATAACTGAGTCGTGTTGCATTACAGCTGCTTAAGGGCATGAGAACTCGGTGGTCAGAGAGAGAGAGAGAGAGGGGGGACTGGCAACATTGTGAACTAGTTTTTGATTTGTCTGCGCTGTGCAACTTTGTTGCACATTGTTGCACTTGAACTTATGCCCCACGGTTATTTTCGGGGCTAATTATTCGCCAGGCACTCTTGGGCAACTTTGTTTGCGCCGCTCGTATAATTTACAGAATTTGCAAACAACATCAACAACAACAATAAAAAGATGAACAACGACAACAACGCCAACAACAACAATAATAGAAGTAAGAACAGCAGCAGCAGCAGCAGCAACGACCCTCGTTGAAAGTTTAACAAGTGTTAACTTTGCCATTTCCATTCTCATTTTCATTTTCATTTCTTTGGTTTTATTCATTTTGCCAGATAAGCGCCAAAGCGCAACGAACCAGTGAAAAATACAAAAGACCTAAGGGGGACGAAGGGGCGACGTGCGATTTGTAGCAGCTGTTGCTGTTGCTGTTGCTGCTGTGGCAAGCAAGTTGAGCCAAATAATTTTAAATGACCGCAAGTGTGTAATTAAAGTGCAGCGCATAATAACAACAACAACAACAATGGAAAGTTACGCCAATCAGCTTTGCCAGTGTTATTTTGCTTCTGATGCCAGTGTAAAAGTTCTCAGAAAGCATGCTCGGTAAGCTTTCCAATTGGAATACAATTTATGTATACTTTTAATAAGCTGGTAAGCTCAATTGCATTTAAGTACATAATACATATATTTTAGGATATAGAATGGGGACCGGAATACCTTTGACTAACTGTGACTAACTTGCATCGGTTATATAGTAATTATAGTAAGTGGTACTTGATGGGAGGTTGTAAAACTGAGACGCTAACAAATTAACTATAAACAAAGCAATACGATTAGCTCCGACAATGCCATTATAATTATCACTAAAAAGAGATAATGATATAAAAAATATTTATTACATACATATTTTTCTTCAAGCTTAATCTATGTTATATCTTTACCGATGTTATTATATAAATTTGCCTTCGATTCCATTAAGTTTCCGTTAAGTTCCGTTTTTGTATTGTGTCTATTTTTATATAAAAAAAAAAAAACCAAAAACTTAAAATCACACAATTTGCAACATTTAATTATTTGCATTTATTGCCGGACTCTGAATGTCTGATTTTGCGTACACAGATTTGTTTTATCCATTTTGACCACTACTGCTCATGCAACTTCCGTTTGGATGCTGCGGCTACTTCCGCTAGACGCAACCCACACCGAGAAACAAACACACAGAAAAATAGAAAAAAAAAGGGACGTATATAAAAAGGGGTGGCAACGCTTGTGATCCATTCGATTCGTGGACTTGCCGAAGAGCCACGTTTCATATGTATTTAAAATCGTTAAAAATAATCTGCAAATTGTGAATTTTTAATGCATTTCCATGTCTGCGGCGGTTTGTTGGCTGTTCACTCACTGCCCAAAAGGCGTGGCCCCGGGGCAATAATGCCGTCTGATGGGCGCGTCGCCGTCTGGTCATCATCAGCAGGAATTGCAGGAGCTGGAGCTGGAGCTAAAGCTGGACCAATAGAGCTGGCATTGTGCTCAGCTCGACGTCGTCATCATCATTTGCATTTATTGTTTTTGTGCCTTTGTGTGTGAAAAGTGATCAGCGATTGCCTAGCACTTGCCACAGGAGCGAACAATGCTACATGGCAGCTATATATATACATGGATGTGTTTTATTATATATATATATACATATATATATATATATATATATATATACGACACGTAGAATGCGTCGCATGGCCCATTGCGTCGCCTGTTGTGCATTGATTGTACAACGGAAGTGTTGTGGCGGAATTAAAATAAATAAATGCATTGCATTTCCACTGGGAGCCCTCTGTAGCTGGGGAGGGATGCAAATATGTATGTGTGTGTGTGTGTGTGTGTGAGGGATGTGGAAACCTGCCAGATTCTGGCTTGTTGCTTCATTTGTTGCACATTAAACAATGCCACAAATGAGACACTCTTTAAATCGTTTCATTAAACAGCAAAACAGTACAGAAAAAGATCTCAAAACTTTATTCAATTTATTTAAATTTCAATCACTCTTTAAATAGTTGCTTGCAGTCCATAAGGGAAATAATAAATATATATCTTCAACAGGAGTTACATATATTTTGGTATTTATTTATATATAAATTAGAATGCACAAAAAAAAGGCAAGTTAAAATCATTAACGTCAAGTTGAGCAAATGTTTTTGTTCCTAACGATTTTAGTACTTAGCCAAAAATTAAAAACAAAAAAACGGCTTTACTCTGGACTAGATAACTTTTCTTTAAATAAACCTCTGGCTTATAATAATGGTATGATATGATATTAATTATACTAATTATTTAGCAATCTAATGTTTTTCATTTGCATTTGCCAAAACTGATTCACTATTTATTCATAATTTCCAATGTACCCAATAAGTATGCCATACTTCTTCAAAAGAAATCATATTGATTTTAAACAAATTTAGCTCATGTTTGCGCCTCATTTATTCAGGAAGGCATACTCGTATGAGTCTTTGCTGCTGCTGCTACTGCTACCAAAGGTATTAGTTCAATCACCTTAAGGGGAAACCAGAAGCAAATCAAATCCCTGGTCGCTTTGAAGTCTCATTAGTGGCGTGGTTGCCAGGTGACGAAGACAAGAATGAACAGGGGATTCGTTATGTTTCCATGATTGGGGCATACACGTATTTGATAAGCAGGTTAGGCTACATATCTGTTACTGTATTGATATATTACAGCAGATACACATGAGTCCCCCATGGTATGCATTACAAACATTTCCAAACTTAAACTGATACTTTTGCTGTTTGTTCTGGCGAATATTATCGCTGAAATTTGATGATGTGTTGTCACGGTTGCTTTGGTATCGCATCGTACAATTCTTTGTGAATGTAATTGATTGGCAGTGCCTCATTAAAGCTTTAAGTTGCGTCTCCACCAAAAACCCCTGACGGCTACTTGAATTATGACAGCACTTAATGGTAAAATTAATTACCATAAGTACGCCAATGGAGTATGGAGTAGGAGCGAGGCAGATGGGGAGAAATACGTACGTTATCGAACGGAACTTTTGACTGCCATGATATGAGCAGAATATCCCCGTATACTTCACTGAAGTGTTGCGGTGGCACTTGCGATAATTAATCGTTGAATATACACACTACTATTTGCATATTGCCAATTAAAAGGTTGGTCAGAGCTTTAAATGGATATTAATACGTTTATAAATATATATATACACACACACACACACGCATATGCTTTTCGATCGGATCCCTTACTGACTTCTGACACATATTAAATGGCTACTTAACATGGCACAGAAACCCTTTGCTTGTGCATCAAATATTAATGCTTCTATATTAATTACAATTCTGTATAATATCTTAACTTGCATTGGTTTATACAATGGTTTTCAGCTTTGAACTGAGAAAACAATGTGATCTGTATTTATTAATTTATTATTGCAATTTAGCATTGACCTCGGAACTGTGAATTAAGTTGCGCATTTTCTGATTTGCTGAGAGCATTTCCATCAAATTTGTTGCACAACTGGCCGCAAGGGTTTTCGTCTATAAATACCCATAACAAAATTTCTTACCTCAACAACAATTACAACTTTTTTCCTTCCTTGATTTTGTTGTTGGTATTCTTTTCCGGGTATTTTTGTTTTGTCGGTTGGCGCAAAAGTTTTCACACAGCAGCAAACAAAAGTTTTCAATGTTGCCGCATATTAAATAAAATGTATACGCACACACACACAGACACACACACGCACACACAGATGAATGTTTAAGCCTATATTTACTATATACATGTAGAGAAAAGAATGAAAAGCTCTGCATTTTTGGATAACTTTTGCATTTTTGGGTCTAAAAGTTTTATTGTATTTTTTGCAACTTGCTCAAAATGCGATTATTTTTGTTGTTGGAGATGTAATTGTTGTTGTTGTTGTTGTTGTTGGTGTGGGCACTCTCGGCATTTACTTTAATGCACAGACAAAGTGGCACGAAAAGTTTATGAGTCCGAGTAGTCCAGCAACCCAGCCGCAATCTAATAAAGCAGGTACAACATTTCGGGCAGTACCTAAAAACCAACTTTTACTATGGCTAATAATGCCGCATAAACTTGCCACAGGTTGGCAGCGCCTTTCCGTTGGCTCTTTTTTTTTATTTTATCCATCCGTCCTAACCAAAAGAACGTGCAAACGGGCATATGCTTATCTCCATACCCTGTAGTGAATATATTTGCGTGATATTGAAAAAAGCATACTCTATAACAACTGAAAAGTTTGTTGTAAAGTTTTTTTTAGTTGTACTTTTATACATTTCCTTTTTTGTTATTTGGGTTTTTTTTTTTTACTTTTAACCAGAATATATACAATTCTTCTTGTGCATATATCTAATTTGACAATTAATCCATATTTCCGTAAATTAGCAACTTAGACCTTAAGTGCTAGGAGACATCTTCTGTTCGAGCAGGCACTACTAGCTGATTTCCACTTGCTTTATTTTCATCGCTTGCTCGAAAACAAGTTTTGTGGCTGGCTTTTATGAGCAAGTTTTTTGCCATGGCTTCAACACGAGAATTATGAAAGTCAACCCAGAAAATTTCAGAGTGTGTGTGCGTGACTCCTCGGGGTCACATTAACATGTATTTGTGCTAAAAGTGTTATTAGATTTTAGTTTCAAGTCAAATGTAGCTGTTCATATTACACACCCAAAAGTCAACACCCAAAACAAAAAACCCAAAACCCAGCCCCCATTTTAGAAGACGATGCTGGCCTTGGGGCGTGACTCACATGTTTGCCGGCTGTCCGTTGTACAAGTCCAAATCCAAGTCGTTGGCCAAGTCATCATGTTTGCGACTGGGCCCAGCCTGCACTAAAGTTTTATTCGACCAACATAAAGCAAAAGTGCTTTCGAGTTGACTTAACATATTGCCAGCTTTATGACACTGACAATCCGCACCGAAAATGGAGAGCAAAGACAAGCAGAAGGTACCACAAGTCTTGTAAAATAAAGTTTAAAATGTGCCAACACTTAACACCACGATAAAGATAACAGTTTCTAGAATACATATTGTACAACATAATGTACAGCAACTATGTATAAGCTTTCTACATAGCAAAATTTATAATAATAATAATTATAGAAAATAAATATACATAAAAATACATAATAGTAAAAAGAGAATAAAATTACATTTAATTAAAAGCTAGGAAACAGTCATCAAACGTTTTTAAGCTAACTGCCAGAATTTAAAAGAAGAAAAATAAATATTTTTCATTTTTGTTCAAACTTTTATTGAATTCTTTTGTATTTTCAGTATTATATTAAACTTAAAGCAATCAATTTTAATTGCTAAACTAAAAGTTCGTCTCAGACGCAAATGTCAATCATAAACAGAGTTAGTTCGCGGTCTGCTGTCTGCTGTCCGCCAGTTGAAAAAGTAATTTAAGTATTGAAATTAAAAACATCAGCAAAAAAAAATAAGTAGAAATCGAATTGATGCGTTGACATTCAGCCAAATGGCTAGACTTTGGCCCTGAAGTGGACAGTTGAATCAATGCCAAAGGACAACGGCCAGCAATGCTAGTAGTCGTTTCATTCTTCTTTTTTTTCTCTTTTTTGAACATTTTTTTTTGTCGCATTGACACGTCAGTGTCATTAAAAATGCAAGAGACGATTTAAAATTAAATAAAAATGCGATTATGCGTCGTAAATAACACAATGCAGACAGTGACTGCAAATTGAATGGGTTTAGTTTTTCACTTTGATATAACCCATTCCACTTTCTGTTTTGGCCATAAAATAAGCACGAATAGTCGTAATAAAACTGAAACTGACTAAGGCAGACCAAACACTACAAACTAAAGCCTGCCAAATTGAATATTATTGAATATATATACATATATAGAGTAAGAATATTTGAATATTTATATTTTTTTATCTAAGAATTGTTATCGTAAGTATTTAATAAAGAGTAGCAAAAGTAATATATAAAAAATTATAAAGTATTTCATATTACTATGTGTTTAATGTGTATAATTACTTCAAACTGGCTGCTTGAAGATATTTGACGGGTATAATATATATTTGTTACTTAACAAAATTCCACATAAAAGCGCCATTGCTGCTTGGTCATAAACTTTTTTAAATTGACTTCGCCTTATACTAAAAATAGCTCCAGGAATTGGCAGGCCAGAATAAGAAGTGTGCTGAATACATTTTTCAATCTACCTGCTAAGGTAAATGTCACTTGCTGGCCAGTCAATGCGTCGTATACGCAATGAAAATTATGTAGATGCGCTAATAGAAAATTCGTTTGAAGTTTTTCACTTAAAAAGTTGACAAAATTTACATAGATTCGATTCCAGTACACTTGCCAGGCGTCGTCGGCTCAACTAATTAAATTAAGAGTCCTGGGCGTGGCTGGCGGGCGTCAAGGCGTTAATAGCACCGAATTAGGACGACAGTCTCTTATACGGAAATATTAATAGCTGGCGCTCTGCTCCTTTCGTCGAGGTGTTGGCAATTCATGTTTACAAGTAATTAAGCAATTTGACTACGAAACGGGCGTCCTTTGATGTCAGCCAATGGCAGCCATAGATATGATATTCTGATATTCTTCTACTCGAATCATATTTTTTTTTTGTGTGCTGTTTGAAATCCCAGCCACTAATTTGCGCTTTCTGTCTGTCAAGTCAGCGTCTTTCAATGTCTCTATATCCAGGGCTTACCAGCCATTTTCAACTCCGACCACATTTTTCTAGACAATTCGCAATGCTTCCTCGGCTCGCTGACAGCTTTTGTGGCTTGCTGCAAAATATTTAAATGTCACTTGAATGGCTGGCGAGGGTGAAATGAGGTGCGGTTGGGCTTGGGGTTG
Source organism: Drosophila basisetae (assembly GCA_035041595.1). NCBI lineage: Eukaryota > Metazoa > Arthropoda > Insecta > Diptera > Drosophilidae > Drosophila > Drosophila basisetae. The sequence continues at coordinate 129,484 of JAWNLB010000048.1, read as the reverse complement.
GGGTTGGGGTTGGCGTCACCCCTTAAGCCACGCTGTCAAGTGAGGTTTAGTCTCAGCCTTCTGCTGAAATTGCAATAAAATATCAACGTGCATCTTTATCTGCATCTATGCATAACTGAGCTGTAGATTTTTCGTGCATTTTCAGTTTCGAACGAAGTTGCAGTTTTTCTGATGTCGCGGTAAGCACATAATGCTGAATTGCTGTTAGGTAAGTAATTGGTGTGGATCCCGATGACAATGCCTTACCGCGAATAAAGTCGAACTCTTTAATATAGAATGACAGTTTTTGGTTGACTTCTGACTGACAGACGTTAAAAATTCATTTTAATTGGCTATCATAATATATATCTTAATCTACATTTTTGTAAATGAGGAAAATTTCATAAGAAACATTAAAAATTGCAATTTCAAAGCTTCGCTAGATTTTCAACTGCGGTGGATAGCAATTTTGACTCTGTTTTAATACCCTGATCCCACAGAAAATTAGTAAAAGGGGTATAATGGTTTTGTGCAAGGAGAAAGAAACCTCGACGACACCGGCTGAATCAATATAGGCATGACTGTGTGGCTAGATATGATTATGCAAAGCGAAATATGTCTATGAAACTAGAATAACATATTTAAAAACTTCACTGTTTTTGAAACTGATTAACTTGATTATGGAGACTGTTTGAAGAACCCTTAGGGATTTGAAAGCTGCGGACACTAGACTTCTTAGCCAAAGAGTGCATAAATCGAGACACTTATTAGAAGTAAATCCGCAAGCAGTGCTTGTAGAGAGTTTGGAGAGTGCATTAATGACTGGACAGGGACATCAATCATGACAGAAAGCGGGGCACTAAAGCGTCTATAATACTTTAAGGCTGCTAACAAAAATGGTCCGCAAATGTTTTGACAAAAGCATTTACGATTTGCAGGCCGGCGACCAAAGTCAGATGCAAAACGGGCAGCGATTAATTGATTGATGGATATGATGTGATGTGTTCTTAACTTGAACTGGGTTGAGGGATTGATTTGTCGCGGCAAGTAGTCGGGTTCGCATATGAATGCGAAATGTGTGCATGATTAATGAGTTCTTCATTAAGCTCGTTAAGGTGACAGGCGCAACTCAGAGCCGAGGCGCCATAGCCAAGGCCTGTTGCTGCTAAAAATATGCGATGTTCCTGTCACTGTCACTGTCGCTGCCGCTGCCGCTGCCGTTGTCAGGGTCGTAACCCACTAGCCTCGCACCACATGGGCAACGCTCTGCTGCCACTCACATTGACACTTGCCGCTTGCCACACGGCGCCTCATTGATTTAGCAGCGCGTTGCTGGTGGCGGGCTTGTGCCTCATGAAAAATGAAGTGCAAAGCAAAGCACCCGGCTAAACAAAATCAAATATTTTGCTTTGCTCAACCACGGTAAAAACAACAAAAAATAACAGCTATCCGCGGCACGCCGAATGCAAAATACACTTTGCAAATCGGAAGCCAAAGTTCTCTCATTCAAATTTAACAATGTATTAAAAAAAAAAATGTAATGAGTCCCACGAAATGCTTGTAAATAATTTGGAAGTCAGATATTGATACGATAGTAACACGAATCTTTTCGAGCAGAAAGAAAGCTCGATTTTTGGTCGATAGATGCTGCTGAAGTCATTTTATATTGCATGGAAAGATGTCATCTCCAATGCGTTACATGTGCCATGACAAACTAGTAATGCCCTTTCCCAGGGTATGCAAAATAAAATAAAACGTAAAGAGAGAAAATTCATAAATTGGGTTAAATCCTTGGAGGATTCACTATGACAGCGCGAACAAGTGGCACGCGGGTTACCCTGACACAGAGATGCCGCCTGCCACGGTGGTTGTTTGACTACGGCTAACCACCCTTAAAAGGCACCCGTCACAGTTTAAAGCCGCCCTCAACTCGCACAAAGAGAAATGCTTGGTATTTTTTAAAGTACCTCGTCCTGCAATGTTCTTTCTTATGCAATTCGCAATTGAATTGGCCAACAATGGCGCCTAATTTGCGCATTCGGGCATTTCGTTGACTCCCCCGTGCATTGGCTCGTGTGGCATGCCCCGCAGCTACGGCTGATTTCCATAATTAAATCATATGTACTTTGCATATCCTTTAACTATTCGCATTGAGCTCATTAACTGCTCGCAATCAATTGCAGGGTAGAGTGGAATCAACATCAATATCATTCCAAGATGTACTGTTTTTGTCCTCTGAGATTTGTTACGTGGGATATTGTAGAGCAGCTTAAGCATACTTTCAGGTGGAGTAATCAGTGGAGAATAACAGCACGTAAAATAAAATTGACTTCAATTGAATTTATATAATTTTTACATTGAACTTTGCACTGATCAACTTAAGGATAGTGACTAACTGCAAGAACAAATTTGAAACTTACTTTAGTATGGCATAAAAGTCAGATATTAAAAGTGTTTCAAGAACTTGTGAATCAATTCAATTTTTCCGTTCCATCTAGACCATCTCGTTACTTCGTCCCACTTTCTCCTAATCGTTGTACTACTAATTATTCCTTGCATGAACCGTTTCAATTCAGAGTCCTCCATATCTATGATTAAGAAGTCAATTTGAAACGTGGTGGGACTTAACTAATTCATACTAATTATTTTCTGGTTTGATTGGGTTTTTTCCTGGGTTTTCCCCAATGGATGCAACAAATGTTGGACCATTTTGCATTTAAATAAATTTAAATATTTCTTATTTTCTAATTTATATATATAATTTTTAATTTTATTTTGCATTTCATTTAATTAAATTTTTTTACTATTTATATTTTGTATATCGACTGAGTTTAGCTGACATTAAATAAATAAATACCTTACTTTGGAAAATTGGTTTTAGTAAGAGCCTCATTTACAATACATATTATGACAGCTCTTCAATTTTCTCTCCCTCTCTCTCCCTCTACGAGTATATATATTTCTTTATCTCTGTTTCGTTTTATTCTCTTGCAGCCCTGCCGTTTACAAAGTTAAGCGAACGTTTTAAGCGAAATTTAATACGTTTCTTAAGACCGACATCCACAATTAATTACAAGTTCAAAGTGCAATTGCCATTATCATTATCCATTTAGCTAGTCAGACACGCAACAGTGCAAGTGAAGAGGAGCAACAGCAAAAAAAAAAAGACCAAAAAAGAAATGCGAGCACAAAATCTCAGACAGACGTTACGTAGTCCCAAATGGCTGTTGGCATGTCATAAATTTACGGATTAACTTTTAACCAATTTACAAGGGGCAACAAACAAGCAGCGCATGGATGGCTTGGGGGGGTTGGTGGAGTTGGGTAAAAACGCGAGACGACATCGCATCATGTCCCATATTGAAAGTGTAATAAAAAGCAGCTGTGCGACAAACACACACGCTCACACACACACACACACACACACACGCACACACACGTACGTACAACGTACAGACGTACGCAGAAAAGTCAAGTCAAGACGCAAGTGTTTGCGATAGAAGAGGAGCGAATGGACTTCATTGCGAGGGCACCTCAACAAGCATCACGTGCAGCCCACTTCCGTTTCCGTTTGCTTGTTTTAAACTTTTGCGTGTCTGCGTGTGTAAATCAATGCAAAGGCTGCTGCCGCATAGCACGCTCGGTTGGGGGCGAGTGCAGACAAAGTACGCTGCTTACACAAAGCTTAACAGCAGCACAGCCGGCGGTCCACGGCACAAGCTACGAAGCTAGCGCTGAGCAGCAGCAGCAACAACCGTCGCCGCCGTCGCCGCCACAAATACGCCTCACCCCGCTGTGAAGCGAAAACAAAGCAGTGCATAAAAAAAATACAAGTTAGCTGGTTACAGTCGGACATAGCCGACTGTGCAATACTCTGATTTCAGTTAGAAGAGTTGAAAGTTCTAATTTAAAAGTTCTAACTAACGATTTATAAATATTTTTGAATCGACCTTTGAAAAATTCCATCGGCTATATACTTTTCACAATTTGGTGAGTCTGGATAAGCATGTTAAGATAAAATTTCACCGATATCTTTTAAACTGTGGAAAATACCTACAAATACACGAAATCAACGTACTCGTTCCGTTTTTGGTATCAGTGTATTAAAAGCAGCAACAACATCAACTGTAAAAGTAAAGCTCCCGCAGCTATCGCGTCCCACATTCAGCGACATTCAGACACGAAGACAACCACGCAACACTGTGGAGCAGCCAGAGCCAGAGCCACTCATTAAGCTGATTATATTGTTATCCTTTTTATGATACGTGCAATACGTGAGCGCATATGGCAGCCTCAACAGCGTCAACAGCTTCTACTGTCAACCAAGCCCGATCTGACCCACCTCCTGGTGGCCGTATGTGCTGCATCCTTGGCGGGCTCTTGTTGTTGTGTTTTACAGTTCATTTTTGTAAGTGTAATTACATATATGGAACAGCAAGTAAAAGCATCCGCGTTAAGCCTCATTTATGCACTGCATATGCAAAGTCCCCAAATTTATGTGTCCTTTGTCTTATTGAATTCAGTACGAGTGACATTATGATTTTTTTAATACACCCTTTTACTTAATATGAAATTATTTCACTTTTTAAATATATATTTCAGTTTTGTATTATATATGCAAAACTCTTAACATGACTTTTAATATATGTTTCAAGATGTGTATGCATTGTTAATTATTTTTTTGTTGAATTTGTTGAAAACCATTTACTGCAACGAAAATAGTAAGCTAATATGAAAATTTAAAAGTGTAAAACTTTCGTCAAAATAATTAAATAGAGCAAATATGATGCTCAAATTGTTTGAACAGACAAAAAAAATCACATAAAAAAAAGAAAAGGAAGTAAAATAAATAGTAATACAATGATATATCTCGAAGTGAAAAGGATTTATGAGCAAATGCAATTAAAATATGAATTTAAGTGAGTTTTGTGCATAAAAAGGAAGCCGCTTGTCGTTGAGCATGACGACATCGTCCTGAAAGGACAAAATTGCGGATACGCCTTGCTCTCAAACAATGAGCCATGTAAACAAAACAGTTGACGCTGCGGGGCAATAGTATAACCAGAATAGTGAAGGGAACGGAACATAGGTGGCGAGGGAGAGGGGTCTGCGCAGGCATGCAGCCAACAAAATTTTCATAATCATAATCAAAATGGCATTAACAACAAAAGCAATGCAAATACGAGTTGAAACGACAACAGACGCGTCGCAAAATGTAACCAAAAATGGCATAATGAAATGCAAGAGCAGCGACAAAACCAACTTTCAAGTGGAAACTAAAAATACCACGAGCAGCAATCAGTTGGGTCCGCTCGCCATACCCTGTAATGTAAATTAAATTGTAAAAAAAAAAAGGTTGACAGACTGGCTAAAGAAAACACTCTGAAGTCAAATCTGATGCAAATTCCCAGTGATAGTATTACAAAATATCAATAAAGTTTTAACTACTAATAAGTTTTAAGAAGTCATCAAGCTATCCACCTGATAAGATTAAAGGGTATTCACTAACAAACAATTTGTGGCGTCTGTGTCTGTTGTATGCCGTGCTGTGTTGTTGTGCATAATGCAGTTTCAATTTCAATTGTTGCCGCCCCAAAGGATCGGCGGACAGGACACTGAAAAATCCGCAACAACCCCAGACTGCAACTCCAGCAGCTTTCAACTTTTTGGGGTTCCTCAGCGCCCATCGCCATCATTGCCGCCAAATTATGCTAATTAGATTAAAGCATAATTTCATGCAACTTACAGCTGTGTCTGTTTGCACTATCCGCTTTGTCCTTTTTTTTTTTGTTGCATCCTTGTTTGCTGTTGTCTGATGGCGCACTGGCGTTCATGGCACAGACAGCTTCAGAAGATGTGACAATTTGTCCCACACTGACACTCATTATTATAACGTCTATCGAGTCCCATAAAAAGTAACCAAAATCGAATCGGTAATGAAATCTAGACTGTCTTTGAAATTGGTGGATTAATGCCATATTTCCGATCTTTACCTGAGAGATTTATATGTTTAATAACTCTATAATTTTGGCCAGATTTAAAGCCATAAATTATTAAAATGTTGTGAACTCATCTTTCCCATGGGAGGTATTTGATATAGTAGTCTGATCTCTATAATATGTGTTAAGTAAGGATAACTTGTTAAACAAAAAACAAAAACTCATCTGTTGACCAATTGTTCCTATAGGAACAAACAAAAATAATAAATTTTGGTATCGTTGGTTATCGAAAATCTTCAATATATGAGTTATCTTTAGACATAATATCTTATATACAAGATTAAATACGTATATCACACTCACTAAATTAAAAATAATTAAAAAATTTTAAATAAAATTTTCCAATTGAAATTTATTAAAGTTCTGCATCTTTTCCGCATACAAAACGCTATTTAAACTTTACCTGTCTTACAACAAGTACTTCCTCGGTCTGGATTATTAAAGTCAAGCTCTAAATTCACTTGACTCATCATTGTTTATGTTATCTCAGATCGTATAAAAAACACAATGCTAATCCAGGCGTAAATCCACGCTACCCCTGATTGGCACTGCTGCTGCACTGCTGTTATAAAGACCCATGAGTCGCGCAATTAACTGAGCAAGTTTTAAAAACTCCCCAATGATGTGTCGAGCCACCAAAAAAAAACCAGATCACAATTCCCGGGTTGAGCCCAGCTAATGCACTTTGCCCAGCGTTATGATTATTAGTTATGATAATTCAAGTTGGCGGCGCAAAAGAAGTTGACACTCAAGATGGCAACCCGGCCCAGGGGCGATTGGAACAACCCTTGGGCTGAAACTCCAATCAAATGAAGTTTGCTGCTACTTTCAGTGCAATCGACACTTCTGTTTTGGCTCTTCCCATCCCTTTTTCTTTTTTTGTTTTGTTATTTTGGTTTGTGGCCCAGTCCCAGGACGCACATCAAAAACTGTTGCGTATTTAGCATTCGACTCGGTTGGCAAAGCATCCGGCTAGTTGTCTGTTTGTCCATTATTGTTTTCCATTTGAGGGTGCGAGTACGTCGCATTTGCACCTTCAATTAATGTAAGGGGTGGGCTGTGACTGTAGCTGTGGCTGTGGCTGGGAAGGTCTGGTCTGGGGCATCAACCCTCGTCCTCTGTTGTGATTTATGAGGGTGCGATGGCAAAACAAAATTAAGCCACGACAAGGAACGACATTTGGCGTCAGCATCTTATCCATAGAGCAACCCACTCCAAATATAACTTGAACTTTTAATTAAAAGTCACTTTTGATTTATAAACGTGCGCATTTTACAGTTTTACATAAACAAAACACAAACTCGATAACTCGATGGATTTGTTTAAATTCACGGTAAGTTAATTAACTTGGATTACTTGAAAAAATATATCTTTTACATTTCATTTAAGCTTTTTTACGGTTTCTTTGTATTTATTTCTAATGCTATCGAAAATTTAATTATTTCCAAAATTCAAATAATATTATACGGTTGCAAATGTTGAATCACTTTTCGACTAAGTAGAAATACATTTTCGTAAATAGTATTTCAGTATTCTTAGTATTTCGCAATGAACAATTTTATGTCACATAATAAATACACTTTAGAGTTGCAAGGCTCGATTACTTTTAGGAATGTCGTAGTTTGTTAGCGAAGTAAATGAACTTTTCTTTAACTTGTATGGATTTCATATCCAGAGTACTTCCCATCTAAAAACATTTCCTTATCTATATTAAGTTTCCTTTCATTCCTTTAAAATCTGCATTCTTTTGTTTCTCAGTTTAATGCCAGAATATAAATGTATTAAACTTATGTACTCATATTTTTATGGTACTGCAATTCAGAAAAGCCACTTTTCACTGCTACCAGACCGAAGTAGGTAACCCTGGCGATGTACCGTTAGCTGCACGCAACGTTGCCATATTGTCACAGACGCACGTGACGCGTCGCGCCATTTGAAGTGGGGTGTCCAGCGACGCGTGTCCTGTGCATAATCAGGATTTGCATGCATCAATGCAAAAGCCCTTAATGGCATTATGACAATGAAATACATCAAAATTAGCCGGAGAAAAGACGCACCAAAGTCGAAGAAGAGCAGCCGGTTGTGTTGATCTTTTGAGAGAGACAACCCATTCTATGCAAGTCTGCCAGAGAGAGAGAGAGATAGAGTGAGTGAGAGAAGGGAGGCAGCAGCAGAGAAAGATACACAGAGAGAGTTACCCACATCGATTCGTTGCAGCTCCTTTGATGCGTTAAATGTTTGTGGCTGGCGACGGCTGTTGTGGGGTAAAGTGGGATGGGGATACGACAAACAACGTGACATGACAGCCCTGACGACCGTTGCACATTGCCCGTACCTCATCGTACAGGGTATGTTTGCTGGTCGCGTGTGCGTCTAATAAGCCTAATGCATCGGCTAGGAGTTACGGAGGTTACGCTACAGACTAGACAATATTGGCAATATTTTAAAGTGCGGGGCAGGAGTGGGGCACGCACACGACCCGCGAGCGTCTGTTGTCATAAAAACGCTTTAATTAAATTCATATTTGAGCATGCAGGGGCGCTATTGAATTCTACAGCAGGGAGGGCCGGGCTTTAAGCATCGAGAGACAATTATTAAATGATATTGTTTGATTGCATTAATCTAATTGGATTGCATTGTCTGTATATGCTTTCTGGAAAACTTACAACAAAAAAAATCGTTTCAAAACATTTCGTTTCAAAAATTAACCCAGGGAGAAACAATAATTTGAGTCAAAAATGACTTCATAAAAGTGTCGCTAGGTGTCGCTGTATGCATTGAAAGTTTCTGTTTCAAAGTTCGCAATTGTTGCGGACGTTAATTTGACATTTGAATTTAAATTTTGTGTCTATGACAAAAAAAAAATCCAATAAAAGCTGACTAAAAGTTATGTGACAGCAAACGCAGCAGTTGGTCAGAGTAAAAGTTTCGCTTGCCCATTTGCAGCACTTTAAATGTGAGCATTCTCAAGTGTCCCTTGCTTTATAATATATTTTGTAGGAAATGTTACAATTTCAATACTTTAGAATGGGCATTGCCTGCTTCATACTAACAACTGAAAAAGCAATATAAAATTGTCCTACAAAAGATTTATTTCAACATTAAATCACTTCAGTCTGTTGGAAAATATCTTAAGAGTTTTTTAAACTTGAAAATTATATTTGACTACAGTTTTAATACGATACAATTTTGTCATAATAACGACATCATAATTAATATTTGTTATGAACTTTAAACAATTTAAGTTTGCATCGCAAAATGAATTTTATTAATATATTTATTAATTCTAAACACAATTAATTGTATTCAGTAAATACTACTTGCTTACATGTTGATTGTGACACTAGACTATAAACTACAATGATTTTATAATTTATTGTTATAATAGTTGAAAGATAAAACTGAAGGAAATGTGCAGGCTTTGCTGGTAAGCAAACGAGTATCTTTCACCTTAAAAGTTCTTATAGCTTTATCGTGATCAGCCACAAAAGAGCATTTCAATCGCCACGTTTCCCATCAGGAACATATGTGTTCATATTTGCATATGCAACGACCTCGGGCAGGATGCAGGATGCGTCTCAAAAACGGAGTCAACCTGCACCATCATGGTCATCATTATTCAACTTTCAGGGGCTGTGGCGCTCTGTAAATAGCAGGCACTTTACGACCTGGGCCAGGTTTTCAGTGGGCGTACCCGTAAACAGCAACTGCTACTTCTGCTGCTGCTACATGGAGCAGCACGTGCCGAGCATATTGAATGCAGCATTGGATGCACTGCAGCACTACTTTTGAAAAATCGTCAAAGTTGTTGCTGTTGCGCGTCTTTTTGGCCAACTGACAGTGGCCGCCATTTACCTATACATATATATCTATATGTGTCTGTATATGTGTACGAGCACGAGCGCTGCTTAACCCAGTTTCTGGCTAGTGCACGTGAGTCCTCGCTAATCATTTGTCTTCCTTGACTGCATTTTCCACTTGGCAGTACTGCGAAGTTTCCATTACGCACTGACAACTGATTGCCAAGTTTATTATTGCTTCCGTTTGCTTATGAGCAGCCAAAGGATTCGCCATTTATTTCCCGTTTGCCAATGCTGGCAACAATTTATCAAGCCATGTGCCCCGCACACACAAATATTCTCCAAATGGGCACATTCATTCAAAAGAGGAATCATTCGCAATTCATGCTTCCTCTTTTGGGCACATTCATTTGTTATCCCTGACACTTGTTGTGCTACATGTTAGCTCAAAGCTATTCAAAAATGTCATTTTATATGACTTGCATGTGAATATTGCAACAGAGTTGTGCGTAGATATTAAAAAGTTAAATTCCCCAATATATAAAACTTGGCAACCAGCACGACTTTTATAAATTGCTAAATAAATATATTCAAAATGTACACTTTTACCATTAACCCACTAAACTCATTGCATTAGAGCATTTTAGGCAGCTGGAAGCCAGACTCTAATCTCTAAGTGAGCTGGAGTAATTAGCGTAGACTAAACGTAACTAAAATTCTACAAATAAGCTACCAAACTCAATGAGTTTTATAATTTGACAATGATTAGTCGAAACATATTGTAGACGGTAGAGTTTATAAAGATAAGATTAACTGACAATGAAATACATTCATGTTCAAGATAACGTACGCTATCAAAAATGTGACTCGATTTAGGAATTTTGATGTACTTCGATTAGCTGAAATGATATAACAGAGAAGAGTCAGGAACAGGTGTTACTTTGTCAGACAATCAGCTATCGTTAAATGCTTCTAAGTGTTAAATGACTCATTTAGTGAAACCATTAGCTTGGTCTACTTAGCAGGTATAGCAGATCTACTGATTAATACGTTGACTTTTGACAAAAGTAAGTGCACACGAATTGAAATGCGATAATATTTGTCTTATTGTTTTTCCTGAGCTCAAAGTTAATAGCCAGACATTGTGCCCACTATTTTGTTTATTTAACATAAAATAAAAAGAAATTAAATATTAGTTATTATATATGTCGATAACTAGATTTAAAAAATATCTTGTTTACGCGAAAATATCGCGTAAATTCCCTTATACATTCGCAGTTCCGTTGGAGTCCAGTTTCTTAATGATAAACCACATTGAGACCGCATACAAATGCCAAGTGCTCGCCTGCTTTGTCGCTTAAGTTATCCGCATTGAACTTGACATAGCTTCATGCGATGCTCAATGGAGATGCATCAAGTCACAAAACGGCTGCAGTTAAAAAGCTGTAAAAGCTGGGCGAGCGTTGTATGTGACAGCACTTGACAGTGCCACGCCCACGCACACAGACACAGACACACACGAGAAAGAGAAGGAGAATGGGTGGTGGGTGGCAGAAGCCAAACAGTCGAAGCCACAGCAATTGAATGTCACTCACAAAAATGCAATCACAGTTTGACACAATTTACACCGAGGCGCCACTTCAACACGTTGCAACTGCAATATCTTTGCACCGAGACTGCCATACAAGCAGGCCAGCACACGAACGACAACTCTGCAAACAACACAATGACAACTCTTTAACACTGTTAAGTTGGCGTTGACGTCCCTGTCATTTGCTCTGCAGCTCATGTCGCTGTATTACTTACTGTACTATTTTACTTATGCTTCGTATGTGTAAGCGAGGGTGCTACTAATCCTGCATTATATTTGTACCAATATGTGTTCTCATCGATCCTGATTATGGTTTCTGTTATTATAAAATGCTAGATTCAAATATTTCATAGTCCAGTTTTTAAATTATAATTGGTTATTGCAAATAATTAAATTTGTAATTATTATTAATTTTAATGGCTTAAATTATATCTCTTCTTTTTAATATTTCAGAATCGAGTTTTTAAATAATATTTGGCTATCTGTAATTATTTAAATTAAATTTGTAATTTTTATTCATTTTAATTGTTTAAATTATAAATATTCGACTTATTATATCTTGTATCTGTACTCAATTCAGAGAATTTGCTGGTTTTTTATTATGTTTTATTTCCTATAATTTCGATTTTTTTTGTATACGCAATTTTATAAAATCAATTGTGAAATCTTTCAAGCTTAAAAAGTTTTTGGTGTATAAATGATAAGCTTTATTATAATGAATAATTACTTATAAGATTGCAATTGTAAATTTCTCATGTTTTTGCTAAGAAATACGTTCGTAATATTTATTTCTTTACTTAATATAGTCGGAGGCCATCTAAACGTGTTTTCTTTCATATCCCCACCGAAAAAAAAGTTGCCTAGTCCTTTAGAGTATTCAGAGTTTTCAACGAAATTTATTTGATTTTCTGGTTGCTATTGTTGTTGTAGTTGCTGCTGCTGCTGCTGCTGCTATCGTTATCGTTGCGTTCATCTCCGCAACGCGTGCTCGAGTGCATTTACACTCACACACACATACAGTCAAACAAATAGCACAAACACAAACATATGTATGCCATTGCCGAATGCCACACACAGGACATTTTTGTTGTTTGATTGCGTTTTTATCATCGTCATTTCAGGAGCGCCTGGCAACCCTGCCATTGGGTAAATGGGTAAAGTGTACACATATATGTATATGTATATAGCTGCAACTGCAGCGTCTCTGGCGATATTTTACAACTCCAACATTTTATTGCAAACATTGTGCAATTTCGCTTTAAACGTCAATCGAATTTCATTTGATTTTTACGACCAGTTTCTTCACCCCACGCGCCACCTCGTCACCATTCTTGCTTTCGTTCACTTTTTTTTCGGTCCCTTGTATGTTTCGCCAAGCTTTTGACTTTCTCAACTGCAATCTCATTCACATTGCTATACCATATACAATTCTCAGTATGAGACTGAGAATATTATTTACCATTCTATTCAACTGAGACGATCCGTTCGCGTCCATATGCATACAGTAGTAGGGAACACTCCAATTGATAATCCTTTGATTTGCAATACGGTGTTTCACATATTATATATATATATATATATGTATATTTTTTGAATTGAATGTTTTGAATGTACGTACAGGGTATTTGATAGTGTAGCACTCTTCGTCTAAAGCAATTTCTCAGTGGTTATTCGCAAGAACATTTTATTTATCGCACATATTTTGTGGCACCGTCAATGCAATCGTATTATCATTCAGCTGCTGCACAGTGTGTTGTATTGTGTTGTGTGCGTGTGTCAAATTTAATTAACTTGATATTTATTAAGGCAGACACTTGCTATGCAAATTTCTTGATATGATTTGCTTAGACACTTAATTTGTCAACGCTTCGTTGATTTACGATTTCGATTTGAAATGAGTGATTTGAAAGTGTGTGCGTGCCACAAAGTCAGCATGTGATTAGCTGAGGGGATCCTTTTCTTAAAAATGGAGCTCCACTTTGCAGACATATACAAATTTGGATACACATCGGATGCCAACACAAATTAAAGTACTTTAAATTACATTTCTCTGATGAATTGAGTTAAGCACAATGTGTTTTTCTTTAAGAGATGATTCACTCTATAGGGTTTCACACAGTTTACCTCTAAATACCACTTTTCTTTGAGAATTTATAGTTATTGAATCATAAAAAATGAGAGGTAATTTAACAAACGGTTTTTCCAGAAACTTATTTCCCTTGACTATAAGGTATTAACTATTGATATATTACAGTTGTGCTTCAGCTTTTAAAATGATGTTGACTTTCATTTTAATCACTGCTTTACGTGCAATGAAAAGTAAATTATCGAAGTCAATATGTGAAAAAGGCGACTATAAAGCCAGTATTACTATAGACTAGTCCTAGCTAAGCGAAACCGTCGGGAATTGAGTCTCAGTTCAACCAGGTTTCTTTCGCTCTCAAAAGGTGTGTGCCGTGAAGCGTGCTGTACATTTATGAAAAGAAATAAAGAAATGTCAAAAGTAATTGAACCACGTAGGCGGACCCATTTCTAAAACTCGTTAACTCTTCTGCTCAGAGCGACCTCATGTGCTACATTAACTTTCGCTTTTGTGTAGTTTCGGGCGATGGCTTTCGGCGGCGGCGATGGGGTCAAATGAGGTTTGCATGTCTGCGCCATTTTTGCAGAGTCATCGCATGATTTACGTCGAATCGGCTTTGGCCAAGTAATCATGTAGTTCACACACACCCGCACACCAACCATTGGAAAAGACCAACGAAGAGCAACGCTTTTCGCACAGAGCTGGACACAATTATGGGCGGGCCAATCGAACTTTCAATTTCACTGGGCTAGCTTTAGGTAAACAGCTACACAATTCGCCTCCCTTTGCAGAACAGCCAGTCAAGCATGCAACAACCGCAAGTGGCACGCAAACGCATCAAATCAATGGAAGTGGCCACTGCGCCAAAGATTTGCACTTCATTGACTCCAAACCATGGACGAACTCTACAGCACAGCTGGCTAGCCAGCGAGCTGGCCCAAAAACTCAATGAACTCCAGGCCAAAAATGTTGTGAAAAGCGCTTGTGGCGCTACTTAAAGCATTTTATTCCATACGTTTTTCACTCATTTTGCCCCATTTGGCAGCAGCCAGCATCTTATGAAAATGAAAATTGGAATGAAAATGGAAAATTCTTCAATGGTGCCTTGTTAAGAAAATATGCAATATGCGCTTTTGCAAAACACAAAATTAAAAGTGAAATATTATCATCGAACTAAAATCTAAAAATAAATTTTACAAATTTTCTCTAATGTTTTCTATTTTTTTTTTCTTTTTTTACATATATATAAAGCATCTACAGTTCGTGCAATCCCAATACTACTACGTGTTTTTTTTTCTATTTAGCCGTTATACGGAATTGCAGTTGTGTGTGCTTAGCCGTGAACGCCAACGCCCTAGCCACATACTGCATAGGAACCCAACTCACTCGGCTCTCTTAAAATACGTATGCTTGATTTCATCTGAATACAAATAGCTTATCAGCAGCAGCAAAAAATATAAACGAAACTTTTATAAGGAGAAACTGACCGAATTGAGAAACTGAAAAAAATAAATAAATATAAACATTCGCTTATATGTAAAGGTATTTATAAAACTATGCATAAAGCTCGAAGGCGAAAAAATCGTGTTCAACCATTGTTGAACTTGTGCAAAGAAACACAAAACATTATTGTTGAGAACTTTAAATTTGAATAGTCAATAGTGCTGAATCATCAAGCAGCACGCGATTGTAATCTCTTCAACAAAAATGCTCTGCGTATCATACTCATATACATATAGATTTTAGATCTATTAAACTAAGCACTAATTATATTTTAGTAAACAACCATAATATTGAAATTGCCAAGATTGCTAGCGTTCCAGTTGTTGGTCGCACTGCATCATTGCACTGATCCGGCGATTGTTCCGTCCAAATAATCTGCCTGGAGATGCCTGCCTTTTCAGCTAGCGACCTAATGAAATCAATATATGTTGGACTTAGCTGTCTCTGGCGCGACAATAGCTTAAAGAGCGGCATTGGAGAGATGCCCGAGTAGCCGCATAGGAAAGTCACGTTTGTGTAATCAGTATAGATGATTTTATAGCTGACTGATACATTAATGCTGCCAGAGATGACATATTCCAAGCTGAAAGTGCTGTTCCTAGTTTTGTCATCCCACGGAAATATAACCGTCTCTTGCTTAGCATGAGTTTCCCCATTGATTGAGCTTATGTATTCCAATTGCAGTTCCAAATCTTTGTCCACAGCCGCTGGGACTGAGACATTGAGGCACTTTAAAATATCCATGTTAGGAACGCGTGCCACCTCGTACCAGTAGCCCGACACCTTGATACGTTGATACGGCAAATTAGTTTAATTAGATAACCGAGCTTTCCTCAATATGTTCAACTTACAGCTGTTAGATTCAAGGCACGAGGTCGCACATCTCTCTCGCAATCAAACTGCTTAAGTTTGGAAATTGAATTGAACTGTGTGTGAATGCCGAGTGCATTTAGAAGCAGCACAATAAATATCACAAATATTTTGATTTCCATATAAAGATGTACGCTCTCCAGCATCAACTTAACGACTGAAAGCAACTCATTTCAGAATGTGTGGCGACTAACTATTGATAATGCTCGGCTTATCAGCCAAGTGTTGCTGAAATACATTTGTATCTCTCAGTACAAACATGCATACATGATTATGCTGACTAAATAACAGAGCTGAAATAGGCCCATGCAATTGAATACCAATGTAATTAAATATCAACATGAACAACAATAAACATCATTAAATAAAAACATCATTTTCTTTTTAATTTGTTAATAACGAAAATCTGTTTAAAATAGAAATTGTTCAATTCAGTTTGTAAGCCATACTAAACAAAAATATATGCCCAAAAGATATGCGAGTCGTCAATTTAAAAGTGCCCCAGCTTAAATGTATAATCGGAAACATCTGAAATCATTAACATGAACATGCTGAAAAGATCTTGTGTAAAATATCGTTGTAGATTTTTTGAAACTTTCACACAATCAGATAAATCTTCTAAAATAGGGCAAAAACTGCTCGAATTTGTATTAATATTGAAATGTTGAATATTTATATTATACACATTTATTGAGACAACTAACGCGTATCACTTTCGGCAAAAATTACTAATAACTATTTACAACCGGTGCTGATAACGTTGATAAACTATCATTAGCTCCATCTAGATAGGCACCACACGATAGCTAGGGCAAATATTGATAAAGCTCCAATTGCTGGACGTACTGCAACATTGCAGCGAGCGAGTGATTGATCCGTCCAAATAACATCATCAGCATAGCCCGCTGCAGTGAGAAAACTGTTGACCATCTCGATAGTTTGTTGACTAACCTGACGTTCGCGTGAGAAGATCTTGAAGAGCGGTATTGGAGAGATGCTCGCATAGCCGCAGATGAAAGTCACAACTTTTGGATTGGTGTAGACTATCTTATAAGTGACAGACATACTCGCAGATGGCCCATTGTATTTCAAGTTAAATATTCCGTTTTGAGTGTTGTTGTCCCAGGGAAATGTAATCGTCTCCTTGACGGCCTGTTCTTTTCCATTGATTCGGCTTATATACTCCAATCGCAGGTCCAGTTGCTCATCCACAGTCGCTGGGACTGAGACATTCAAGCAGTTCATAACATCCTCATTAGGCACCCGGCCCGCCTCATACCAAATACCTGACAGCTGTGCGTTGATTACGATTTAGAATTTAGGATTGAGTTTCAGGTGGAAATTAACTTACAGCCGGTAGATTGATCGCTTCCGTTGCGACAGTTCTGCAACTGATATCGGACGGAAGCTGAGATTGGACGCACTGCGTCCAGGTGACAGCCAAGAGCAGCACAACTAATATTTTCGTTTCCATTTGAAGAACTGCGCTCTCCCACATTAGCCCAATGACTAAAGCACGTGCAAAGCAGCCACAAGCTGCATACTGATATTACAATGCTTATCAGATAACTTTCATATATATTGCTGTAGTATTGTGACTGAACCACAGTTTCGATAAGTGCCATGGCATCTATGATGATGCATGCCTTACCAGCACAATAAACCCAAAGTTGATATTATTGTGCTATCAATATGTCTGGTCTGATTATTTTAATTGTGTTTACCTAATGTAGTAAAGTGGAATGAACCATTATGTTTGTGTCGACCACACGCTGAATCACACAAATCGGCTAAAGGTATTCGGTTAGCAGAACAAAAGCTTAAGCAATGCTAAGTGCTCTTCATATTTCTATAACTATCCAGCCAATTTTACAAATCGTATTATTACAAAATATGCTAAAGCATTTATGACTAATACCAAGTAACACCTCATCTTGAAATATTGCAAATTTGTTTTAATAAGTTAAATCTCATTTATCTTAAGCATCTCTTTCTTACATGACCATAGACTTCGTCTTCAGATAAGATTGCCAGAGTTAACAATATAAATAATCCAACTGCCGGGCTTAGTGCAGCAGTACCACAGTGCTCCGAAGATTGTTCTGTCCACATAAAGTGTTCTTCAACGCCCGACGTTACCAATTGACCTTGGATGAAGTCTATAGATCTCTGATCTAGTTGTTGCTGGCGCGATAATAGCTTAATTAACGGCACTGGAGAGATGCCCGCGTAGCCGCATATTAAAGTCATGTGCTTGTAATCCGTATAGATCACTTTGTAGGTAACAACTAGTGACAGGGGACCTCTGTAATACAAGTGGAAAATGCTGTTCTTGGTAAAGTTATCCATGGGGAATTCAACTGTTTCCCTAACGCGCTGAATATCACCGCCTAAGGTGCTAATGTACTCCAAACGCAATTCGAGGTTTTCATCCGCTTTCTGCGGCACTGAAATAACCAGGCACTTCATGACATCCGTTTTGGGCACTCGACCCATTTCGTACCAATCACCCGACAACTGTGCATTGAAAGTAGCTCAGAAGGCATAAGAAAACAGATTGATTATAATAGAATCCAACTTACACCCTGTAGATTTAGGGGCATTGCAAGACCGTCTTTACTGCAATCAAAGGTCGTGATTGGTGGAAAAGTGAGCAGCGATAGAACGCTGTACATCCATATGAATCCAAACAGTAGTACGATAATTATTCTCTTCATAATCGATAATAATTAAAATCCAAATGTATTTATGTGAGCGTTTTATATTAACTACTATTATCATAACTATGAATCGCAATGCTAAGTAACAAATGAATTGTAAACCTTAATTTGATTAGAAATTAGTTCCAAATTTATTTTTATAACATCCATACATACATAAACTTACTTTCTCTTAACACTTGAGGTGTTAGCTTTTAATATTTTACTTCAAGTACATCAACGTTTTAAGCAAACGCGTTTGTTAAATTAACTTTTATTTCTCCTTATTTGAGTTGTAGACTATTTTGTTTTTAGAATAATACTTTACTTGACAACTGACAATGCTACCAAGCTAGCTATATGAATTATTTTGATTATATAAATTTCCTAAAATTATTCCTAGTTTTTCTAATCAATTTCAATTTTCAAGTCATTGCTCTTCCCGAATTAAACTTTGTTAGTGCAAGGAACCAGCTCATTATGGCCAAAGTAATGCATTTTGAATAGCGACTTCACTGCTTAAATATGCAACTATCCAAAATGCTAAAGCAAAATTCTGGCAACTTTGAACATACTAAAAAATAGAAAGGACTAGCAAAAAAAAAATAAAAAATAAAAAAAGAAACTGGCAGCGCAAACATGCGAAACTATTAAAAACATGTCTTTGTCCTTTGGCTTTGGCTGCATATAATGAAATTCCCTGGGTGCCTTTCGGTGGGCTCCACGCTCCTAACGCTTCAGACGCTCCTACAGTGCGCCCTCAGTATCAATCTAGGTGAAATATTAACAAGCAAGTCTCAGTCTGAAGTTGCATGCTAAATGGCCGATGTCGGCGACGGCAGCTCATAAAAATTCCGGGCAACAAAGCGGCCAGCATCCCCCACTCTGCTATCCACTCTGCACCCGGAGAGGCTTGTAAAAGAATGAGAAACTGAAACTGAGACTGAGACTAAGACTGGAACTGAGACTGAGACTGAGACTGAGAGCTTGCTTAAAGCGACAACAGACGCTGAAACAATAGACTTGAGTTAACTTAAATTGATTTCCAGACGCGACGGTGTTTAGGGAAATACCAAACCCGGCAGCCTCCTTCCTTCTCCCAGCCAACTCAGACGGAAGAAGTTAGTAGCTTTTGCACCTTGATTGCAAGTTATTTGCAATTTTGTGCAAATTTCAAAAATAAAACTGGTAAAAGTAAAGTAAACGAGTGCTGTCGACGTCGTGATACTCTTTACCCTTCCATACCATATCCTCTCAAATATTTCATAAATAAAAGATATGCTCTCGAGCATGGACTAAATGTGGAAAGTATAAGAAAAATTGTTTATATAAATAAATTTTAAATTTTTAAAATAAGTGAACAAATAATTTTTAAGCTAATTTAAGGCTAGACCAATAATATTGCTTAATGCTTTGCAAGCCTATAAATTCCTTATATAGGTACATAAGTGGCGTTGTGTCATATTGCCTTTCCTCATTTTTTTTGTTTACAGGGTATTACAAAAAAATCAGCAGACATGTCCGCGACTTTTATAACGTTGCACTTGAAAATTTCGAGTGTTCATGCGAAATTTTTGTTGCAATTTGACGGGGTTTGTTTGCCTTGAAGTTGTGGGCAGGAAGCATTTCTTCAACTTAGCTGCAGTTGCTCAATTTGGTTTGAGGATTTCGACTTTTATTTCGTTTCATATTGAAATCGCCAACTCATTTATGCCACTCAATAAACACACTGACATAGTTGAGACATTCTGAATTGTAAATGATATCGAAGCTGTTATTCTTGTTCTTCTTCTGCTTGTTGCTGTTGCTGTTGATTCAGTTGCAACACTTGTAGCTGACAGTTAGTGACTCAATGTGTATTAGCCAAACGAATTCTGTGATTCAAACTGACTTAAGTCATACAAAATGTCACTGTGGAAATTAGGAAATTATGTAGATAAATATATAAACTTTGTAACTGTCAAATGAGTTTAAAGTGTCGACAACGCAGCAAATGAAACAAGTAAGAATGCTCTAGTCAAGTGAGCTCAACTGCGAAGTATCCAGAACCCAGCTGTTAAATATAATATAGTTTCATTGGCAAACTTCCCCTTAAAGAGTATTGCACCCAAATGGCATTTATTGCATTTATCGCAATGTATCGATATGCGAGAAACAGCGGCGGTTATCGATAAGAAAATAAAGCAAAACTTGATCTGAACGAGGTATACGAGAATACAGACGGACAGACGGACATGGCTATATCGACTCGGCTATTGAAACTGGGCATGAATATATACATATATACGAGTATATCCATCTTATGGGGTCGGATATGCTTCCTTCTCCCTGTTGCAGACATTTTGCCCTTTAACCTATTTCCAATCGGTTCGGGGTATAGTAATACAAGCAGATAAGTTACATATTTATATATGTATATGGATTGGAGCATCAAAAAAATAGTTTCATTCACCCCAAATAGACTTCAAATAACAATTAGCTTGGATTGAGTGCAATGGACAACTCTTTCAACAGCTAAACTTATTAAAGTAGGTATACATGATATTAACTTTAATCGTCCAACGTCGAAGGTGGACTGATTGCTTATCATTCACCTTGTTGCACAGTCAAGAGCGCAATTCATTAGACGCTCGCCTACGTCTGACTGCGCGGACTGCTCTTTATTTAACAATGGAAGTGCAACAATGAAAGCGGCATGCGGGCTCACGGATGGTGATTAGGGGTTGGGGGTTGCGCTCAAAGTCATTCGGCTCTGTTCATGTAGAAGGGGTGGGGGGTCAGGGGTGTCGCAAGTGCAAACTTTTTAAGTGAATTTTTGATTAGATCTGGACAAAGTTTTTGTCGCTAGCGACAACAAACGGCATTGGATGCATTTCGCCGGAGTTGCACCCCGTCCCATTTTCCCGTTGGGAGCTTTTGCTCAACTTAAAGCCGTCCAGTTAGCAGTGCCCTTTGTAATTTGCGCAAAAGTAGATTTATTTGCGCAAAAGGATAATAATAAAATATGCGCTGCAGATAGTTGTGGAACACAAAGTTGCCGGCACTTCCGGACATTGGACAGCTGGACCTAGGCACAATTACGAGACTCAGACTTAGACTGCGACTTAGAACTGTACCTGTACCAAAAAGTTTTCGCGAACAGTTCACAGTCTCTAGCAGAGCCCTTCACTCTCGCCATCTTTCTCTCTCTCCCTCTCCCTCTCCTTCT
Source organism: Drosophila basisetae (assembly GCA_035041595.1). Taxonomy (NCBI): domain Eukaryota; kingdom Metazoa; phylum Arthropoda; class Insecta; order Diptera; family Drosophilidae; genus Drosophila; species Drosophila basisetae. The sequence continues at coordinate 107,752 of JAWNLB010000048.1, read as the reverse complement.
CTCTCTCTCTCTCTCTGTTCCTCTGAATCGAGTTGAAGTTTTGCGCAAAAGTTAATAAAATTATTTGCCACAGACGTTGATAAATATGACACTAAAGTTCGTAGCAATGCCGAATAAATACAGAGCAGTACAAAATGGCGTCGGCTGCATCTAACGGTGTAAATAATATCGCGGCAGCAGACTAATACTTCTTGAATTTATTTACTCAAGTTTTATTGCATTCTGTGTGCGCTCCTCACTTTTACTGATTGTAGTTGGTATCTCAGTTAGCGAACTCGAAGAAGTTGAATATGTTGTATATTACCAATTTTGTCTATATTTAAATACCGTATTCGGATAGCTATGATTTAAAAATATAACGATTTAAATTTTAAAATAAAAAAAAGGGACGTATTTGTGGAAAGCCCAAGATATTTGGCACATACTTACTTGCACTTGTTATTTGAATGCATTTATAAACTGTTCTCAAACTTATGCAGATCTACTTAGTCACAGTTTTCGGACAATCTCGTCATCATCGACCGCATCATCTTATCTCCAAATAAATTTGTTGCGAAATTTACAATTCACTCTTGCTATACCCCACATTGTATCAAGAAATAAACAAAAATTGATATTAAAGCAAAAAAAAAAAAAACTAAATAATCTAGGGGATTGCACCCCAGTAACATTTACTATGGAAGGGTGCTCGCCCGGTTTTCTTTTTTCCTTTTTGATCCCAGGTTTATTTTTTCCATCCAGATGCATTCGATGTGTGTGTAGTTATTATTCATTGTCGTGCTTCAACAAATATCAAATAAAGTTTTCTGAGTTGCTTCTGGGGTTTCTACTTGCGATTGTAATTTTTGCTTTCTTTTTTTTCGCCCGTTTTTTTTCTTTTCTTCTTATGTATACACACACTTCTAGATTTTGCCATAAATTTTGTGCACATATGAGCGGGGCGTGTGTTTTTTTTATTGGCAACCCCATGACGAGTTTTTGGCTTGAAGTACGATTTTTTAATCGAAACATTTGTAGCGTGAAATTGTCGTTTGGTTTGCTTTTCTTTTTTTTTTTTTTTTTTTGTTTTTGCAGCAATATGCTCGCATTTAAATTGTGTGTGGGTTGACTGTGGCTTCGTCATAAATCAGCCATGGCTGTTCATTTGAAAAAGTTGAGCTGTTGATTGAACTTTGACTTTGAATATACATGCGGCATTGTGAGTGCTTGTCATTAGTCGCTCATTAATCATAATTCAAGATGAGCTGGCTAAATATGAGCATGGTATTTAAAATACTGTCACAGCTAAGAGGCAAAAAGCAACTCCCAAAAAAGGGTTCGAAATTTCATCGATTTGCTGCCACAAGAAAATGTTTGACAATAAATCTCAATTTTGCGCAAATTAGTCGACGATATGTCCAAACACCAAGTCAAGACCCAAAAGATGAAGATGAAGCTAACTGATATACGATATGCACACACACATCCCACAGCCCACTACACCCAAACCTCCCTTATCAGTTACCTTTTACCTGTTACCTGCATGGGGAAGGGGAGTATAACAGTCATGTCAGCCACATATCAAGTGCAGCTATAACTCAACTCTGCAGTCACAAAGCTGGCGATTCCAAGGGGCGCTGAACACTGACATTTGCTCAATTTATCGTTATTTGCTGTACGGCCAAAGAAAAAAAAAAAAAAAGAAACAACAAAAAATCAATTTTTGCCTATGATAAAACTCGAAACGAATTTGACTACAGGCCACAAGAAAAGAAAAACAAATGAAGAACTTCAATCAGGCGACGTTTTAATACCTTTCCCAACTTGATTTGTTTCCTAACAATCTTATCTTAACTTCAAACAGTCAATCATTTATTTGAAAACTAATTCTCTAGCCAGCTCTATAATGTAGTTCAACAATTTTGAGCACAATTTGTTGAAAATGCATTTCTATACCAACCAGTGCCAAACATAAAAATATATTTAAAAAACAAAATTTTTAAACTCAGTACGATTTTAGCACTTTAATTTCTGTGAAATTTCGTTGACAACTTTAATAAAAGAAATCATGAGAAATGCACGCATCCAAACTATTCACAATGATAGACACAGAAGTGTTGACAAAGTCGTCATCAATTATGATTAAAAAATATACATTTGCTTGCTTGTATATAATTGAGATGTTCAAAGAGCGCCTACCTAAATAACTAAAGCAGAATGCCCTCGGAGTCTCTTTGATACCCTTGTAGAAAAATACTTGGAAGCTGGCAAATCGAACTGTTCCCGATTTGCAGAGCTGTTGGGGCATTTAAGTGATTTATGCCTTGGAAACTGTTTTTGAAATGTGGCTCAGTTGGCTGAGCCAATGCTAGAGCCTAGATGGCCATGCTCCGGCTCATGCTCATGAGTTTCGAATTGGTTTCGACTTTTGTCGACGAAGTCGTCGTAACCATCGCCATCACCATCACCATAGCCAACACCGTCGCCTTCGTCGTCGCCGTCAACGGAGCTGAAGCCAAAAGTCAAGAGAGCGCCAAACGCAAAACTGTCCAAGTATACAAATTGGCCGGTCATGAGTTATTGATGATGCAGGCCATGAAATGAACGACCACTGGGACCGCTGGACTGTGCCTCTCTTTCTCTCTCCCTCTTCTCTCTCTCTCTCTCTCTCTCTCTCTCCATCTCACTTTCTCTCTGTCCCTGTCTCTGTCTCTCTTTACGCTACTACCGATGGCTAACTGACTCTAGCTGACTTTGGAAGTGGTGCGTAACAAATGTCTGACCATTTGCATGAAATGTGCCAAAGAACACTTCACAGAGACCAAAATGAGTGAGCCGCCTCAAGTAAATTGGCTAATTGCGCAAAGTTTGTTGCAAAGAGCATCTGAATGTGTTTTCATTTGTGCAGCAAGATGAGCTGGAATCGGTTTCTAATGAATGAATCAAGAAAATGAGCTTAAGGTTCAAGCAATAAAATCTCTGTCGCACACTAAAACTGCTACTCAATTTGAAAATGAAACCTCACAAATTTGAGTGAAATGAAAAGTGTATATACGAGTATATATTATATGTACAGAATTGGTCTTCATATTCAAATATTTAATTTAAGTAATTCTCTTAAAATTCTTTTACAGCTAGTAAGCCTTTAGATGTTATCATACATCCCCTTCAATATGAACAAGTATACGGAAAAGCATTGACCCAATTAAAACGTATTAAGCCATACTCAGAACTAAATAGTCGGCTTATTAGAACCCATGCCATCCCTTATTAAAACCGCATCAAATATGCAGAGCAGTGGGCAGAACTACTAGCACATTTTCCGAGATCATAACTCATGTCAGGCATAACGAACGGACACATACATATATATATATATATATAAAATATAAGTCTCTTATCACAGCGACAAAATCGTGTAATTTAATGTTGTGCTAATTTCACCCAACCCAAAAAAGACATTCCAGGTGAAAGTCGTGACATTTTTGTGGTCAGCCCCCTTGGCCCGCACCCTGCACTTTGTACCCTGGCTAACCGGCACAAAATGTGGCTCATTTCTTGCTCATTTCCGTCAAGTGTTGACCAAGAAACACGAACTATTTACAAATGACCAGACATTTAAGCAAAATGCTTCCGGCCTGGTCAAGCTAAATGCCTGAAAATTATGCTGCCTCAACATGAAATGGCAACCAAGAAAGGGAAAAACAAGCTTTTCGACTAAACGAAGCTCAAATGTCCTCACTCAGCTGTCGGTAAGGCAACAATAAATTTTACTCGTAATAGTAACTCAAAGCTCAAATAAAAAATTGTTAAATTATGTAATTTTTTCTGAAGTACACAATTCCATGGATGCTGTGAAACTCTCCCTTAATCGACGCCCGGCTTGATTCGAGTATTAAAAAATAAAACAAATATTCATCATTTTTTTCAGTAAATTATTTATTTCAAAATTTTGTGATTTAATATTCAAAATGTATTCAGAATTTGGATATAGCAAAAAATTTGTCTTATCTTCATAAATTGTCTGTTATTCTTGTACAGGTTTGAAGTGGCACACAAATATTTAAATAAAACCAGAAAATTTTAATATCATTTATAAGTTTCAAGCCCAAGCGCAAAAGATATGTAGCACATCGCATGAGATAGTCATAATGCCCACACTTGAGGATGGCTCAAGTAAACCGTGAGTTATGTAAACATGCAGGATATGCATGGATGACAAGAAGAGCTCGTGACTCTCGCAGCACGCTCTGGTGTCATTGTGTCAATTGGCCTGAACTGGCTACTGCTGCGGACGAGTCGGGGCTGGTGGGCGCCTTAATTAAGTTACAACCGCAAGAAGCGGTGAGTGGCAGGACGATATAATTTCACAAATATCCGTGCAAGGCGACACCAGCAATCAGCGGGCCAAGCGTCTCTAACCAAACAAATGTTAAATGCTAAAACCGGCCCATGAGTTCATAAATTGTCGCCGTGGCGCACCCTGTGAAATATTCTGCTCCCCGCCCCTGAAACTGAAACACAGCCACTGACAGTGGCGTTAAAAGCCAAAATGAATGGTCAATATATGAAACATAAATAATTTTTAGGGGTTGTATTTGCCCATTTCTTTTGCCCATTTCTTTTGCGTGTTTGGCCAACATTTGCCGTTGCGTTGTTTGCTTTCAATTAACCAAAAACTGACCGTGGTCCTTGCCGTGGCCCAGTTGTTCACTGTATATTGCCAATGGCCAATGGCCGATGGAACTGCTAATTGAGTGCGGCTTGTCACATGACACAGCAAACATTATGATTTGTATGTGAAACAACTGAAATATGATGATACATATGTAAATGATTGAATAGTCATATAAAAACAGTTATTAATTAACATGAGAAAAAGTTAGCGCTTTTATTTGTTTAATAATTCAACTCATTTCAATTTATTAAATGTATATTGAATAACTATTGTATATTAAATAAATTATTTAGAGTTTATTTCCATTAAAATTGAAGTCTGAGTTCAAATATTTCTGCTGAAACAGATCAACAAGATAAGATAAGTGATTTCGCGCATTAGAAAAATCCCAATTAAAATTAGACAATTGAATAATAATTTGCATTTAAGTTGACCACAAATATAAAAAAGCGCCTAGAAGCTGTTGATTTTTTTTTTTTTCTTAACAAATAATGTTTAGCTGATGAGCCCTCGCATCGTTAACAATTTAAGCTGAATTATATTGTCTGTCATCTTATAATTCCCAACTTGTTAGCCAATCACGCGTCAATATCCCACTCAGACAGTCATCCATCGCCGCCAGCACTTCCGCTTGTGCTGAGCATAAATAATGGGGGGCGGGGGATATTTGGGGGAGTGGAGCACCCACAGTTGGTTCCGCCCGTTGGATGCTTCTGCTTGGCCAGCTGCCACACTTGGCTCGACTGCTCGTATAATAATCTTGATTTTGTGGTCAATTGAATTCTTAACTTCTCAAGCATCAAGAACACAACAAGAACAGCCAGCAGCAAGGACAGCTCAAGACTGATACGAGTATCCCAGGGGAGTGCACATGGATGACAGTGCCAAAAGGATGAGGGGGATGTGTGTGTGTGTGTGTGGATGGCGTTCAACAGCTCACAACGAAATGACTGACCAGAAAATGTGTTGCCTATTTTCTTATTGGCCATTGATTCCCTAAAATTGTTGAACGAGTCTAGTCTGCGGCTAACAAAATGGTCAACAAAAAAAAAATAGAATAAAATATAAAAAAAATAGATGGCAGCTTGTTTACAGGAGGGTGGGTGGGTTGTAGGAGCAGATACGTATAGCCAATAAGTATTAGCCAATTTTATGCTTTATGCTCTTTATGAGCCAATGCTGCCTGCTTGCGGCTGCTGCTTCACTGAGCCTGATTACGATCCGGACGCCTCAACCGAAACCGGAAAAAGTCTTTTACCCACAACAATTCCCCAAAAACATTACGTTTGCACTTGGGTCTTGTCGATATTGTTGTCGTTGTTGTTGTTGTGGTTGTGTTAGTTTCATGAACGAACATCTTTATGGGTAATTAAAACTTTTGGCCATTATGGTATCGATTTGATTTTGGTTATGCTCTCTATCCCAAAATGCCGCTAAAGGGTATACAAGTGACGATCTGGTCTCAAGGACGACAGCCAAACGCCACCAAGGGATTTTCAATTAGTCTAGCTCGATATTTGAATATTAATTAATGTACCAATAAAGAGATCGTCGAAGGCCCCAATGAAGACCTTCAACGAAAAAACAAAAACGATTATAGGGTATTAAGCAGTCGAACGAACTAGTTTATTGAAGTATTCTTACTTGTTTCGTTCAGTCTTGTTTTTGGCACTCAGCTCCAATTTATTGCACTCCAATAATACACTTATTCTCTCTCCCTCTCTCTCTCTCTCTCTTTCTCTCTCCACCTGCTTGTGTTTCTCTGTCTCGCTCTCTTTTTCTTTGGTGGTTTTTTGGTGAACTATTCTCAAATAGTTTCGCGCACGTTCGAATGTGTGTAACATTATTGAAATGGGTGAAATGGGTGGATTTGTCTGAAGTTTTCCAGTTTTGCATTCCATTTGCGCACATTATGTGGGGCTGGCAATGTTTGCCCGTTACTTTCGGCGCCGACGCCAGCTCCAAGTCCAACTACAACTACAACTCCAACTCCAATCGCAATTTGCAATTATTTGCGGTTTCTTTAACACTGCCAATACTTATACAAACATGCATATATCTTTGCCAGGAATTTCAGCTATCTGTAGATACTTGGATTGAATTTATTTGAGTCGTAAATCGCATTACTTCGAATAAGCGCCAGCTAAGTCGAAACTTATTAGATCAAGATGTGGCAATTTATACCTTTAATTAGCATATTTTCACTAAATCGAGCAATGTTGCGAACATTTCTAGTTGAATGCAAATTCATAAGCAAAAGAATTGGAGAATAACAAAAATAATTGCATTTGCTTAATTAGCCAGTAAAAGAAAAAGAAAGAAAAGCTAAAGTCCACTGCAGTCAGTAAAACGTTTACGAAATGTAGCACACAACAAACGAAAGATTAGTCAGCAACAGAGTATAATTTAAAGCGTTTAATGCGTTCAATAATAATGAATTGAATAAATAATAAATAGATAAATATAAATCTTGAAAGATTGCCGTTGTACAGCAAGCAGCCAGTGAAACGTTTACGAAATAACAAATAAACCATAGATGAGAAACTCATTTTGTGGCCATTAACGTATATTCAAGCATTAAAAAAAATATGTAGGCTAATTGCTGAGACTTAAGCAGCTTGATTTGAATAATAAATGCCCCAGCTATGAGCACTTAAAGTTTCCAGTTTTACATCCAACATAATGTTATAGGATTATGCACAATAACTTTGACAGGCGGCAACAATGTGCTTGTTGGCAACCCCTTTGAGGGAATGTAACTAGCTATTTGGCTAATGCCAAACACCTGGGCGGGGCACTGGGCGTGCCCCGCACCGATTATGGTGCCGAAAAGCAGCTTTGCTGCATTATCTGCTGGCAAATGCTAACTGCAAAGCCTTAACACAAATTTTCAAGTATTAGCGAAGCGCCCCCCTCAACGCACAAACAAAAACGAGAATCCACCCAACGGGCAACTTCCGCTTGTTTGTTGGGGAGCTTAAAACTACGGCCTATCAGGCTCACACACACACACACACACACACACACACACACACACACTCATTCACACACATCAGGCAAGACAAATTGCGCTTTGGTAGACTCCACTTAATGCGGCTCTACATATTTTCCTTCAGCGTTGCCCCGCCGCAGGCGATGCGAACAAAGCAAAAGAAAAATCCATATTTTATTTTGATTATTTTCCGGCGTCTGTCGGCAGGTGTCGATTTCTTGGTCTGTGTGTGTGTGGGTAAAATTAAATTTAGTCCCGCACACACATTCACACAGACACAGACAGCGAGAGTGTGCGAGAGAGACAGAGAGAGAGAGAGAGAGATTGGCGCCTTTTCTTTTAGCGTCAATCAATTTCGCTCGTCAGACAAAAACAAGCCCACAAAAATGTCCCAAGTAATGGGAAAAATTATTGAATTTGTCAACGACTGCCACAGGGCACAGCGCAAAAAAAAAACCAGAAAGGAGAAAAATGAACGGAAAACTTATATATAAATATATATATATATATATACATATTTGATATGGCTTAAAGCCGCGCACAGCTTTAAGCTGAAGATTTATGCGATTTCGCTTCGGTGTCAGACAAACAAAATTATGTTTGAAAACGATTTTGTACCTTGGCAGTCATACATCATCGGGCTCCGGGTGCAGGTGGGGTGGCGGAGGAGCAGCCCTCTAAAGTGTAACAACCCTCAACGTTAACAAATTTGTTTGCGACGTTTTTAAATTTCCCAAACGCAAACACACACATTGCAAATAGCTAATGTAAATCTTGTGTGTGTGTGTGTGTGTGTGTGTGTGTGTGTGTGTGCTTTGTGTGTGTGTGTGCTGTGGGGGGAAGAGTGCTAATGGGGATGGGAGAAGTGGGGCGGGGAGGGGAGGGCTGCACCTTATTTAGTCAAGCTAACCTAACGTTGCTCCGCTCCAAGTGATTTGTTGACAAAGAAATTTTTTAATAATTCACCAGGCAAAAAAAAAAGAAATAGAAAAAAAAACACTCATTCAGCATAAATGATGATGTAATTTTCGCTAAAAATTGAAAAAATCTTCAGGCATGCGGGTGTGTTTGGCGAGGGGTGCATAAAATATGTTGCAACAATCTGTTGTTGCGTGTGTTGCCACTGACGATGATGAATGTTGCACGCATGCGTTCCACTGATTTGACGTACGGATAATTCCGGCAATACTCTCACGCCGCTTACCGCTCCCCGCTCCTGCTGCTGCTGCTGCTGCTTTAGGATTGGCCTCCCTCCCACAAAAGGAGTTAGTTTTCCTTGGAGTTTTGGCTTGCGTAGATTGAAAGACTTTATCAATGATCGGATTGCAAAGGCCACTTGACTAAGATCGTCTTGTGAGATGTTGAGGGAATTGCTTTCCCGCTTTCCCATTTGCTTAACACCTGGAAAACATCGAAAAACCCCTTCGAAACCATTCCAATTAGAACTCGACTATAACGAACATCTCGACGACTATTTATTGTCGCATCATTTCAGGACAGTTTGTCAGCGGTAGCTGGTGAAATGGCATTTTTATATACTTTTACTTGACTTTTTCCATCGCGCACTTTGCGAAAATGTAATGAAGCGAATGATGTCTAAAGAGGCCCATAATTCTACCAGGCAAATTGATAGTTGACCACAAGTTGTTGGCCATGCTGGAAATGTGCCCAATGTCTGCCGTAATGCTCATGGCTCATTAGTTTTCGCCTAATTTGAGTTGCAGGCGGTTCTGTCTACTAATGGAATTCAATCAATTTTCATTTATTTCGATTACGAAATTCGCACCACCAACAAATGGAACTGAACCACTTCATCCCCATCCATCCATCGTTCTGGGCTCTGCCAATGGGCACTGAAAAATTTCTTAATTATCCTGACGTGCCGCCTGGAAATGTGCGTGTTGAACTTAGATTGTGAAGGGGGGTGTGGGGTTGTGGGTGGGATGTGGGGTTGTCAGCGTGTCCATTGATTGACATGCTCCATCAGTTTTTTGGTTGTGTTTTCTTAATGTTTGTGGACAAAGCAAGACAAATGAGCCCATATATAAAAATATATAATGCCAGTGGAAAATTTGGACTCGTCCCCAAGTGACAAATGTTCAGCTGATTTTTGTTCGGCTTTCAACTGTTAGTTGACATTTCAATCTAATCGATTGCCGAATCATCGAAATTGGTCGAACCAATTAGAACTATATATATATAAAGATATATATATTATATTTATATATATAGAAATAAATACTATGGAAAACTTAAAGCAACTGCAAATTTATTATTGCTTCTGTTCGGAGAATTACAAATTGATTACGACTCTTTTTGTGACAATAGGATGAAACGAAACGAAATGAAATGAAATTAAATATTCCGAAAACTTTCACACAAAGAAAAATAACTGTTTTGGAAAAAAGGTTGCAAAATAATCTGCTTATGAAAGGACTGCACAGAGAGAGAGTCCCAGTGTTCCCTCCGCACCAACTCCCCCCCTGCCAACTACGGCAGTGTTTTGCTCAAGCAACTCTTTCAAGGAAATGAGAAAGCACGTAAACAAAGAAGTGAAAATTAGATTTGTATTTCGTAGCGCAAAATGAAAATGAAATGAAATGTTTTTTTTTTGTTTCTTTTCTCGTGTTATTTATATACATATAACAGCCGCAAAAAGATGTAACAAAAAATAAACCCAATTGTTTTTACTTAGCCAAACAAAACAACTCTTTTATTGGGTTCTAGGACCAAAAGTTACTCAACAATGCGGGAAGAAGCCGCTCCTAACTGAGGCATACGAAAAGGGAACTGCAATCACCTGCCACAATGCAATGCCAAATTATTATGTAACCGATATCTGGTGGTATATATCACAACACAACATCACAAACAGCAAGCAGACACAAGTTCATTAAAAAACGCAACCAAACACAAAATAATACCAATTTTGCTGTTTCAGCCGTCGAACGACTTTGCCATGCCCTATGAACACAATATATAAATTAAATATTCTATATAGACCAGTTCAATTGGAAATAATTCACATTTTCGCTATTAATTTTAGCATAATACATGTATAAAAAAAGTATATATTTAAAATATTTATTATTTGAAAATAATTTAACAAACTGCAAAACTTGAAAAGGCAAAAGTGAAATCATTTTTAAATAATAAAAGCAGCTTTTAAATAATATAAATATTTTTCTTTAAACAAAGTATTCTAATGCTTTGGCCATAATTGTATACGAATAAAATCTGAACTTGTATTTAAGAATATAGTTTAGAAATTTATTTATTTATTAATTAAAAACTTTTAATCAAATTGCTAAGCTTCATAAAGTAAAATTGAGTTGTTTAAAAATATTTCAAAAACTTCGTTCAATATAAAAATCAAACAATTTTTTTTTGATTTCAGTAAATATTAAGAAAAAAAAACTGACTGAAATTCGAATACAAATCTGTAGCTTATATTTAGGAATATCAGTTCATGCTACACGATGTGGCAAAACTGCTGAGAAAGCCAATATATGCAGAGTTATCGGTCAGGAAGAGGCCCTTGTAAGAAAACCGCTGCAAAAAAGGCAGCAGCAGACAAATCTGTAAGTAAAATCTGCCTGGCCATTGGCAATAGGTTCAGGAAAGGGACTGCAGAGCATGCCAGCGGCAGAGGCAGAGTTGAAGTTGCAACTCTTTGCCTCAATTATAATGAGAAAAGCAAACGAATTGGGAATAATTTTCAATTCACTTGTTTCCCACCTACATTCGTGCCATCGATTATTTGTTGCTCTTTTTTTGAGGGGGGACGATCCTCTGATATTTATGTGCCCTTTGTTTTCATTATTTATATATATATATATATAAATATATATATGCGCTTCATGCGAGTCTGACACAGACGCTGCCGGCGTATATTACTTATGTGGCATGATAAAGCTGTTACATTTTTGGGGATTCTGCGATTTTTGTTTATTCGCAGGCAGGCGTGACTGGTTTGCCAGAGAGTGTCGACTGTATACATATATATGAGATAAATGAATTATTTATACAACTGCCAAAATGTTGGCAGCTGCAGCTATTTTAACTGAAATTTTAAATGCAATTCAATTTCTTGCGTTGACTTTAACAGTCGAACTTTGCCAGCTTATCCGCTTGCATTTCACTTTATTTCAGTTAGTTTGCACAAAATAATTGATTAGCTTTAAACTTGACCATCAGCGGCGTTAGACAATTCTCCAGCTGGTAGCCATGCATCGAGGAGATGGCCAGCGCAGCCAAGGATCTCGAACCGAAGCGTATAAATGCAAAGTTCTGTTGCTCGTCATTGGGTAGCCTCAGTTGGATGATGTTGCCACACCTGGCAAACTGCGCAGCTTCTGTTCGGTTCGGTAGGGTATCGGCAGATTGGTCACAAACACAGTGGCACATGTAATCTGCGAGTTCCAAAGTTGCCACGCAACCAGCGGCCGTTCAAACTGATTTGGGCCAACATCGCATCGTCGGCCGCCTCGAATTGGACGAAGCCGTAGCAGAGGCTCTTAGAGGCTCTCAGAGGCCCCAATATGTTGAACACGGCGTTATATTCTGCGGCATATAGTTGACAATCAGATTTGTCGACGGACCGCACCTGTCATGCTTTCTGTTCGACATTCTGCTGCCAAATCAAATGAAAAACACGATAAATATGATTTCATTTATGCTGCGACTTACCTCACACAGCAGGGAGAAATGGATTCTCAGTAGATAAGTTATTTCTCTCAACTTACAGCAAGAATTTCTGCCAGCAGCCAATGTCATTCGATAACTGGCTATCGATAACTAGTCGGTCTTGGCGACACAGCCCCTTCCCAGCAGTGTTGCTGTTGTCGCCCTTTATCGAGCACGATAAGCCGCAAAAAGAATCTAATAGCTTGGTGCAAAAGTGTGTAACAGGCATAAGGCATATATATTCTTGAACATGAGCGAATCTCAGAGCTATTAACTTCAAATTTGGAATGCAAATTCTTATTTATCCCTCACATATCGAGTTTAATTCATTTTATTCATAACTGCCTCCTGTATATGTATCGATTTCCGCTTGCAATAAAATCCATAATTGCGTATAATAACATTTTCTTGATCTACTATATAAATTTAATCAGCCAAGTTATAGTGTAGAGAATATTTTCTTATTGATCATCGCAAGTTTTTTCTATATAAAAATGTGTCAGAAAGGGATGGCATCATAATCGACGCGAGCGAAAATATGTTTTTCTTTCTCTCCGAATTTTGTAATCGATAATTATCATTATTTATTACTCAAATTATTGTATTACTCAAATTATCAAATCCAAAAATATCGATGTAGCTCACTATCGATAACTGCACATTTGCAATCGAGTATCGAAAACATGGAAACATTTCCCCTCTACCCTGTGCCCAACGACCCACATATGACTTTTTTAGTATATTTTCTAATATAAATTATATGAAAATAAAGAGCCTTAATAAATCTATTGTAACCAACACTTTGCTTGCAGTCTTGCCATTATTTAGCTGCAATCGCTGATTATTCAGAAAACTTAAATATTTTCGTACCAAGCCAAAATGAAACCCTTTATGGGCAAACAACAAAGCAAAAAAGAGAAGAACAAAAAAAAAAACAAATAAATAAAAGAAACAAAAAAGGCGTAAGAAAAGTAAAATGAAGCCAGCATAAAAAAGTTTTTCACCTGCTTATTTATTTGTTTGCTGATTATGGAATTGTTAAGGACAAAAACAAATAAACAAAAAAAATGCGAACAATTTAAAGGTGGAAGCCCACAAAGACAATTAATTGGAGCAGCTGCAAAAGGGAAATTGAATTCCAAATACCAGAAAGAGAGCATAATAACATAACTAGTTGTTTTCAACTTTAAGCACTCGAAGTGTATCTAAAATTCGTTAACATAATAATAGGAAAAATGCTTTTATCATTTGAGAGTTGTTTTCATATTAATTAATTTCCATTTTCGTTTTATTATCATGCGTGCGCCGATTTTTACCTTTACGCAGACTCGACAATTAATCAAGTTTAATTACAACCCGGTTAGAAGTTGCTCCACAATCATCCGCACCCTTCCACCACCCCATCGAGGATATTTTCGAGAACATTGGCCGCATTAATCACTTGAATACGCCAACATTTCTCATGTGAGCGAACGTTGAGGAACGGTGGGGGCTGTGGTGTGGAGGGGGGTGTCGTTGCTGATAAGAGTAAGAGACTCATAAAAAAAGGGCGTCGCACGTAAACAATGCATTTAAATATTCGCACATAGGAAAACGACCTATTGTCAGATCATTTAATGGCCTAAATGGCCTAAGCTTAAGCCTTTTCTAACCGAAAATATATTCAAAATGTTCTAAGCGAAGACACATCCACTTCGAGTCTACGCACTAGCGGGCACAACAACCGCTGCACTCTGGACAAAAGCTAAGTGCTATGAACATGTGAAGTTGCCTGCTTGTGTATCGCATGTGGAAACTAGAGTTGTGAACCAATTTATACCCTGGAATATATATCAAATTATAAGTCTTAATATTATAACAAACCCAAAACGTATGTGTTATCAATATAAGTTTATATATGTATTTATTATTTAAATTACAAGATTAAATGGGGAAATCTGCTAATTAAAAAGCATATTTAGCATTGCTGTAGAAATATACTACGCAACTTAGAAAATTTGTTTAACTTGTATGATAAGCGAATATTTGTGATCAATAATCGCATTTCTCATCTGAAAACGCAATTCAATTTTTTTTATTAAGCTTACGCTTGTCTGGTGTCGTTTTCATGAGCACAATTTCAAGGATTCCCCACATTAATACGCACCAACACACAAACGCACACACATGCACACACTCACATACACACACACACACACATTAGCGTCAAGTGATGCGGCGACCTCCAGCTTTGTATCTAATTGGCTGCCACATTTAATATGCAAACAATTCACAGCTGCAATTTAACAACAATAAAATAAATTTTCGGTGTTTCGGAATCAATTAAGCTGATCTTTGTATGTGCAATCGAATGATATCAAAACATATGCTGGGCATTCCCCCCCACTATCCACCACAACACACACATATATACATATATATATATATATATACATGGCTCTGCTGTCTGTCAGCGAGAATTGCCAAAAACAACAATAATGCCAACTACAATAACAACAGATGTTCATCGAAGCTGCGCGCAAAGGTAAACGAGTTGAGCTCACGAGCAACTTTGAAGAGAGCCAGAGAGCGATGTGTGTGTGTGCGTGTGTGTGTATGTGGGAGGCATGTAACACTGACTATGACCTCAAACCACCCACAGCAATGCAGCTTCTGAAACTGGCAGCGACGTCAACGTTAACAGCGACTTTGCATATTTTAGGCAAAAACATTTTTGCATTGCTGACGTCACAGACCACAGTATGTTGTTGCTCTGTTAGTTATTGTTGTGGATTGTGGATTGTTGTTAGCTGCTTGTCGATGTTGTTGTTATTGTTGTGCCCACAAAAGGTGCGCTTACAATTTTCTCCACTTTCTACAAGAAAAATGTGAGAAATCAAAAAGATGCCACCGCTTTGTCTGTATCTGTGCATGTGTGTGTGTGTGTGTAGGTGTGTTTGTGTGTGCCAGCCACTAAAGTTCAATGGGAAAGCAACATGAGACTGAATAGATGTTCAAATGAAAATAGACCGCAATTTATTGATAATATCAATCAAATTGTAACGCAGATAATGTTTTTTTTTTCTTTTTTTTTCTGTCTACTCTAAACAATGGCCGTCCATTCAGAACAGATGGCTGGAAGCAGTGAAGTCTGCGTCGGCATCGGCGTAGCCGTCGACGCCGACGTCATCGTCGGCATTCAATTAATGCAAAGTGAAAGAACGTTAAATACTAAAAAAAAATAAATAAAAAAAACGTGTGTGGTTTCAATTGGAGGGTGCCGCACAGCATAAGAGCGTAGGGAGTGCAGCATAAGTCGTATTTTTTCGTGCTAAAAATGTTCAAAAAATTGTTTGTTTACAATTTACAACAAATGTTCACATCGACGTGCACACACGCACAGACACACACACGTGCACAGAAATGTAGAGAGAAACAGAGAGAGAGAAAGAGAGCTACATTCTAAACGCAGAGAGCCGTAGTGAGAGTGAGTGCCGATCAAATATGTATTGAAATGAGTATCTGTGTTGATCGCTTTTAGTGATTAACTGTCTATCTGTACGTGTGTGTGTGTGTGTGTGTGTATGTGTCTGCTTCAATTTGTGGGGGGATGACATCACCACACGTTGCAAAGTTCGCACTGTATCACTTTTTTTTTTGCCTCTCTCTTCTTAAATTTGCTGCTCTCTCTTCGACGCCAACACCTTTGCAAAACGTACACTGGTTGTAGGCATGTGTGTGTGTGCATTTGTTTACTTGAATGGAGCACAGTGGACCTATGTCTGCTTATACATTTTTTCAGTGTGCGAGTATTTTTCTAAAACTTTTGCGATTTTGTTTTTACAATAACTATTGAAAAAAAACTATATGCCTTCCACCATAGTCAATTTTAGAAATGATCAACTTCTGAAGAAAAAAAAGTTATCACAAGTATAGCGAAAAATATTGCAGAAATTACATGAAAGAAAGATATCTAATTTTTACATATTTTACTTTTATATTACCTCAAAATACACTAATAAAATTATATCAAGTTGAATTTTTTAACTTCGCTGGACTTTCAAAGCACGCCACAAGTGAAAATGCTGCACGAAAAAACAATACACTTTGAAGCACTGTGCGCTTGCACGTAGGCGCAACAACAACTCAAGTGGATTTGATAGTTGGCCAGCGAAAAGAGAGAGCGAGAGAGCAATCCGGGTTGAGCTTACGCCAACGCTAACTTTTCATTTTTTTTTTTTAGCTCGCTGTTTATGGCTGAATGCATGTGTGCTTGTGTGCAAGTGTGTGTTTGTGTGCAAGTGTGTGTGTGTGGCGCTCTCTGCTTTAGACCTGGGGGCCTCTCCATATTCAATCAGTCGTTTGGAATTCGCGAAACTATGCGGTCGCCGTACGAAGATAGCGCTGCCGTGTCAACGGATAATAAGTATCAGCAAGCAAGCAGCTATAGCTACAGCAGCTACAATGGCACTAATAACAATAATTACCATACCAATTTTAATGGCAACGGTAATGTGAATGGTAATGGGAATAGTAATGGTATACCGTATCACGCGCGCGAAAACTCATTGCCCTTTAGCTATGGCATTGCCAAAACGGCAACTCCGCTGCGCAAAACGCCAACGCCAACGCGGCTCGACAGTTTCCTCGACGCCGACTTCGGACTGAGCAGCAGCAGCACTGGCGGCAGCGGCAGCGTCGGCGTCAGCCATAATGTCAGCAATACCAATAATCATCATCATCATCACAATAACAACAACAATAATAGTGACAGTGATATGATAAAGCCGCAGCCACGTTTAACCAGCCCTTTGCTGGTCCGCAAAACGTTGGCCAACAATTCGAATGCGAATCCGAATTCGAACTCGAACACCATATCGAATACATATCATTATGGGTCAGCGCCACGCGCCGATTTCGAGCAGCTGCTGCGCGATCGACGCGACAAAGTCTACGGCGAGTATCGCGATCGTGAAAAGGAGCGTGAAAAGGAACGTGCTTCGGCACGTGTGCCTCCAATGCCGCCTCAACGCCGACTGAGCCACAACAACAACAGCAACAACAAATACAATTACGATTTTGAGTTTAATCTTAATTTAAATGATTTGAATGAGCGCAGCTCGCTGCCAGCACCAGCTCCAGCTCCAGCTCCATATACAACCCGAAATATTGAGTACAGACGCAATGTGGATTTCGATGTGGATGAGCCCGACGGCAGCGCCCTTCTTGGTCGTCGTCACATGGAGTCCACATTTGTGGAACGCAATTATCACACAATTAACAGCAAGAGCCACAGTTTGGAACGCTCACCAATGCAGCTGACATACAAACAGCAGCAGCATCAAACGATGGAGCCTCTGTTGATGCCACAGTTGGAGCAGCACCATCAGCAGCAGCAGCAGCTTGCTCACATTTATGGCCAGAACCACACGCGCAGCCGCCGCGATTTGTCGCCCATTTATGCCATCAGCGCAAAGCGCGCTCCAAATACTCCAAATGGACAACAATTGCAACTGCAACAACAGCAGCAGCAGATGGATTACCTGCTTACGCCCAGTCCGACAAGCCGGCCAGAGACGCCCGCCTTTCCGCTCACGCCACGCACACCATTCTCCGGCAGCGCCTCGACTCCCCAGCATGCCTCGCCCAACAGCAACAGCAACAGCAACATCAACAGCGAGTCCATTTATCAGACAATTGCCAGCAGGCAGCAACTCAATTCGGGACATTCGCCCACCTTTGAGGTTGCACCCGATTTGGTTAAATTTGCCCGGAACTCGGCAAAGTTTTGGTACAAGTCGCTATTGTCGCGGGAGGATGCAATTGCGCTGCTGTTGAATGCACCGCCGGGCACATTTGTGGTTCGAGATTCGACCACGTACAAGAATGCGTATGGGCTGGTGTTGCGTGTGGCACAGCCACCGGCAGGCAGTCAAGAGTTGGTGCGTCATTTCCTCATCGAGCCGACGCAGCGTGGAGTGCGCTTGAAGGGTTGCGAGAATGAGCCCACTTTCACCTCACTCTCCGCCCTGATCTATGAGCATTCCATCAATAAGCTGGCGTTGCCCTGCCTGCTGCGCATACCCGATGCGGATGTGGTACCTGGTCTGGCTACGCTCACAACGCCCGCCCAGCAACAGTTGCTCGCGCATGGCGCTGCAACGAATGTGCTGTGGCTGTTCAGCTGCGATACGGAATCGTTGACGGGCAATGAGGCCATTAGGAAGGCCATCCGGCAGCTGTATAAACAGCAACCGTTGCCAACGCCCACCGAGGTGCACTTCAAGGTCAGCGGGGAGGGCATCACGCTGACGGACAATACGCGAAAGAAGTTCTTCCGCAAACACTATACGGCCGATGTGATCTCGCATTGTGCCATCGATCCGGAGAATCGCATGTGGAGCACACCCGATGATCCTAACAGCAAGAAGACCATCTTTGCCTTTGTCGCCCGCAGATCGCACAGCTCCAAGGACAACCAGTGTCATATCTTCTCCGATCTGTCCGTTGCCCAACCGGCTGCGGCCATTGTCTCATTTGCCAATCGAACGCTGCCCACCGAAAAGCAGCGCAACTATGTCCTTTGAGGAGCGGCCAGGACATTGAAAATGGGGAAGGACCCCCAAGGTGAGTTACTGCACCCAGCTAATGTTAATAGTACACTCAGAAAAAAACAATAGCCATTGAATAAATTGTATACCTAATTATATTATTGTTAAACATTATTATTTTTAAGTTCATAAAAATAATTTAAACTAATTTGTTTCTGAATTTTAGAAAGGATTTTTTCAAAAATGATGTTTTGCACTTGTGCTTTTTAGAAATGCATTTCTTAAAAATAAAAAATATTTCTAAAACTTTGAATTTCTTTCTAAATTTTATAAATATGCTTCCGAATATTTAGAAATTATTTCTAAAAAAAAAAGTAGGAAAACTTTATATTTTTTATTGCGTTTTTTTTTCTGCGTGTAGTGTTGGAAGCAGTAGGAACCATAAAGCTGAAGTAAATGTGTCTCGGGTGCGGCATCCTTGGGCGTGCATTCAAATACAGTGGTCACTCAATGCAACGAACCTTAGTGACATACATATATATTGCATTGAGTGAGAATTAAATCCACCATCCACAATTAGAAATATGTCTATATATATTTCCATGACTGAACAAACGAATAATTTTCTACTTAACGTCTATAAAATGCTTATTCACTTTTCTATAATCAGTTGTAAGTTTTTAAAAAGTTTTAAATATTTTGTTAGGAATTCAATTATTTAAAATAAAGGGAAAGAAATTAAAACTACAAAATGAAAGAAACCAATAAATAAATAATAAAACACTAAAAACAATAAAGGATTTAACAAATAAATCCGCGGCTACTAAAATGTAAAATTATCCAATATTAATTACAAGAATTGGGGAAACCTAGTAAAATCTCAAAAGTCAGTAGCGAGAAAGAACGAATGAGAGAGAGAGCGAGAGAGCATAAAATAAAGAAAAGATAGGCAAATCAGTAAACCTGTTGAGCAAGATACGTTTACCACCCACAGTTAAGCACTCTCAAGGTTTATCGGAGATATGTTAGTTTTGAAAACTGAAAGTCAAACCGAATACGAGATTTAGATAAATTCCAACAAATATTCTAATTACGCATTCTCAATTCTAATTAGATTAAAAACATGTACAGTACGCACTCGCTGTAGAAAACCACCTATAATGCTGGAAATCTAGAGCCAATCGATAAGTGTAAGACAATAAAAAACCATATATTATAATTTACAAAAATTTGAGTTAATAACTGATAACTGTATGTTTTGCTAGTCTTCACTGTACATGCAAATGTTCCATCATTTTTAGCGTTGTGAGGCGGAAAACGATTCAAACTGTTTTAATTTCTTAGCGCTGCTTGTGTGTGTGTGTGAGTGTGTCTGTGTGTGTGTGCATTTGTTTACTTTACTTGTGGCCCCCCACCGCCCTTTAACGAACTGCCTGTTTGTTTGTCTTATGGTCTTCATACACACACAGACACAGACACAGACACATCGATAGGAGCGTAAAGCTTATGTGCCTGGCTAAAAACATTTCTGACGCTCGTTTTGCTTTTGCAACGGAAGTTTATGTCATGAGTCAGTTGCCTAAATATGATGTTGCAAACAAATTGGATTGATTCTGAATCTGTTAAGGCGTTATAGCGTCTGGCATAAGTTTAATGGGCCCACACCTTTGTGCAATCTACTTAAGGTATTTCTATGTTGTTTTCGTACACATTTGATTAACATGTCCCCTTCACGGTCAGGCGCTGAGGTCGACCGATAAGCCCCAAAGTTCCAAACTGTGCACTCTTATTGTTTATGGGCCACATAACTTTTTTTTTGATATTTTTTGATTACAGCTCACATTTTGCTATCAGGCGGCTCAATTTGTCATTGCTCCAATACACTTTCGAAAAAAAAACAGCACGAGTTTATTAACTATCGATATAAATGATTGGAACTATCAGCGTGCGATTAATGTACATATATCTTATCAGAAGAAGTTAACAGTACATAAAGTGAAAGTACGAATTTGACACTTATAAAGCTTTAAAAATATGCGTACGTGTTTCACTTATCAGCTAGAACTAGGAACCATATGGAATATATAGATTTGTGTTTTGTAAACATAAAAGAAGAGTTATTGGATTTTCATAACTTAAATACAGATTGAAAAATAAAAGGAAATAGTTTCCAACTATTTAACAAGATGTTTTTCAACACATGTTTCAACAATTTCTTATTGAGTTCATCAGTATATTCTACGCACTGCTCAAGGCAACCATTTGAATTTTTCTACAGAAATCTATGTGTATTTTTTGATATATATATATATATATATATATATATATATATATATATTTACATACAAAGCAAAAGAGCAAAAGTTGGAATAGATTTAAATGATATATGCATATAGGCGATCAGGTCAATTGCGCATTGTCGAAAACACGCAAAGAGAACAGCGGAAAAATTTAGTTCCAGACGGGATTTGTTTAACGATTTTGTTTTTTGCTTTTACTTTTGCTTTGCTATTTGGTTCCAGTGAGTTCGCAGAATACCCGCATAAAAGTAACAGTAAATATAATTGAAAATTCTAAAAATAGTAATAAAATTGCAAAAGCTTAAGAGCAAACAGACATCAACTGGCTCTCCCTCTCTCTCTCTCTCTCTCTTTCTCTCTTTCTCTGTCTCTCTTTCCCCCGCTTGGTGCGGGGCCTTCCGAGGGTTCCGATAAAGTGCGCCGTTTGATCTACAATTAAGCAATTAAAGCCATTATACAGATTTTATGACCTTTTGTTTTCTAGTATTTATTGCCAATTATTAAAATTACTTTTTTTTTCTATTTTTGTTTCAGGCAAAGCTTGGAAGTGAACGAAAATGAAACGCAGCATTTGAATAATAAATATAGAAAACAAATACATATATTAACAATATGATGTCAGTTAATATTTGTGTGGCACTCACTCACACACACTTGAACTATCTAAACGCACAGTGGCACAACGCACCATGGAAATGTTTATAAGATATTGGCATATGTTTCAAATGTGTGTAAAAGTTAAGCACTTTTTATTTTTATTAATCACACATAGTCATAAGAAATATGGTCATATATATATATATATATATATATATATATATATATATATACTAGTAACATGTTTTTAAAAAAATAACTATTTTCTATGTGCTAATAAGATAATGTACATCAATAAATTATTCAGTGCTTATTTGTCCTTAACATTGTACATACTATATGTTTGCTAACTATAAGAAAAATAAATAGTAAAAATTGGTAAATGTTTTTTTCGATAAGCTTAAGTACTTCCTTAATCGATTATATTAGAATTATCAACCGGATCCAACACATTCAGCTCAGAAAACATTTGAGCTAAATATTAAATATATATCAAGAATTGTGTCTCTTTGTTCCACTGTGCAGTGAACGAAATTTGATACCTGAATAGTTGTGCACTTTAACAACTAAAAACATAATAATAAAAAACGGAATGCCATGTGTGTATATAAAACAGATACAACTACATATATATATATGTGTATATATTTATATATATATGTAGTTTTAATGGCCACAAGATGTCAGACGAAAGCTAATATTTCTAAAGTGTATCCATAAATTTCGATGCGAATAATCTTAATTAAAGGCGTAATAAATGTTAATTTAATTTACAACTTTCGAAAGCAAACAACAACAAGTTTGCCATACAATTTATAGTTAATTCGTGTGCTAGATTTAAGTTCTACTAATGCAGTCAATATATAAATAAAGTGCAATTATATTCAAGATAAAAATCTTTAACAAAACCAAACATTTCCCTTCGATTTATTCACATGGAATTTTACACAGCAATAAATTAAATGTGTATCCACAAAGTTGCTAACAAATTGCTGGTGTGAAAATATGGCAAATTAAAAGAGACGCACATAAATTATTTTTGAATAGCAACGTCTGTTTGTAATATACTCGTACACTGTACACTGCACACTGTACACAATTCCAATTCCAAACTAGTACAATGGGCAAATATATATTTCATAAGCATATGTAACAACTGTTGTGAGTGCTTGTCGCTGTTGTTAAACAATTAAGTGTCTGACTGTTTGGTATATATGAATATATATATGTATATGTATGATCATATTGTTATATACGAGTATGTATATATGCACGTATGTAATGCGGTCGACATCTCGTACCAATGTACACAATGCCTGTCTACGTCTTTTGTTTTGTAATTTAATCTTATCGTTTGACAAACTGCCATATAGATACTTTTCCCATTTAATATGGTCAGTTAGCTAACAATTGCAATGATCAACAAATACTATAATTTGTGCATCTAAATGCATATCGTTTATAACATTTGTACAGTTGTCTGTCCCTGTTCTGTTTCACCTGTTGAAAATCAATTAAAATTAATATTCAATGTAAAAGAAAAGAAAAACACATTGGCATTGACTTCTTTAATTTCTAAGATCATCATAAAATAAACATAAATAATTTCTAAGTCATTTTCGCCTAGCGACCCACTGTATTTTAATTGCGATATATATTGTATTCTGCAATTGGAAACTTCATTGCTCAATATGTGTGTATATATATATCTATATATATATATATTTGAAACGCCCTTTAATTCTAATGGCTTAATGCAATTTATCACACTGCACTAACAACTAGAACAACAACAATTACACTACAAAATAATAGCAGCAGCAGGAGCCAAAGCGTGTCAAGTGAAATGAAAATGCGACCGGCGGCGACCTTGAAATCAATTTGTGCCATGATGACGTCATGCGTCAACAATAACAAACTGGCGCAACAGGCAACAGCGAGCGAGAGAGAGACAGAGTGGGACAAGCAACGACAGCTGTTTGCTGTATGTACCAATAAGAATACCATTAAAATAGATTGCAACTACAACTATGGGGCAAAGATTCTATGCATAACTTAGAAACCACTTTGCACCCACGAAATTTCATGAGAGTTCTTTTTTTTCTTTTCGTATTGTAAAGCATTAGTCGCACGCGTTGTTTCCATTTTTTGGCTTTGGCTAATTTCCTTTATTTAATAGCTACGGAAAGCGAAACCGGTTTGTCATGTTCTCTGGCTAATATACTTACTTGTGTGTGTGTGAATGTATTTTTGATAATTAAGCAACCTAAAATGAGCAGACGTTGATCGGCGCCAACGCACATTGGTGTCACTTACGTGCGTGCGCCATGCGTGCGTTGACGAGCTCATACGTCTATATAAACTTCGACGAAAAACTTAACAAAATAAATATATATGAATATATATATATAAATATGTATGTATATATATATATAAATATATATATATTTATAAATACATATATATAATATATACAACAATAAAACATAACTTAATATATGCATTATACGCATGTTCTCATATTCAATTATTGATATCGATTACTGTTACATATCGATTGATAGCCCAAGCAAAACCCCGCGCACTGTTAATTTGAATGCTGTGAGCTGCTTTTACTGCGAGTCTGCAAGTAAAAGATATGATTCAGATCTAATTAAATAATAACAAAAAAATTACATGAATTCTTGCATTCATTTTAATACATTTGGTTGTGTGTGTTTGTATGTGTGTGTGTGTGTGTGGTATACAAAAGTGAACATAAAATCAACGTCCTTAAACACGCTGTTATTTGTTGTGTATCCGAGTGGTGTCGTGTTTTTAGATATCTACATAGCTACATACATAGTTTCGTTTACATCATATTTAATTAAACATAATAAATACATTTCTAAGCATATAATATATTGTATATATATAAATATAACAAATAATACATCCAGTTGTTACGTCTATTCCAAATTTGGGCCTCGCAACTTCCAACAGATTCATCAACAGTACAAGTGATACAAAAATACATCATAATGAACAAACCAATGGCAGAGTAGCACAGTAGCTAAACACACAAGTGAGGCCAATAACGATCAAAACGATTTGTAGTACAAAATGATTTTCTTCATTTAGTTTTAGTTATAGGTCTATAGTTCAGTTTTAGATACAAATTTCGCTAGAGTTTCACAAGCCAATTGCCAATAAGGTTGCACACTAATTCGATTTAGCTGAATACGGACTGGTGGAGCCAACTGAGGGCGGTGTGGGTGTGGCACCGCTACGTATTCCATCGCCCTCACACACATATTTCCCTGCAAACAGCAAACAGATTAGTTTTTAATGCAAACAACGACAAACTCTTAAGCAGTAGAAATACACACCTGAAACGAAACGTCTTTTCACCAAGGACAAACGATAACCACTGCCCTGAAGCTCAAACTCAATTCCCGACAAAGTCGTTCCCTCGCAATTGAACTGAGTGGCCAGCATAGCCGGCGTCGAGGGGCCATCGTTGAGTTCGAGGCGTGCCCGGAGCGTACCAACACCGCCATCCTGCGAATTCTGTGAGATGTCCGTAAAATTCCATACCAAGCGATTCGACTCACCCAGCCTAAAAACAGCAAAGATTATCATGAATAAGAGTTGCGCTTCAGTTGCATGGTTAACCAAGTCACTGCTTACCAGGATGAATGGGGCTTGGACTGAACATTGCGAACAGAACCATTGACCGGCACCGAGAGTGTCACATTCAGCAGCGGCGATGCACTGGCCATGGCATGATTATTGTACTTGTAGTCAACCTTGAGCGCCGTATAGCTGGGCTCGCATTTCCAGTAGCTGACCAGCTGGAAGGGGCACGAGCTGGCGCCCGGCTTCGTTCGTACCTGGTACTTGAGTATGTCCACGTTAAAGTACGAGGCATTCGGATTATTCTCTGCCTGCCAGCGCAACAATGCAGTCAACGCGGGCATATTAAACTCCAGCATTGTGCTCAACGGGCTCGACTGTTGCCGATCTCTGCGAGTAGTCAGATAAAGAGTAGAGAGTAATGTAGAGTTGGAATAAAGGTTCACTGATAATGGATAGGAAAGGTTCACTTACATATGCACCAGTTTGCCATTGGGCACAAGACTCTCGAGATTTTGTACTTGCTTAATGCGAAAGCCCAGCTTGGCTGGATTTGGATTATTTGCTAGCAGACCGGCAATGCCGGCTGGGAATGATAGCATCATATCACCGGACACCTTCACCTGGCAACGCGACTCGTCGCTGCCTCTGAAATAGGCGTGTATTATCTCATGGAATGCCACCGCCAGCGGTATTGTGTCCGAAATCCCAATTGTCAGCGGTGACGGGCCACGCGATGAGCCCATGCCGCCAATGGCGGTGCGAAACTCCAGACTGCCAATGCTGTCCGCTCGATTCATTGCTGGCGCCGGACTCATGCGTCCACGTCCGAGACTTGTTGCGCCCCCAGCTGTAGCCGCTGCCGCTGCCGCAGTGGTCGCTGCTGGACCAATGGCAATCATATCAGAGCGACGGGATGGGGGTCGTGGAATGGCAATGCTGCTGCCGCCGACAGCGGATGTGGGTGTGGGTATCTGACGACCAGGCGGTTTGCTCAGCGTGGCCGATGCTGGCGCCGAGACGCTCATGTCACCTAACTCAGAGAATATATCGCCAAGATCCGCATAGCGATTGTGGTTTGCATTATTTGCATTGTTGTTGTTCGACAACGTCGGACTCTGCAGCGGCGCATATGGATGCACACTGGCCGTCGGCGTTGAAGCATTCGATATCTCTGGCGACTGTTGACGCGATGCAGCCGCACCGCCGCGTGTACCGCCCTGCAGCTGTTGGCTGTGATGCTGTGCATAAATTAAAAAATAAAGTTGTACTCAATTAAAAATATTGCTAACAGAGCCAATCATGTTATACATAACAGTGGATCTTATTGGGCACTCGCTGTTAAGATGTTAAAATTGAACAGTCACTGTTAAAATTGCCACATTGAAGTTAACATTATATTAATAAGTAATGATTCTATGCTTAATGCTTAAACTCTTGAATATATACAAATTATGAACAATACTATCTCTTCATTTTCTGAACAGAACAATTGCATACCAAAATTTAGAGATGGACTTAACAGCAATTGATATACATGTTCACAGGTTAACAGCGATCTGTTTACAGAGAGAGCAATGTTATTATTATTATTACATACAGCAAAAACCCCCGTGGGCGACAGCGATATATTCTCAACGGTGGCCCGCAACTCATCCACACTCGCTGACATGGGCGCCTGTCCGTTGTTAAGTGGCTTAATCTTGACATGAATGCGTCGCTTGTCGTTATCCGAATCTGAGTCGGAGTCCGAGTAGAAGCTGCCAGCTGCTAAAGAAATCGAACTTTCAATATTATGCGCTGCAATGCTAAGAATTTTGTATTTAAAAGCTGAGCCTTACACTTGTCCTGGCTTTCCTCCCAGGCAATCTCCTTAGCTGGCTGTATGCTGAACCCTTCCTCGTCCACCTCGTAACCGCTACCGCTGGCATTGGCGCCGCCAGCAGCAGCACCAGCAGCTGCGCCTGCTGCAGCTCCAGCAGTTGTTGTTGTGGTCGCTTGACCCACACCCGCAGTGCTGCTGCTGGCATTGGCCGCCAGGCCGCTACCACTGACACCAGCACCGACGCCTGCACCACCACTTCCGGCACCCATGCTGCTGGCGCCTGCGGAATCAACGCTTCCCTGCGCCGAGGTAGCAGACAGGGCAGCCAAGCCGCCACCTGCACTGCTGCCGCTCGAGTTTTGCGTCTTCATGCTGCGCCCATGATCATCATAGTCGAGTAAAGTATTATTCGAGCGCTCCACGCTACAAGGAGTAAAGAGAAAATTCGAACAATTAAAATTGTTGGATTGTGGCATACAGCAAAAGGTATGCTAGACAGCTCACCTGGTTAGGCGCTCCTCCTGTATATTGTGATCGGCAGCCTCGTTGTCTTTCTTCTTTTTGGACTTTTTGGTTTTCGCCTTGTCGCGTCTACTACGCAAAATGCCCGAAACTGTTGAGAAACACGTTAAATATTTAAATAAATCAAAGTTGCATGCGCATAATTAATTGAAATCTTCACGTCATAAAGACAAGTTCTACAACAAAAACTAAAAGCAAATACCAAAATCTAATTAACAAGCTACGCACTTTAACATCAAATTGATCGTTATTCAAATTGACTGAAATGTATATCATTTGCAATTATAATGATAATAACAATATGAAATAAATATATACATTTTACATTCACTTAAATAACAAAATTTAACTGTAATCCAGAATCTAGCAGTAAACAATTAAACTTATGTTATTAACTACAAAATTTATAAACAAAATCATATAAAATACATTTTAAAATTCTTAGCATTAAGAATGATATTCCAATTTTAAACCCCATCTGATTAACTTCTATTTAAATATAACATGCAATAGTTAACACTAAATGTGGGGCAGTGTTAAAGTGCGTAGTGTTGGACAACAACATAATATCGACTTAGCTAGATTACAGATTTTGAAGTGAACTCAAACACCGCCGTATAAAAGTGCAACAAATGGTTTAGTGAATTTGTTAGAAACTTTGTGAGATTTTACAAACAAAAGAAAAAGCCATGCGGAAAAAGCATTGAAATTTGTGCTTAATTTTAAATGTTTATATATAAATATATACAAATAAAGTCATGTGTTTTGGGGGCGGGGGTTTGCTTGGAGCCAGGTTGGGTTTGGGTTTTACTTTCATATTTGGAATTTACCCTGAGAGTTTGATGTGAATATATTTAAAAGTGACGTTGTACGCCTGGACGTTGTTGCTGTTGTTGTTGTGGCACCATTGTTGCCCACTGCAGTCTGTTGTTGTTGTGGTTGCTGATGATTTGGATGATCTTGCTCGTTTAATGATTTCGATAAATGTTGCTCGCTTGTCGTTGCATTCATTTGCTTTCTACCAGCTACGCTAGCAGTTGGTGTTAAGGCCTCATGCGGCTGTTGTTGTTCTGGATGTTGTTGTTGTTGCTGTTGCTGATCTAAAGTTTTAATTTGGATTAGTTGATCGGTGGTGCACGGTTGATCGAATGGATATTGTGAGTTCATTTGTGTGATCGGTGATCGCATAAAAAAAACCGTGACACCGTTTGTGCAAAACAAAAGAAGCGTTGAGAATACTGTTAGATGCAGTCATTAAAAACCTTTGTTAGTGTGTGCTCTTGTTTGTGTTGGAGTGTGTATGTGGGTGTGTGTGTGTGTGTTGTGGGTGGATTGGGTTAAAATTTGACATTTGGCTGGTGTTTGAGTGTTCATTTTGAAGGACAATACACATAAAACGATTATAAGCAATTATACAATTTATATACATAATAAGAACATAAATGCTGAAAAATGTTTAAAAAGAAAAAAAAAGAAGAAAAGCTAACAGAAAAATGCATACTGTTAAAGAAGTTATACGAGTAGATTGACTTAAATAGTGTTTGGCTGTTTACATTATCAAAACTCAGATACAGGATAATAGTGGATTAACTATTATACAAAAAAATATCAAACTTCTTGCGACCGATTTAAATTTGGAAAGCCTAAAAAAAGTTAAATCACAAGAGAGAATATTCGCAATATTTACAAGCGTAATAGTTAGTGGTAATACTCAATTGGGAACCAAATCGTGTAAACTTTGTATCCAGCCTATCTATTTTAGTTCATTGCTTACACCAACATTTTTGGCAAATTTTGATGGGACAAATTAAATGAAGAAATTATACATTTCAGGTGATTGCGCTAAGAATGCTTTTTAGTTATGCA
Organism: Drosophila basisetae; assembly: GCA_035041595.1. Classification (NCBI taxonomy): domain Eukaryota; kingdom Metazoa; phylum Arthropoda; class Insecta; order Diptera; family Drosophilidae; genus Drosophila; species Drosophila basisetae. The sequence continues at coordinate 78,162 of JAWNLB010000048.1, read as the reverse complement.
CTATGGAAGTGGTAAACACAAATGATAATTGTTTGTAGATAGTACAGAATAGAGTAGTTACCAAAATAATTTAAAAAAAAGAGTTCAAAATACAAATAAATAAGGAGAGAAACGCTTAACCATTTAAACAACGAAAATTATGGGAAACAGAAACAAATAATAATAGAATGAACCTTGATTACTAGTATCCAGAAGCTCTGAGTTAGGGGAATTTTTGGTGGTGACATTGGTGGTGAAATTAATCGTGCCAGTTGTTGTTGTTGTTGTGTTGATGGTGTTCAAATTGCCGCTTGTTGCTGTTGTGATGTTCGTGTTGCTGTAATTGTTGTTGTTGGAACTGTTGCTGTTGGCAGGCATACCGAAATTCCCAGGACTGGCGACTCCGACATTTTGTTGCTGCTGCTGTTGTTTGCTAGCCGTCGGCATAAACCAGGAGCGCAGACTCTTTACTGTTGACGTCGAAGCGCTCGTTGGCGGTGGCTGAGCGCCCAGCGTTTCCGGTGATGTGGGTCGCGGCGGTGAGGGAACACCACCACCCAGCATTCCATCATCCGCATAGGGTATACTGCCACTGGCCGCACTGCCGCTACCCAGCGAAACGCCTGCAAGAGCATCGCCAGCACTGCCGCTACCGCCACCACCACCGCCACGCTGATCCATCGATACCAGGCTGCCAGATGCGGCGGCAGCGGCTCCGCCCGAACGCAATGCCGCCTGTATACTGGCCGCCGAATTTGAATTCGATGCCTGCTGCGTCGGCTGCAGACGTGCTCCACTCGACAGTGACACAAACTCCAGTTCGAGCATTTCTGTGAAGGTAATTTAATTGGTTATTCACTTGAAACTTGCAATAAATATCAATTAGTGTTCGATTTATCATTAATACTAATAACAACAGCAGCTGTTTAATATTTCATGCAGCTAAACTAAACTGCGCATACGCACCAGGCTTCTCGAGGCCCGTGTATTTATTTAAGACGAATTGCTCGAGCAGCTTATCCACAGACATATCGACAAACTGACGCTTGAAGTCCGAGTGCACTTGTCCAACCATATCGTGATTGTTCTGTAGCATTTCCAAGTAGGTCGATAAAAACTCCTTCATCTGGCGCAGATGCACCTCCTCGATCTCTTGAAAGCGCTGCTCAAATAAAATTCAATATATCTCCCGTTAATGTCGTCCTTAGTAAGAATGGAAATGAGTTTTCACGTTCACCTTGCAAGTTTGACTCATGCGTCGCTCGAACTCGTTCTTGATGGGATTGTGTTTGTCGAGCAACGCTTTGTAGTCCTCTTGGAGTTTCTTTAGTTTACTCTCCAGCTTCTCGGCATCCTTATGCGAGCCGTTGTCCTTGCGCAGCTTCTCTAACTCAACCACCTTGCTGGCATACAAATCGCGTAGCTTTTGCACAGCCACCGTTGATGTTTGTATGGCTTGAACGCATTCCAACGTCTGCGACTCCTCCTCTTTAACGCACTTGTGCTTCTTGTGCAGCTCATCGGCATATTTGGCGACATCCTTGACCAGCTCCGTCAACTTCTGCACCATTTGCATGTGCAGCGTGGACAGCTTCTCGGCCGAGGTGCGCAATATGGTCCAAACGGGAGCAAATGTGCTGTTCAATGTGCCCGTGCTGGCCTTGTGCGCCAGCTTCGACATCATTTTCGAGTTTTGCTCCTCAATGTTCGACTTTTCGCGCAGAAACTCGGACAGCTCCTTGCTGGCCACCAGACCAAATTTCATATTGTGATAGAGCACATCGAACCCATTGTTCTTCTCCCCCTGCAAGTGAGTGTGGATGATAATGAATGGATTTGAACATTGGAATCCATTGGCATTGATTGACTTACCCAAAAGTAATCATTAAAGTCCACCGTCATTTTGAGTGCTTTCTTAAATTCTACGTCTTTAAAAAAATCAATGCCAAAATCGCGCTTCGCTGCGATTTGCTTTATATATTATTGTTGTTGTTTTTATTGGGTTCTTTGCCTTTGGCTTTGTTGTAGTTGTTATTGTTATTATTACTATTATTCGTAGTCTTCGTGGCTAAATAATTGACTTGGTTTCCCAACTCCAATACTCCCTACTGGCTCAACCGCGTGCACAATGTCAAATCGGTGACTGGGCTGCTGACCATCATCATTGCGATTGTCATTGTCATTTTCAGTATCTGTATCTGTATCGAGGACCTCAGCACGATTTGGACGCATTGGTTTCAGACAATCTCCTTTGGTACACCACCTGATTGGCTGCTACTGCAATTACAAATATTAACTAAATTAAATGATCATCTTTTCAAGAATGTTATTGAATTTATGAACCTTAAAATTAACGACAATACGAGCATTTAATTATAAAATTGGAATGTCAAATATAACATAGTATAAAACTAACTTTTATAATTGATTCCAACTTTTTATTGAGTTCCCCATTGAGGTAAATATTATTTCGAGATGTACTATTTTGTGTACATCAAAAATGCGACATTTTATTGTGTGGTATATTGAATTTATTTGAAATTTGAACTTAATCTAATATAGCATCATGGCAATGCCATGACAAAATATGCGTTTGAATACATAATGAATGAAATGAATAATGAAAATAGAAGCGCGCTTCATCTACAGCTCGGCTTGGATCTTGGCCATTTCGAGATCGATGCGTTCATTCAGCGCCCGGGTCAAAATGGTGCAACAATCCTTGATGGCATGATAGATGATATTCTTAATCTGTAGCTTGTCCTCGTGATTGGTGTGCGAGTGCGAGAGGCGTCGGAACTCGTGCGTCAGATGGTAGCAGTGCGTAATATTCTCCGGCGACACAAAATCCTCGGCCACCTTGATGCAATTGTGCAGGTTTTGGACCTGATGCGGTGCACCCGCCGGTATGAAGACCGCATCTCCCAGGCACTGAACAATCGGATAGCCCTCAACGCCATATTCCTTAAAGAGACGCGCTCGCAACTTGTCATCGAGATACCAGTTCTGATCGTGTATGGGATCATGATCAGGCTCCAGCCGAAAGCCCTTCTCCAGCGTCACACGATTGAGCAGATCGCGTATCTTGTCCGCGTCCCGTGCCGGGAATATGTGCCACAATGCACCCGGCAGCACATCCGGCAATTGGCAGCGTGCCCGGGTGATGTAATCACAGCCACCTAATGCAATTGCACGCTGTGTGGCCGCCAATTGTGGCTTGCTGTCCTCGTCTGTGGGTATGCCCACATACACCATTATATTGACGGCATCCGAAATGTCCAGATGCAAATTGGTGGTGCCCTTGTCTGGATGCAATGCCGAACCGTAGGCATTATACATCTTCGGTCCCAAATCGGGCGGCACAAACATTTTGGGCAAACAGCTGGCTATGTTCAGATTACCGGTGCGTAGCGTATATTCCGGCATGGGTAATCCTCGCATCAGATCCGCAAAACGTGTGGGCAAAATCTCAGCAAAGTCATCGCCCGGTGGCCAATCCTTGAGCTTGAGCAGCATCGGTTTCCCATTCACATCGAGCAGACGCTTGTGCATGCACTGGAAACCCTCCCAAAAATGACGCATCGGCTGATTGGGCACCAGATTGCCATTGAGGCAGTTAATCAAATCATTCGGCTTATCACCGAAATCACTGCAGAACGCCTGCGGATGCCAAAGGTCCAGGTTGAGGGAACGTGCCACTTCCGAAATCATGACAGGCTGTCCACATTTCCACACCTCCTGGTACAGTACTCGATTGTCGGGATGCATGGGATCCGTGAGACGCAACAATTTGCCATCGCAAAGCCACTCATGTGGCACGCCCGGCGCCAGCTGTGTGGAGTGGGCCAGTGTCATGGCGCGCGGCGGCAGAAAGCGTCGCAATCCGGCGAGTCCTTTGCGCAAAAAATTGATATGCTTGAAATTGTCAAAGGCGCTCGTTATGGGATCCTTGCCAAGTGTCTCCTTTGTCCAGACACGTCCCGGCACATAGTCGATGCCATTTTTGCGCGCAAATTCCAATTTCTTGGCATGCAACTGCTCGAGGCGCTGCTGCTGCTGCACCTTCTGTGCGGTGGCTAGCGAGGAAGCGCTCGTCTGTTGCTTCAGTTGCGACTCCTTGATCATATCCTGTATGAGCTGGGTCAGCTGCTCATCGCTCACCTGCTGTTTGCTCAACAAACAGCCGCACACCTGCGGCACCTGCCATAACGTGCGCACCTCATGCAACAGCCTTCCGAGCACATTCAACGCATCTCCCGCTATGATCTGCGTCAACATCAGCTCGGGCAACGTGTGCTGCTGCTGTTGCTCCTCCTTCTGTTTATCATCGGTGCACAGCAGCCAGTGGTATTCGTCGTGTCCACGCTGCGCCTCGGCCACACGTCGCCTATTATGCTGTAGGCCTTCCTTGCGATCCTTGAAGCAATCGATGCACACACCAAAGCCACACTTGCGGCACGTCCAATGGTAATTGAAAAGCGTCGTATCGCATACATCGCATATTTCCCGTGTGCCCTGGACGGCCTTCTTCCATGCAATCGTCCCATCCGGATTCTCGTGAAGTTTCAGTGCTTCCGCCTCCTGTCGCCACAGATAACAGAATTGATCGCCGGCATGCAACAGTATATAGCGGCACACCTGTATATCCATAAAGCCAGCGGTGGGCGCAGTCTTCTCGTCCGGCTGCCAAATGGTGTAATCGATGCTAGTTGGCTCCTTGTACGGATTGGGAAAGCCGGCAACCCTCAATTCGCCAGCTGCATTATATTGCAGGCGTCGAAACTCATAGAAGCGACAATAGATATCATTGTTGCTGCTGCTGTTACTGCTACTGCTGATGGAATTGCCAATGCTGCTGTTGATGTTGCTGCCACCATCATTGCTGCTACTGCCTGTTGCATGACGACGTCGACATTCGCGACAATTAGTTATCGATTGCTGCAGCTTGAAGCATGGCAAATGCTGCAAGAATATCGAGCAGCTGGCTCTGTTATCGTTATCGCGCTGCTGCTCCTCAACGTTCAGCTCGATAATATTGTCTGGCTGCTGTTGCTGCTGCTGTTCCATCTCTGTTTGTGACTCTGTTTCCAAGTTGGCGCGTTTGCTGTTGCTGCTGCTGCTGTTCAACGTTGTCTCATTCGATAAGTGTATCTCGATTATCGATTTGGGCTCCGATCGTGATGTAAGCGACAAAGAGCGCTTGCGACCATTGTCGGAAGTATTTACTGCCGGCATTGCCAGATTGACATTAGCTGTTGCTGTTGCTGGCTGCGACATTGGACTGTGCACGCGGGTGTTTGTGTGAGAGAGGTGAGAGAGAGAGAGAGAGAGAGAGAGAGAAGAGAGAAGAGAGAGAAAATGCATAATATGAACATCTCATAATTAGGCAGCTTATCACAATTTTTCATTTGTAGCCGGCTTTATTTTGTACTTGGTATAATACTTGTAATGCTTGTTTGATTGAATAATTAATTCATTATTCTGCTGCTTGTCGCTGCTGCTGCTGTTGCTCTTCTTGTTTTTGTCATATCGTTGTCAATAACTTTTATGCTGAGCAGCTTCACTTATCATACATACAAATTTGTTGGAATGTATGTTCTTCATTATTTACTTGCATTTTTCATTCGAAAGAAAATTGGGAAATTAATATTTGTGGTAATGCCTCCATGATTATTACCTGGCACAGATAAAAACCGTTTCCAAAAATACACTCAGTTCAATTGAGCAAGATAACAAGAAACAATATACGCATAAGGTCAAAGACTCGACGACCGATTGATAATTTGTCATTAATTGAAATAGGCGTTGATATTGGACATGGAACTGATAAGCGTAATAAAATAATGCAAACACCCCCAATAAAATAACGATTGAATTAGACATGTATATATATACATATTTATATATGTATATGTATATATATATACATAAATATACTCGAGTGTTAGTACTTTGTTGATAACAATATGCTTACTACTGCGCTATTATCATGAACCGAATGCAATTTTTAGGCCACACTTGCTAATTGCAAAAGTTTTCTTCTCCATTAAACCAATGTCGTTTTATTCATCTTTACAAATGAATGTAACGGTATATATTTTCATACATATATATAACGGCACTGTTATGAAGAATGCTCCGCATCTTCCCATCTCTAATGCATGCAGCAACAAGTGTCAACAGTGTCACTTGACGCATATCGATACTCTTCTTTGTTGTGTATCGATTAGTAAAAAAGGAGATGCGGGTCAGGCTTTTGAACTTTTAGCTGTATAGCTTTTAGTTATATAAATAAAGCTGGCAAGCAAAAGAAAATAGCAATAATTTGCTCATACACGCACAGAACCCACAAATTAACCTTGGCTGACATAGCACACTCACACAAACACACGCACGCATACGCCCTTGTGGCAGTTGCGATAATGTTTTGGGCGTGAACCGTAGCGAAGCCGCTGCTGCTGTCCGTCTTCTTATCGATGTTTTCGGCACACACAGATGAGAAGCAGAAAATAAAGAGGAATTCAAAAACAGACGAACATTGCCAAGCTCAGCCTGCATTCTACAACGATGTTGTCTTCCTTCTGCAAATTGATAAATCAATTCACTTGCTGTACACTATTTTTCTGACCTTTTCAATTAATTGCGTTACTGGAGCACACAATTGTTCTTCAATTAAAAAATAATAGAAACAGATAAGCGTACTTTCAGTTATATGTGCATGTATGCACAAGATGCACTAACGCACATATAAATAACTATCCATCAAAAGTACGTTTTGGTCGCACAGCAACACTGACGGGTTGCGATATCTTTAAGCATTATGTTTTATCAAGGGTATTACAAAACCTGCAGCAGTTACGCCCATAAAAGTAGCGAGCATAATACAAATGGCTGACTCCAGCTGATTTGTAACAATTTGGAGCAAAGCACACTAACAGCACGACAACACTGCCGAGGGATTACTACATCGCCGACTCTCTCGCTCCTCTCTTTCTCTCTTAACGTTTTGTTTTATCAATGAATGAGTTTAATTTATTTTTTGCATAACCAATTCTAGATTACACTCGAATTAATTCAGCGTTGATTTAAACACGAATAGTTGCAGTTCAGATAAGGTGTAGCTCTGTAGAATTTTTATCACCTCAAATTGTGTGCTTAATATAACAAACACAGAAATCCATACAAATACATTCCCCACACATCCACATACATACACACACATAGACGCCGTTGTAGCGTTCCTGCATACCAAGTACACACATATAGGCATATGTGTATAGACATATTTACATATGCATGTATATATGGAACCGAATTAATCTAGCAATTTTTCACACAGTAATTAGCATACTTTTGACAGCAGTATCAACTTACATTTTATTGTTGTATGTTGCCAGCACACTTGCACATTCGTTTTATAATATTTGGCATTTAAAATTCCAACTTGTTTTATGTATAATGTTAATTTTCGCCACCAACGCGCACAATTCACATGCACTCACATAGCAGAACGCGTCGTACTTCTTACTGGCAAGTGATGTGCCAACATCGATTAATAGCGAACAAGTGTTGAGCAATGTGCAATGTGCTCTGTAATTTGCATTCCACTTAATTAAATAAAAGCATTAACATAATAATACTAGCAAAATTAACTATATGTACATAAAATGTATAGATAAATGCCCACTTCTGCAATAAGCAAATGTTTCCGATTGAAGAGTCACTTATCGTTTTTAATTAACAGATTCTGTAATACTAGATTTTAGCTGGGTGTGTTAACACCACATATTAATAATATCGATAACTAAATTCTCAAAATCAACGTGCATCGCATTGAGGCCACGCACATCACTAAACCGCCAGTCAGCTGTGGCTGCCTTTAATTGGAAAAAATGTCTTCAACATTAATTAAATGTTTTAAGTTGGCAAAAACTGTGGGCACAGTCACTTTCAAGACTTTGCTAACGACGTCGCAAAACCAATTACCAGCATGGAGGTAAGTCTGAAAGCTGACAACAAACTATCCAAGTAAATATCATCTATCGATTCGTGTTTTGTTTTGGTTTACATAATCCACAGACCGGCAGTAGTTGGAGGTGTCCTGAAATGCGGCTTGCATACGACGCAATGCGTGCGACAGGAGCGCAAGGAACCACTCATGGAGTTCTTTGACGATCCAAAGCATTGGAGCGAGAACGAAGTGAAAGTGGGACGTGCGTGGAAACTAGATGAATTGCGCATCAAGTCCAATAAGGATCTGCATCAGCTGTGGTACATTCTGCTCAAGGAGCGCAACATGCTGTACACAATGGAGCACGAGTGCAACGACAAAATGGAAATCTTTCCCAATCCCGAGCGCATCGATAAGGTTAAGATATCCATGGAGAATCTGGAGACAGTTGTCCGCGAGCGAAACAAAGCCTATCATCTGCTGGAAACTGGCGAAACGGGCGAACGTCCCCAAAAGCTGGTGCACAACGCCTTCGGCCTCCGCTGTACCTACAGATCCTGTGAGCATGTCCTGCCGCCCTTTATGAACACCAAGTGGATTAAGTCGCGTCATCTCGGCTTCGGCGGACGCGCTGTCCACAAATTTCTGCTGCAATATCGCGAGAAACTTTACAATGCCAAACGCAAAGCCAAAAAGTAAGTATCAATCATATAAATAAGTCGACAAACCCATAGAACCCAATGAGGAGGAAGTCAACTTCGATTTTAAAAAGGTGTTGCTTTTAAGATGCAAGTTTGTTTCATTTATTATTTATTTTAGCCGCTCACGCAACGAGGTCATGATGATCCTACGGCGTAATCCCAACTTTGACCTGGAGCTGTTGAAACGCAAATTCCCCGATGTGGAGATCGACAAGCTACGCCACAGCGATAAGGCGCGCGGACATTTTGTGCCCAAAGTGGATGGCTAAGGATCATTTATTGTGCTGGTCCACTTACTGCTAAAAGTAAAAGTAACCTTAATATAAATTTTAATCATCGAATTTTATTTTGGTGCCGACAAAAGCGGCGATCTTTGGCTTCAGCCGCTGCTTGGCTATCCACGATGGATGCATGCCCGCTGCACTTGCCTCCTTGCCAGCGGATGGAGCTGCTATCGTTGTTTCTGCTGCGTTGCCATCATCGCTGAACTTTGTTTTCGTTCCCTTGAAGCTGGTTATAATTGGTTTCTGTTGCTCCTTGGCTAGCCAAGAGGGATGTCTGTCATTATGCGGACGTCTCTCATTGTATTCCTGCCTTTTGATCGGCGGCTTGCGTGTTCGCTGCGCCATGTGATTATTATCATCTGCATCGGATTCATTATGACTATCACCGGAGAGCACAACGGCAGTCGATAAATATGGCTGACCCGATTCCGTAATGAAAAACGGATCGACCACATATGTGGGTCTCTGCTTATCCTCTTGCTTCGGCTTTTTGGATTTATTATTATTAAGCCCTTGTTGTGGATTGTCTTCTTGGGGCTTATCATTACTCTCCTGCCTTTGTACTTTCGGTTTTTGATTGATCTCCCTTTGCTTTTGCTGGGATTTTTGATTGATGTCCATTTGCTGCTGCTGCACTCCCAGCTTGGGCTTTTGATTGATCTCTCCCTGCTTTGTGTCAGTTTTAGGTTTCTTCGATTTATCCTGCACTGTTTGCTGTTTATGCAATTTGTCTGGTTTCTTGCCGGTTGGCTTCTCATCATTTATTTCCGGCTGTGCGGTTTCCAACACTTCCGATGTTATGACATCCGCCGCTGGCTTGTGTTCATTCAACCATTCCAGTCGATTGCGGTTCAGCGCCTTCTGCTCCTTGAGCTCTTTGCGTCTGCGGCGCTTTTCCTCGGTCCGATCTAATTTGATGCGCCGCTTGCTCGTCTCCAATATATCCGTACGCCATTTGGCATCGGTGTCTGCGCTCAGCTTCAAGGTCTCACGAAATTTGGCTACCAATTGCTGCATCTTTTTGTTGAGAGCCAACATGGCAATCGCCTTTTCATCGGGTGTGGCGCGTCCATTCGTCAGCACAGCATTGTGTCTATTATCTAGTAGTAATAGGGAACACATCAGCTCTGTACGCTTGAGCGACTTCAACTGTGCCATGCACTCTACATTCTTTCGTAGTCGCTCCTTGTGCTTGACATTCTCTGGCTGCTTCTGCAGTGCCTCCTTCAATTTGCGTAACTTTTGCACTAACTTTGCAATTGTTTGCGAGCGCGCTTGTTGAATGAGCTTCTTGTTGGTAATCACCTAATTGACAAATATTAGTCATAGACCGTATGTAGAACTAGCATGTTTCACTTACCAAATTGTTGAATTCTAATTTATTAAGCATTGTATTTTTGTTGTGGTCAAAACATGCTGCTTTTGCCCCTTGACATGTTTTGACTTTCACATCCATCGCATAACTATCGTTAAATCTGTTAACGATGTACAATTTTAAGCAGCCCCACACTCTATCGATAGGTTCTTCAAAATTATGGGCGATACTTAATCGCATTTTGTGCAGCAATTTCATTTGTAATATGAACTTATATGGTATGTTCATTTTTCTATTTTGTCACAGCACTTTTGTATGGAGGCGAATGATATTGACAATAAAGCAATTTACATTTCGATTTTATTTCGATTAACTTATATGGCAAGTGTGTGTCAGTGCTGCACAACAGTCTGTAATATCCGAAATTAACCAACACTTACAAAATACGGCAATATAAAAAATTCTTTCTACAAGAAAACATAAACTCGTAGACTATCGTTAATCTACAATTATTAAATAAGGCATTACGAAAACGCAAAAATTGTTGTAGCGTGCACAAGTTGAAAGTTAACGCCGTGTTCGCTTAGACTGACGTAAGACGAAAAAAAATAAAACAAGGAGGAGCCAATTTAAGCGACAGCAACAAAGAAGGTCCGGCAGCATACATACACACACACTTGCACACTCACGCACAAGTGCACACACACATGCATGCATGCACACAAATACATGCATAGATAAGCCAGCAGTAGCAAGCTTTATGTCGGCAAAAAGGCAAAAACAATAATGTTCATCAAATATATGCAATAACTGTCGACATGCCTGTCGGCTGCTTGAATTGTGTAATTGACCGAATTGCAGCAGATATATATTAGCTCGCGATGGGTGTCTGTGCAACGCTTGAGTCATTGTCATCTCACTCTCTCGCGCTTCCCCGTTGTATGCGTGCGTGCAAGTGTTCGTAATTGTGTGCGTGCGTGTGTATGTGAGCGGCAACGAAAAAATAAAAAAACCTGCGGTCAAAGCGACTCTGACTCACATTAATTTATGCCTAATTATGAGCTTTATTCATTTTAATCATTTTTAATTAAAAATAATTTGTCTACAGCTCTCCTTTATTTGCAGTCGCCACAATCTTCAGTTGCAGCTCTCATTTTGAATTGGGCGAGGAACATACACACACTCAGACACAAACACACACACACAAATACTAACACTAACACAGATACGCACCTACACAATAACACGCCCACACACACAAACAAAGATTGACAACACTTGGCGTGGACTGCAATTGTAAACATCGAGAGCGAGAATCAGTACGGCTAACAGAACGAAGCCAAATGACGGAATACAAGCTAGTTGTTGTTGGTGCCGGTGGCGTTGGCAAATCAGCTCTAACCATACAACTAATCCAAAATCATTTTGTTGATGAATACGATCCCACAATCGAGGACTCATATCGAAAGCAAGTCGTTATTGGTGCGTATACAAATGATATTGATTATTTTATTTATGCTATTTATTTTAAATGTAAACAATATATAAATAACTATATTTATTTATTTTTTTTATTTTTTGGCAGATGGTGAAACGTGCTTGCTGGATATTCTTGATACTGCCGGCCAAGAAGAGTATTCCGCCATGCGTGATCAGTATATGCGAACCGGTGAGGGTTTTCTTCTGGTGTTTGCCGTGAACAGTGCTAAATCCTTTGAAGATATTGGCACATATCGCGAGCAAATCAAACGTGTCAAGGATGCCGAAGAGGTGCCGATGGTGCTTGTGGGCAATAAATGTGATCTGCCATCGTGGAACGTGCAAAACGAGCAAGCACGTGAGGTAAACATATAGATTGGCATATACGATGTGTGTTCAAAAAGTATCGCGAATTTTGTGTTTTTTCAGATATTATTTATTTATTCATGAATATCTATTTTGTCCCCTTCAAAGTAATCCCCATGAGATATTATACACTTGTGCCAACGGTTTTTCCAATCTTCGAAGCACTTCAAAAAATCATTTTTTTTTATCTTGTTCAGCTCCTCCTTCGATCCCGTCTTTATCTCGTCAAGCGTAGCGTAACGTCGTCCTTTCATGGGCCTCTTCAGTTTAGGGAACAAGAAAAAGTCACAGGGGGCCAGATCTGGGGAATACGGTGGCTGCGGCATCATTAGTGTGTTGTTTTTGGCCAAAAAGTCGCGCACAAGCAACGATGTGTGAGCAGGGGCGTTATCGTGGTGCAAAAGCCAATTTTTGTTCTTCCACAAATCCGGGCGTTTCTGGCGGATTGCTTCGCGCAAATTGCGCATAACTTGCAGGTAATATTCCTTATTGACCGTTCTACCCTGTGGCAAGAACTCATGATGCACCACGCCCCTGCAATCGAAGAAAACTGTCAGCAAAACTTTCACATTCGACCGAACTTGGCGCGCTTTTTTCGGTCTTGGTTCGTGCGGCAGCTTCCATTGAGATGATTGAGCTTTGGTTTCCACGTCGTAACCATAAACCCACGATTCGTCACCAGTTATGACCCTCTGGAGCAAATTTGGGTCGTCGCGGACAGAGTCCAACATCTCATTAGCAATGTTCATGCGATGCTGTTTTTGGTCGCAATTGAGCAATTTTTGTACGAATTTCGCGGCGACCCGTCTCATGCCCAAATCATTGATAAAAATCGAAATGGCATGAGCCAATCGATATGTCTAGCTCCTCAGCAACTTCTCTAACGGTGATTCGACCAAAACACGTGCAAGCAAAGCAGCTGTCAACAATTAAGTGAACATTCAAAATGGCCGAGCTGTCGGCATAAGTGAGAGACATGAGTACCAACATAACGCTACAAAAAAATCGAAATTCGATTATACGTAACCCGCGAAAATTCAAAATTCGCGATACTTTTTGAACACACCTCATATAGCGTATCTATAAGTAATACCATCTATATTATTATATATATATATTGAAATGTTCACTTTCAGGTTGCCAAACAATATGGCATTCCATACATTGAAACATCAGCGAAGACGCGCATGGGAGTTGATGATGCATTTTACACACTGGTTCGCGAGATACGCAAGGATAAGGATAACAAGGGACGAAAAGGACGCAAAACGAATAAGCCGAATCGTAGATTTAAATGTAAAATGCTTTAAATGGATTCACGCACTGGTTTTTTTGTCATGTCATTATTCGCCTGTCCGGTATGTGTGTGCTTGTCTGTCTGTGTGTGTGTGTTTGGTGTGTATGTGTGTGTTATTGTGTGTGCCAGGATGTAGGGAGAATGGTCGGCAATCGAATGCAGTAGCTTATATAGATTCGTTTGTGGTATTTTGCATTTGCGGCTCTTAGTTTACGCACAAATACAAATTCACGCACACACTACCCACATCTACCCACGAACACTCACGCACACACCCCCACACACACACAGACGCAGAGAGAAGTGCGCGTGTTTAGTTTGGTGCAATTGTTGGGAGGAAGAACAAAATTGTAATTAATTTAAGCGAACTAAAGTTTTATTATGTATGTCAAATCATTTTTGTGCAACATGTGTGTCGTTTGAAAATGCTTTATGGCGCCCATTTTAAGATTATTAACTATGCGTGTGTATACCGTATACATGTATAAATAACTATGAATACTATTTGTAAACTGCCTTGGTTAAGCTGCTGCGACAGCGCATTTGGATAACCATTTGTTTTTTGTCTTTTTTCTTTCATTTTTTTTAGTGAGCACGAAACTAAAACTGTCATTCGTGTGTGTGTGTGTGTGTATATATGTGTATATCATGCTTCAAAACGATCTTTGTATGTAAATCAATTAATTAGTTTTCAGTCCGTTTTTTCTTTACTATTACAGTCAATGCTTAACAGTTCGTTGCATTTTTTCGGATCTATATATATATATATATATGGCCAGTTGCGTTTGATTTCGTTACCTCTTTCATAGACACGCACACACACACATACACACACGCACAAGCAGAATTCCATTAGAAATTTCCACAAGCAAAAAAAAATTAAGAAAAAAGGCAAAAGATAAATGCAAAATTAACGAAAAGAAGCTCACTGTTCTTATCATTTATGTGGTGCTAAATTGAGAAAAGCAACAACAGATAACAGCACAAAATATTGTACGACTTATTATATGGAAATCGACATTTTTATTTTTATCTATTTATCTTACTGACAGATCGAACAGTTAACTAGCTTATGCGAAACTCTATTTTTGAATTGAATTGAGAATTAAAAGCAAACAGAATCGTGTCTATTAATATGTATATTTATATACATACATATAATTACAATGACCTTATGCAACTAACTCACATATATCATTTTCCAATTTATGATTAAAGAGCGTCGCATAAGCCAGATCCATACATAGTACATATATATAGCAGATGGATGCTGCATTAAACAACAAGCAGCCAATTACATATACAAATATAGTTTGCTTTAAGCTTTTTATACATACATAAATTAATATTTAATTTTTTTTGTATTCATTTTTGCCATACAAAAAGGAAAGTAATAAATCAATTGTGTGTACTATTTATATATACTTTGTAACGAATCAGTTATTCCTTCTCGCAAAACATCAATTGTAGTTACGAAATAAAATTTATAACTAATTTACAGAATCGATTTCTCGCTTAACGATTAACTCGCTTCGGCACTTCTCTATTTCGTCCATGTCCTGCCAATCACCAAACTTTGGAGAAGTGTATTCATCAAACGGTGCGTTGGTCATATATAAAATTGCATCGGCAAGCAGACAATATTGGTGCTGTAATATTTTTGGTAGCATCAGACGGACCTGCATGTGATGCTCGGAAGGATTGTCTTTGAATGATAATTGCTGGCGATCTTTCATCGAAGCTGCTATTGGAAGGCCGATCCTAAAATGCATGAAAATCGTTAGAGCAAATAAGCAAATGCGACAAATAATTATATTTAAACATAAATTGAAACTTTACTACCTGCTTTCACATCTAATAGCCAGTCTATGCAGAACCAACTGGCAAAAAATCTCTGTCTGCGAATTTGTCGATATCAACTCATCAGAAAGTCGCTGGAAGACTTTCTGCAAATGCTCCAATCTTAAGGACTTCAAATTTAACATACAATACAAGTCCACAACAGATATAAGTGACTCCTGTTGATTAGGTTGAAAGCTGGCTAACCTATCCAGTTTCTCCAGTAACAGCTCGAAATTTGGCAAGAGTTTTGCGACCAGACATTCGTACAAATATCTAATATTTAATTGGTTATTGGGAGCTAACAGGGCTGTCCACAGCTTCTCAGACCAATAGTCTGGAAAACGTGCACCTGCAGATTCGAAATTGAAAAATGTTCTCACAATGCGCATTTGAATCCTGTGATCTATCGAATTTTCCAACAACGTCTCCTTTACATTAATACTCTCATTGATGCTCAGCAGTTCATCAAAGAGTTCAAATAGGTCCTCTTTTGCCATTCGGGAGACATAAGCGATATAATGCTCTCGATGAATATGGTCTGACACGTTCCAGGTCGATAAGCTGTTTAGAAAAGCATCCCCAATGCTTTCAATAAAAACAATAAAAAACAATAATTAAACAAAGTTATATTAATTAAATACAATACCAAATGTAAACTTACCGCCTTACCCCCAACGAGATGTCAGAATGTAGTAAGCCCTTTATTAACGTAGATTGTGGCAAGGACTTTGACTTTGGAATTTCCCCAAACTCCCAAGCGTCATTACCATCGCAAATCATTAATTCAATTATACTGTTAACTTCATTAAAGTCACAATGTTGTTTTGCATATTTGATAAGTAGATTTGTTATGTGTATTATTGTGTTGAATGTGCAATCCCTTACTATTTCACTTCGATTCAAATGGAAAACTTCGAGTTGACTCCAATTGTGTATATTATTTGTTATAAATAACTCCACACTCCGCTGTTGCACAAACAATGTTTCTTCCTCAGTATTACAGTTTAGCTTATCAACTAAATATATCTGCAACTCTGTAGGCTGCCGGCACTCTTTAACTACGTCGATATTTATGTCATACATAGAACGATAGAAATCAATGGCGTGATCTTCCCAGCATAGACAAAAGAAAGCCGGAAGACGCCACCATCCATGCTGTGATTTTGGAACATGCTCGAGTTGCTCCAGGAGTACCCGAAATGGATGCAACTCATTCGAATTGTCATCATCGCATAGCATTTCATATGCACTTTTTGTGAGATGAACAATTTCTTTATTTATGTTATTGCAATCCTCAATTACATATGAAAGCAAATGAAATGCGAATTCGCAAACTTTATAGATTTTGTTAAAAAGCACCTCTATAAATGACATGTAATCGCCTAAAGACAAATGCTTGATGGTGACCTGAAACGGAATCAGATGATTTTCCAATATTTGGCTTTCAATTTATTTAACTCACCTCAAAAAGTTCACAGATTCGATTGCAGGCACTATTTCGTAAATGAAGGTGTTCAAAATTTCGCACAAGTGTACAAATTTTTAGCAGAAGATTTTTACAGATTTGTGGCTGCTTTTTGATGTCAAGGCAACTCAACCAGTGGTGCAGAGAAACACCACACCACTCCACTTCAGTAAGCGCCTTCAAAAACTGTTTACCGATTATGTCGGAAACAAATTTCTTCATTTGCTGTTCGGGCAGAAAATAACCTTCCAAGTTGTGCAGCTCCGGTTGGTTGGTAGCTGTTAGGAACTCTATCAGCAAATGGGCACTAAAGAGTTCAGCTACAGTAAAGTGTGCCATCATGAATTCGAGCGTCGAGCTCCGCTCTTGAAGGTTTGGATTCTGCAACAATTTGGTGTACAAAATGTGCAACCAATTTGCATCATTACTTTCGTCTTTTAGGAGCGATAACTGAATTCCAATTGGCGCAGGCTTTTGCGTAGATTCCTTTACTTCCAGGCTCTCCATTATTATGATATAGGAGAATAAGTCCAGCTGCTGTTGACCGTTGGATTCATGTAAGCTCTTGTCGAGTATCATTTCATAAATTAAACGCGCAGATCTACGCTCCGCGGAAACCGTCGACTTTAATAGTCGCTCAATGCGTTTGAACAGTTTGTGAGACGAGATGCTTTCTGCTCCCAATTCGCACAGAAAATTGTCCATGATCTGTGCGAGTGTTTGCCCATCTTCTGTCTGACTATTGTCCTTAGAACTTCTTGGGCAGAGCTGATTCAGTAGAAACTTGCCCTTCTCTGGGATGTTGTTCGTCCACAATGCCACACACAAAAGAACGTCAGTCACAAGTTTGGGATTGTGGATATTCAATATTTCATACTCGCATGTTGTGGGAATTATCAGAGCAAACAGCTTTTTAATTAATTTCAACGATAACTCATGATATTCACCGTTTCTGTTCCCGTATATTAAGCCGAAGGTGAATTGCAGAACACGATTTACGCTCAGCTCATTGGCAATATCCAAAGAATCGAGCAGAATATCTAGCAATTCGTCGACCCTTGCGGCTACCAAAGATTCATCAGATTCTTCTAATGACATATTGGTAGTAAAAACAGTGCGCTAAATACAATTTTTGTTGCCAACAAACAGCTGTTTCTGTGAATTGGCCAGTGCGACCAATCAATTTACACAATTTACACACACAAGCAAATTAACAAAACATTAATTTTACTTTTAGATTATATTTGATATGTATATGTTCTTTTTTCTTGTTTTTCACGATTGGAATTTGTTTCGCCAATGGGCTGGCGATCGTTTCTGCAAGTTACAGAAAAAAAAACTGTACAAACTTGAATTCTTATTCTTCATAAATTAATTGCAAAATGTGCGGCAACTAAAACGAATGTTCACCTGACGCCGATTCCAACATGTCTCCAATTCCCGGCAAATACGCAGCAGCATTTATTTGATTTGTATGGACGGTTTTGTCATAATGACATCAGAGTGTGCGCTAATCTAAGCAGTTATCAGGCCTTTGTTTTTGGTTCTTCTTTGAACTCACCTCAAATGGTTAAAGAAGCACTGGCGACAAAAAGAAATTCGAATTTTCGGAAACCACTTCAAGCTGACTAAGAACACGATAGAGTGTGATTCTGATCCTAACTTCCTATAATTATTGGACTGACTTTTAAATTTGCATGCAAATATAAAGCACTTCGTTGTTGTTTTGCATATTTGTAGGTGATAATCACAATCAACCCGTCCCAATTACTGCTAAGCAGGTTTCGCCTAGGAGTTTCTAGGCATTCTTAAGCCCTTATTAATATTTTATATAACAGTAAATATTCCAATTATTTAAGACCACACGATAATAAAGAGATGACCTATATATTGCGCAATATATGGCCGGGTTCAATGTATTTAACTACGTTGTAGTACCGACTAACAAACTGCTGCTTTATGGTATTTGTCAGCTCCACAATATATTTTAATTGTTTATTTATGTTCTATTTTTTTGCATTGTCAGTAAAATATTAACCATGGCGTAAACATATTTGGGTTTACCTCTATCACTATTTCACCGCATTTTGGCTGAGTGGCACAAGTCATACAAGACATTTTCGAATTACAAGTTTAATATACATTCTCTCATCAGGTTTCTGCAGCGGCTTTAAGTACAACTGCCTCACAATGCTCTCGGCATTTGGCTGCCAACTTCGACGTGATGAGCATCAAGTTAACTGTGAATGGGTTTCCATACGAGGTGCAGTCAGCTGACTACGCCCCAGACATCACGCTGAACACATTTCTCAGGGAGCACCTCCATCTGACGGCCACCAAGTACATGTGCCTGGAGGGCGGCTGTGGCTCCTGCATTTGTGTCATACGACGTCGCCATCCCATCACAAATGAAATTAATTCCAGAGCTGCCAACTCGGTAACAAGCAAATATAGACCAGAAAGGGATTCGTAGGTAGCCTCATATTCATATGTATTGATTCCTCCCCAGTGCCTTACCCTGCTCAACAGTTGCAACGATGTGGACATCGTCACCGACGAGGGCCTGGGCAACAAGAGCTGCGGCTATCATCCTATTCAGAAGCGTCTGGCCAAGCTCAATGGCACCCAGTGTGGCTACTGCTCACCGGGATTCGTGATGAACATGTACGGGTTGCTGGAGGCTCAGGCAGGTCAAGTTACTATGACTGAGGTGGAGGATGCATTTGGGGCCAACATCTGCCGCTGCACCGGCTACCGAGCCATACTGGATGCCATGAAGTCCTTTGCCGTGGACAGCAATATTGAAGTGCCAGCGGAGTGTCTGGATATAGAGGACTCCTTTGAGCTGCTCTGCCCACGCACCGGTCAATGCTGCAGCGGCAGTTGCTCCCGTCTCTCGATGCCATCCCCCAACAACAGCCACTGGCATTGGCCCAAGACACTAGGAGAGTTGTTCCAGGCACTTGCCCAGGTGCCGACTGGAGAGGATTACATTCTGGTGGCAGGCAACACGGCGCATGGCGTATATAGGCGGCCAAGGAGTGTACGACACTATATTGATGTCAACATGGTGCCCGATCTGAAGCAGCACTGCATCGATACAGATGAAATGCTGCTGGGCGCCAATCTGACCCTCACGGATGCGATGCAGATCTTTCGACAGGCCCAGCAGCGGAACGGCTTCGAGTATTGCGCACAATTGTGGCAGCATTTCAACTTGATCGCCAATGTGCCGGTGCGGAATGTAAGTAATGGCTACAAATTAAAACGTGTTTAAAACTGGTTTTTGCATAATTAAATTTTAAATTAGGATACAAACTTCCAATTCTATTCAAAGGCAAGAACAGCTTTCTATATATATATCGTATATATAGATAGATATAGAAGTAAAATAATAGCACACATATAAATTTAGGTATTTTTGTTTCGTGAACGCAATCTGCAATGATACTCAAGACAAGTAGCCTATATAATTCCGAAATTACTGGATTATAAACTGTATACAATTGCAGAACGGAACACTGGCGGG
This sequence comes from Drosophila basisetae, assembly GCA_035041595.1. Classification (NCBI taxonomy): domain Eukaryota; kingdom Metazoa; phylum Arthropoda; class Insecta; order Diptera; family Drosophilidae; genus Drosophila; species Drosophila basisetae. The sequence continues at coordinate 57,954 of JAWNLB010000048.1, read as the reverse complement.
AAATATATCAATCAAGAAGCAGCATCCAGAGTTTTCCTCGGATGTTTTCATCACATTTGAGGCACTAGATGTGCAGGTCCGGGTGTACGAGAATGCGAATAGTCAGCGAGTGATGAGCCTGCTGGATTATCTGCAGGATACCACGTCTAAGCTCGTCATTGGCGCGTTTGTACTAAGGTCCTATCCCAAGCAAAAATACTTGTTCAACTCCTACAAGGTGAGTTTAAGAATCGAATTATTAATATTTTATTTATCGTTTTTGTTTTAAGTAGATCCTGTCACGGGCTCAGAATGTTCACGCCTATGTCAACGCTGGTTTCCTCATCGAGTGGCAGAACTCCCAGCATCGCATAGTGGCCTCAGCTCGCCTTTGCTTTGGCAACATTCGACCTGGCTATGTGCATGCCCAGACTGCCGAGCAGTTGCTGGAGGGTCGTGATCTGTACGACAGTGCGACAGTTTCGCAAGTCTTTGAGCAGCTGCTGACCAGCCTGCAGCCTGTGGAAATGCAGGCAGAGGCATCGCCAGAGTATCGCCAGAAACTGGCCTGCTCACTCTTCTATAAGTTTTTGCTCGGCTCGGCGCCCCAGGAGCTTATTCATCAGAGTTTTCGCAGCGGCGGTAAGCTGCTGGAGCGGCCAATATCCTCGGGTAGTCAAACCTTTGAGACTATTCCCAAAAAGTATCCGGTTTCCCAGGCCGTGCAGAAGCTAGAGGGTATATATCTATATATATATATTCCACCTATTTATTATGGGAATTAATCCAATTCCTTCCTTTCATAATAGGCCTCATTCAGTGCTCTGGGGAGGCCAAATATATGAATGATCTGGCTACCACCTCCAATACTGTATACTGCGCCTTCGTGACGGCAAAGAGAGTGGGTGCCACAATTGAAGAGGTCGACGCAAGAGCCGCCTTGCAGTGCAAGGGCGTGGTGGCCTTCTTTGACCTCAAGGACATTCCCGGGGACAATAATTTCAACAACACCACATTGTTTACAGTCCCAGGGGAAATCGAGGAGATCTTTTGTGCTGGACGTGTAAGGTACTATGACCAGCCACTGGGCGTAATCGCTGCTGTGGATCACGATGTGGCTGTCTATGCGGCGACTCTGGTGCAGGTGACCTATGCCAAAGACCAGGTGAAGATCTATACAAGCATGAGCGCCGTACTGGCTGAGAAGGAGATGGAGAAGGATCGACTTGTGTCTAGTACCAGCAATTGTGAGGAAGTCTCCAATCCTCTGCTGGAGCCAGGCGATGTTCTGGGGCGTGGTATTCTTGAGTTAGAGTCTCAGTATCACTTCACCTTGGAACCACAAACTACTGTGGTTGTTCCAGTTGAGGAAGGACTCCAAGTTTGGTGTGCTACCCAGTGGATGGACGTCACCCAAGCCAGCATTGCCCGAATGCTTAAGATAGAGGCAAATACAGTGCAGCTACAAGTTCGACGTATTGGCGGGGCCTTTGGAGGTAAGGCAACACGAGGTAATCAGGTGGCCTGTACCTGTGCACTGGTTGCGCAGAAGTTGAATCGACCTGCGCGTTTTGTTCAAACTATCGAGTCAATGATGGAATGCAATGGCAAGCGGTATGCGTGTCGCTCTGACTATGAGTTCCAGGCGAAGGCCAATGGATCCATACGAATGTTAAGCAATAACTTCTATGAGGATGCGGGTTGCACGCTCAATGAAAATGTGGTTGACTTTCTCACTACGCCTGCTCTCAAAAATGTTTACAATCTGACCAGCTTGAACTTCAAAATAAAGGGCACGGCTGTGAGAACCGATGCGCCCAGTTCGACATTTTGTCGGGCGCCAGGATCTACAGAGGGTAAGTCAAATTTAAAATATAATCAAGCATCTAAGCTGATTCCCATCTCTTTCTCCGCACAGCCATTGCCATGACGGAGACGGCACTGGAGCATATTGCATTTGCTTGCAAACTGGATCCGGCGGATGCCCGACTCGTCAACTTGCGTCCTGGAACTAAAATGGTACAGCTGTTACCCAGATTCCTGGCGTCCACGGAGTACCGAAAGCGACGGGAAGAGATCAACTCGTTCAATTCCCAGAATCGTTGGCGCAAACGTGGATTGGGCCTAGCATTAATGGAATTCCCCTTCAATGCAAGCTTTGCAATATGTTACCCCGCGACAGTAGCCATTTATCATGCTGATGGATCTGTGGTCATCTCTCATGGTGGCATTGAGATCGGGCAGGGGCTGAACACAAAGGTGGCCCAGGTTGCTGCCTTCGTGCTGGGCGTTCCATTGGAGCGAGTCCGTGTGGAGAGCAGCAATACGGTTAACGGAGCCAATTCCTTTGTGTCAGCCAACTCCATGGCCAGTGAATTGATTGGCATTGCCGTTCGCAAAGCCTGCATCTCGCTCAATGACCGTCTGGAGCTCATTAAGCTCAGTTTGGGAACTCAGGCTAGTTGGCAGCAAGTGGTGGAGATGGCTTTCACCCAATCTATCAGTTTGATTGCAACAGAGTCGTTTAAAAAAGGCGATCAGAGCAACTACAGCATCTTTGGCTTGAGTCTAAGTGAACTGGAGCTGGACATACTGACTGGTAATCACCTGATACGCCGCGTCGATATACTCGAGGATGCGGGTGAGAGTCTCAGTCCCAGCATTGACGTCGGTCAGGTCGAGGGTGCTTTTGTGATGGGTTTGGGTTACTATCTAACCGAGCAGCTGCTCTACGACCGCCAGACGGGTCGCCTACTCACGAATCGCACCTGGAACTATCATCCACCGGGTGCAAAGGATATACCCATTGATTTCCGCATCGAACTGCTGCAAAAAAGTCCCAATCCCGTTGGTTTTCTCCGCTCCAAGGCCACCGGTGAACCCGCTCTCTGTCTGGCTGTGGGAGTGCTCTTTGCCATGCAGCATGCCATACAATCCGCCAGGCAGGATGCCGGACTTCCGAGAGAGTGGGTACGTTTGGGTGCACCCACCACACCAGAGACAGTGGTGCTATCGGCTGGAAACGTAGTTGAACAGTTTTCACTTTCATAATTTTAATTACCTTAATTCTAATAACTATATACTTAAAGTTAATTTTTGCTTGTAAAATTTTGTTTTTACTCTAAACTGATTACTAAAAATAAAATTGAATGGATTCGAGATTGAGCTAAATCTGCGAAGCGTAGAAAACTAATTGTAATTATGGTCAGCGTTTATTGACAAACTAAAATATTCCGTTTTTGTGTTCCAAGCCGTACTCTTATATAAGAATTGTTGTTGCAATCAGGTTGATAGATTGGGTGAAGTCTCCGTCACCTGCTGCCAGCTGGCCTGGAAGCCCCCTACAGTCACTCACTGAGCCTGATGATAGAACTGGGACGTTAATGTATTGACGAATATTCCATTCAATTGGTCCAATAATACCAATCACCGGCTTGTTAACTCTAAGATCTATGCAAATGCGACCCACCTCCCGCTCAGCCGATCGATCGTTATACTTATAATAGCTCGACTGGTTCTCAAAGTAGCCAGACAAACCAAAATAAACCTAAATCGTATTTTAAAGGTCGTCAGGTACATTGAACCCGTTTAGCTGCATCCCAATTACTTCTAAACAAGTTTATAGGCGCATTAAATACAAGCGTTTCAACGTGGTCTCGGCATTTGACTGCCAACTTCGCCGTGATGAGCATCAAGTTAACTGTGAATGGGTTTCCATACGAGGTGCAGTCAGCTGACTACGCCCCAGACATCACGCTGAACACATTTCTCAGGGAGCACCTCCATCTGACGGCCACCAAGTACATGTGCCTGGAGGGCGGCTGTGGCTCCTGCATTTGTGTCATACGACGTCGCCATCCCATCACAAATGAAATTAATTCCAGAGCTGCCAACTCGGTAACAAGCAAATATAGACCAGAAAGGGATTCGTAGGTAGCCTCATATTCATATGTATTGATTCCTCCCCAGTGCCTTACCCTGCTCAACAGTTGCAACGATGTGGACATCGTCACCGACGAGGGCCTGGGCAACAAGAGCTGCGGCTATCATCCTATTCAGAAGCGTCTGGCCAAGCTCAATGGCACCCAGTGTGGCTACTGCTCACCGGGATTCGTGATGAACATGTACGGGTTGCTGGAGGCTCAGGCAGGTCAAGTTAGTATGACTGAGGTGGAGGATGCATTTGGGGGCAACATCTGCCGCTGCACCGGCTACCGACCCATACTGGATGCCATGAAGTCCTTTGCCGTGGACAGCAATATTGAAGTGCCAGCGGAGTGTCTGGATATAGAGGACTCCTTTGAGCTGCTCTGCCCACGCACCGGTCAATGCTGCAGCGGCAGTTGCTCCCGTCTCTCGCTGCCATCCCCCAACAACAGCCACTGGCATTGGCCCAAGACACTAGGAGAGTTGTTCCAGGCACTCGCCCAGGTGCCGACTGGAGAGGATTACATTCTGGTGGCAGGCAACACGGCGCATGGCGTGTATAGGCGGCCAAGGAGTGTACGACACTATATTGATGTCAACATGGTGCCCGATCTGAAGCAGCACTGCATCGATACAGATGAAATGCTGCTGGGCGCCAATCTGACCCTCACGGATGCGATGCAGATCTTTCGACAGGCCCAGCAGCGGAACGGCTTCGAGTATTGCGCACAATTGTGGCAGCATTTCAACTTGATCGCCAATGTACCGGTGCGGAATGTAAGTAATGGCTACAAATCAAAACGTGTTTAAAACTGGTTTTTGCATAATTAAATTTTAAATTAGGATACAAACTTCCAATTCTATTCAAAGGCAAGAACAGCTTTCTATATATATATCGTATATATAGATAGATATAGAAGTAAAATAATAGCACACATATAAATTTAGGTATTTTTGTTTCGTGAACGCAATCTGCAATGATACTCAAGACAAGTAGCCTATATAATTCCGAAATTACTGGATTATAAACTGTATACAATTGCAGAACGGAACACTGGCGGGAAATATATCAATCAAGAAGCAGCATCCAGAGTTTTCCTCTGATGTTTTCATCACATTTGAGGCACTGGATGTGCAGGTCCGGGTGTACGAGAATGCGAATAGTCAGCGAGTGATGAGCCTGCTGGATTATCTGCAGGATACCACGTCTAAGCTCGTCATTGGCGCGTTTGTACTAAGGTCCTATCCCAAGCAAAAATACTTGTTCAACTCCTACAAGGTGAGTTTAAGAATCGAATTATTAATATTTTATTTATCGTTTTTGTTTTAAGTAGATCCTGTCACGGGCTCAGAATGTTCACGCCTATGTCAACGCTGGTTTCCTCATCGAGTGGCAGAACTCCCAGCATCGCATAGTGGCCTCAGCTCGCCTTTGCTTTGGCAACATTCGACCTGGCTATGTGCATGCCCAGACTGCCGAGCAGTTGCTGGAGGGTCGTGATCTGTACGACAGTGCGACAGTTTCGCAAGTCTTTGAGCAGCTGCTGACCAGCCTGCAGCCTGTGGAAATGCAGGCAGAGGCATCGCCAGAGTATCGCCAGAAACTGGCCTGCTCACTCTTCTATAAGTTTTTGCTCGGCTCGGCGCCCCAGGAGCTTATTCATCAGAGTTTTCGCAGCGGCGGTAAGCTGCTGGAGCGGCCAATATCCTCGGGTAGTCAAACCTTTGAGACTATTCCCAAAAAGTATCCGGTTTCCCAGGCCGTGCAGAAGCTAGAGGGTATATATCTATATATATATATTCCACCTATTTATTATGGGAATTAATCCAATTCCTTCCCTTCATAATAGGCCTCATTCAGTGCTCTGGGGAGGCCAAATATATGAATGATCTGGCTACCACCTCCAATACTGTATACTGCGCCTTCGTGACGGCAAAGAGAGTGGGTGCCACAATTGAAGAGGTCGACGCAAGAGCCGCCTTGCAGTGCAAGGGCGTGGTGGCCTTCTTTGACCTCAAGGACATTCCCGGGGACAATAATTTCAACAACACCACATTGTTTACAGTCCCAGGGGAAATCGAGGAGATCTTTTGTGCTGGACGTGTAAGGTACTATGACCAGCCACTGGGCGTAATCGCTGCTGTGGATCACGATGTGGCTGTCTATGCGGCGACTCTGGTGCAGGTGACCTATGCCAAAGACCAGGTGAAGATCTATACAAGCATGAGCGCCGTACTGGCTGAGAAGGAGATGGAGAAGGATCGACTTGTGTCTAGTACCAGCAATTGTGAGGAAGTCTCCAATCCTTTGCTGGAGCCAGGCGATGTTCTGGGGCGTGGTATTCTTGAGTTAGAGTCTCAGTATCACTTCACCTTGGAACCACAAACTACTGTGGTTGTTCCAGTTGAGGAAGGACTCCAAGTTTGGTGTGCCACCCAGTGGATGGACGTTACCCAAGCCAGCATTGCCCGAATGCTTAAGATAGAGGCAAATACAGTGCAGCTACAAGTTCGACGTATCGGCGGGGCCTATGGAGCGAAGGTAACGCGGGGTAATCAGGTGGCCTGTGCCTGTGCACTGGTTGCTCAGAAGTTGAATCGACCTGCGCGTTTTGTTCAAACTATCGAGTCAATGATGGAATGCAATGGCAAGCGGTATGCGTGTCGCTCTGACTATGAGTTCCAGGCGAAGGCCAATGGATCCATACGAATGTTAAGCAATAACTTCTATGAGGATGCGGGTTGCACGCTCAACGAAAATGTGGTTGGCTTAATCACCGTGCCAGCACTACAAAATGTTTACAATCTGACCACCTTGAATTTAAAAATTAATGGTACAGCCGTGATAACTGACGCGCCAAGCTCCACATGGTGTCGGGCGCCAGGTACAGCAGAGGGTAAGTCAAATGTCAAATATAATCAAGCATCAAAGCTGATTCCCATCTCTTTCTCCGCACAGCCATTGCCATGACGGAGACGGCTCTGGAGCATATTGCATTTGCCTGCAAATTGGATCCGGCGGATGCCCGACTCGTCAACTTGCGACCTGGAACTAAAATGGTACAGCTGTTACCCAGATTCCTGGCGTCCACGGAGTACCGAAAGCGACGGGAAGAGATCAACTCGTTCAATTCCCAGAATCGTTGGCGCAAACGTGGATTGGGCCTAGCATTAATGGAGTTTCGGCTAGATTTAAGCATTGCATTATGCTACCCTTCCACTGTTGCCATTTACCATGCCGATGGATCTGTGGTCATTTCGCATGGTGGCATTGAGATCGGGCAGGGCCTGAACACAAAGGTGGCCCAGGTTGCTGCCTTCGTGCTGGGCGTTCCATTGGAGCGAGTCCGTGTGGAGAGCAGCAACACGGTCAACGGAGCCAATTCTTTTTTCACAGCCAGCTCCATGGCCAGTGAATTGGTTGGTGTTGCTGTTCGTAAGGCTTGCGTCACGCTCAATGAGCGTCTGGAGCCCGTTAAGCGCAGTTTGGGGGCTCAAGCCAGTTGGCAGCAAGTGGTGGAGACGGCCTTCACCCAATCTATCAGTTTGATTGCAACAGATTCGTTTAAAAAAGGCGATCAGAGCAACTACAGCATCTTTGGCTTGAGTCTAAGTGAACTGGAGCTGGACATACTGACTGGTAATCACCTGATACGCCGCGTCGATATACTCGAGGATGCGGGTGAGAGTCTCAGTCCCAGCATTGACGTCGGTCAGGTCGAGGGTGCTTTTGTGATGGGTTTGGGTTACTATCTAACCGAGCAGCTGCTCTACGACCGCCAGACGGGTCGCCTACTCACGAATCGCACCTGGAACTATCATCCACCGGGTGCAAAGGATATACCCATTGATTTCCGCATCGAACTGCTGCAAAAAAGTCCCAATCCCGTTGGTTTTCTCCGCTCCAAGGCCACCGGTGAACCCGCTCTCTGTCTGGCTGTGGGAGTGCTCTTTGCCATGCAGCATGCCATACAATCCGCCAGGCAGGATGCCGGACTTCCGAGAGAGTGGGTACGTTTGGGTGCACCCACCACACCAGAGACAGTGGTGCTATCGGCTGGAAACGTAGTTGAACAGTTTTCACTTTAACAAATTAAATATATTTTTTCAATTTACCGTAGTCGTAAGCATTATCTTTACGGTTTTGCTTTAAATGTTTTATTTTATTTAATAATGGAAATGGAATTGATTCGAGATAAAGTTGAAATCTGCTTGTAGCAGAAATCTATCTGCAAATGGACTCAGCAATTAATTTATTTTACACATACATACATTTTTATGTCACCAAAAACATATGCTTTTTATTAAATAAAAAAAATTTATCGGAGCCTTATATCAAGTAAGAATAAATGAAGTACTTTAATAAATTTTTTTAATTTTTTTGCCAAGGGCCTAATTGCAATATATCAAATTCGGCCACCCAATTGGTGTCAATGGTGCATGCAAATCCTGTACAACAACCTGCAAAGCAAACGGTGTCGAACGACAGAATTTCCCTCCGGACAATAGAAATTGACCGTTTTCTTTCTGTAGCAGTAAACTATCTTCAAACGGAGTCAGGAATACACATATTATACACATATATACATTTTCATGTTATCAAACAAAATATGGTCTTTGTTAAATAAAAATAAATTTATCGGAGCTTTATATCAAGTAAGAATAAATGAAGTACTTTAATACATTTTTTTAATTTTTTGACAAGGGTTTGGGGCCCTAAAATCAATTTTGCAAATTCAGCCACCCAATTGATATCAATGGTGCAAATCCTGTACAAACACCTGCACAGCAAACGATGTCGAACGACAGAATTTCCCTCCCGACAATAGAAATGAACCGCTATTCTTATATTATATTTTTTATTATAAATATTTTCGTTTGTGTGTACACCGAAGAATGCGTGTATATATACATATAAATATGTGTATTTGTAAAATTCTTTTAATTTCAATTCGGGTTTTTGAATTAAAGAGTGGTAAAAGAACTAGATTTAAATTTCCATTCCCATGTAAGTTCTTATATACCTCGTGCATTGAAGTTGATTTTATTTGATTGACAACAGCTCCTGCTCCGCAAATATCGATACACACAGATATTCGATAGCAATAAAAGCTAAAATTTTCAGAGCAAACCCTTCCAATTAATACATAACATACGCTGGCTTACTTCTGATCAACTGTACAAACTAAATATTGCACATATGAAATCTTTAACATCAGAAGGCACAATTATTTATGTTTGCGAAATGGACGGCATGATAAATATAGAATAAATAATTACGCGTGTGAGTGTGTGTATGAATTAAGCACCCGATATCCCGATTTATTCTTAATACGAGGTGTGTTCAAAAAGTATCGCGAATTTTGTGTTTTTTCAGATATTATTTATTTATTCATGAATATCTATTTTGTCCCCTTCAAAGTAATCCCCATGAGATATTATACACTTGTGCCAACGGTTTTTCCAATCTTCGAAGCACTTCAAAAAATCATTTTTTTTTATCTTGTTCAGCTCCTCCTTCGATCCCGTCTTTATCTCGTCAAGCGTAGCGTAACGTCGTCCTTTCATGGGCCTCTTCAGTTTAGGGAACAAGAAAAAGTCACAGGGGGCCAGATCTGGGGAATACGGTGGCTGCGGCATCATTAGTGTGTTGTTTTTGGCCAAAAAGTCGCGCACACGCAACGATGTGTGAGCAGGGGCGTTATCGTGGTGCAAAAGCCAATTTTTGTTCTTCCACAAATCCGGGCGTTTCTGGCGGATTGCTTCGCGCAAATTGCGCATAACTTGCAGGTAATATTCCTTATTGACCGTTCTACCCTGTGGCAAGAACTCATGATGCACCACGCCCCTGCAATCGAAGAAAACTGTCAGCAAAACTTTCACATTCGACCGAACTTGGCGCGCTTTTTTCGGTCTTGGTTCGTGCGGCAGCTTCCACTGAGATGATTGAGCTTTGGTTTCCACGTCGTAACCATAAAGCCACGATTCGTCACCAGTTATGACCCTCTGGAGCAAATTTGGGTCGTCGCGGACAGAGTCCAACATCTCATTAGCAATGTTCATGCGATGCTGTTTTTGGTCGCAATTGAGCAATTTTGGTACGAATTTCGCGGCGACCCGTCTCATGCCCAAATCATTGATAAAAATCGAATGGCATGAGCCAATCGATATGTCTAGCTCCTCAGCAACTTCTCTAACGGTGATTCGACGATTGGCCAATACCATTTTCTCCACTCCATTAATTTTTTCGTCTGTTGTTGAAGTGCTCGGGCGTCCGGCACGCTCTTCGTCGTTCACATCTTCTCGGCCTTCTGAGAACATTTTGTACCACCGATAAACGTTGCTTCGGTCCAAGGTAGCTTTTCCGTATGCCACAATCAACATTCGGAATGCATCCGCGCACTTAATTTCGTTTTTCACACAAAATTTGATACAGGTTCTTTGATCCATTTTTTTGAATAGGTAAAAATCGAAGACGATCCAAAACACGTGCAAGCAAAGCAGCTGTCAACAATTAAGTGAACATTCAAAATGGCCGAGCTTGTCGGCATAAGTGAGAGACATGAGTACCAACATAACGCTACAAAAAAAATCGAAATTCGATTATACGTAACCCGCAAAAATTCAAAATTCGCGATATTTTTTGAACATTTAGTTAAAAAAGTTTACGGGGTATCTCATAGCCTAACTCACTCGACTGTAGCATTCGTCAAAGCAAATCCGTAAAGATTATTCTTAAGGTTACAGTAATAAAGATAAAGATCTTAAAATGATTAAAGTGAAAACTGTTCAACTACGTTTCCAGCCGATAGCACCACTGTCTCTGGTGTGGTGGGTGCACCCAAACGTACCCACTCTCTCGGAAGTCCGGCATCCTGCCTGGCGGATTGTATGGCATGCTGCATGGCAAAGAGCACTCCCACAGCCAGACAGAGAGCGGGTTCACCGGTGGCCTTGGAGCGGAGAAAACCAACGGGATTGGGACTTTTTTGCAGCAGTTCGATGCGGAAATCAATGGGTATATCCTTTGCACCCGGTGGATGATAGTTCCAGGTGCGATTCGTGAGTAGGCGACCCGTCTGGCGGTCGTAGAGCAGCTGCTCGGTTAGATAGTAACCCAAACCCATCACAAAAGCACCCTCGACCTGACCGACATCAATGCTGGGACTGAGACTCTCACCCGCATCCTCGAGTATATCGACGCGGCGTATCAGGTGATTACCAGTCAGTATGTCCAGCTCCAGTTCACTTAGACTCAAGCCAAAGATGCTGTAGTTGCTCTGATCGCCTTTTTTAAACGACTCTGTTGCAATCAAACTGATAGATTGGGTGAAGGCCGTCTCCACCACTTGCTGCCAACTGGCTTGAGCCCCCAAACTGCGCTTAACGGGCTCCAGACGCTGATTTATCTTGACACAGGCTTTGCGAACAGCAATGCCAACCATTTCACTGGCCATGGAGTTGGCCGTGAAAAAAGAATTGGCTCCGTTGACCGTGTTGCTGCTCTCCACACGGACTCGCTCCAATGGAACGCCCAGCACGAAGGCAGCAACCTGGGCCACCTTTGTGTTCAGCCCCTGCCCGATCTCAATGCCACCATGAGAGATGACCACAGATCCATCAGCATGATAAATGGCTACTGTCGCGGGGTAACATATTGCAAAGCTTGCATTGAAGGGGAATTCCATTAATGCTAGGCCCAATCCACGTTTGCGCCAACGATTCTGGGAATTGAACGAGTTGATCTCTTCGCGTCGCTTTCGGTACTCCGTGGACGCTAGGAATCGAGGCAACAACTTTGCCATTTTATTGCCAGGACGCAAGTTGACGAGTCGGGCATCCGCCGGATCCAGTTTGCAAGCAAATGCAATATGCTCCAGTGCCGTCTCCGTCATGGCAATGGCTGTGCGGAGAAAGAGATGGGAATCAGCTTTAATGCTTGATTATATTTGACATTTGACTTACCCTCTGCTGTACCTGGCGCCCGACACCATGTGGAGCTTGGCGCGTCAGTTATCACGGATGTACCATTAATTTTTAAATTCAAGCTGGTCAGATTGTAAACATTTTTGAGAGCAGGCGTAGTGAGAAAGTCAACCACATTTTCATTGAGCGTGCAACCCGCATCCTCATAGAAGTTATTGGTTAACATTCGTATGGATCCATTGGCCTTCGCCTGGAACTCATAGTCAGAGCGACACGCATACCGCTTGCCATTGCATTCCATCATTGACTCGATAGTTTGAACAAAACGCGCAGGTCGATTCAACTTCTGAGCAACCAGTGCACAGGCACAGGCCACCTGATTACCCCGCGTTATCTTCGCTCCATAGGCCCCGCCGATACGTCGAACTTGTAGCTGCACTGTATTTGCCTCTATCTTAAGCATTCGGGTAATGCTGGCTTGGGTGACGTCCATCCACTGGCTGGCACACCAAACTTGGAGTCCTTCCTCAACTGGAACAACCACAGTGGTTTGTGGTTCCAAGGTGAAGTGGTACTGAGTCTCTAACTCAAGAATACCACGCCCCAGAACATCGCCTGGCTCCCGCAGAGGATTGGAGACTTCCTCACAATTGCTGGTACTAGACACAAGTCGATCCTTCTCCATCTCCTTCTCAGCCAGTACGGCGCTCATGCTTGTATAGATCTTCACCTGGTCTTTGGCATAGGTCACCTGCACCAGAGTCGCCGCATAGACAGCCACATCGTGATCCACAGCAGCGATTACGCCCAGTGGCTGGTCATAGTACCTTACACGTCCAGCACAAAAGATCTCCTCGATTTCCCCTGGGACTGTAAACAATGTGGTGTTGTTGAAATTATTGTCCCCGGGAATGTCCTTGAGGTCAAAGAAGGCCACCACGCCCTTGCACTGCAAGGCGGCTCTTGCGTCGACCTCTTCAATTGTGGCACCCACTCTCTTTGCCGTCACGAAGGCGCAGTATACAGTATTGGAGGTGGTAGCCAGATCATTCATATATTTGGCCTCCCCAGAGCACTGAATGAGGCCTATTATGAAGGGAAGGAATTGGATTAATTCCCATAATAAATAGGTGGAATATATATATATATAGATATATACCCTCTAGCTTCTGCACGGCCTGGGAAACCGGATACTTTTTGGGAATAGTCTCAAAGGTTTGACTACTGGCAACTGCTCGGCAGTCTGGGCATGCACATAGCCAGGTCGAATGTTGCCAAAGCAAAGGCGAGCTGAGGCCACTATGCGATGCTGGGAGTTCTGCCACTCGATGAGGAAACCAGCGTTGACATAGGCGTGAACATTCTGAGCCCGTGACAGGATCTACTTAAAACAAAAACGATAAATAAAATATTAATAATTCGATTCTTAAACTCACCTTGTAGGAGTTGAACAAGTATTTTTGCTTGGGATAGGACCTTAGTACAAACGCGCCAATGACGAGCTTAGACGTGGTATCCTGCAGATAATCCAGCAGGCTCATCACTCGCTGACTATTCGCATTCTCGTACACCCGGACCTGCACATCCAGTGCCTCAAATGTGATGAAAACATCAGAGGAAAACTCTGGATGCTGCTTCTTGATTGATATATTTCCCGCCAGTGTTCCGTTCTGCAATTGTATACAGTTTATAATCCAGTAATTTCGGAATTATATAGGCTACTTGTCTTGAGTATCATTGCAGATTGCGTTCACGAAACAAAAATACCTAAATTTATATGTGTGCTATTATTTTACTTCTATATCTATCTATATATACGATATATATATAGAAAGCTGTTCTTGCCTTTGAATAGAATTGGAAGTTTGTATCCTAATTTAAAATTTAATTATGCAAAAACCAGTTTTAAACACGTTTTAATTTGTAGCCATTACTTACATTCCGCACCGGCACATTGGCGATCAAGTTGAAATGCTGCCACAATTGTGCGCAATACTCGAAGCCGTTCCGCTGCTGGGCCTGTCGAAAGATCTGCATCGCGTCCGTGAGGGTCAGATTGGCGCCCAGCAGCATTTCATCTGTATCGATGCAGTGCTGCTTCAGATCGGGCACCATGTTGACATCAATATAGTGTCGTACACTCTTTGGCCGCCTATACACGCCATGCGCCGTATTGCCTGCCACCAGAATGTAATCCTCTCCAGTCGGCACCTGGGCGAGTGCCTGGAACAACTCTCCTAGTGTCTTGGGCCAATGCCAGTGGCTGTTGTTGGGGGATGGCAGCGAGAGACGGGAGCAACTGCCGCTGCAGCATTGACCGGTGCGTGGGCAGAGCAGCTCAAAGGAGTCCTCTATATCCAGACACTCCGCTGGCACTTCAATATTGCTGTCCACGGCAAAGGACTTCATGGCATCCAGTATGGGTCGGTAGCCGGTGCAGCGGCAGATGTTGCCCCCAAATGCATCCTCCACCTCAGTCATACTAACTTGACCTGCCTGAGCCTCCAGCAACCCGTACATGTTCATCACGAATCCCGGTGAGCAGTAGCCACACTGGGTGCCATTGAGCTTGGCCAGACGCTTCTGAATAGGATGATAGCCGCTGCTCTTGTTGCCCAGGCCCTCGTCGGTGACGATGTCCACATCGTTGCAACTGTTGAGTAGGGTAAGACACTGGGGAGGAATCAATACATATGAATAAGAGGCTACCTACGAATCCTTTTCTGGTCTATATTTGCTTGTTACCGAGTTGGCAGCTCTGGAATTAATTTCATTTGTGATGGGATGGCGACGTCGTATGACACAAATGCAGGAGCCACAGCCGCCCTCCAGGCACATGTATTTGGTGGCCGTCAGATGGAGGTGCTCCCTGAGAAATGTGTTCAGCGTGATGTCTGGGGCGTAGTCAGCTGACTGCACTTCGTATGGAAATCCATTCACAGTGAACTTGATGCTCATCGTGGCAAAGCTGGCAGGCCAATAGCAAGGCCTTGGTGATGCACTTGTATTTAAAGCACCTGCCAAAACCTGATAAGAGTTAATTAGGTTAAATCTAAACGGGTTCGCAGTGCTAGCACTGCGCAAAAGGAAAGCAGCAATAAATTTAAATGCGCTTTGGCCTTGCATAATAATTGAAACAGATTTTCTGGCTCTGATTGGAGTTAGCACAGTCTTTTTACTCAGTTTGCACATATTTTTTTTTATCAGTTGCATCATCCTGAAATGGCAAACCAGAACGATGTTGATGACTTGAATATTTCAACTTACTATACACTCAAAAAAAAAAAATAAATAAATACGGTTTATTGAGCTGTCAAGCCCGAAAAATCTGCAGTTTATTAATCGGTACTATCCATTTATATATGTAGATTACATTATACAGAATTTAAAGTTAATCCAAAATTACTACTTAACCTGTACTCTTCAGGTACTGGTTTGCGAAGATGAATTTCTTAATTTAAGCCACCGAACTGAAGACATTCTTTACACTCGACTCTACCAGAAAAGATTCAATTATATGTGGAATAGGGATATACAGTGTCTCACAGTTCAAATGGAACAGCGCCTAGCAAAAAATTTAAAGTGCTATAAGGTTTAAACAAAAAAACAAACGCAAAATGTTTAAATGCCAATTTGTTTTATGTTATATCACGTTTGAAAAGGAAACTTCAGTTTTTATTAAAATATTAATTAATTCACTAAAATTAGTCAAAGACTGAAAACATATACAAAATACATGTCACATTTTTTTTGGAACAGTCTTAGAAAAGCAACATATTAGGCGTATAAAAACTTAAATAAGGATGTTAATACTTAGTATGATATCCTTTAGCCTTAATAACTTCCCTTAACCTATTATTCATGGAAAGTACCAGCATCCTGGTAGTTTCTGGACTGTTTTTGCTCCACTCATCCAGCAGAGCATTTTTGAGATCGGATCTGTGATTCCGGAAGTTATTTTCCAGCAGAGGCCACAAATTTTAAATAACATTTAAATCTGGAGACTGTGCCCGTGGAATTATCATGTGGGGGCAGTTCCAGATAAGCCAGGACTGTCCTAATCCGGACTTATGCCTGGCTGTTGTCCTGGTCGCGGTCCTGGTAGAACCGGAAAGTACGCCGGATTCCTAGCTTCTCGGCACTTTGGAGTAAATTTTCTTTTAATATATTGAGGTACACATTGTTGTCCATTGTTGTTTCAATAAACACAAAATTTCCTCTGCCGGCTTCCGAGATAGATGCCCATACCATGACACTCCCTCCGCCGTCCTTGACTGTTGCCTTTAGGATTTTGGGATTCAGCTCAGTGTTGGACTGTCGCCACAGATAATTCCGTCCGTCTGAGCCAAAAATGTTGAATTTGGGCTCATCTTCAAATATGAATGTGTTCCAGAACTCCAAATCCTTATCCAAGTGGGTTTTGACGAACGTCATCCCAGTCCCTTTATTTTTTTCGCTTATAAAGGGCTTCTTCCGTGGTACTCGGGCATTAAAGTCATGGTTGCGCAGTACCCGGCGCACAGTTTCCACACTGCACTTTTTCCCCAATTCATCCTCAACCTGTTGAGTCAGTTTTGGAGCCGATAGCTTGGGATTTGCCCTTATTTTCCTGATGATCCTCCGCTCTGCCTGTTCGGTTAAAATCTTGTTTGTTGCCTTTCTGCCCTTGTCCCCTATCCGATTTTCGTCGACGAAGCGCCGAATGATGTTAGTCACAGTTGATTTGCTTAGATTTACCATTTGAGCTATTTGGCGATGTGAATAACCGATCTGGACGTGTTCCAGGATGAGATTCCGTTGGTCAATGGTAGTCCGTTTGCCCATAGTCCTTGTTGGCTGGTTGCACCCGAGATGCAGGATATAACTTAACTGACTACTAAAGATTGGTCTATTTATACCGAAAATAATCAACCTGGCATAAAAAAT
The DNA here is from genome assembly GCA_035041595.1 of Drosophila basisetae. Classification (NCBI taxonomy): domain Eukaryota; kingdom Metazoa; phylum Arthropoda; class Insecta; order Diptera; family Drosophilidae; genus Drosophila; species Drosophila basisetae. Next base: position 41,196 of record JAWNLB010000048.1, on the reverse strand, counting down.
CCGGGTTTTATGGCACCCAGGTGTCCATAACGCCATTGTTCCGAATAATATGTGATCATATATTACGGTACTTTTTTACATAACCCTGCCTAGCCGGTGAGAAAACCCCAGTTTATTGGGATCATATATTCATTATGGTGGTTAATATATGTACCTGCCATCGGCCTTTGGAATTTTTGAAAAATATTGGATAATTAGTTTATGGCAGGCAATTAAACTTTTTGCTAGGCGCTGTTCCATTTGAACTGTGAGACAGTGTATATAGAATCAAGCCATATATTTTCAAAAATATGAGAACAATAGATATTGTCGAAACTTCACAATTGGCGAAAAGTTTACTTTTTCTTATGGTAATCATAAGGTGCTAACAATTATTCTTCTTTTGCATTTGGTAGTTAATTTTAAAACATTCTTTTTTTGGGGACCCCAGTTATGCTAAAAAAATAAATGCTTTCACTTAACAAAACTTGCAAACACACGAGGTTTTTCAAATTTATGTTAGTGGCTACAACAGATTTGTTCAATTCTTAAGCCGATAAATAGAGTCGGTAAATTATCGATTGTTACAGATTGTGTCGAAAATCGAAACCGGAATCATTGGTCCACTGAACTGCTAGATCGCGACGTGAAGCATTGCTGGCATTCACTGCGGAATTTTATGGTGCTGTTCGCCGATTGAACTTGTTCGCATCGACTCTATAGAACTACATTTTACTCATCTCTAACTTTTTCTCGCGACGGTCGGCGTTTGCCAGTATATTGATTATTAACATTGTGTAGATTTAACTTTAATTTAATTGCATAACAAACAAGATAAAATAATACTCACAGTATAGATAAATTATAAGGTGAGTGCAATTCAAAACATTTAACATACAGTAAAATACTGCAATATTGCGCAGAAGGCGCGGGCGACGCCGCAAGTCGCCATTTTTTTTTTGCATTAGAGCTGAGCAATGTGTTCTAGACTATTTAATTTTGTTTTTCAGAAGACAAAGACATGAACATGGACGCCAATACTGTTGAGAATCGGGAAAAGGAACGTGATCGCCGTGGACGTGGTGCACGCGGCTCACGTTTTTCTGATGCCGACGGTAACAATGGTAACGCCGCAGGTGGCGGTGGGGGTGGTGGTGGAGGTGGCGTCGGTGGCAATGCCGCACGAGACAGGAGCCGTGAAAGACGAAATTGTCGTGTGTATATCTCGAATATTCCGTACGATTATCGCTGGCAGGATTTGAAGGATCTATTTCGGCGCATCGTGGGCTCCATTGAGTATGTGCAGCTGTTTCACGATGAGAGCGGAAAGGCGCGCGGCTGCGGCATTGTCGAGTTCAAAGACCCCGAGAATGTGCAAAAGGCAATGGAAAAAATGAATCGCTACGAGCTAAACGGCCGTGAACTGGTCGTCAAGGAGGATCATGGCGAGCAGCGCGACCAATATGGCCGCATTGTACGCGATGGTGCCGGTGGCGGCGGCGGCGGAGGAGGCGGTGGTGGTGGTGGTGGCGGAGGCGGCGGTGGTGGTGGCGGCGGCAACGGTGGCGGCGGAGGCCGCGATCACATGGACGATCGGGATCGTGGTTTTTCGCGACGTGACGATGACAGAATGTGAGTATAGCATCTGCATATATAAATATCAAAAATCTATATTTTTCAATACTCTAAGCACTTTAGCATATCGCAATGGAAAATTATTTTTGTTGTGATCCCAGCACCAGTAGCAGCCGATTCTTTGTTAGTATTATCGAAAAAAAAAAAAAAGACCAAATCTTTTTGAGTTGAGAGTATTCAGCGCATCTTGAAGTTTACATATTCATATGAGGGATTAACATTTGCTTGCTTCTCATCTCCCGATACAAGTGTATGTAGAAAACAAACTATGTGGCACGGGGCTCTCTGATCTTTCTACCTTGTACTCTACACTGTGCTGATATAACTTTACTTCGAAAAATAAGAAGGAAAACAGTCTGGGCCTAATTCGTTTATTTGATGCGTTTGATCAACGGTCTGTGTTTTGATTCGATGAGAAGAAGACTGCTACAAATGAAAAATATGTGGAGAATTCAAATGGCAACGTTTTCAGACTAGGCTAAACTTTGGCGCTTTGTAAAATTATGGTAGATTTATGTGAGAGGTCTTAGTTCTGAATTTAAGGTTAGTTCCTCCGAACTGAAACTGTAGCGAAACCTAATATCTATTGCTTTCAAAATTGGTTTGATATGTACATATTGTAATCTTTTGTGTTGGTAATTATGATGAAATGATTTACAGTGTATCCTACGTATCATAAGTTAGTGAGTGTCAGAAGGATATAAGCTCGTTTCAAAGATTGTCTAAACTAGGAGACTTTGATAAAAATCAAAAGAAATTCCTCAAGTTATCTGCTAACTAAGTGTCATTTACTATCTAAATATTTATACAATTCTTAAGCCGTAAGGAGGTAGCTTGTTAATTTTTTGCTCTAATATAGTTCACACAATTATTAATAAAGTTTACGTGTTAATCTTAATTAATTGAATAGTCACGGCGTTCTGGATTCAATCCATTTGTAGCTGAATTTAATGATGATGCGTGCGCTCTTGGGATGCGGAGTATTTCTTGTGCTTTATCTCTTGCTTTTGTTATTTTTTCTCTCTGGATCTTTTGGCTTCTTTTTCTAGATCTGGGCGTAATAATTTTAACATGATGTCGAATGATTTTAATTCGTCGAATTACAATTTGTATGGGCTTTCTGCTTCGTTTTTGGAGAGTCTTGGCATAAGTGGACCTTTGCATAATAAGGTTTTTGTTGCTAATGTGAGTATATGTATATATAAAAATTCCAATATCTCTATTCTAACTACTGTATTGAACCAAACAACCAAAACAATTCCAATACCAATACCGATACCGATACCAAACCAAACCATTACCATACACGAGCATATATTCTAAATAATAGATATATGTTCTGTAGCCAGCCTGTGTGTTCTTCGCCCAAAATTGTGCTTTAACGTCGTAAGTTGTTTTAGTCTACACATATTTTGATTTCGACATGGGCTCTGTTTCGTATTTATAACCCAACTTTAGAAACAACAACAGAAGATTAAGCATAGTCTTTTGATTTGTAAGATGCTGCGACAATATTATTTATCCTGAATCCTATTATATTTGGGGAATTACCTCAATGATGTCTCGAAACTGATATTGAAGATATATTCAATACTATATTGTATACATACTATGTACATAATTTTGGGTTTGTAATCTATACTTTATATATATATATATATATATATATAAATTACGGTGTATCTGTTGTTGTATTAGCAGGTCTTCTTAAAGAATATGTATAATTATAGAATTGATTGTATTTCCTGTCCGATATTTGCTAGAAGGAAGAATAATGGAAATACCGATATTCGTGTTTTAATCTTAAATTTATTGGTAAATTTTATCGACCTTACCAAGGAATCCGCAACCATCGCGAAGATGGGGTTTTTAAAGTTAACATTTTTAATTTTTTGATTCGGGATAAAATCAACTTGTGACAATCGATTAAATATGACGAAATCTTGATTTACTTCTTATTAATCGAACGACCCTTCTATATAAATAACTGTTGTTGCTGCATAGTGTTGTAAATGGTAATGCGATGAAAAGAAAACTGCAGTTGGTTGTTCTCTGATTTTGTTTGTCGCCGAGAAACGAATATGCTCCAAGAGGATTTAGACTCCTGCAGCTGGGTTATAAATATGAAACAGTCTGCTTCGCTTTTGGATTAGCCAAATGGGTCCCGGCGTGATTCAAATGTTTCTTCAGACTTCGTTTGCTCCTAGTGGTGAAGTTGGCGCCCGGAGTCAGAGTCGACAGCTGTGTGGACAACGCTCGAACGAACCCATTCATCAGTGAGGCGTTAAGCCAAATTCTCGATTTAAATTACTAAAAATTTGCATTGCCTTTTATCTCAACAGCTGGACTACAAAGTGGACGGTAAGAAGCTCAAGCAGGTGTTCAAGTTGGCCGGTAAAGTGCAGAGCGTCGATCTATCATTAGACAAGGAGGGCAACAGTCGCGGTTTTGCTGTAGTCGAATACGATCATCCTGTGGAGGCAGTTCAGGCAATCTCCATGCTGGATCGCCAAATGCTCTATGATCGCCGCATGACGGTGCGCCTTGATCGCATACCCGATAAGGGTGAGGGTCTCAAGCTGCCCGAGGGTCTCGGCGGCGTTGGCATTGGTCTGGGCCCCAACGGTGAGCCGCTCAAGGATGTGGCCCACAATCTGCCCAATGGCGGCAATCAGAACGCTGCCTCTCAACTGCTCGGCAATGTGCAGAGTGCTCAGCAGCTGTCTGCCGTGACTGGCGGTCAGGTTGTCGGTGGTGGTGGCGCCAATGCCGGCAATCTGCTGAGCGGTCTTAGTGGCGTCATGTTTGGCAATAATTCAGCCGTGCAACCTTCACCAGTGGCGCCGGTGCAGAAGCCAAGCATGGGCAACAACGCCGGAGGCGGCGGTGGCGGTATCAATCTAAACAACTTAAATCCCAGTAATTTGGCTGCTGTTGTCGGCAACTTGGGCAACCTGGGCGCAGCGCTGTCCAATCCGCTGCTTACCTCATCGCTGAACACGCTCGGCCTTAATCTGGGCAACTCGGGTGGCAACGACGATGGCCTCGTTTCGGCCAGCAATGTTGGTCTGTCCAATAATTACAGTAGCGGCGGCGGCTATGGCGGTGCTGGCAACAACTACAACAGTGGCGGTAGCGCTGGCAGCGGTGGCGGTGGCGTCTCTGGTGGCAATGTTGGCTACAATTCGTATAACAGCAGCGCCGGCGGCGTTTCCAATGCTGGCAACAATCAGATCGATGGCAATGACTATGGCAATTCGGGAAATCAATTGGACATGTTTGGCGGCGGCAATGTGGGTGTCGGCGGTGGCAACGTTGGCGGCGGCGGTGGTGGTGCTGGCAATGTGGGTGGCACACGTAAATCGGACACGATCATCATTAAAAATGTACCACTGAGCTGCACATGGCAGACGCTGCGTGACAAATTCCGTGATGTCGGCGATGTCAAGTTTGCGGAGATACGTGGCAACGATCTGGGTGTGGTGCGCTTCTTCAAGGAGCGCGACGCGGAGCTGGCCATCGGTAAGATTAAATAATTAACGATTATGCGAAAATCGTATAATTTTTGAACTCCTTTTCAGCTCTGATGGATGGTTCGCGTTTGGATGGTCGCACCATTAAAGTAACCTACTTTTAAGTCGTAGATCTTAAGAATTTTGAATTAACCGATTGAACCGATTTATAAAGAGAGACGACCAACTGCTTACCTTATCCCACGGCACGGGCAGCAGAGCAAAGGATGGGCTACGCTGTCGTATAACGGTTTTAGTTTATAGTTTTATCACAAACATAATTGTTTAATTTGTATACATACGTTTATATATTACACACACAACAAAAAGTATCATATAGAATTGACTTTCCAAAATCCAGAAGACGCAATTCATGTAATTTATAAGTGATTAAAGCCAATAAACATAATAAAAAAATACACATTTTGTACAGTGAAATGTTGAAGTTTTTGAACGTTGCAGAAACCCGATTTACCTAAAGATATAGTTTTAAAAAATCAAATAACTTACTGAATCAATTTTCTTCAACGAAAAGTTGTAACAGTGAATTTATTAAACAACCCACCAGTAGATCAGGATTTACGTACAATTATTTATTTTCTCATAATAATACAAAATATGTATATGTTATGTACTACTAATCGGAATAAGAGCTAGTGGTAGGCTCAACCCTAGCGATGATGAAACACACGAAATTCAAATTCTTCGATATAGTATTGGTTGATTGTAGTAGTTAATAACTGTTGCTTAACGGCTAGACGCATGTAAATGTGGTGGTTAATTGTTGGCTTAAATACAAGAGAGTCCGGGGGCTGATTGTGTGCGTGGGTGCTGGCTGAGGTTAAGTTGGATTTGTCTGCCAAATCTATTTTTCAGTGGCATCCGCAGCGACCGTAGCCGGGGCCGGCTTGAAGCGCTCGAGACGAGCGCGCGCCTTCTCGGCCCAGGCGCCCTGGCTCTTGGCATCGGTTGCTGCTGTTGCTGGAGATGCTTCGGTCGCTGTGCCAAATCGTTCCTTGCGCTTTTGCAATCGCTCATCGACGAGGGTCTTGGTACTCTTTTCGGGCACCACACAACCAAAGCGTTCGGCCCGCCTCTTGAGTGCCTCCCTCTGTTGCTCATCCGTCTCCTTGTTGCCCTTGTTGGCTTTGATCGAAGCGCTCGACGAGCGGTTAACCGCTGGCGAAGAAGCTGGCGCCGGCGTTGCAACGGAAGCAGGCGCTTTCGCATCGAGCGCAATGCCAAACTTCTTGGCGCGTAGATCCAGTCGCTCTTGGATGCTCATCTCGCCCAATTTTTTGTCAGCACCAGCAGCTGTGGCGTCTTTTTTCTCGCCTGTAACACCGCCCACCACAATTGGTTTGTGTTTCGTTTTTGTTACATGCACATCGTCCTCCGAGGCGTCTTTAGTGGCAGCACCAGCAGCCGCATCGGGTGCGGCATTTTCTTTGGATGTCGTCGTCGTTGCTGTCGTCAGCGTCGTCGCCAATGGCTGTGAATTGTTGCGTTTCAGCACGATCTTCTTAGCTGGCTGCGATGCAGCATTTGTCTCCGGTTTCAAATCCGCTCCTGTTCCTGCTGTTGGTGTTGTTGTTAGGTCTGGTGGTGTGGTTGCTATTGGCGTGCCAACGGGACTCTTTAGCAGCAAATCTTCGTGATCGTCGCCCAACAGTTTGTGCTCATCCTCGTCGGTCAGCGAGACATCGTCGTCAATCGCATCGCCAATGGCGCTTTCCTCCAGCGAAATATCGCCCTCGAGCAGCGCCGTTTGCAGACGATCCTGTAATTCATTTTTATTGCCGTTCAATGGCAACCCACGTAGCTTGAGTTCGCGCTTTAAATCCGCCACCTGGATTGGGTATAACGTGGGTTGTTTTTTTACACTGATTGATATGATGATGTTTCTCACTTACCTTCATTTTGGTAACATCGCTTTCGGGCATTTTTTTATCGGTGTTTTTACACAAATGTGCGGCACAAACAAGAATTTTCGCTCAATTGTTAATGCTCAGAGATATGGCAACTCTGACCGCGTATATGTGCATGCTCTTAATAACATCCACTGTTAGCAACAGCAAGCAATGTGCTATCTATGTTAAGTGAGGAGTAATTCTGAAAAGTCGTATGCATGTGTGCTGTAAGACGCAGTTGAAGCGCTAAATTTAAAAGTTGATATAGTAAAAACCCTCTTATTAACTGAATTTTTCATTTTAAAATTTTGCGGGCATATTTTATTTTCCCCTGCACTTTGTAACATGAGCGCATCATATTTGTTTTTGTCACATTGTCGCTGGCACGCTTCCACAACTACTACGCACCCTTATGCCAGCCATAGCTGGCGAGGCGCGTACGCAAGATAAGATATAAAATATAAGTGCCGTACAGAAATAGCAAACAAGCGGCGCACAGCACCACCCGTGCAATCCACACACACACACATACACGCACACGAGACTGCGATACAACAACAAAAACCCGACCGGAAACGGGAAATGCATGCAATATTATCTTGTCGCCCGCTTCTGGGCCCTTTATATTGAGAGCAAAAAATAGATTTCGTCTGCTGGAAAACGAAAGTACTGAGCTGAGAAAAGTGGTGGGTGTCAAGGCGCTAGAGTGTTGTACACGTAGTTGACCTTGAACAGCTCTCAAGCGTTGATTTGCATTCATCTTTTGAAGAGACACCGACCTGCACCTGCCAATGCACTCTCTCTCTCTCTCTATCCCTATCTCTCTCATAAACAAACACACACATGTTGCTCATGTGTTTCGCATAAGTAGCTGTACATAATTGGAGTTGCTGCATAAGTTAATTATAATTTGTTCGGTCTTCTCTTTGTGGAACTTAACCTTTTGCCTGTCCGCATTTAAAAAGAGTTTGCAGCGCGTTAAGGCAACGCTCAGTGCAATGATAATTATAATTAATGCCTATTATGCTGACAAACGTGAACATTTGCCATACATGGGGGTGAGCTTTAATTACAGTTACAACAACCCAGCGTACACGCACACGTTGATTAATTGGTCATGGTAGCCACATTCACAGTTCACTCTTTACTGGATTACGCAATTAGGGATTTAAGGCGTTACTTTCTGTTAATGGTAATGTTAGTGTTAATTAAATGTTAAGCATACTAAATGTAACCATAAAAAAGATTTCATTTATTTTAGTTTATTTCTGTTTATACAAATATTAATCTTCTTATGATGTTTTTGACAGGTTCAGTTTAAAATAAAATTCTAAATTCTCCAAAATAATTCGTATGAACTAAATTTATAGAGATATATCAATACACACTGTGAATAAATCATATCGAATTACGCGATATTTCGAGTGAACTTGATATCACTCATGATTCATCACTAGTCACCACAATAATGCAATGAAATTATTACCGAAAATAAATTATAATCGAGCGAACAAATGCAAATTTTAACAGCAACCCCTAATATTCCTCGTTATAATAAACGTTTCCAATGTAATGTAATAAACATGTTTAGTCACATATAAATAGAAAGAGTTGAACATAAACGGAAAAATTGCGAAGTGGATTGCAATTGGCCTTATCAGTTCCCGCAGCGTTATTCAAGAGACAATCAGGCGGCGTCGAAAGAAGAGAACTCTTTTTGGCCCTTTAGGATAAGACGCAAGAAAATACTCAGAGAATTATTCTTAAAGTAATTGTCTCTCTACACTCTCAATACAAAATATTAAATTAAATAAACTTGATTTCACGATTTTATTTGTTTATTTCATTTAAAAATAATTAAATACATTTTTCTACCGTCGAAGAATTCTTTTATTAAAACTAAAACCAAGTTTGCTCTTAATTGGATTTTAAGGCGCGTTTTCAAAATTGGCTAAACTAATTTCTTTGTGTGCAGCAGCAGCAGCGCTCTTGCGGCTCTCTGTGGCCTGCTGGATGTTGGTCACACGGGCTAACCGACAGAGACTCGTTCTCAGTTGCGTTACGACTGCCCGGGCGATCGGTTGTTCCAGCTCTGTCTCGCTGTCCGTACTCGTGCGTCTTCGTGCTTTCAAATACTGCGTTCGTGCTGATCAACAGACGTCATCGCCAGACACGGACGTGTCGCTCGATTGATTTGTTGCAAAAACAACAACAATTTAATCTAACAACAACAACAGCAAAAATGTGAGAATACAAGTAGCAGTGAGCGTTTGAGTCCGTGTATCTAGAAGTGCTGGCTGCACTCGCCAAGTGCAATAATTCTACGCAACTTAAAGTTGCGCAAAAGCGCTAAACAAAAATCGCCCAATCGAATATTTAATATACATAATACAATAATTATATTATATACTTTGGTGACCTTGTGCAAATGCGTATCTTAAAGTGTGTGATGGCTGTGTGTGTGTGTGTGTGCATGTGTATCTTTTGTGTAAACATGATTAGCATAATTAGTGAAAAGCATCTTGGCAACCTGTTCGCTGCATTCTGTGCTTCTATTGCTATTCGTGTTTTCGTTCGATTTTGATTTCATTTTGAATTTTTTGTATAAGGTTTACGTGATCACCTCTTTATCACCTGAGTCACTTATGTATGGCGCTCACGTCACACGCACACTTACACAAATGCCCGCCCAATGGCTCTGAAATGCCAACCAGCTTTTTGATTATAACTGCGACCCTCTCTCACTCTCATTCTCCCAGTCTCTCTCTCTCTCTCTCTCTCTATCACTCTGTCTCTGTCTATATACACATATATATCTGTCAGTTTGTCTCTATCGCTCTTTATCTCGCAGTCAGGCTCTCTGAGTGTTTAAGGCCCGTTACCATTTTTAGTTAACAACAATTATATTGCTGCATAACCATTAAAGGCCATCAGGCCTGGCTGTGTGTGTGTGTGTGTGTGTGCTATCACAGGAAACCTTCTAGTACGTGACAGCACAGCAAAGCACAAGACTTCTGTGATCAATCCACCCCAGCCAACCCCCATCTCAATTAACTGCAAATCAATTTAATGCGACCTATGCCATAAAAATGACCTCAATTAATTAAACTAATTGACAGCGTGTGGCGTATGAAAATCCGTAACTAAATCGCAACAAATTCCCCTATATCAGCTATAGCTATATATAAATATATATAGTATGTATATATATACATATATATAGTCTGGCTGTCAGGCAGCTTCATAGGTGCACTTATCGCGCCCGCAAGTTGATTTCTTTGTGTGGCACATTGGAGTAATCGCACTCACCTACGTATACAGATATATGTGCCTTATCTAATCTGTTTATTAAATACGAAAACACATGCGAGAAATCATAAAACAAAATACATGTACATACATTCGCTTAGCAAAAAAGGTAAAAATAATATTAAAAAGCTAAAAAAAGTACACCGAATAATAAAAACACCTTTGTTTCGATTGCCGTTCGCGGTATATAAGAACAATTGGACTTGGGGGCTTCTCAGTCGTTAGAAGTCTGACAAAGATTTAGTGCTAAAGATGTTAAGTACCACTGATCCCAGAAACTGAAACACATACATGTGTCTACTACTCTTCAACAAGTATTTCAATTAAAAATCTCTCGATTTCGCGAATAATTCCAAATTCAATATATCTTGGTTCGCTGTACAAACAACAAACAATGATTTCTATTGATATATTATGCTTATAAAAATAAAAATCACATACTTATAATCAGGAATAGAGCAGTAAATATTTAAACAGATTTTCATTAATTTATTACAAATGCATAACTTACACTTGGGTTGTGTTTGTCTTGCTTTTGCTTGTAACCAAACAGCTGCAAAGGCTCATCATTAAGCGTTGACTCTAATCAGAGTATAAATAAGAAAACGATCGATTTTGTACATTCAATGAGCGACTTATATGCTTACTTAATAAGGTTTATAAAGAAATACATACATAATTATTATTATGACAGCATCCATAACATCAACGCATATGAGTGTTTTCTGTAGAACGATTACAGAGTGCTGATAACGGCACAAAGGAGTGGGCAGCAGATGCTCCGGAGTGTCTTGCGTAAAAAGAAAAAAATATATATATGTATATATATAGATATATGTATATATATATATATATGTTAGTCATAACTAAATGCATGCACAATAGAGTGCAAGGAAATATTCATAAATTCATATTAAGCAATTTTCCAGTGCTGCGCTGAGAGAGAAAGAGATAGCGAGATCGAGAGAGAGAGAGTGAAAGAAAGAGTGCAACTGAGGCATTGGCAAAGAGTGTGAATGTGTGGCAAGTGTTCCAAGAATATAGCGACAACAACAGCAGCAGCAGCAACAACAAGGGCGTAACTTGATATGTAAAGTTGACAAGAGGCCAACACAGTTGCAGTCGCAGTTGCAGCCCCCAACCCCCAACCCCCAACTCCCAACACCCAAAATCAGACCCCAGATCCAGACTCAGTTCCAGTCGCAGCTCCAGTCACTGCCGGCATCGATAACAAAAGAAGAACATTTCATGTATACATTTTTCATATTTTATGAAAGCGCAATTATGTTTAAATAATTTATTATGTGTATTAATTACAATGCCGCCAGCTCTCGTCGGCCTTACAATCTTGATGGCTGCTCTTGATAGACTGCTTCCGTTAAGCATATATGCTTATTACTGATCCAGACTGAAGCAGATAGAATAGAATATGGTTGGTTGGGTTAGGATTTTGGCATTTCCGGTGTGCAAAAATATGGCTACCTGGTGTCTGATCAGTCGCACCAAAATAGCAACAATGTTCTTTTACCAAATTGTAAACAAACTTCAACGACTGCTAGTGGATCAGTAGTTGCAACACTAACACCGACAACTACAACAACAACAGCTTCACAAACAGAGCAACAACAAAAACAACCGAAAAATTGAGCAAAAATAAATAAACAAATAAATTGCTTTTGTTTTGCTTTTAATTGATTTTTTTCTCTCTCTTGTTTCTTGTTCGACGCTTTTTAAATTATTGTAAACAAAAGAAATGTGGGCGCTGTTTTAGTGACTACTGTGCAAATAATTTATTTTGTGTTGCCATCTACATATAAATGCGAACAAAGTATGTCTGTGAATTAAACAAAAGTCTGCTACAATTTATATAAGCAGCTGATTAAGCAACGTTGCCAAAACATTCTGAATGGTCAGTTGTGGCAAGCACTTGAGTGGAAATTTCATTAGTTTTCAACGAAACATGTTTAAGTGGATCGGCGTCATTTCATAAAAATGTACATTGATTGTGCACAAAAATGTCGAATTCAAAATTGTTGTGAACGAATTAAACACATTTAATATGGATGCCAATTAAATCTACTTCTAAGTTTTGGTTATCATCATTATGTTATAATAGTCATAATAATTGCGTTTTAAACTTCTATGGCAGGAAATGCTCTTAAAATCTCATTTCATGAATCAGAGTGAAATTCCAAATTATTCTACACAGTACACAGTACATCCAAAAAAACCACTTACTTACGCCAAGAAAACATATTTTTCCTTTGCAAACGGATTACTTCATTTTTCCATTGACATCTCAAGGAATGGCTAATTTTTGTTTTCAAAATTGTTAAAGTTAATCTTAAGCTACGCAGAATTTTCGAGAAATAAAAAGAAATATGAGACAAATAAATATAATAAAAAAGGAAATGATCAAAGATGAATTTTTTCCGTTGTCAAAGCAATTTCTTCACACAGTGAAGACATGCTAAAAAGAAAACAAAACGGATCTACAAAGAGATAGAGGGAGCACTTAACCCTTGTTAGGGCACCATGTACAGCAATTAGCCCTAATTGTGTGGGGCGTTGTGGGGTGGGGCGAAGTGACAATGAAAGCGAGCTCGAAGATCAGCTGTTGGCGCCAAGAATCCACATCAAACGTGCGGTTGCAGTTAAAGTTCAGGGACTTTAGCGGCGCGTGGCATGCAACAGAATATGTTTATATGTATATATTTATGTGTGTGTGAGTGCGTGTGTCTGAAAGTTGTAAGTTCAACGGAGAGTGCTTAAACGGTGATCAACGCATGTGCATGTGAAAATGTCGATATAACCGGTTTTCCCCTTGTAACCGCAGCCAGTTACCATTTACTGTTATACGAGTATTATGCTTGTTATTGTTATTTATATTATTATTAACTTTATGTGGGCTGACCTGATGGCTGTCTTGGATGAGTCATGAGTCAGAGCGTCGTCACCAGCCTCCGCAATCTAGGCACACACTCTCTAAGAATTCGCTGTGCACACACACACACACAGGCACACACACACACAGTTTGTTTATGATTGTAATGAGAGTCTGCCCAGCAAATTGGCGGACAATCATATGACTCATAATATGGAGATTTCCGTTTCCCACAATTCGTATGAGTTTTCTGCATATGAATGATCTGCAGACTATTTTAACTGTTAACTGCTAACAGTAACTGGATGCAAATAAAAACTGAGAAACTCCATTTTTTTTATTTGGGGTTTTATTTGTCGTATTGTTTAAGTCTGGACATGAGATGCTGTAGGGAAATCTAGTTCAAGTTTTGGGTCAACAACTCGTTTGGTTGTCGCGCTGGAAACAGAAAACCAGTTTTAATTAAAAATGAAACATTTATTAAACAAAGTATCGCTTGACTGGTAATGGTGAAAGTCATTTAGCTTTTCAAATGTTGCATCGCTTTTATAAGGCCAAAGCAACACTACAAATAGCTTCAGAAATGCCTAATGAGCTTCACAGAATCAATTGTAGCATTATTCACACAAATATATATATTTTTTGATGGCACTTTTATAAGGCTTTAATTGACTTGTTAATGCCTGGTGTGGCTGCCTCGCTCTAACAATTGCCTGCAGACTGTGAAAATTAAATTTTTTTAAACATTTTGTCAGCCATTTTTCAAACTGTTGATTAGATTAAGAGTTTTGAAGTTCAAGTGGTTAGTGTTGATAACACCGGCTGCATATACAACAGTTATTGCTGATGTTTGCGAATGTGAGGCAAATGCGCCCACACACACACAGGCACACACAGAGCAGATTTCCGGTTGCAATGGGATGTGGGTGTGGCCAGATAAACAACGCATGTCGCTTCAACATATGCCACCAAATGGTGCAATCCAACGAACTAAACTGTCACTCACAGACACCCCTACAACAGCGTTTCTTATTCACGCCTTGATTTTGATATGCTTCTTTCTAGTTGGTTGGCACAATGTCGAGAAGTCTGCGCCCTCTTAAAATAACCATCGTTGGCGATGGCATGGTGGGCAAAACCTGCCTTCTGATAACCTACACACAAAACGAATTTCCCGAGGAGTATATACCGACTGTATTCGACAATCACGCCTGCAACATAACCGTCGACGATAGTGAATACAATCTGACACTGTGGGACACGGCCGGTCAGGAGGATTACGAAAGACTGCGACCATTGAGCTATCCAAATGTGAGTACGACTAAATTTCGGAAGATTCCTGTTTTAATATTACTTATTTGGCCTTTTGATGGTGTTTTTGCTTATCTAATCGTTTGTTTTCTTTCCTCGGCACAGACGAACTGCTTCATTGTGTGCTACTCCATTAGCAGTCGTACCTCGTTTGAGAACATCAAGAGTAAATGGTGGCCGGAGATACGTCATTTTGGTACCAATGTGCCTGTGGTGCTGGTGGGCACCAAGCTCGATTTGCGCATACCAAATTCTGAGAAATTCGTAACCACACAGGAGGGCCGCAGATTGCGCAAGGAGATTCATGCGCATAATTTGGTCGAGTGTTCCGCCAAGAAGAAGATCAATTTACAGCAGGTGTTCGAGGAGGCGGTGCGTGCGGTGGAGAAGAAACCAGGAAAGAAGCCTCCGACGTGCCAAATTCTGTAATTAAGTCATAGGCTTAGTCTTTAAATATTGTTATTATACTTAATTGTATTATGAAACTATGTAATTGTCTGTTCGCAGGCATTCGATTCCCTAGTGTCACATGGTGTGTGTGTGTGTGTAGAAAATGTAACGTTAAGTTATAGTTTTAAGTTTTAGTTGTGTGAAAACCCGTTTTTGTTTCCGACCAAAGTGCATTTTCTTATGTAAAAATCAAAACAAAATATAAGTAAATGATTGTTTGAATTTAAATGTATAAACATATATAAATATTTCCGCGAAAACATACTGTGTATTATATATATATTATCAAGAAATACTAGTCATTAAAATCAAATGTGTAAGTATTTTTATTTATAACGGATCACTCAAATAATCGTTTGGATGGCGCTTTTCTTGATTGGGGTTTTAGACAGATTCGCCAACTTGGTGTATGAGCGAATTGGTTATTTTAAGTGCTTTATTTTATTTTAGTATTTTTCTGGATTTTGCAGTCAGACTGGCAATTACCAGTGTTAGACAAACAATCGTCGTTTAGAAATATCGATGTTTCGATTCTCGCTCATATCGATGTGACTAATGGCGAATTTTTCAAAAATGAATTTAAATTCTAATAGTTTATTTGGAATGATAAAAAAGGTCAACGTTTAAAAGCAATGAAAAGGTTAGGCCTACAATACAATTTAGGTTCAGAACTATATGTATATATGGGCGATGCTCAATAAATCCACACAATTTATATCATTCATGTAACATTAATAATATTATAATATTTAACCATTTTGCATTAACATATATCTATAAATACATACATAATGAATTTAGGATTATGTTTGCGGTTGCTAATAGTAATGTAAAAAGAATGATACATTGACGAATTGACGGAATAAGTGAAACCGCAGCTAGCAATATTCCAATTCAAAAAGAAATGACCTTATATAAAATAAATAATATAAATTATAAAAGTGAGTTTTAGCTTTTACATTATGTTTATAAGAATAATTATACGCTCTGCAACTTACAGAAGAGGTTTATGTTATGAAAATATTTGAATTGCGGTTGTGAATATTGATGCAAAAACGAACAATATAATGACGAACTTATATGAATAATACTCCAGAACCGAATAATTTAATTATATCTTATTACTGTGTGCGCACAATGGGATTGAGCACTTAGTTTACACTTTAGGGTGCAGAAATTTGTGGTGGGTCTTTTAAGTTTACTTAATTTGAGATTTAAGTGTGCAATGACATTCAAATTTAGTATTAAGGTATTTTTATTCACAACGAAATTTGCTGATTCAGTATTTGTTGTTTTTTGTTTTGGTATTTTAGTTTTTGGGATACGCAGCCACACTGACAATTACCGTACAGCGCTGAAAAGTTATAAACAATGAGCGGCGAAAAAGCTGAAAAAGCCAAAGTCAGCGCACAAGTCAAGCATGTGCCAAAAGATGCCCAGGTTATCATGTCCATATTAAAGGAGCTCAACATCCAGGAGTACGAGCCACGCGTCGTCAATCAAATGCTCGAGTTTACATACCGTAAGTGCAGCAGCGAATGCAACAATATATTTTTGAATCATATTTGTTGCTTGCTCAGGATATGTGACCTGCATACTGGAAGAGGCCAAAGTATACGCAAATCATGCGCGCAAGAAAACCATCGACCTGGAAGATGTTCGCCTGGCCACCGAGGTGACGATGGACAAGAGTTTCACTGGGCCACCGTGTCGACATGTTTTGGCCAAGATGGCAGACCTGCGCAATGCGATGCCACTGCCTGCCATTAAGCCACACTGCGGTCTGCGGTTGCCGCCCGATCGTTACTGCCTGACCGGTGTCAACTACAAATTGCGCGCCACCAATCAGCCTAAAAAGATGGCCAAATCGGCGCTGGAGGGGCGCACAGTGAAAACGGTTGTGAAGCCCGTCTCCAGCTCCAATGGGCTGAAACGTGCCCACTCAATAGTGTCCAAGCAACAGGTGGTCACCATACCGAAACCCGTCATTAAATTCACAACCACAACGAAAGCGGTCTCCACCATGGAGGTAAAGAACGAGCCGGGCACCAGCGACATGAAAATGGAGGTGGACAGCGATGCGGCTGCCGTGGGCAGCATTGCCGGCTCTGGCGTGGCTGTGAAGCGTGAACGCGAAGAGGAGGAATTTGAGTTTACAGCGAATTAAGAATACACATCTTACACACATAGCATAAAAGTAATATTTGTAACCGATGCGGCGATTTACATTTCGGCAAACTGTCAACTTTTGTATTTTCAAAAATTTCTGTAATGCGACTACGAATGTGAAATTAAATTCAAAAATTATTTTTAGTTGTTTCACAATGACATACAAAGAAAATGCTGCTTATTTAGTGAGTAGTGATTGATGTTTTTATTGTACAATAATTTTGTTGTGTAAAAAGTAAATCAACAAATTCTGATTGGATTTTTCCGGTATTAAAATAATTGTTAATACAATTGGCACTATTTTGCCTCTGAGAATTTTTAAATGAGTGGGACAAGCTTCACTTGAGCGCCAGAATAATCGTGCAACCCAGATCCATGATTTGCAAATATTCAGAGCCGCCATCCTGCAGTCGATAACAACACTCCTGAAATAAATGGAAGATTAGCTCGTAATTGCAACTAGCAGATCTTCTGCAGACTTACGCCCAGCTTGTCGCAAATGATGGCCTTCTGTTTGTCTGTTAGGGAACCGCAACGCACAACATACTCCACGAATTGTTCCATCATTTGGCCAACGCTGTAAGCTGAGTAACCAATCTCGCGTACAAAATGCTCCAGGCGTTCATAGTTGCCCGAGCGACACACCTCAAGATAGTCATCAAGATAGTGCTCCGGTATAATGCCCGACATCTCAAGTAGATCGTCTGCGTTAATGGTGTGTTCGGCGCCCTTAAGGCGATAGCATGATTGCAATGTGGTTATGGCACGTCTCATATCACCGCCAGAGATCTTCACAATCGACTGGTAAGCATCGGGCTCGATGGACACGCTCTCCAATTCGCAAATGTGCTGCAGTCGTGTAATGATATGGGTCTCGCCCAGCGCCTTGAAGCGAAACTTGGAGCAACGCGAAGTGATGGGCACAATAATGCGCGACACATAGTTGCAGATGAGACAGAAACGCGTACTGCGGCTCTCCTTCTCCATGGTGCGACGCAGAGCCGCTTGTGCGGCATGCGTCATCGAGTCTGCCTCATCCAGCACAATAATCTTAAATGGCGGACACGGCCGACCATCGGGACGCACACTGCTCGCCGTTAGCTGGGCGAAATTCTTGATCTTGGTGCGCACCACATTGATGCCGCGCTCGTCGGAGGCATTCAGCTCCAGGATGCGCTCGCGGTACATATCGCCGAAGATTTGACGTGCCGCCGCCAGAATGGTGCTGGTTTTGCCGGTGCCGGGTGGGCCATAGAGCAGCATATTCGGCAAATCGGCACCCTCAACGCACTTACGCAGCACGGCCACCACCTCCGATTGTTCCACAACATCATCAACGCTTCGCGGGCGGCTAAATGAGAAAAATTGTTGAATTAGCACCAGTCGAAATGTGCGTAAGCTTTTAGTGTGGTTTACTATTTTTCCACCCAGGGTGCTGGAGGTTTGCGGCGTTCAGCGGTCGCATTGAGTGTCTGTTTGTCTGTGGCGCTGTTGCCGGCATTAGCTTTTCGATGTTTCAAAAACGCTTGCATTTTGTTAAAAACCAATTATTTCAAAAGCTGCACGAATAAAATTGGCGCGAATGAAACAGCTGTTACAATTACAGAGTGGCTGTAAAGTGCAACAGTGCTGACGAACTAGAACAATTTACAGCTCCCTAATCACCTGCTAATTCCCGGATATTATTAGACGAATGTGTGATATTTACAAATTTTATTGTTGCTGCGATAAAATCATCAAAAATAAAATGCTTACTCAAATTGGTAAGAACAGAATAAGCATGAGCAGGCGTCTCAATCTCTGAATAACAGAGCTGGAACTCTGTTGAGTGCAACAGTGTTGATTAATATATAAATAAACGAACTAGCTCAAATTAAAAGTCCTCACTGGACGAGTGTTGATAATCGTTAAATGATGATGTGGAATTTACAAATTAAATTGTTGCTTCAGTTACTCTAACATTTTAAATAATGGACATAACGCAGCTCTTTAAGGCCAGCGTTATGACAGTGCGGCTGCAACGCAAAACGGAACTGGCTGCGGCGACCAAAAGCAAAGCACAGCAGGACAAACAGCAACGCTCATCAACCAGAGCAAAATCTGCCGCTGTCAACAACGACTTTGCCAAGGAGGCAAAGAATGTGTGCAGCAAGATAACGACGCTCCGGAATGTGCTGATTGAGAATCGCACGGCGTACATGCGCATTGGACAGCATCTGAAGAGCGCCACACATATGACGGATACGCAACGCGATGTAATTGATCGCGAATCGGAAAAGTTCGTCACATACTACACACAACATCTGGCGAAGATGCGCAGCGACTGGAAAACAGCTAAGCGAAAGCCACAGGAGCGTCAGCACATTGTAGCAGTGCTCGATTTGCTGGTCAGCTATCTGCACAGCGTGGAGCAGATCTATCTGGACCAAAAGAATTATCGTGTTCAACACGAACTGGAGACCTACAAGCTACTCAAGCTAGCCGCTGACAAGAAGAAGATACCAGTGCGTCCGGCGGGTGCCAGTAGCGGCAAGCTGGTCAAGCGTCAGCTCAGCGATGACAGCGCTAATAGCAACGACGAGTTGAGGGCTGTGCCAGAAGAGGAGGAGGGGAACGATTGGAACAACGACAACTGGGCCGATTGGGATAATGAGCAAGAGGCTGAAGAGCAGCAGGAAGTCGACAGCAACTCAACGACAGCCAAACAACACAAGCCACGCACGAGGAAGCCCAGTCGACCAAACGTCAGCGCAAACAGCACAGACTCCTCGGCTAAAGTGGCGCTCGATGAGGATATACAACAGACGGCGCAACAGCTAGAGAACGATGAGGATGTCCTAAGTGCCGAGGATGTGCAGTTGTTCGAGGCGGAGAACGTGCACATTTACAATCTGCTGCAGGGCGTCTCCGAGGAGGTCGAACAAATCGAAAAGAACGTCGTGGACATTGCTCAGCTGCAGGACATCTTTACAGAGAAAGTAAAACAAATTGAGATTTTGAGATTCACTTAACTAATTCGCTATTCGCTTCACCAGGTGGCACTGCAACAACACAATATCGATCGTATTGTGAGCGCTGTGGTTGGAACCACGGAGAACGTCAAGGACGCCAACGAGCAGATACGCCAGGCAACGCAGCGCAATGCAGGCTTACGTGTTTGGTCCTTGTTCTTCTTGCTGGTGATGTCATTCTCATTGCTCTTTCTGGACTGGTATTATGATTAAACTGCCTAAATTGTTTGGCGTAAGAAAATGTGAATGTGAAAAACTCATAATTGTTTTCGTTATCGCAATCTATAACATAATTTGTTTATTACATTATTTATATTTAAAATAAAAACAAATTATAAACAATGTCGTAGTTGCTGCTTATTACAAATTAAGTTGAGCTCAGCCTTAACTAAATTCTAAATTATATTCATTAAGGTGTATTTGTAAGGTTTGTTCGCAAAGCTCAAATGAATACGCCCAAATATTTACCCAAAAAACTAAAGGAAATCTAGGATGCTTATCGGTAAATTAATGTTCATTAAAAATGCGCCATAATCGTGTTTACCAATGATGGACGTTTCACAATGAATTTTGGGTCAAATATTTGAATTATCTAGTATTCTATGACTTGTCTTAAATGTAACTTAAAATTTTGCGCTGGCTTTTAATTTTATTGTTCTTTCCATTGTCTTGTTGTACTTTCTCGTAGTACAATAACATTCATTCAATGAATAACTCCCTAAGACGATTCTTAATTTTGCTAGTTTATTTGTAAGTGTGGCTAGTTTTAACATAATTTGTGTTTGGGCTCGTGTGTGTGTGTCTTAGATCTAGATTTGTGCATTGAATGCAGTCTGCAGCAGTTTTCATGTTGTGCTGGGTCTTCTCTCTCTGTGTGAATATGGAAGCCATCGCTATGTGTAGCAATAGTAATAGGAAGGTGCCGTTCCTGGTTGTTGGTAAATAAAATAATAAAGCTGCGCCAATTGTTATGGCGTATCGACAATCATGTCCAAAGATGGCGCCGCCATGCTGCTCTCCACCACCATCTCCACAGAGCCGGGGCAGTCCTCTAACCCGCTGTTGCTGCCACTGTTTCCATTGCAGTTGCTCAGCGGCGTCAATGGCAGCAGCGATTCTTCAGTGTTTGATGGATTCTCCGTTCTGCTGCATACGCTACTGGGCATCTTGTCGTTAAGGAACACACCCAGCGGCAGGTGGGTGTTCATATGTACTGCACATAAAAGCAAATTTAATTAATCAAATGTTATACAAATTTCAAATGCATTGCAATCTACTTAATACCGAAAGCTGGTGCACGTGTTATGCATATCATAAGGCATTCATTCAATCATGCCAATAATAAATATCTAAGAATACCACTAAAACTAATTAAAACTAGCATCTACTCTACTCTTTTTAGTGTTATAAGACCTAGTTTTATTTATATATATATACTTTTTTTTTGGCTAGAACTTTACCGCGATAGGGCGTAAAATGTAGAAACGTGCGCGGACAGTAATCGCATTTGTAAAATAGTTCGCTGTTGTGGGTTCGACGGTGTTTGCGCAAATCTTTGATGTAGGCGAATGCCTCATCGCATTCTTCGCACTCGAAGCCTCGCACTGTAAAAATATAATTTTTTGATCGCCTGTAGCTTTGTGGTTGCTCTTATTTTGATTATATTTTTGACTTGTGTTGCGTCAACAGCATTTGTTAACAGTGTGATAAATAGTTGATATAGTGCCAAAGGTAAGTAACGAAAACAAACACATTTGAAAACATTTCTTACCACCAACAAAGCACACACAACATTTCTTCAACAGCGATTTAACATTTGGCTCTAACAGTCTTCTAACAGCGTGTTAACATTGAATGCATTAAATCAATTTGGATTCAGTTTTAAAAAGAGGAATTTGATTTGTGTTTGATATTCTAGGTTTAGGTTACTATGTGGGCTAAAAAGGAGGCAGGTTACCACATCGAGAACTAAACCAGTTACATTTTGGGGCGTTAACAGTGAATCTCAGACTTTTACCATACCTATGGCACCCAGAAATTTGTTAAATACCACAAAAAAATATTGTTTTCGTGTTTATATGTATGCAATAATAATATTATTTCTGTTGTGCTTACTCGTATACTAAATAATAACCCACTAGTAATTATCAAATGTCAAACTAAATACAATACTTTGTACTTAGTATTACTTGATCGATCGTAACTTAATTTATTGTTAATTGTGCTACTTCAATTACGCAAACCTCCACTTATCTTGTAAATTAAAGTGTTTTCACTCCGATTTACAATGCCAGATAAGCAAGATATTCGCATTAAGGTTTTTCAAATTATAAACTAAAATATTTGTGTGCAATCAAAGCAGCTGTTTTGGGTTAGTTTAAGCAAAATTCTGTCAAGCTTTGTGCTCTGCGTGAATAGCTCGATATTGGCTACGAAAATGCTATTGAAATTACCAAATTTTATTATCGAAGAGGGTTTAATAAAGAAATTCATCGTTTGGAATCTTTTCAATTACTTTTATGAAGAAGTGTATATACTAATTGTTTCGACTGGCGTTCAACATAATAACAAACGACAAATGTTTCAGAACCCTAACTGCAAAGCCAGCAAAACGCTTACGAATAAGACGCAAAGAGCAATGCAAAAAGCGATCGCTCTCGTGAAAATAAAACTGTACTTTAAAGTTTTAATAGCTGAGATGAGATGGTTGTTCTATTCTATGTTACCTTTCGGGCAAACAATCACAGTAGAGTAAACTGTTAGCACAACAACAAAGATGAATTGATTTGGGTTAGGATTAGTACAGAAAAATACAAGCTACACGAATAGTAACTATATAATATATATATATATATATATATATATATATAATATATATATATGCATGTGTATGTGTTTATATTTGTATGCATGTGTATGCAAGTCTAGGTAACTAAATATGTATTTATGTATTTGGTATATGTTATGTACTAGATACTAAAGCTTTGCTAGCATCCAACCGGCACCCGGTTAGCCACCGCATCCGCATGCGTGCGAGCACCCCAAAACTTACCACCGTGAAACTTAATGTGCGTCTTCAAGGCGCTCTCCGTACCAAATTGTTTACCACACTCATCGCAGGTGTGCGGCTTGATTAGTTCGTGGACGGTGAACTTGTGCATCGCCAGCTGCTTGAATTCCGGAAATCGCACCCAGCACTCGTTGCACTCATAGGGTCGACCCTTCGGCTCGTGCGATTTCATATGGTTATCCATATCGGTGCGCTTCCGATATCCTCGCTTGCAGATCGAACAGACCCACGGCATCGTCGTCTGCGAATCGTGGGCCAGTTGCTGATGCTTCCGCAGCGCAATAACGTTGGTGAAACGCTTCTCGCAGATGACGCACTGATGGGTGCCACGCAGTTTGCCCAGTTGCAGTGTGGCGCTTGTTGCCTCCATGGTCGACGACGATGGCGATGACGACGGCGATGGCGAGGCGGCAGTGGTTGTTAGCATTGTTGTTGTTGTTGTTGCTACTGCTACTGCTGCTGCTGCTGTAGCAGCTGCTACTGCTGCCCCCGTTGTTGTCGAGCTGTTGACTGTGCAACGTTTGCGGAACTGCCGCAACGTTGCCGTCGTCGAGTCTGGCTCCGATTGCTCCGGTGACGGCAACGTTATATGCGGCGCCGGCTGCGGCGACGGCAACGATGCAATTGTCGACGGCGGCGTCAGCACCGTGGGCGGTGGTTGCAAAGTGTTCAGCTCATCGTATGGCTGCACGCTGCATTGAGTGTGGCCACTGGCCGAAGTGCCTGGAGAATAAACAAGTTTATTTTAAATAATGCTTGGTGTGTATCTGTGTGTGTGTGTGTGTGTGTGAGAGAGAGAGAGAGAATGTGTGGCAACTGCATGTAGTACTTACAGTCCTCGCAGTCCGGGCAGCACAATATGCGCGTCCTGCGTGGTCTGGATGGGCTTGTCTGTAATTCCAAGGCTGCACATGCGCAGACAACAAAATATATCGAAACAGACAAAACAATTGCGAAAGTAATTAGTAATAGCAGCAAATTGAAGAAACCATTAGTAATAACTATATAAAGCCAATGAGCTGGTAAGCTAGACCAACTGGAAATACCAATTAAAATTACTGCAGAAATACAAACTCCAATTGTTTTCGGAATGGGAATGATTTCGGCTAGATATGCAAATACAACTACAGAATTTCAAATATTTCAAATTATATCTACAGTATATTTGGTATATTGGCTAAAATATATACCCAGTTTCAAATCCTTTTTACATATAATTTCCCTTTATAAAAAGTAAACTAACTCATACTGGGAATATTAGGCTATAAACCATAGTTGTTTCTCAGAAAGGGAGATGGTGTGGAAAAAATGAGGTTAGAAAGTTAATTTAATTTGCTTTAATTTGATTAGTTCATTTGGTATACAATTTTGAAGAACATAAACAAGTTTAATTAACAATTGATTTGATAACAGTCATAAGCCTTATGAAAGCAATTGAGCAAAGATGTTCTGCCCAATAGAGAAGCATATGCCAAGTAAAGGCTGCATAGAAAATTTCTAAAAGAAAAATACCCAGAAAAATCGGGTTCGTTTTGTTGCTGAGTTTTATGAACTTGATTATCAGGTCAATTTTTTTGCAAGTTTTTTAATAGAATATAATCAAACTAGTAAATTGGAATGTAATCTTTGAATAACGATAACAATTGAACTAGTTGCAAACAGCTGATTACTCACAACGCATATGTGCAACTGACTGCTGCTGAAGTGGTTGACGCTTGTGTTGTGGCTGCTGCTGCTGCTGTTGCTGTTGCAGATCATTGGTGGTGGCAATCCGCAGTTGAACCTCTTCTAGACGGACACCAGCTGATGCTGTGCCACTCGATGCCGATGCCGATGCCGATGTCGGCTCCGTGGCGAGTGGCATGTGTAATCGCTGCAAATGCAAATCGAGCGCACGCTGCGAGGGAAACATTTGCGAGCACTGACCACAGTGAAACTGCTGCACAATGTGGCTACTGAGGATGTGCTGGTTGCGCTTGCTGCGACCAGCAAAGGCGAGCGGGCAGTACGGACAGTTGAATGGCGCGACGGCGGGATGCAGCTCAATGATGTGGCGACTGTACTCCAGACTGCTCGAGAAGCGCGGTCCATTCTGACAGAAGCGGCACTTTAACATGGGCGGGCGACCACGGGTGGGCGGGGGCACCACTGCTGGTAAGCCTAATACTGTATTTTGTACTTGTTGTTGCTGTGGACGTGGATGTGCTTGTGGTTTTGGATGTGGTTGTGGTTGATGTGGATGTTGCTGCTGCTGCTGCTGCTGTTGATAAGCTTGCAGCTCATTGCTGTAGTTAATGTGGAGCGGCGCCTGCTGCGGATTGCTGGCTGAAGCCACTGGCTGCTGCAGCTCCGGCTGCTGTATGAGTATCATAATAGGCTGCTGTTGTTGTGGTTGTTGCTGTTGTTGCTGCTGCTGTGGCTGCTGTTCCAGCACATAGTTATCATTGCTGTCGAGCAAAGCATAAGACTCGCTAGGCTGTTGCTGCTGCTGCTGCTGCTGTTGAGTTTGATAGAGATCACTTGCATTAATGTAGTAGGTGGTGGTTGTTGTGGAGGTGGTTGTGTTGCTGTTATTGTTGTTGTTGTTGCTGTTGCTGCTGTCCAGATTATCCAGACTGGGCGTCGTCTTGATCGCCTCCAAGCCGCCCACAGTGGACCATTGCAGTTGTGTTGTTGGTGTCGCTTGCGGCTGCTGTTGTGGTTGCTGTTGCTGCTGTGCAGCCTGTGCCTGCCACAGCGTCTCCTGTGGCGTCATTTGTATGACCTGCAATTTATTGTTATTATTGTTGTTGGCGACAGGAAGTGGTGCTGCTTGATATAGTGCCTCATAGCTGACAGTTTCCTGCTGTAGCTGCAACTGTTGCTGCTGTTGTTGTGTTGACTGCTGTTGCTGTTGCTGCTGCTGTTGTTGTTGTGCTGGCTGCAGCTCATTGAACAGCTGTGTCAGCTCAAACTGCAGGCTCTGCTGCACAGCCATCGATTCCGGCGTAGACTCAATATTCTCAAAGCAGGGCATATCATTTTGAAAGCCAATCAGCTCATTACTAAACGTGCTGCTATCAAAGAGATTTCCCTCCTTCTGCTGTTGCTGCTGCTGCTGCAATGGCTGCTGTGCCTCCGCTGGCTGTTCGAAGAGATTGGGCGACGCTGGCGTTGGCGGCGCATAATCGGCGGGCGTGAGGAACTCATCGATGGGCGTGCAGACGGGCGTATAGAGATGATCATCCTGCATCTCATTGAGTATGCCGTGCAGTGTATTCTCCACATCGTTCATTTCCACCGGCAACTGTTGCTTGGCCTCCGCCAGGTGCTGTCCAGCTGCCTGCAGCTTGAGCGACTTTTCGCAATGCTTTTCGAATTCAGCCAAAAAATCCATGGAACTGGCATTGGCAGATGTGCTTGACTGCTGCTGATGCTGTTGCTGCTGCTCCTCCTCGTGCTGCAGATTAGATAGTTTCTCCAGTGACTCCATATCATCATCATTATCATCATCACCGTCGCCGCCTCCGTTGGGTTCTGCTTCAATTTGTTTGGTGGCGAGTGCTACAGCAGCATTGAAGCTATCTGCTGTAGCACTCTGGCAAAAATTCTCGCCATTCTCATTGTTGTTGACATCGTCCGCTTCGACGGGCTCCTTGAGCTCCCCATCTGGTTTCTTCCACTCGTCGACTAGCTCATTTGTCGCCGGCTCCGACTCGTTGCATAGTTTACGCTGTAGATCCTCGCCAAGCGCATCTAGCGGTATACTGACTATAAGCTCCGAAGTTTCCTCCGACATTTGATCCAATGGTTGATCCGACATTTGCTCCGACGTTTGTTCCTCATTTGTTAGGCTCACTTCTACCTCGCACTCTGCGGCTGGCACCTCGGGCGTTCCTGATTGACGTCTCTCTCTCTCCATGTGATCCATGCTGGAAGAGCTTAATTCCTCAAGCTGCACAGGACTCATAAGCGTTGTCTCTACTGTTCCATTTACTTCCCCCTCTGCCTTTATCGCTTCTTCCTCTTCTGATATGCTTTCCAGTTGTTCCATCAACATCTTTTCCTGAGTATCATTGCCCAAAGTGTCTGGCGAACATTTGATTGCCTCATCAGGCTCCAGCTCTTCCTCTATATTTTCGCTTTGACTTACTCCGCCGATTTGCGGATCTTCCTGCTGTGCATTTGACTCTGTTTCTGGCATCCCATTCTCTGCTTTCTCAATGATTTTACTCTCCTGCTCATCGACTATGCTTATCTCTAGGCTTTCGGGTGTTCTGCTGTTGCTGCTGCTGCTGCTGGTCGGCTCCTCATTCGCAGAGCTGTTTGGCATTTGGTCAACTGCCTCCGTTGGCATCGTTGTTTTACTGCTTAGCACCTCTGCGCAGCACAGCTCAACCTTAGCTGCTTCAGTTGCCGTCTTTGTCTTCTTGAAAACGCGCCTCGTCCTCTTCGCCGGCGCATAGCAGCGTCTGTCCTGTCGCCGCAAAACACGAGTTTTATTGGGCGAGCAGCGCTTTGGTGGGAACCTGAGCTTCACATTTGTAGTTGGCTGTGGGCTAACTATTGGGGAGCAATTGGAGCTGCTGCCGTTGTCGTTGTCGAAGCCTCGACATGCATTCACCGACAGATCACTCAAATCTTCCGATGAATTTGGACCCGCTTCGGCTGCTGTTTTTGCTAAGGCGGCCGTTCCATTAGCTGACTCCTGCTCTTTGGGCAGTTCCGGCGCCACAGAGTCCGTTCGACAGAGGGACGTGGACCACGTGTCCGAGATCTGTTTGCGTGCCGCTTTCGTTTTCCATGGCACGTGAATAAGTCTCGCTCTGTATGGCGATCTCTGTGGCGTTCGCTGCCTCGTCTCACTCAGTCGGCAGTCGCTGGTCGTTTCTATGTCTCCCGCTTCCGTTTCAGTCTCAACTTTACTGGCTGGCAAGGAGGCAGTGCGCATATTGCGCACTCGCAACTGCATACGCCGCAGCTTGGGCGGCGTCAGCAGCTGTGTGGCATCAGTCTTGATATATTTTGGCAGCGATGACGATTCCGTATTTGGCACCAGGCGACGCTTCCGCTCCATTTGTGACTGTGGCAGATGCATGTAATCTGCCGCGGACGTCTCATTTGCCTGTGGCTTGCTCTGTGACTGTTGTGTGCGCTCCTCCTCCCTCAGTGACTTCTGCTCGAACATGTCCTGGACGTAGTCGTGTAGTCGCTGCTGGACGCGCACACATCGCCGCCGAAACTTCGCAACCATTATGAATTGGGCCTTGCACTGACGACAAATCTGCTGAGGCAGACCATCGTCAAGAGAGATCTGCAAAGATAAATACATAAATGAGTACAACTTGCATGCCTACAAAAAAGAGCTGTTACCAGCTACTTGATTAACATATTTATGTTAAGTGCTTGCACAAATGTTTCGCTTTAGCTGTTAAATTGAATTCAACAGCCTGCCGTTAACAGCTCTTTAGTATATTAACCAGTGCTACCAATTCAGCTGCATCAAAACTGTATCAAAAGTTTGAAGTTTTTCAATTTAGTAAATGTAAAACTGTCTCTTTTGATATTAATGCGGTAATCGCATTAGTCAGTCACAGCTATTTAACATCAAAAAATGTGAAAGTAAAAAATATATATCTATAATTAAATATATTTAACAATTTTCATGTTGACTTAATCCAAGTGCAGCCGAATATCATTGATTTTCTCTTTCGCTTCGGTCGTGTAATTTTTTTCCCTTTTTAAAAGTATGCATTATTTTATTGACATTGAAAATGCTTAAAAGGCAATTTTTCTTTATTTTGTTTTTTTTTTATTGGAGAACAAGCAATATTATATTGATAATAAATACTATTGTCTCTGTGCACCATAAATAATTAGTTTATGGCCTGTTAAGCAGACATAGCCACTGCAAGTGTGAGGAAAGCAGCGAGCCAATATTGTTCGCCTGGCCAGCCAAGTGGCAACAACTTTATTGTAGCCACTTGCAGCCGCCTAATGTTGTGATTTGGAGCAAATAATTTGTCTTTGTTATCCAAATGAACGATTTCATTAGATAGCAGGAAGGGTAGTAGGGCAACAACAATAATAGTAATAATAGAAATAGACTCAACATAAAACTAACTAACAAAATAGCCACCAATTTAGTATAGTCTAGAGTGGTAATGACTGCGAATGATCCTGAGACGGCATTAAAACAGAACAGACAAGGCAAAAACAATCATTAATTTTCAAAAAGTTTAGTCTTCAATTAATGTGGGAAGGAAACGGAATTGGACTCTATCTTTGACACTGCTAACGAGTGTTGGTTCAAGATCTTGCCATTGAATGATAATCACTTGTCATCGCGCTTATAGATGCTCAGCGAGGGCAGCTACAGGGTCTAGGTGAAAGGAAAGCATCACAAAAATAAAAAATAAAGTAAAAAACGGGGCAGCTCAGAAATAAAGATTGCGGGAATTTTGATTGGAGTTTAGCTTGAAATGTAAAAAATAAATAAATTAAAAAATGCAAAATAAAGACGCAGCCGCTGAGGCCAACGAAATACGCGTAACGAAAATGATTCGATGCGAAAATGCGAGCAACGTGATTTGTATACAGATAAGGGCATATGAATTGTATTGGCGCTGTCCGATATATGTATGGAACCATATGGTAATTGGCTACAAGTACACAAATTGGGATACAACAACAGATACAAATACAACTGTGGGATCGTAATTTATGCTGAGGTGGACAATAATAAAAGAGACGGAAACTCGTCATTGCGAATGCATGAAAAATCGTCGAATCTGCATGGCCAATGAGTCCCCGAGAGTGCCAGACAGAGATGGAGATGAAAACAACGACAGAGACAAAAAGCAGATGCACGATGACGATTACGACGACGATGACGATGACGCCGAGGAAGTGATAGAGACTCGTGTCAAGTGTAAATTACGATGAAACCGAAATAAAGACGTAAAAACAACAAAACAACAAAACAAATTAAGTAACGGCCGATCAAAAACGATCGTTTGCCCCTAGCTATGTAAAAATAGATGCACAGAGAGTGTTTGCACCGAATACTTTTTAATATGCATTGAACCGAAGAAACCCGCTCGACACGCATCCAACACAAATAACAACTCAACGATTTGAATACAAATTGAATACGAAGCAACGAAAGAACCTCAGCGACGAACAGAACGAGAGATTACCGCTGAGCAGAATCTGATTTCTTGTTGGATTTACTTATTTTTCTCAACTGCATCCAAGACGTGTGTTGTGAAAATATATCTGACATCTTTTATATAGTATATACATACACCATGTGATACACATACTATTTAATTTACAAGCGGTGTAATAATAAGGCACAAGTACAACTGAAAGGTGATCCCAACAGCAAATTTGGAACACAACAACGTTGTTTAAGTATCGAAAGTAGATTGCTGTTTAGGTATCGAACATTTTGACTGCTGCCGAATTGCTTCGGCAGGTTAATTGAAAACTTCTAAATTATCTTACAGCTATATACAATTGTTCTTATCCTACTTAGGACATTATCTACGTACTTACTTACTGCTGCAAATGCGTCTAGACTCATTATCCTATCAGTTCGGACAACTCTTATCGCGGGAGGTTTTTACATATCTTCTCGATAAGAATCCTCCTTGGTTATCTTACCATTGGAAGATTGAACAAACACTCTCTATTAACAACCAAAAAGTCTGTATAGTTGTGGAAATGGATCTGACATCATTTATAAGCATATACAAAATATGATATTAATATTCTTTATCAAGCTAAATATATCTGGCATCTCCTATGGAGTATATGCGTAATTTCATATTAAAATTCTTTATTATCACCCACAATGATACCCCCCACAAATTATTTACATCACAGAATAATCATTCATGATCTGAATATGTTGTGAAAATATTATTTACAAATATTCTTTATCAATAACGCAACGATCTGAGTCCATTAAAGATGTCAGAGATTAGATGTAGTAATAAGTTCATATATTTATACATTGTAAGTACTATCTGCATACCAAATAAAGCTTATGTTTGAACTAGCTTTTTATAAACATTTTATTATTATTATTATTGTGGGGGTGAAACTGCACCGCGACCTATTTGATCTATTGTGCCCCCTTCTGAGCTTATAGCTCTTCCATCAGTCCCAACTCTCTTACAAACGTGAGGATCTTTGTTGGGTTGAGGTCTACTATGTCTTCGCAATTCAAAACATGCGCCCCTAGGATGCTGCTTCTTCTTCTAGTTAGGGCGACACATTCTGCCAGGATGTGCATCGAGGACTCCTCCTCTCTTTCACAAAACCTGCAGAGATCGCTTCTATGTATACCCAATTTTGTCAGGTGACTTCTTAGTCTACAGTGTCCTGTCAATAGACCGGGAAGTATCCTAAGGCTGTTCTTTCCCATTTATAAACATTTACCCAAATATACATATATAAATATGTACATATGTTAATATGTATTTAACTTCATCTTAATTAGCGACAATTACTCAAAATGAAACACAGATGCAATCTTCAATTTGCAAGTAGCGTGTGTAATCAACAAAATCGAAAATAAAATTACAAAATTGTTGACAATAAAGAACTTTGTCATATAATAATTGTTAATTGAGCCAGGTAAAGTCCAGAGAAAACTAATGACTGCTCTGGTATGTAAATGAAATCTATAAAAAGTAACTTGTTGCTTGTTATCTGAAGTCTGATAGAAAGAAATATCAAATCAAGATATGAATCGAAAACAACTTGCAAATGAGCTGAAAGCCAACAATGCCATTATAACAAAATTATGAGATCGTTTTGAAATATGCATAATATATGCCACATTTAAAGTTTGCCACAAACTGTTACGTAAATCAAGCTAAACTAAAAATATGAATCGGAAATTAATGAAACCAAATTTATATACAACATTATAATGGGTAAAAGCTGATGGGAAATTATACTTACAAACGGAAATTAAACACTAACAAAATTGGTTTAAAATGTGAATATATTTTATTTACATTTTTCGACAGACTTCGCAATATAGAATTATAGTCATGATTGCACTTGAAATTGTACTCAGACTTGAACTTTAGTGTATAGTTTCCCTATTGATTTAAATACTCGATCGACCATTCAACACATTGTAAGCTCGAGTTCAAAAGCCCCATTAAATAGTTAAGTGCCCCCCATTATAAGGTTTGAGCAGGTCAAAAGATTTTGTAAGCTCGATGTAAGTTTTTAGCATAACACGTTTTTGTATTAATTGAGATCAACGAGGTGATTACAATTAACATCCGAGATGTATAATTAAGAGAAAACATAAGAAATTTGCTTAGCTTTCTTTACATTTTCATTAGGCTCCTTTAAAGATTTACAGCTTCTCTCTTTCAGTTCAAGCAACACGAGCAGCATAAAGAAAATTGGCTACAATGAAAAACAAATTTGCTGTCCAAAATCGACCGGATCCGGGTGCCAAAAGGTTGAACAAAAATTAATAACTGAAATTTTAGCTGGGAAACAACACCGACAATTGGCCATAAATATAAAGTTAGGGTGGCATGAAAGAGATGAAGCTAGTAGCGCGCATATAGTGGATATAAACGTCGTGTATACAGACAATAAATCGCTTGTACGCAAACATAAATTTACATTTTTGATGATAATTCTCCGTCGCAAGAGCCCGAATGCCGCCCAGAATCCAGAATCCAGAATCCGAAAAAGGAAAACAACGAAGAGCGTATTTCCAACCCCAGCAGCAAGCCGGCAAATGAAAGTGGCAACATAAGTCAACACAGCTCAAGAAGTGCGACTCGACAAGTCGCATTTCGGCGAGGCGAGGGGTTGACAATGTAAATGTTTAACTAATTAACAGCTGTATAAAAGGGGCGGTTTGGGTGTTGTTCTTTTTTTTATGTGTTTTTTTGTTGAGTAGAGTCTTTTCATGTGCTGTGAGGATGTAAATTTGTGTTCAATTCATTTTTGTAGCACAAGTTGGCGAGACTCTAATGTAGCCATAAACCAAAAAAAGCCACAGCAGAAATCGCAGACATCAAATTGTAATCAAATTGCACACGCCCCAAAAACACAAAAGAGGCGACGTGGAAAAGAGACAGAGCATCATTTAATAAATCATAGCTAATAAATGCGTGAAGAGGAGATGAGGGCGTGCGCGGGCGGACAACAAATTAGGCAGCTTTTATACCACATACCCAAATCATTCTGCACCCGCCCCCAACCCCTCCACCTACCGCACTACCACTCACTCAAAACCAATTTCATGAAGGGCAACGTTGAATGGTTAGCTCTTTGCCAGCCAACCAAAGCCAACGAGATGAGGAGAGCGATGGGCGGAAAGAGTCCGAGCATCGAGAATGCGTTCGTCTGCGCATCGGATTTCAGTTCGGATTCGGATTGGGATTTCGGGTTCGCTCGAATTCGCAACGCCTTTTCGCAGTTAATGAAACAAACACAAAAGCCAAAATAAACGACAATCCACTTGTGGAACTTGTTGGCTTTGACAATTTTCGACTTAATTGCAGCGGAAGGAAGGACAGCCGGACAGACAGACACGAGGACAGAAGGACACACGCAAAATGCGATGAAGGATGGAGGAGAGCGCAGCTGGTCAAAAAGCCAAGGAGATAAACAACAAAAATGATACTGCTCTCTCGCTCTTACGCATTACCTGCTTCTCTGCCTCTCTGCTTCTCTGCTTCTCATCGTCTCTCCGTTGTGGAGTTTGCGTGCTAATAGGCGGAGCAATAAATGCCAAAGCGGCACCACAACAGAGAGGGGAAAGGGGGAACGCCATAACACAAAACAGGCCATCCAAGCAGTGAGCAATGAGCAGGAGCAGGAGGGGGGAGGGGGTTTGTGTGCGTATGCGCTACACTTAATCGCATGGAGCATATCTAATGGGATTGGGTCAATTGCAGCAGCAACAACTAATTAAATGTGAGTCACATTGAAAGGGATTTCAGTTGCAGCTGAAACTAACAAAACAACCAAAATTGGACATATGAAATGAGTAAACTTGAAATAAAGCCACAAGTAATTTAATTCAAAAAAATATATAGCATCGTATAAAACGCATTAAGATCACTGTGAAACTAAAGTCGTAAACAAATAAAATAGAAAAACTAAAGTGACTAACTCTATAAACAAAAGGCATTAGCAAACCAAATAAACAAAGTAGATAATAATAATAATAAAAAAAAGTGCAGATCTTAAAAACATGAAATTATCGTATATAAAATCGTTTGCTATACACTTAAATTAACGGAACGCAAATTATAATATGCAAGTAAGACTCATATCCTATACAATTACTATGCGAATTGCGACCTTCCCTTTTCATGCAATTAGCGATCAGTGTATATAATTTGCATAACAAATTGCGCTTATGAGGATTTTGAAAAGACAAGTGGTATTATCAGGTAGTCCACGAGACAACGAGACAACGGGTTACTTATCTTATCTAATGCGACCTTGCAAATAGTTTAGATTTTGCTTGGAATTACAAGAGAAAGATCTCTCTTCAACTGACTGGCTGACGACCAACTGGCTGACTGCTTTTCAAGTGTTAATTACCGATTAGAGCTTTTCTATTGCAGTCGAGGGGGGGCGATGGATTTATAAGGAAAGCGCCCTAAAAATAAATATAGGAGAGCAATACAAACTGAAGCAAAACCTTTTTACTTAATTTGATTGGAATATGCGCAGGGGATAGAAGAATGCCGGATGCTGGCTGGCTGGTGTTTGTTGGTTGGGCATGGTCGTTGTCAGTGGGGGATTAGCACGCAACAGTGGCTACTAAAAGTTAACACTCACTCATTCCCCGACACGCTGTTGTTGGCGTCTGTCAGTTGTCTGCCGGCGCTTTGGTTGGCTGATTGTTTCAGACTCAACGGTGGCTGCAAAATGTCAAAAGCGGTGAAAAATGAAGCTACACGGCTTTGATGTTGTCCTGCGGGCTGCTGCTCTCAGCTAACAGCATACAGCACACAGCACACAGCTCACAGTCCCCTTCGTCCTGTGGGGCAACCCTTGGCGCTGGCATTGGGCATTAATTTTTCATTGGCGTGCGGCAGCGGACAGACGCCGTTGCCTCTGAGCCGACAGCTGGGATAAATCCATAAAACAATTTGAGAAATTAAACAATCAAAAGGCGTTAAGTGTTACTGACTTTCAGCTGGGGGTGTGTTTTCCTATGCCTGATGGGGGGGAGAGAGGGGATGTTTCTTCTTGTTGCTTTCACCTCGCACATTGTTGTTTTTGTGTACCAGCTGCTGGTGTTTGGCTTTGTTTTTGGCCTTGTTTGTTTACTTGATTAACCCATAACAGACAGACCAACAGACAATCGTTAGAGAGACAGCAGCAGCCCCCTTGGTTTTTGTTACACATCATAACCTTCGAGTTGTTTATGCTTTTACGAATCAAGCACACAGGCACGCACTTAAGTAAAGGGTGTGCAAATATTATTGTGGTCGCAACTAGCTATTAGAAAGTGTATTATAATTCACAAGTAGCAGTCGAGTGATTGCATGGCGTGGGCAAGGTAATTAATGGTACAAGAAACGCCCAGCAAAAGATATATCACTAAGTGCACCATTTACACACTATTTATATAAGCTGCCCGATTCTATTAGCAACAATTCTTTCACTCTTGCAAGTTGACAGTAGGCAAAGTATGTTGCCTGCAGGGACAACTTTCTGTTCATTCAAAATTCGTTAAATATGCCGCGAATTTTACAAATTTGCTCCGAGCGATGATTAATCGCATTTCGTAGCATGGCAATATAAATTTCATAAACTGCTGATATTTCAAGAAAGGTAAGCGTTTATCTTGAAATGCAATTATAATTTAATTTTGTATTATCTTATTTTGTATATTTTATTATAATTTAACGCTCAAAGCAAAATGGAAATAAAAAACGTTTACATTTTTAAATTAGTTTCATATTTATTGGTGGTTAACTCCAGTCTTATATTTTAATCAATTTTTTTATTATTTATTCCTCAAAAACAGACAAAAATAATTCGATCATAAATAATCAAATAATCAAGAATCAGACTATTAAAAATGTAATTGCTCTTTTCTAAACGAGTAAGTAAACTTTCTTTACAACTAAATCGCTTCTAATTGCAATCAGCATAAACCTCATATTGATTTCATGCGATTTTTTAGCATTTAATTGCACATTTCTAATTGGTATTAATCACAATGCGTCGCTCTTTTATTGTTTATTTAAGTTCATTTAGCTAAATAAACATTTTTAGTGATTGTTGTTTTATCCTGTATATTTTATTATTATTTTTTTTTTTTGTTGCCATTTTGCAATTTGTAATTTATATTTGCAATTGTCCGAGGTCCCAGATTATTAATTATATTTATATTCGTCGTCTTGTTTTGCAAGCAAAATCTTATTGCCAGCCATGTATAATGTGCTGTGTAATTTTCTTGCTGTTGGTGCCCAGACAGACAGCAAATTTTGCCTCAAATTGTTTCGCAGCTGACATTGCGGATTTTCTCTTCCTGTCAAGTTCAAAGAATGTGCAACGGTCAAACAAAGTATAGGATTTGTGCATAATTTAACAAAGTGCAATAAATGCGACTATTAAATAAACAAAATATAGTAGATGAATATATGTGTGCTAAAAATGTATTCAAATTCAAAAAGAAAAAACAATCAACATATTTTTTGATATACTGAGACAGGTGCAATTTATTTAAAATCGCACAGACTTTAAAACAGTCTGTACTAAATACTAAATTTCAGATTACTATTAGAACTAATTTTTAAAGTATATTTGCAACAGTAAAAAGGGGCACGCAGCCATATAATATCAACTAAGAAAACGTGTCAAAGATTGAAGCAACTTTTTGTTTTTTGTTTCACAAACTTTTTGCTACATTTTAGCAATGTAATAAAAATTAATACTTGACGGTTTGACCGCTTAGCCCACATTACCAAATTTAGCAATTATTTTTAGCTGCATCAGTTGGATGTGGGTTGAAGGAACTTATAAGACGTAATTGGCGATTGCAAAACCATGAGAAAAATTAGGCAATAAATATTGCCCACGCAGCGGTTCGATCGTCTAGAACAGTTCGAGCAAAAGTTTGCTAAATATTTGATATTTAATGCCACATGACGTAGACCAAATAAATTCACACTGTGTCGATGTTATTTATAAATTAATGGACGATCTTAGCGCCTAAAATCTTCAAAACAATTTTTGGCACAACCTTCAACTCGCAACGAAAACGTGCCCAAAAACTGTTCCACATAAACAGACTAGACAATAAGGTGTGCCCCTGGTGCAAATACAGACAGTGCTACTAATTACAACCATGAATGTAATAATACAAATAAAATATAGCTACTTAAATATCGCTATTTTTTATTAAACGGTCATTATGCAAGTATTGCGATGCAGATGTAATAAAAAAAGGCGTAATAAATAAACAATTATATATATACATAACAAATAAATAAGAAAATCGGAGAACGACACTTAAAATTACAAATAAATTTTAGCACCTTGGTGTCTCTGTGGTGAATATTTCTGAGAAACTTGTCAGCATCTCATGTTGACCAAGAATAAATATAGACTCGAAAGTCTGTTAATTGTCTGCTCCTTATGTGTTTGTACAACTTAAGTGTATCCTTTATGTTGAGCATTGCATGTTTACAGGGTATAACAGGCCATTAGAGTGAAAGTGTGTACGAGGCACACCAGGTGATCTGAATTCTGCTGAAAGGCAAACAGCAGCTGGTAAACAGAGGCGAGCAAGCATCCATTTGTGCGTCGAGCACCGAGCAGGATAGTTGCGAAAGCAGAATTCTTCGGCAAATAACGCAAAAGACCCAAAAAAAAACAATAAACCAAAGAAGAAATAAAAGAAACGAGATACAAATTATCGCCATTGACCTTAAAAAGCACTCGAAATGATGACGCAGCTGGTGGCCGACGGGGCGCGAAAAAAGGCGAAGACGACGCGTCACATTTGCATAATGGAAATGAGTAAAGTCCGAAAAAAAAGAATACAAAAACAACAACAACAGAAACAACCGCAACAATTTGTTTGGTTTTTGTTTTGGAACGTGTCCAAGTTCTGCTGCTGCTGCAGCTGATGCTGTTTCTTCTTCTTTCACAAGTTTTGCCGTTAAAATAGCAACTGGGTGCGAAAGAGAGAGTGAGAGAGACAGACAACTCAGAGAGCAGAGACAAACAACGGCTTTCTTGCTGCTTAGCCGCCAGCTTGGCCGAGTTCAATAAACCATACGTTTAGTTGGTGTCTTCTTTATTTGTGGCTTTTTTTTATTGATTTTTTAATTGCTTGTGCTAAGAAATTTTTGACGCACGCTGATTTGGACTTTTGTTTTCATGGGTTCTACGAAATCGACACAAATATTGTTTTGTAAGTGGCACAGCACACAACAACATATTTTTTGTTTTCGACGTTTAATATTTGTTGTTTGCAGTCTTATTTTTCACATTTTTCTTCTTTCTTTTTTGTTTTTTTTGTTTTTTTTTTGTCGCCTTCAGCTTTGCTGATCTTGTCGGATTCGGGCGAAAGCCATACAGACAGAAGGGGAAGTGTGAGGTTTGTGGGGGTTGCGAAAATAAAAATTGCAACAGAGCATCAACACATCTTGGCCGCATCAGTCAGAGCCGAAGAAGCTGCAAATTGTTGTGTGGCGAGTGCGGAATGTTGCAGGGGAATTGTGGGGAAATTATGGAAGCGTTGCACGAATCTTATAAAACACCAGGAAGTTTCAACCGGTGCTAATAGGACCATCAAATTATATGCCTTGGCAACGTGTTGATGATGATGGTGATGATGATCTTGATGTGGCAGCGGGTCTCGCTCAATGCACAAAAATAAATGGCAACGAAACGCGTCTGGTGTGGATAAAACTGGGCGAAGAATTAGAGCAGCAAACATCTTGAGCATGCACTCATTGCTCTTATTTGCCATGACAGACAGCGTAATCACATAATTGTCTTAAACTGACTTTGATGTGCGGAGCTTGATAAGTCGGGTAATTGTTGCCGTTGTTGTTGTTATTGCCACCATATGGCACTTCAATCGATCCGATATCGCTCAAAAAAAATATATAAAGCAAAAACAACCCAAGAACCAAGTCTGAACTGTAGTCCAATTGCAATTCTTGTGTGTGTTTCTAAACACATTATTCAAAACTTGGCAGCCATACTTATCGCTACTTAAGATAATGTTTTATAAAAATAAAATTTACAAACCACAGAGGAATTAGACGTAGCGACGCATGATTTCATTTCTAATCGACAAGTTTTACGCTTAGTTTATCATTCGTTTTTATGTACTTAAAGCAAGTTGGAATTCTCTAGTCAAGACTGCTTCACTGGAAGGCAACTGAAGCCCGCTGTTAATTGAAGCGACAGTAGAAAATACGTTTAGGATAACAAAATTTGTGTTCCTCATCGGATAGATAATAATGGAAATTGAACAGTTGGTCACCAGCATCAATGATTGACCAATAATAGAACAAGGTATATTATACGAGGTGTGTTCAAAAAGTATCGCGAATTTTGTGTTTTTTCAGATATTATTTATTTATTCATGAATATCTATTTTGTCCCCTTCAAAGTAATCCCCATGAGATATTATACACTTGTGCCAACGGTTTTTCCAATCTTCGAAGCACTTCAAAAAATCATTTTTTTTTATCTTGTTCAGCTCCTCCTTCGATCCCGTCTTTATCTCGTCAAACGTAGCGTAACGTCGTCCTTTCATGGGCCTCTTCAGTTTAGGGAACAAGAAAAAGTCACAAGGGGCCAGATCTGGGGAATACGGTGGCTGCGGCATCATTAGTGTGTTGTTTTTGGCCAAAAAGTCGCGCACAAGCAACGATGTGTGAGCAGGGGCGTTATCGTGGTGCAAAAGCCAATTTTTGTTCTTCCACAAATCCGGGCGTTTCTGGCGGATTGCTTCGCGCAAATTGCGCATAACTTGCAGGTAATATTCCTTATTGACCGTTCTACCCTGTGGCAAGAACTCATGATGCACCACGCCCCTGCAATCGAAGAAAACTGTCAGCAAAACTTTCACATTCGACCGAACTTGGCGCGCTTTTTTCGGTCTTGGTTCGTGCGGCAGCTTCCATTGAGATGATTGAGCTTTGGTTTCCACGTCGTAACCATAAACCCACGATTCGTCACCAGTTATGACCCTCTGGAGCAAATTTGGGTCGTCGCGGACAGAGTCCAACATCTCATTAGCAATGTTCATGCGATGCTGTTTTTGGTCGCAATTGAGCAATTTTGGTACGAATTTCGCGGCGACCCGTCTCATGCCCAAATCATTGATAAAAATCGAATGGCATGAGCCAATCGATATGTCTAGCTCCTCAGCAACTTCTCTCACGGTGATTCGACGATTGGCCAATACCATTTTCTCCACTCCATTAATTTTTTCGTCTGTTGTTGAAGTGCTCGGGCGTCCGGCACGCTCTTCGTCGTTCACATCTTCTCGGCCTTCTGAGAACATTTTGTACCA
Organism: Drosophila basisetae; assembly: GCA_035041595.1. NCBI lineage: Eukaryota > Metazoa > Arthropoda > Insecta > Diptera > Drosophilidae > Drosophila > Drosophila basisetae. The sequence continues at coordinate 417 of JAWNLB010000048.1, read as the reverse complement.
CCGATAAACGTTGCTTCGGTCCAAGGTAGCTTCTCCGTATGCCACAATCAACATTCGGAATGCATCCGCGCACTTAATTTCGTTTTTCACACAAAATTTGATACACGTTCTTTGATCCATTTTTTTGAATAGGTAAAAATCGAAGACGATCCAAAACACGTGCAAGCAAAGCAGCTGTCAACAATTAAGTGAACATTGAAAACGGCCGAGCTTGTCGGCATAAGTGAGAGACATGAGTACCAACATAACGCTACAAAAAAATCGAAATTCGATTATACGTAACCCGCGAAAATTCAAAATTCGCGATACTTTTTGAACACACCTCGTATATTTTCCAATAATTGTCCAAAGTCCGAATTTCTTCCAACATTATGAAGCCTTATTTATATATATTGATTCTGCATCAAAAGTTGAAAA